>OZ004718.1:26733572-27348572 GCA_963924515.1 Vespertilio murinus | reverse complement strand
GTTCCGATGGGCCGGATACTGTGGTAGGCTCAGGATCCACACCGTCAGTCCCTTGAATTTCCTCAATGGCACATGGAGGCTGTTGTTCTCCTCATTTTATAGCTGACTGAGGTTCAGAGAGGTTAAGGAACTTGCCTAAGGTCACACAGTAGACGCGCGGGGCAGTTAATTCTGCAGTCCGTGTCTATTCCACTAAGCCACGCTCTGCAGAGGGGGAGACGTGGGGGGAAGGTGATTGCTAAGCTCAGGCAGGCACCCCAAAGAGGGTGGGGGATGGAGTGAAGCGATGGAGGTTGAAGTGCGCGGATTCCAGCTGCAGGATGGGCACGGAGCGCTCTCTCTCTCTCTCTCTCTCTCTCTCTCTCTCTCTCTCTCTCAATAGCAGAGCGTCTGCCATCAAACAGGGGCTTCTGCCTCTGGGCGAGGGGCCAGCAGAGCCCGGCAGGAGCCAGGCAGGATGTCTGTGTGGGAGGAAACCGAGTCAGCAGGTGAACTCCCAGTGAGAACACTGAGCGGCTTGTGAGAACAAGGCGTACACCAGAAGCTGGGGCAACCCCAGGAGGGTGCGAGAGCGGGAAGGAAGGCTTGGCGCTGAGCTGCATTCTCAACCTGGGGCTGCCTTTCGGGGCAGTGAGGGGGGCACAGAGCCTGCAGGGGGTTCAGACCCTCAGCCTGGGCAGGGCTGACCCCGGGGTACGGAGCAGGGATGCAGTGCTAGCACCCCAGCAGGGCCGCATGTCCACGAGGACAGCTCCCGTCGATCGCGGACAGCCCCCTTTACACGCAGAATCTGTAATCCTGAAAGAACATCGGGGAGAAAGGCGCCACGATCCCTCTGTGTAGGCGAGGAGGGGAAGTTCAGAGACGTGAGGTCACTTGCTTTTAAGGGCACACAGGTGCCAGCCGGCAGAGCAGAGGTGCAAATCCAGACTTGTGTGTGTGTGTCTCACTGGCCCCATTCATGCCGCCTCCCTGGCAACCTGACTGAACACAGACCATCACCTCCTTCGTCCGTCCCTTCCTCCCTGCCTGCCCGTGCAGGAATGGCCGCTGCCCGGCTCTGACTCCCTGGGCATTCTACCCCGGGCTGCAGGGAACCCCGTGGCTGCAGGGACGAGTTTGCCAGCGGTTGGCGCACACGCAGGCTTCCTGGACCGAGAGCGGGCCACCGGCCCCCACCGCTGCCGCTCAGCCTCCCTCCTGGCCATGCCCCGCTACACAAGGGAAGAAGGGGACGGCCAAAGCCGTCCTTTCATTTCAAAGAGCATTCCCGCCAGGCTCAGGGCGGCCCACGGGGACGGGGAGGCAGGAGAAGGACTTGGTGACTCCACAGGGTTTCTTGCAGCCACAGGCTCTTCCCAGGAGTTTGATGGATGCGTTTGAACTGGATTTTGAACCTGGTGGTAGACAGAGGTGCAAAGGGTTTCCATCTCACTTTCCATCCGGTTTCCTCCCCCATTTCTAGGTCCCAAGGTTCGCAATGAGCCCGTTGGTGACTGTTTTTTTTTTGTTTTTGTTTTGTTTTGTTATTGTTGTTGCTGTTTTTTTTCAGCAATGTGGCTATGTCTCCGTGTGCACCCCAGTGGGCTCTGGGGTGCCATAGTCTTCTTTCTGGCATCGCAAGAGAGGCAGTGTTCCATCCGGCTCGGCCTCTGAGAACAAGGCTATGATGCCAGGGGCCTGGGATGCCATCAGGACGGGGCTTCCAGATGGTACCCAGAGATGTGAAAAGTCGCTGGGTGGAGACACGGCGACTCAGTGCATTTGTAGAGGATCCTCCCCCGCCTCTTGTTTCTACGATCTGCTCTTGGGCTTCCCCGAGGTTATTCTCCCAGCTCCCGCCAAGGAACTGGCTTCAGACTTGTTGGGAGCGACAGGAGTGACAGCCTTGGGAAAGACAGCCTCTGGTACGCACCTAGCGACACCGTTTCCGGCAGCGCTTCCTGGCGCTGGGCCTCAATCCCCACCCGTAACACGATTTCTGAGCTCTTTGCCTTCTCAGCAGAGAAAAATGTCAGATGATTTAAAAAAATACTTTTTTCCCTGATTTATTGAGATATAACACTATACCAATAGACATATCTAACTTTTTGTAAGTTTGAGGTGTACAGTGTGCTGACTTGATACTTGTGCAGCAATGTGAGTATATGGGTAGCTTTTGCCAACACCCTCTTTCACATCACATAATGACCTTTTTTTTAAAAAATATATTTTATTTTTTTTTCTGGTCCCAGGAGGATTTAATTACTCAGTTCCCAGTTTCTCCAATGATGGACTCCCCATCCTATTTCTTTCCATGGCCCATACATTTAAAAAAAAATACTGAAGTATAATTGGCATGTAAGATTATATTAGTTTCAGGTGGGCAACACGATGATTTGATATTTATATATGTTGTGATATGATCACCACAATAAGCCTAGTTAATATCTGTCCCTATGACTTAACTCTATTTTATAACAATGTTTATACCATTTTGATCCCCTTTCACCCGTTCCTCCACCTCCCCCACCCCCCAATAGCAGCCGCTGTGGTATTCTCTGTAGCTATGAGCTTGGTTTATTTGCTTGTTGTAGTTAGCATAATGCCCTCAAGGTCTAAAGACTTCCTTCTTTGCATTTGAACAGCATATGGCTGAATCATATTACATTGTATATAATATATAATACATTTTCTTCATCCATCTGTTGGTGGCCACTCGGGTTGTTTCCATGTTTTGGCAATTGTAAATAATGCTGCCATGAACATGGCAGTTCATATGTCGTCATTTTTTTTGGATGAACACCCAAAAGTGGAATTGCTGGATCATACATATGCTAGTTCTCTTTTTTATGTAAAACATAATAGGCACAGTTAACTACTCTATGTATCTGCTCTGTCTGAGCATCCATCTATTCTAACAGTGGTTAACTGTGAAGATTTTCCATACTGCGCACACACACACACACACACTGAGCTTCCTTCCCCGATCACCTGTTCACTATCCTGATTTCACCACAGAGACCAGGACCTAAGCTTTTAGGCCAGACACTGTACTAAATACTTGAGAGTTGAGTTCTCTCAGTAACACTGGTATCCCCGTCTTTAGGCAGAGGGTTAGTAACTCCCGCAAGGAAGTGTCAGAGCCAGCCAGGAAGCCCTGCTGCCTGGTGCTCAAGTCCAAGCCCTGAGCCACTGGAAGCCACCCTGCTTTTCTGCCCGTGGCCGGCCTGGGGACTTGCCTGCAATGCCTTCTCTCGGGTATCAACCCTGGCTTTTCCTGAGTGGTGACTTCAGGGTCATTTGTGACTGACTTCTTTAAAGTCTTCAGCAGTGTTTTAATTTTTAAGTGATGTGCACATATCATCCTATCTAATAAAAAAGTAATATGCAAATTGACCATCACTTCATCACACAAGTTGGCTGCCCCCCATGTGGACACAAGATGGCCACCACAAGATGGCCAGCAGGGGAGGGCAACTGGTAGGGACCAGGCCTGCAAAGGAGGGCAGTTAGGGGCAATCAGGCTGGCAGGGGAGCAGTTAGACATCATTCAGGCTGGCATGGGAATGGTTAGGGGGTGATCAGGATGGCAGGCAGAAGCGGTTACGGGCAATCAGGAAGGCAGGCAGCCGAGCAGTTGGGAGTCAGCGGTCCTGGATTGTGAGAGGGATGATCCAGTAGGATCGGGCCTAAATGGGTAGTTGGACATCCCTCAAGATTGGAGAGGCTGCAGGCTGGGCTGAGAGACCCCCCTACCCCCCGTGCATGAATTTCATGCACCAGTCCTCTAGTTTTTATAATAATGAAGTAAAAAGAACTAGTTGCAGATAATCCCTATAGCATCTGATTTGCAGGAGGCTAAACAGGAAGCAGGGATCTTTTTCTTTTCTTTTTTTGGCCAGGCAAAAGAAAGGACTTTGAGAGGGACAGGGGGTGGTGTGGGGGTGGGAGTGGGGGGGAAGCGACTTTGATCTTGACCATCATTGTCTGATGCTCTTTGGAGGCTGAAAGATTGGGGTGTACTTCCGATGCCTACCAGGGACACTCCACGGCCTTGCCTCTGTCTGCCACTAGATGGCAGTCACAGCACAGCAATGAGCCAGCCTGCAGCCTCTGGGATGAACACTTGAGCTCTGTTTCCAACTGCAGAGGTGCTTCCCCATCACAGTGGCAGGGAAGGGCTTTGAGAAAAGGACGCCAAAGCAACATCCCCCTGAGGACCCCAGCCCCAGGCAGCCGGGCAGTCGCATTCAGATGCTTCCATTCTGTAACCCACAGCTCTCCCGGGAACAGAGCTGCATTATCCATCTTGCTTTCTGAGGAAAGAGACAGAGGCAAAATGGCAGAGAGGTTTCCGGGCATGGAGACCCGCCAGCGAGCCTGGAGAATGGGCTGTGTGTACTCTCTGGGGTTATTTATCCTGTGACGTGGGTAGAGTCTTTTTGCTCCATGGGAAGAAAATGATGCTTGACCTTCCAGGGGCAAAGGCTACAAGGCACACCCCAGGACAGGAAGCTGGCAGCCTTCTTTGGGGTCTTTCCAGGTGAGTGTCTGGGTAGGGCAGCTTCAGTTGAGGCCAAGCTTTTAGGCCAGGGAGGAAAATGACCAAAAACAAGACTGGCGAAATTGGGGCAGCGCACAGGTGACTGAGGAGGGAAAGTTATAGAGAGAGAGAGAGAGAGAGAGTGTATAGAAGGGTATATGGCATTTCTACCACCTGAGATGCCCAATAGGGGACTGGCTTCAGGTATGGGAAGTGGGGGTGGGCTCCTGCATCAGTTGACATGAGCTGTTATGATAGCTATAACTTTATTATTATTATTTTTCTTTTTTTCTTTTTTTAATTTATTAAGGTATTATATGTGTACATAGCTTACCATTGCGCCCCCCGCCCCCCCGCCACCTCCCCAGAGTTCTGTGTTCATTGGTTGTACTTATATGCATGCATACCAGTCCTTCGGTTATTCTCTTATCTCCCCCCAGGTCTCCTTCCCCTCCCCGCTGTCATTTGACAATCTGCTTGTTTTATGGTGACTATCTCAGGACCACACGAATAGATCCCGCCCCCCCCCCCCCCCCAGGTCCACTGCTTCCCCGGGGCACACAGCCCCCTGGGGCACATGGCTCACCCGGGGCACACGGCTCCCTGGGACACACGGATAGCTATAACTTTAAATCTTAGTGGCTTAATGTTCAAAGTGGGTGATCCTGACTAGCAAGCAGGTAGTTCTTCTTCTAGTGGTGATTCAGAGATCCCGGCTCCTTCTGTCTCATGACTCTGCTATTTTCAACATGTGGCTTCTAAGGGCTCTTAGGAAGTTCGCAGAAGAGCATGCCAGGGAGGTTTTGTGGACCAGGCCCCAGAGGTGTGAGGCATTACTCCCATTTCCATGCCATTGGCCAGAAATGAGTCAGATGGTCATGCCTAATGACAAAGGCTGCTGGGAGATGTAGTCTAGCGTGTGCCCAGGAGGACAAGGAAAGGGTTTTGTGCATAACTAGCCAGTCTCTGACCCAAGACTTATTATTGGAGCGGTCAAACTAGAGAGTTTATCCCAAAGACAGAATCAGATTTGCACACACAGATATTCATGCATGAAGCTGTTCATTGCTCTGTTATTGTAAGAGTAAATATTTAGGATCAACTTAAATACTTAGCAATAAGGGACTAGAGAATCTATGGCCTATTCACACAAAGGGATTCTATGCTGCCACTAAAAATTGTGATGTAGAAGGATGTTTTTTGGCCCTACAGTCATCATAGAGCTGTATTAAATAGAAGCCCCAGGTCCCAGGTGAATCAAGGCATCTATTTTTATTTTACTATTCTGCCACTGGAGTCATACCCAAAACATTTACTTAACTATAACCTTAAAAATTTTTTTTTATTGATTTCAGAGAGGAAGAGAGATGGTGAGAAGGGTAGAAACATCAATGATGAGAGAAAATCATTAATTGGCTGCCTCCTGCATGCCCCCTACTGGGGATTGAACCCGTAATCTGGGCATGTGCCCTGACCAGGAATCGACCTTCTGGTTCATAGGTAGATGCTCAACCATTGAGCCACACCAGCCGAGCTAAATATAACTTTTAAAAATATCCTCTCTGCATTTTTAGGCACATGTTTCCTTGAAAGCAAAATTTACAATTGAATTATACCGCACACTTTGTAGGAGATGATTTCATTAGCACCCAAGTTCAATGTCTGATCCCTATCCCGAACTGTTAGCTGCACAGAGCAGAGATTATGCCAGGCTTGTTTATTGTTCTGCACACAGTGCAGGGACGATCGTAGGCATTTGGTAAATATTTATTGACTCAGGTTGAATGGAAAGGATGACGTCAAGTGAAAAAAAAAGCCAACTTGAGTGAAAAAAAAATACACACCAAGAAACCCCCTCGATGTGATGCCAGCTATGTAAAAAGAAGTAGAGAGGTTTATACAAAGTCTGCAAGAGAGCATATCAGCATAATAGCATTGTGTCATGTTCTTTCGTTTAGAATTTTCTCTATTTTCCATATTTTTACAGCGACTCGCTCGTATAATCATTCACATCTATCATTTGCATAGTCAAGATGAAAAGAAAGAGTTGTTCATAAAAAAGGCTGCTGAAGGGACCAGAATTGCAACTCTGAATCTGTGCACAACCTCCTGGCAAGGATGGGTGAGGTGTGGGAGCTACTGACAATCCTTTATGCCCAGGCCCTTAGCCTGGGAGCTGGGCTGGAGCCCAGCCTGGGTGTGAGGAGCTGGGGAGCACCCAGTCAGGGGCCTGGGAGGGAAGCTGACTCTTTTCTTTTGGGAGAGAGAGAGAGAGAGAGAGAGAGACCGACCTTGATTGGCTGCTTCCTGCACGCCCCCTACTGGGGATCAAGCCCTCAACCTGGGCTTGTGCCCTGACCAGGAATCGAACCAATGACTTTTCGGTTCATGGGACGACCGTCAATCAACTGAGTTGGTTGGGCTCCATCCTGACATCTTTGTGGCATTCCCTCGGAAGGGTGAGCATGTCCCTCATCTGGGCTAAGAGGAGTATGAGTTTAGCCTCTGAGGAGAGGATTATGGGGTTGGAGGGACATGTCTCATAGGCTGGGCAGTTGGTTGTGTATTCTTTCTAGGATCTTCCCCACCTTCCTAGGGGTGCCAGATAAAATACAGGATCCCAATTAAATTTGAATTTCAGGTAAACAGTGAATTTTTTTTGTATAACCATGTCCCAAATATTGCACCTTTCACATAATTCTACCAAGCTCAGGATTCTTGTTTTGCTGAAATGACTTGTTGCATAAGAAGTGAGGGAGTCGCATAAGCCCCATTGTCTTTGGACCCAAAGCCCAATAAAATTAGTCTCCTGATTCCTTCTGTCTACCTCCTTCCCCTCTACTCAGCCTCACTTTCCTCCTGTAGGACCATCAACAGTGATGTCCAAAACCAGGGTGGCATTGCCTACATCAGGTGGTGTAACTTCATGGTGTTTTCCTTGGACCGCCCCCCCCCCTCGGGGTGAATCTGACCCTGCAGACTCTTCCCCGTGCCTTCCAGGGCTCACCGCCTTCAGGAGCCCCTTCTTCTGCTGCCGCCTCTGACCCCTTCTGGGTTGCCAACTCCCAGGTTTATGTCCCTGGGTCCTCAACAAGGTCGTGAGGCTCCCAGCATGCCGCCTTCCTGAGGCTTTCTCAAGATGGCCCACATTGTCAGCAGAACAGACCCGAATAAACATGACAAGCATTGTCATTGTGATACATTTCCTAGACAGTAAAAAGCATTCTCTGAAGCCATCCTGTAGTGTGCTGGCGCTGGGTGGGGCAGAACAGGGGGGTGAGGGAGGCGAGAGGGTCTGTGGAGGGGAGAGAAGCCAGGGAAAGCCACGTCCACTGTGAGAACTCAGACCAGGCCGGTCTGAGTCCTGGAGGTCTTCAGGAAGCAGAGGAAGTACCCGGGGCCACGAGCAGGAGACAGAGCAGAGGACACGATCATCTCGCCAGCAGATGGGACTCATGGATTCAGACAGAGACGGGAGGATCTACCTTGATTCCGGCAGGTGGTGCTTTTGAGAGGGCCAATGGCTAAGAACAGGAGCCCACAGGTACGGGGTGTGATGGCGATCGAGGCCTGCCCCTCCCGGGCCCCTGTCAAATAAAAACCAAATCGTTCTCTTGGGCTGCTTGTCGGTTCTGAAAAGCCAATCTTCAAAGGAGGGCTGTGAATAAATTACCCACAAATATGGAGTTTTCCATTTTTCAAAAGATCAAGTCAAACCAGGTCAGATTGACCTACAGAACCAGCGAGTTACCTGCCATGACGAGAACACTGCACATGTGCACAGGTAGACACGTGCCCGTGAACATGTACTGCTGGCACAGGTAGACTTTGCTTACTAGGAGCTGGAAATGGGCTCAGAAAACCCAGTTGTGCCGCAGACAACTGCGGTGGCTGACGTCATCGACAGACCGGCTCCAGGAGTTTTTCTCGGAATCATAAATTGAATTAAACAAGTTTACACGATCTCCCCTGCTTATTTGGTGCCCTCTTCGGAGAAACTTCTATGCTTCTAGTTTCCCCCAAAGACTCCCCAGCTTTGGTGGGATGTGCCCCCCATCCTATCCCAGGGAGCCAGGGCAGAGTCCTGCTGGGGCCAAGTTCTCTTTGCTGCAAAGCCCACCGTCATTTTGAAAATGCCAGCCACACCCTGAACTATTGTGTGTGTTGCTATTGTCACCTTATATATTAGCTATAACTTCCGGGGTGGGGGTGGGGGGTGGGGAAGAGGGACACCTAAACCTTCTGGTCAAAAGGCTTCCTGGATTTGGTCCTTTTCAACTGCTCTCCTATGCCTCTGCCCCTGTGACCTCCTGAGGCATCCACAAGTGAGAAGGAAAACAGAAGGGGACACGCAGAATATGGAAACTCCATCCAGGATCAGGGCCCGTGCCAGTCAAAATAGCAGGAGGCACAGCAAAGTTTCAATGAGACTGAAGATAGAATGATCTGGAAAGGTCCAGAAACCAGGCTAAGCAGACTGTTTGGCCTACGAGTATCATGTGGAATGCGGTCTGTTGTGATGAGGTGGTGTCTTCTTCAACTGTCTTGTTAGCTGTGTGACCTAGGCAAGCTACTCAGAGAGGCTCAGTCTCCTCCTGTGTGAAATGGAGAGAACGATTCCCACCTCATGGGGTGGCAGTGAGTGTCTGATGAAGAAATAAAAGTGGAAGCGTGTTATAAACAGTGAGAGCTGTTTAAACGTCACATGTGGAGGGCAAGTAAAGGAGGGCAGAGGTGGTTTCCCTGAGACTTGGAGAAACAGACCCTCAGGGAGTGATCTATGGAGGAAGAATGGACTGTGGTTGTGGGTGGGTGGACAGGAAGGGAGCAGGGTTGCTAGGGAACCAGCCTGAGTCCTACTGGGATGAAGGATGTGATGCAGGATGCCAAATGTTCATGATCAATTCAGGCTCTTCAGAGCTGCCAGCGATGGAGGGCCCCTCCTGCCTTCCAGGACCATTGTCGGGCTCCAGCCTGCTGTTCTCTCAAGGGTCTGGCAACACAGAGGCCCCAGAAGCATCTCCCTTACAGACTGTTTCCAAGGGCTTAGAAATCGTATGTGGTGGTATGATGTTTCCCAAGCATCAATGGCCATGAAACATTTTTGAAATAATGTAGCAACATATTTCATAATTCAGCAACAGCAGTTTGAGCATCAATGTTCAGCAGTCAACATTGAAATCTAGAACATAACATGTAAATTACAGGACGGGGTTCCTTATATAACTTGTGATCTAATAGATGCTCCTATTATGAGCTTTCCTGATACCAGGTACTTCCCCTATCCCACTCTTGTTCTTCTTGCAAGGGAAGAATCCTATATAATAAAAGGCTAACATGCTAAGTGTCCGGTAGACCAGTTGGCTGTTCAACCAATCAAAGCACAATATGCTAATGATATGCTAAATCTACTCAACCAATCATTACAACATGCACTGACCATCAGGGGCAGACAGTTGACCGGCTGACCAGTTGCTATAATGTACACTGACAACCAGGGGGCAGATTCTCTGACTGATAGGTTAGCTTGCAGCTGGGGTCCAGCTGACCAGGGCTAAGTGAGATGGGCCGGACATGTCCTGGAGTCCTCCCACAGTCCCTCCCTGCCGTAATAGTGCACTGGTGGGGTCCTTTGTCTTGGCCTGCACCCTCTTACAATCCAGGACCCCTTGGGGGATGTCGGAAAGCTGGTTTATGTCCAATCCCGCAGGCCAGGCCTAGGGACCACACTGGTGCATGAATTCATGCACCAGGCCTCTAGTCTTAAATAAAAGAGATGAAGCCTGGTCAGTGTGGCTAAGTGGTTGAGCATAGACCTATAAACCAGGAGGTAATGATTCAATTCCTGGTCAGGGCACATGCCCAGGTTGTGGACTCCAACCCAGTGTGGGGCGTGCAGGAGGCAGTTGATCAATGATTTTTCTCTCATCATTGATGTTTCTATCCTTCTCTCCCTCTCCCTTCCTCTCTTAATAAAAACATAATTTTTGAAAAGTGATGGAATACAACTCAAAGTAGCTTAGAGGAGACCGAAACAAGATGGCGGCCTAGGTAGTCTCCTAAGCTGCCGTCTCATCAACAATATGGGAAAAAACAACAGCTAAAATCGAAAGGGACCACATCAGACCCACAGGAAAGCTGGCGGAATGGGATGGCTACAGCTAGAGACAAAGAAAACCGCCGCTGCCGCCATGTGGAGTTTAAAACTATGGTGGAACCGAAGCCACTGGAGCTGCCAGAGCCGCCGCCGCCTCCGTCAAAGTAGCTTAAATTAAAAAAAAAGTTATTGGCTCAATTATTGAAAACATCAGTGGGGCAGCAAATTTTAGGGCTCTGGGTCTCTCTTGGACTAATTATCCGGCCCCATCACATACCAAGGGGCTTGGGGCAGGGCCATCCCACAGGCTGACAGAACAGCTCTAGAGGACAGAGAGTGACATGTGTCCCTGCCAGCAGGGAGAGCACCCGCGGCTGCTCCCAAGCTGCGGGTTCTCATCTGGAGACCCTGCCTGGTGCTCGCGGGCTGAAGGGCCGCTCTGGCTTCCCGGAGCACGTCTGTAATTGATTTTGCTTTAGAGGATTTCACGACCCTTCTTGAGATAATAAAAAGGACTAACATAAAATTCTCCCAAACAAAATCAACTGCTTTCGTTTTCCCACAAGCACAGAGAGGCAGCCTGCGTTCCTCTGAGTGAGCAGACTACTGAAGCGTGGAGCCCGGGGCACAGGGGAGGCATGCTGCCTGGTCCGGAGGGCGTTCGTGTCAGGTGGCAGTAGGAGCCATGTGGGGGCGAGTCGCACGCTCTTCCTAGACCTTTGCTCTGTTTCTTGGCCCAGGAGGTTTCTACTTCGCTTGACAGAATCTGTGAAGTTGGTTGGCTTCCTATTGCCAGAGGAGGCCAGGGCGTGCACCGAGGGCTCAGGCATGGTGGTGACAGGCTAAAGGTGGGGACTCTGAGCTACTCATTCATAAAAGGCACCTTCTGGGCAACTGTCGGAGAATGACCCCTGCATCTTCAGGTGAGCAGTAAGCATCAAGCTGCTGCAGGCTCCATTGACAACAGAGCAGAAAGAGTTCTTTGTGGCGAGAGCAAGGACCAGGTGCTCGGCAGCCTACCTGGAACTTTGCTTCCAAAATCCAGGTGCGCTCCAGCTTCCAGACCAACCCAACTCAGTGCCTCATAGACTCCACAGGTGAGAAGGAGGAGAAGAAGGAGGAGAAGGAGGAGGAGGAGAAGGAGAAGGAGAAGGAGGAGGAGGAGGAGGAGAAGAAGGAGGAGGAGGAGGAGAAAGAGAAGGAGGAGGAGAAGGAGGAGGAGGAGGAGGAGAAGGAGGAGGAGGAGGAGAAAGAGAAGGAGGAGGAGAAGGAGGAGAAGGAGGAGGAGAAGGAGAAAGAGAAGGAGGAGGAGGAGGAGGAGAAGGAGAAGGAGGAGGAGGAGAAAGAGGAGGAGGAGGAGAAAAAGAAGGAGGAGGAGGAGGAGGAGGAGGAAGAGAAAGAGAAGGAGGAGAAGGAGAAGGAGAAGGAGAAGGAGAAGGAGAAGGAGAAGGAGAAGGAGGAGAAGGAGAAGGAGAAGGAGCATGTGCTTTGGAGCCGGGCAAAACTACGCTTGGATTCTGGTTCTGCTTCTTGTTAGTTGTGTGACCTTGGACAACTCAGCCTAACCGTTCTCATCTGTAAATGGAGGCCAATAATGTGTATCTTTGGTTCCATTGATGTAAGGATCATGTAAGGCACAGAGCTTGGCCTGGCAGTACAAAGCAGTCATGCTTAGTCTGAAAAATTAAACCGGTTGGCTATTTCATCGCACAGCCAATTAAGAACATCACCTGCTGCTTTGATTTGTCCAGTGTCTTCTCTATCAGTGCCCTTGCTCAGACCACAAATTGCTGACTGTCTCTGGACAAGGGGCTTCAAGTCTTTTGGCCTTGGTTTCTCATCTGTAAAAAGAGGTCGTAAGATAAGACCATCTCCAAGGTCTCTCCTTGCAGGGAAGCCCTGGGGTCTTCTGGGAAAGGAGCATGGGTACCCCAAAGCTTAGTCAAGGCCGACCACTTACAAGACCGCTAGAAACCAGGGGTGCCACCCTATGAATGCCGGGGCCTGGAAAGACCCAGGCGGGGAGACTGTTATCCCTGTGTCTGCCCTGCTATTTGACTCTCAGATTTCGTGTTTTGTTCATATAGCTTGAAGTTGCCAGTCCAGGAAGATTTGTGAATTACAAATAGTTTTTCAAAACCACATGCCACTTGAATACGATATCAGAGATGGCTTGTCCTTATTGGCGATCTACGAGGATGGAGAATTATCCTTTTATAATGAGTTTTGCATGTAGTTTCAGAACAGAAAATCCAGTGTTGTCAAACATAGACGACCCGAGGAGCCCAGAGCAGCAGCGTCACCATACCATGGCCATTTTTAGGGACATCCACGAACCCTTGTTTGCAGTACTCAAGAATTGGGTTTGGCTATTGTGCAAGAATTGGGTTTGGCTATTGTGCAAGACCACAGACTGACGGCAGGATTCTTGGAGGACTGTACACGGTGATGTACCCATGTGTATGCCAACTGATGGGCACTTCTCGGTGCTGGGTGAGGAGGCTGCACCTGGTAGGGGAAGAGTGCACTAGAGCTGGAGACAGAAACTCCCCATCTTAGTCCTGGCACGCCTCCTTCTTTGCTGTGTGGTTTTTGGGGTCAGTTGTTTCATGTCTCTGAGCTTCTGCTTCCTGCTCTATAACATACAGAGGTAGCCCTGAGCTCTTTCCCTCCGGTGTAAACTTGCTAACGTTTTGAAAATACTTTGCAAAGTGTGAAGTTCTATATCTATGTCTGTGTCTATCTCTACATTTATCTCTCTCTATACATCTACCCATGAGTTATTCTGCTTATTGCAACCACTGTTGCTTGTTGATTATTATAATTACTTATCAATGAGGATATTGTCAGTTTTGGGGGTGAAAGAGAGGATTCTGGGAGGACCTGGGAGGTCCTAGGGGAAGGTTGTTTACTTGGTTACACCATTTATATTTGCTCATCCAGCTTGGAAGTGGTGGAGTTTGGCTTTGACCTTGCTTACACCTGTGCAAACACAAACTCTCCAGTGTTTTTTTTTTTTAAATTCTCATCCGAGGATATGTTTTTTTTCATCGACTTTTAGAAAGAGAGAAGAAGGGGGGAGGGAGAGAAACCTTGATGTGTTCGAGAAACATCAATTGGTTGTCCCCTTAGATGAGCTCTGACCAGGGATCGAACCTGCAACTTGGTTGTGACTGAGAATGGAACCTGCACTTTTTTGGTGCGCAGGATGGCATTCCAACCAACTTAGTCACCCATGGTTTTTGAAGGTTGCTTTGTGTAACCTTCGGTTTTTCATAGAGACGTAGGGTTTCTGCAAATGTTGGATCACCGCTGCTATTGAAGCCCAATGACAGGTCTCGTAGCAACTGGTGGAGTTTCAATCTACATCCAACTTTGGCCCTTGGTGACCTTGGTTATCCACAAGTACAAATATATAGAAATATCTATAAAGATCCTGTTGAGGAAAAGCCTCCGGACCTCTCTGACTACACAGGGTTCCTCTCTTCCTTTTCCTGGGGTATCTACCGACGAGCATCTGTTCAAACACGCTGTTCTAAGTTCCTTAGCCAGGCGGCGCGGGGAGACAGTGGAGCGCTGGCAGGATGCTCGTCCTTGCAGAGTGCAGGAGTAATTAATGTGGCAGGAGGAGGGAGGGGGGGCAATTTGGATTTCATCACTTGGCAGCTTTGACCCTTGAGAATACCTCATGGCTTGGGGAATGACCCTTTCGGCACACTGTAGCATTTTCCCTCTGACTAAATGACAAACATCCATCATGTAATACATCCCTCGCAACATTTCAGCCTGTCACTAATGACCTTATTGCAAAGAACATTTGATTTAAGACTTAAGCCTTGCACGACAGCCTCTCTTTACATACAGTTGAAATAAAATGAATATGGTCTTAGCCTGTGGTCAAGTAGTAAAAACCACGACTTTTCTGGGTTTAAGAATCAGCAATCTCCTTTTATCCTCTCCTCTTCAAGTCTTTAAAACAAATGTGATTAAATCAGACTCCACTGGGTCTCGGAAATACAGTTAGATGACTTCATACATTTTTGACCAACGGATGGTATATTCTCAGAGGTGCCAAAGGAACTATCTTATTTTAGGAGTCAAGGTCTGTTATTCTCTCTGATAGCTACTCATCAGGTTCTAGGCCAGGTGGACAAACTTTTTGATTCGAGGGCCACAATGGGTTCTTACACTGGACCGGAGGGCCGGAACAAAAGCAACCTGACTATGCTGGCACTCTCATCTTGGGCTGCTGGTGAAGGAGCGGAGGGGAGAGCAAGAGAACCCTCTGCTCTTTTGGCTCCGCGGGCCGGGTAGAACAGCTGAATGGGCCGGATCCAGCCCGAGGGCCGTAGTTTGCCCATGGCTATTCTAGACCCTGTGGTGGAGGAAAAGATTGAAGTCTGGAGAATGGACAGTGAATATTGTAGCTGCATCTGACAACTTCTGTAGAGCTGAAATGATGTTGCTTCTATTAGAACCTTTACTTTAATATGCATGTGTCTGCAATATCTATCTATCTATCTATCTATCTATCTATCTATTTCTGTATTTAAGCACTGATTTTATAAAATGTGGTGTAAAAGTAAACAACATTTACAATTTAGTTTGTTCATGTAAGTCACCTTCAAAATACATTGCACTGAAGATGGGTATAGGATTTTGCACACATTTGGGAAGAAGTTACATAGAAGCAACTGCTTTTTCAATAAACTTGGCCAGTTTATTTTTTAAACTATTCTTTATTATTGATTTTTTTTAGAGATAGAGAAAAGGAGAGGGAAAGGGAAAGAGCAAAACATTGATCAACTGCCTCCTGCATGCCCCCTACCAGGTATTGAGCCTGAAACCTCTTGTACCTGACCTGGAATTGAACCTGCAACCTTTTGGTGCATGGAGTGACACTGAGCCAACTGAGCCACACCAGCCAAGGGAACTTGTCCAGTTTTATTTCTCTTGGTCAGTTGACCACAGTCATGCAAGATGAGAGTCATCTGGACTTGGTCTTATGCACTGAACCATCTCCAGTGATGACTCATCTTTTCTTCTTTTAGAGTAACACAGGACATAAAGCCAAAAGCCTGCTTACAATTTTTGAAGAACTTTTGTAGATGGCATCTTTCTCTCTCTGACTTTCAGTCATATTGTGGCTTTAAGGTCAAGTATAACTTGGTTTCTCATCTGACATGACCTCAAGGTCAGGACTCCAGCACCGCATCACCACACACGGGCATTTATTGAATGACAGGCTGACTTAAGGAAGGACTCTCTACTCTGCCATCCAATATGGTAGCCATTAGCCATGCATAGCTATTTAAATTAATTGAAGTTGATAAAATAAAAAAAATTTGGCTCTGTTTTTCATGACTTAATTCCTCATAATGGCTGAGAACAGATTCTGGCATTTTCTTCAGACAGGGGTCCTGCTGGTAAACTGTTTGAGCCCATGAGTGTCTGAAAGTGTCTTTATTCTACTAGCCTCACACTTGATTGATAGCTTGGTTAGGGCAAGAACTTTAGGCTGAAAATAATTTCAGTCAGAATGCTAAGTGGTTACTTCATTGTTTTGTGGCTTTCATATTGCTGCTGTTACCTAAACTAACCCATAGAGCTAGTGATGAGGGAGAGGAATATTGTGTCGGGTCGGGGTGGTGGTGGTACGAGGAAGGGGGGAAGGAGAAAAAGACACACACACACACACACACACACACACACACACACACACACAGATGGAAGCTGCAGTATGTCTTTTAGAATTTGATCTTGGGAATGACTTACATTGTTTCTGCCATGCTCTATCGGTCATACAGACTGACCTCGATGCAGTGTGGGAGGAAATAAAACAAGTGTGTGAGCAGCAGGACATGGGACATGGGGGACCATTGTTGAGCTTGGTTATCACAGGGTCTCCGTGCCCTTTATACATGTTTTCTGGAAGTCCGTTTCCAGCACCCCACTTTTCAAGGTGTCTGTTGCCTCTCATCTTTTTTGCCTTGCTGAGGGCCTGAGGGGATGAACACGTTTGCTTTTCATGATCTTTTCCTCCAGGTTCTCGGCATTGACCTTTCTCTGCCATGTCATTTTTCCTTCCTCTTTCCTTCTCCATTTCTATATGTCATGGTTTGGTTTTACAGATCACTTGCAGCCTCATTAATATGGAGCTTTTGCTTCTGTATCCTGCACTTCTTGCTCTTTTGGGGTGAATTTTGAGAAGGGAAGGAGATAGAAAGAGTTCAGCTTTATCATTTAGGGAATCAAAAGTCTTTCCAGGAAATCTCCAGCCGGACAGCCCAGCTTTGCTCTTTGTCATGTGCCTTCTATGCTCTAAATTCACTCAGGACTTAAGATTTTCAGTTGAAAAGTCAAGACTTGACTCACTGTTCTCTGTATTTGGCTATGTGATTCCTCCCCTAAGATAGCTGGCGTGGAATGAGTGCTCAGATTTATGGATAGATAAAGAGAATGTATGGAGCTGGCACACCCTGGTCATTTATCAAAATGTTGTTCTGTTATAGTAGTTAAAGATTAGAAAAATTAAAGACCAGGAACACTGGGAGCACCAGGGAGGAATTGGGCACTGAGCCATGAGGCGTGCTTTCAAATTGAGAATGGCAAACACAAGAAAATGCCAACCTGAATGCTAGAATCCAAGAAGAGGAGACCTCGGCGGGTTATCTCGGGGAACATGGGCACACCAGCATTTGACGACCCTGGCAAAATCTAGCTAAAGGGAGCATCTAGCCAGTTCTCTCCCTGTGCAATGGGGAAATTGAGATAGAAAGGGACTAGACCAAGGTCACTGAGTCAGTTAAGAACACAGATGGAATCTGAACTTGGGTTTTAATTTTGGTGCTTTTATCCTTGCACCACGAAGGCTTACACATTAAAAATATTTTTAAAGAGAGAGAGAAAGGCAGAGGAGAAAGAGAAACATCAATGTGAGAACAGAACATTGATCGGCTGCCTACTACATACCTCCTCCTGGGAGTTTGCTTGCAACCAAGGCATGGGCTCTGACAGGAAAGGGAAGGGAAGACAGATTTAAAGTGGGAGGGAGTAGATCTGCTAAATTCCAAAAGGAGCTGGTGACTCTGCCCCAACTTCCCAAGTAGAAAAAATATAGTATGGCTTCTGCTTCTAGTTGGGAAGAACTTTCACAAGGTGGAGGGAGCTCTTCTGAGGGCTGAGGGATAGGAGACTCTTATTCTTTCTGCTCATCTCCCCACTGTCTTGGACAGTAGTTCCTGAGAGGAGTGTGGGGACTGTGAAAACCAGCGTTCTTTTCTTTCAGTTTTTCTTAAAGCCTAAGTTCTCCCATAGGGTTAGAGAGCTGGAAGCCCAGAAGACTGGTTTCAGGCTGGAGCCACCCAAAGTCTGTGAAGTGCATTGAGGACTGGGACAAGGAAGGTACCACAGGCTTACTCACCAACGCCTGGAGATGTTTTAATAATGAGGCCAGTCAAGGGTCAGCATCTCAAACAGATTTTAATGGTCTTGTTTTCAACTGTAATAGTTGTGTTGTGGGTGGTTTATTTGGGGTAGTTGTTTGGGTGCACAATTTTGAGCCTAGGGCTGAAGGTAGACACTAGTAAGAGAGAAAATAAAGAAGACTCTGTATTGCTGAGAAGCAGGTCAAAAACACTTCAGTTGCCAAAGAGTGGCTCATACCACAGGATTTGTGGTGAGCCATGGAGTCAATTAGCACTTCCCTTTGTAGGGCTTCTTGCCTTCAGAATCCCCCAGGATCTGGTCATGCTCAATGGCTCCTAATTTAGAGAACACCAATGACCATCTTTCTTGGGTATTTGGCCTCTATTATTCATCCATTCAACAGCTTCCTGAGAGCTTATTATGTCCCTGGCTCTGTGGGAGGTCCTGGAAATACATCCTTGGTCCTTGGGAACACATGGGCAAGGGGGAAAGGGGGAAAGAAGAAGTCTGGGGGTCCTGTTCAGTGGGCTGTAGAGTGATATTGGCCTTCCTCTTGATCCTCAGCGCCATTTTCAGATGACTACTCATCCATCCTCATGGAAAAAACTTTCCTCTGATGTTAGCCTTATCTGGCTAATAAAGCCAACAAGATGTAGAGGGGCAGCGTCAATGTGGCTGGGGCAGTTATTCCAGCTGAAAAAGATGAGGGAGGGGCTAAAGAAGGGCATTTGAGGCAGAGCAAAGAGAGGCCAAATATGTTCTTGGAATTTTAGGCTGCTGGGCACATCTCTTAGTTTCCTTTAGTTTCCGGTGAGATTACCCTCCTGGTTGTAGAAAAATGCTTTGTTGCCTAACCCCCTGGGAGAATATTTGCTATTCTCCATCTACTTTGCAGAGTTCAGTCTCCTTGTAGCCCTGTTTCTAGGAAATGTTGTCCTTGAAGGTAACAGAGAAAGAAATCAATGAACTGCAGGGGTCCATTTAGCATTGAGACCGATTTAATGTGGAAAGGTACAAGGATAAATGTCTGTGTGCAAATTAGGGTGCTTTTCTACAATTGTGTTTGCATAAATGGCTCATCCCCAAGATTTCCTTCCAGAGAAGGGGGAGTCTTTTTCCCCCCTTTACCAATCCCTGAGGAAGTGCAATTGACATGAGGTTTGTGGGCTCCCTCAGTAACTTAACCCATTTACCAAAGCAGATATTAAATTAAAGAGAAATAACATGGTTTCATATTTTTTTTGACTTGTATGGTGGTTGATCTGCCATAATTTCTGAAACACCGATGCAGTATGCAAGAGAAGAAGACTTTGATTAGATTTCAACGAACGTCTCGAATAGAGTCTGAACCGGGAAAAGAAAGAGGCACTGCCCTTTGATTCTGCAAAAATAAAACCAATTTGTCTTGAAAAAAACGTATCTCAATTTCTTTCTCTTTTCCTATTTGCAAGTTAAATAGGACTAAGTCCCAATCAGCCATTTATTTAACACTTGCCAAGTATGGAGACTCAGACTTGGCTGCGAGTCAGATCTCCTCATGGCCAAGTTGAGTGTCAGGTGGTCTGATTAATAGGGACGTTTGGAGCTGCTTGTGGTTTCATCTTTTCCTACTTAGAAAATGTGTCATTTTCCCCTCCTCATAGCTTAGAACTATGTCTCTAACATCTATAGACAACATATAACTTTTCAGAAAGCAGAGGATGGCCAACGGCATATAAATTCACAATATCTGAGATCAATGGCCGCTCACAAAGTTCTAGTGTTTTATTTTTTGATATTCACTTTAACTTCCATTTTGCTTTCAAGACCTCGGAGAACAAACATTTCGTTTCTTTTTTTTTTGCCACCATGGAGAAGGGCTTTTGAAAACTGAGAATCTACTTCTGCGGTGGCCAAGCTCCAGTGATAAACAAACCCCTTTCCCAACTCACTCACATTGGGACTGAGATGTCAGAGCAGATAACTGTTTGAGGGAGGAATGGAGGTTTCTTCAGCTACCCTGTCGCCTCCTGAGCACAGTCAGAGGGTCTGTATTGAATGGAAATAAAAATGTCTCCCTCTCTCTCTGTCTTTTTTGTTGGCACAAGAATTTTGGCTAAAATAAGAGCTTAGGAGCCCTATGCCGAGGCCTTGGGAAAAGGAAGCACAAGGGATGAATATGTATGTACATAGATGCTCACTACGCCCAGATCTTGCTCTCTCTGTGTTTATAACCTGTGACTGCCCTAAAGGGACAGATTAAAATTCAAAGCATGCAGATCCTTGGCTGTTTGATTTCAGACCCAGATTTGGAGACAGGCTGATAAACATACCCGGCACGCAGCCCACTCTCATTGTCTCTGTGTTCTGTTCCGCTGGGCTCAGCAGAGAGGCAGGATCCTGTTAACAGTGGCCTGGGAGGATCCCCTCTCTCCTTCCTGATGACCAGGAGTCCCATTGTTCCGACTGAGAGTCTCCTAACCTCCCTCTGTCTCTCCAGGATGTTTGAAACAGATGAGGCATGGAAGGGCCTGGGTGGGAGCAAGCTCATGTTTTTTTGACTACCTTTCCATGGGCTGGGGCCAGTGAGGGAGGCTTACCTACACAGGAATGTCTCACCTCCCTCTTGGGAGGACAGTCGTGTGGTCGAGAGGCCCACAAGATCTTAGTGATAAATGACACGGAGGACAAGGTAACGCCAACTGCCACGATTCTGGGGATTGGCTAAGGTCTTGCATGGGTTAGATTCTTTCTTTTTTATCTGCCTGCCTTTTAGTTCTTGGCTTTTTGAGGTCAAGACTGAAATGGGCAAATTTTGCATTAATCATTGAAATCTTAGACAGCAGGGCTAGGTTCCTTGTCCTGTTGGACAATGACTGTCTTACGTCCAAGAGTATAGAAGGACATTCCTAAAGTCCCAAGATTGGCACTCTCATGTATGCTTTGAACCTCATGGATCTTCGGAGAAATGAACAGCTTTGCTTCTTAGCAGCTGGCAGCATTAGATTCTAGGCCCTGTGGTATCTTTTACTTTACTGGGCTGTAGGGCAAAGAACTGGGAATTTATGATTAGCAAGTCATAGAGTTTTCATTTAAACGATTAGGCAGTTTATTATTACTAATTATTGGGTGGCTCTGGCCAGTGTTTCTCAGTGGTTAGAGCATTGGCCCATGCAGCAAAGGGTCATGGGTTTGATTCCCAGTCAAGGGCATGTACCTGGGTTGCAGGTTCAATCCCCAGCCTTGGTCAGGGCACATGAGATAGGCTGAATATTACACCCCTCTCCCCCCACCACAATATGCCCACACTCTAATCTCCAAAATCTGTGAATATAATTGTATATAGAAAAAAGGACTTTGCAGATGTGATTAAGAATCTTCAGATGGAGATTATCCTGGATTATCTAGGGGAGCCAATGTAATCACAAGGGTCTTTAAAAGGGAGGCAGGAGGGTCAGGGTCAAAGAGAAGGCAATGGGATGAAGCTCAAGTTGGAGTGACATGCTTTGAAGGTGAAGGAAGGGCCATAAGCCAAGGAATACAGGCAGCCACTGGAAGGTTACAAGAAAAAAAAAATCTTTCCTGCAGAACTTCTAGAATGAACCAGTCTTCTTTCTTGACTTCAGCCCAGTGAATTGGAGTTCAGACTCCCGGCTTTCAACACTGTAGAAGAGTAAATACGTGTTTTTTTTAAGGTGCTAAAATTGTGACAATTTGTCAGAGGACAATAATACAGTCGTATTCTTATAATCCCCCCCTTTAAAAAAAAAAAAAACCACAAGGGAGCTCAGTGAGGCTGAGTAACTTGCCCACGGACACACAGCTGAGTGAGAGATGGAACAAAGCGTTGGTCCCAAGACTGTCAGACTCAGAGCCTCTACATCTCTCACTACTTTGCTGATTTTGCTGCCCGAGGGAATCTTCTTTCCTAAGCACAGCTTTGATCTGTATCGGGCAGGGGAGTGCAGGGCTACCTGGAGCCGGAGGAGAGGTGGGATGGCCATCTCGGCATTTTTCCTCTCAGCAGCGCCAGGCAGTATGTTTTTTGCCATTTGTGCAAGCGTGCTGTAACCTGCTGCGGCCCAGCGGCCGGGCCCTCCCCGTTCGAGCCGGCACCAGGGCCTCAGGTGCCTGCTTCTTTGAGGATGCGGGAGCAGGTCTGATTTATTATGGTGCATTCCCCGATTTCATGCCAAATGATTCAATTACAGCCCCCCTCAGCACTCTGGAGAGATTTCCTGCTGGCTCACAGAGACGAGACCGGGGGTGGCCTGGAGCGTGTAGGGAAATTTCACCTTATTATTTATTGAAGGGGAAAGTGGCATCTCTCCCACTTTGCAGTGGGCTAGTTAATCACCACGTAGGAGAGAGAGAGGGAGAAAAAAATCTTCCCATTTCCAAAGCGAAGCCAGGTTTTAATGAGGAAATATGGCAATGTTTTTATTTTCTTTTCCCTGGCAGCCTCCTGCCTCTTGGTTCAGGGTTACTCCTGCTCCATGGAAAGGAATGAATGTTTATTGACTTCCCACTAGCATTAAAGCAATGACTCCCATTTATTAAGCACTTACTATGTGCCAGGCACTGTGCTAGGCAATTTGCAAGTAATCCTGACGCTGAGCCTGCAAAGTAAATGTGACTATGCTCATCTCATAAATCGCCAAGTAAAGGCTCAGATAAATGAAGGAATTTGCCCAACAGAACCGTCTGGTCAGCTAGGATTCCATCCTAGGTTTTCCTAAATCTGGAGTGTCTCCTTTTTGCCCCAGAAGTGATAGCATGTTTTTATTTTTATTTAAAAAATATATTTTATTGATTTTTTTTACAGAGAGGAAGAGAGAGGGATAGAGAATTAGAAACATCGATGAGAGAGAATCATTGATCAGCTGCCTCTTGCACACCCCCTACTGGGGATGTGCCCACAACCAAGGTACATGCCCTTGACCGGAATCAAACCTGGGACCTTTCAGTCCGCAGGCTGATGCTCTATCCACTGAGCCAAACTGGTTTTGGTGGTAGCATGTTTTTAATTTTGGAATTTGATTGCCTGTTCCTACCCATTCTGCAGGTCTAGTCTCAGATGTCACTTCCTTCATGCAGTCTTCCCTTGTGTTCAAGTCCAAGTCCTCTCTATTACTGGGTACTTGTCCACTCAGTGCCTTGTTTCATTGTCATTGTCATTGTCTGCTCCTTCTCTCTGTCCCCACTGTCCCCATAGACCCTTGAGGGCAAAGCCTTTGTCTTCCTCACCATTGCATGCCCGGTACCGAGCAGGCTGTCAATAATTGTTCTTCAATACATAAATGAATAAATGGCGCGCACACACTCACACTAACAATGATCAACTTTAGATATTATTTGTGGAAGGTACCAGAATATGCAAAGTGCATTCAAATATTATCACTTGAAAAATATGGAACTGCCTTGGCTGGTGTGAGATAGAGCATCATCCAGTACACTGAAAGATCACTCGTGTGATTTCTGGGCAGGGCACACACCCAGATTATGCGTTTGACCCCCCAGTTAGGTAGGGTATGTATAGGAGGCAACTGATCCATGTTTCTCCCATTGATGCTTCTCTTCCCTCCCCTCCCTCTCCCTTCCTCTCTTTCTAAAACCAATAAAAACATATCTTCAGGTGAGGATAAAAATTAAAAAAAAATAGGGAACTCATGAAAGGTGACACAAGTAGCTGATTATGAAGACTTTATTGGAACAACTTATTGGTGTTCAGCTAAACTTAAAAAAAGATTTATTGTATCACATGCAAGGAAATTTTCTAAAATCATTAAGTTGGTTTCTTTAATACTGAAGTTCTCTACAGATTAGCACACAAGGGCTGTAAAAACATTGCTTGGCTCCCAGAGAGTACTTGGACTTTTATTTCCAAAGCATCCCTCCGGATGTGCTCATTCCCTTTATTAACTCTGTTTCTGGCTGACAATGTATTCCTCCGGGCCTATTTGAATGCAAGTGCCTTAAGGGCAGGACTCTGTCTTGTTCACTCAGGAAGGGGAGAGCGTAGGAAGCAGAGAATAAGGAGCGCTTTTTCTGGGTGTGGCTGTGTGTGTGTGTGTGTGATAGAGAGAGTGTGTGTATGAGTGTGTGTGAGTGTGTGAGTGTGTGTGTGTGTGAGTGTGTGAGTGTGTCTGTGTATGAGTGTGTGAGTGTGTGTGTGTGTGTGTGTGTGTGTGTGCGTGTGTATGTGTGTGATATCATCCCGGGGCAAGGGAATTTCTTGGGATCAAGCTGCCCTGGAGCTGAAGTTCACACCATGCAGCTGGGGCCTGACTCTGCTGCTGAAAACCACCTGCTCTCATCACCATGCAGACGCCGATGGAGAGAGGCATTAATGTACAAGGAGGGTGCTGAACAGCAGGTGTGTGTCAATACGGGACTTTGGACTCAGGAGAGGAAACAAATCTCGTTTTGGAATTAATGTCGCGATTGACTTTAGAGCACATAAACTCGTTATGTAATGAATCTTCTAGCAGAGTGAGACTGTGCCAAGCAGGTACACCTGACATTTTTCGCTACCGTCTCCTCCCCACCTGGGAATGACAGGCCTGAGATAGGAATCAGTCTGTTTTTTTAAAAAATTTAATTTAGTTTTTTAAAAATTGATTTCAGAGAGAGAGAGAGAGAGAGAGAGAGAGAGAGAGAGAGAGAGAGAGAGAGAGAGAGAGGAGATAGAAACATCCATGATGAGAGAGAATCATTGATTGGCTGCCTCCTGCAGGCCCCCTACTGGGGATAGAGCCTGCAATGGGGACATGTGCCCTGACTGGGGATTGAACTGTCACAGGTCGTTGCTCAACCACTGAGCTGTTTTTCTTTTTAATGCTGCCCTGGGGGAAAGGTAGGCTGAAGTGATTTTGACTCCCCAGCCTACTGTTGTTCCAGCCTTACAGTTACGCCCTGGGTCTGACTTGCATCCCTCATGCTGAGCCTAGGGACAGTTAGTTTCAGATTGCAGAGGACACGAACAACAGGTCTACCCTTGCAAAGGCTCTGGTCGTGACTGTCTCCTGGTCTGTGCACTCCTAGGACACATTCACACCAATACCTGTCCCCTCTTCCTCATGCCCTCCCTTCCCCTCCACCACCTCCTTACCACCTCCCTGTTAAATTAGACCAGTGATCGGTGACAGGAAGCAGGTTCCTGCTGGTGGGAAAGTGGTGTAAGCTGTGAGGGGAAGCACGCCACTAAATTTTCAGAGTCTGAGTATCCTGGCTTTGAAGCTCGGTCTGACTTGTTTATGGGCTGGTCTCTGTCACCCAGAGCACAGCATTATATCAGCCAGCATGCTGAAGGTGCCCCCCATGGTTTATGGCTGTGATAATGGAGTTGTTACGGGCCCCAGGTGAGCTGGAATTTATCAACGCCCGGGTTCCTGACTCTGAGATATCACCCAACCTCTGTAAATACCACAACACAGCAACCACAGCAACAGCAACAATGAATAGCTCATCTCAGCCTTTTCTAGGTGCCCGCTAAGCCTAATAATGGCACCTATGTTACCGCTTAACGCATTAGTTCATGCTCCTTACATTGTCTTGCAAGGTGGACATCATTCCATCACTAATTCACAGGTGAGAACACTGAGGCATGTTGAAGCTAAGGCCACACTTGGTAAGACGTGAGCTGGGAACTCAAACTCAGACAGTTTGAGCCCAGAGCCCGGATTCTCACGCCTCTTCAGCAGCCACAGGAAGAAGGGGGCACTCGCGCTTTGACATTGAGGGGCTTCTTGTCCTCAGTACACTGACTTCTGTGTGCACGTGAGCATGCGTGTGCGTGTACACACATGTTTGCAAGGGCAGCTGCAGTCAGCCTGGGAGCATCCTGGACCATCCCAGCGGAGGACGCCGCCGGGTTCCCATGCACCTTGGCCTTGGCCTGTCCAATCCCACTTACTTGTTCTCTAGGGTGGGTTTCTGGGGTCCCTTGGCAGGGGAGGTTAGAGGCAGCTTTCAGGGTCATTCTCTACCCACACTCCACACACCTTCCTTCTGGGTGCTAATCTCCACCTCGTGTGGTTCCTTCTACACAGGTTCCATCAGCCCTTCCGTGGGGATCCTGATCTGCTTCGATGCACACACCTTGTTTAGATTTCACAGCATGCTGTGAGGGAGGCCTGGGTTCACACCGGGGAAGCAGAAAGCGTGACTGATAAAAACAAGCCAAGGAATTTAAGAGACCCAGTGGTTCCAGGACCAAGCTACAGTCAAAGTGGTGGATATTGAAGTAGCTAAAGGAAGACTGTGCCCAACAGTAGAAGAACTGGTTAAATGAATTATAGCACATGCTTATAATGGGCTACCAGGCAACCATGAGATGAAGGATCAAGAAGAGTGATTGGCAACAGGAAAAGTTGGCTGCTGTACATCATTTAGTGAAGAAAAAGTCACCAGAAAGCATATACATGATCCCCTTCTAATAAAGGCACATATTTATATATGTGTATGCACCTATATGCATATTGATATGTATACGTATTACCATGTATAGAAAAAAAGTTTAGATGTTTGTATTCCAAAAGATTGACTGTGGTTATCTCGGTGGTAGCACTGTGGATGATTTAGAATATTCTTATTTATTGTGTGTTAGAAGTTTTCTATAATGAACATGTAGTTGGAATAAAATAAACATTTATTAAAGGAAGAGAAGCCTTTCAAAAGTAGGTGTTTAGTGTCGAGCCCAGAAAATTGGGGAATAAAAAGGTGCAATGTATAGCAATGTTCTGGCCATTGAGATCGGAATTGGGGGGCCTTGAGAAGTCCAGGCCCTATTGTGTCCAGAGATGAATCATGAGCTGGGCCTCACCTTGGCTTCCCAACTTCCCTGGCTGACTCCACACTCACTAGGATTCCCCCCTCTACCCCCCCTCAAGGAATTGCTTTACTTGCAGCGAGTAAAGGAGACAGGAGATTCATATACAAAGCGCTGCTTCCCTGAAGGGCGGCTTAGCCATTGCTCCTAAGCACTATTTGGTCAATTACATGTTGACTTTGCAGTCGCTTATCCTAGTTACAGCTGGTCTGCAAAATACTGGGCTACTTTTCCACATTTAGCAAGAATAGCATTTAGCAAGAACGGCCCATGCTGCGGTAATAGAAGAGTTCTGCCTCTAGGCCTCCCATCTCATCCAAAACAGGTTTTTCTGAGTTGGTCTTGATGCTCCCTCAGTGTCTGTGGACATCCCCCACTTCCGGGACTTACCAAGGTCCCTGCTTTCCTATTTAATTACTTTAAGGAACTGATGAAAGCTATGGACCCCGTCCTCCCTCCAATATATATATATATATATATATATATATATATATATATATATATATGCATGTGTGTTCTGCATACAATTTCTTGGAGTTCATGAACTCTTTCAAGCCCATCTATAGATACTGTCACCCCTACCCTCAAGGTCAAGGACCCCACATGTCTGCTGGTCTATTAGGGAGAAAAGAGGATGGTGTGTTCCTCACTGGGATTTTTAATTTGGACTTGTGTGCCCTGCCAGCAGGAAGGATGTTGTGCTGGTTTAGGGACTAGAGTGGTCTAGTTACAAAAAAGAGGGACAATGTCCCCCATGAGAACCAGGCATTTTGGCATTCTGATTTACAGTTGGTCCCTTATGAGGTTGGTTAATAGGAGTCTATCAGGTCTTGGGCCTGCAAGCTGAGGACTGGACCCAGGGATGTGGTGGTGAGGCTGAGGCTGTCTCTGGCCAGAGGTGGTCAGCTGGTCTTTTCCCAGCAACATTACTGCCTGGGAGAGGATGTGATATGCTAGAAAGGACCTGAACCTTAGAACAGGGCGGACCTATAGTCAAAACCTAGCTCTGTCATGTCTTAGTGATATGAGTTGAGCTATTAAGTTAACCTGTCTGAGGCGTGCCTCTCTTGTCCGAAGGTGGGCATGCCACTGTGTTTCCCCGAAAATAAGACATCCTCCAAAAATAAGACCTACTTCATGGAAACATAATACATCCCCTGAAAATAAGACCTAGCGCATCTTTGGGAGCAAAAATTAATATAAGACACTGTCTTATTTTGGGGGAAACAGGGTAATACATTACAGAGTTCCTCTGTAGAATAAATTGAATGGAATGCAAAGTTCTTGGCACCTGGCTGGCATGTACCAGTAATTCGTTCTTGTTTGTCTGCAGCATTGGGGAGGATAGGAGTAACAGACATACCCCTGTTATCCTGAACCTGGATCCAGAGAGATGACGTGCTATGCTCTTGTTGACACAGTATAACCACAGGGGAGGTAGAGAGCACGACTAATAAAAATAAACCAAGGGATTAAGAGATCCGATGGTTCCCAGGCCAAAATATAGTACAATTGGTGGATATTAAAGTAATTAAAGGAAGATGAGTCCAAGAGTAGGGGAACTGGTTAAATGACCATGACTCAGGTCTTCACTTTGCCTTCTGTGGCTTCCACTGCAATATGGCCTTGGGTCAGTCTAGAGCGTGGATGGGCAAACTATGGCCCATGGGTCCAGCTCCGGCCCACTGCCTGCTTTTATAAGTGAAGTTTATTGGAAAACAGCCATGCTCATTCATTTACATATTGTCTACGGCTCCACAGCAGAGCTGAGCCTGCCTGGCCCACAAAACCCAACATATGTACCATCTGGGCCTTTACAGAGAAAGTCTGCTGATCCCCGGTGTACGGTGTCGCTGCCTTCTTAGGTGGGGGGAATTTCAGAGTGAGGACTCGCAGAACCAGGAAAGTGAAGAAGGGAAGGATTTGCGAGGGAACACTGGCTTCCGGGGGAATAAAGGGAGCAGAATCAAGGGAGCATATAATCCTTCAGCCGATCTGGTAATAGCCCCAAAAGACTAGCCAGGAAATATTAGGAAATAGATAAATCTGCTCCCTTTAATTCCTTCGTCTCTCTGGGGGATGCAAAGCCATTTGCAAAGATTATGAGAGAATATGTGTTGAGTGCCTGGCAAAAGGCCAGGTCTCGAGATGGTCCTTTGGAAAGCCTGGCTGGCAACAGGACTGTCATCTACTATTTGTCTTCCCCCGCCCCTGGGCTCTGACTTCAGGAACTGGAACGGGATGTGTCTTGGAAATCCATCCTTGTCTATCGCCAATTGGTCCCCAAACCCTGTCTACTCTGACTCCTTAAATATTCATTTTCCCCTCTTGTTCTTCATTGCCACAATCCTAGCTCAGGCCTCGTCGTCATCTCTCACTAGGCTTATTGTAATAACATCTGCCTGCCTGCCTGTCCATCCATCCATCCATCCATCCATCCACCCATCCATCCATCCATCCAGTTGTACTGAGTACCTGCCATGTGCCATATACAGTACCGGCTTAGCCCTGGGACACAAGGCTGAACACAGTATAGTCTTTGCCTTCAAGGATCTCTACCTAATGGTCTTTAATAAATGATTTCCACGTCCAGCCTCCCCTCTACCCAGGTTCTCCTTCTTCCCTGTTTGCTGGGTGTTCTTTTGAAAGCACATATTCGCTTCTGCTATTCCTCCAATTAAAACCCTTTAATAATTTCCCATTACCTACAGGACAAAGTCCAAAGTCATTAGTGAGGCATTTAGGCCTTTGCAAATGGATCCCCACTTATATTTTCAGCCTCCCCCCTCCCAATTCAAGTTTACCAAATAACTCCTAGTTTTAATTCAAGCCCAACATGAAATTTCATTCTATATGAATCAGGGTAATGCTATGCTCTGCCGAGGTAACAAATAAATCTTGAAATCTCACTGTCTAAACACAATGAAATTTTATATGTTGATTATATATACTTAGATGTCGTATTTCTGGTTGGATGGCTTTCCTGGTCAACTCTCCTGCAAGCAATGATGCAGAGATTCAGGTTCTTTCCATCTCTAAAAGTGTTTGCAAGTTCATTCTGGAGTCATCCAGGCATCCAATGAGAGGATGAAAGTGATAGGAGTCAGACCTTTTATCGTTTTGGCTCCATTTCATTGGCTAGAACTCAACCTCATGGCCACAGTTAACTGCAGAGGAGTATGGGAAAGGTATTTTAGCTGTGTGCCCAAGAGGATAAAGAAATGGATTTGATGAACAGATAGCATTGTTTCTGTAATTCAAATCTTTGTGTCTTTGAACTTTCTATTTCTTCTGCTTAGACTCCCCGTCCCCTGCTTCTCTGGGCATGTTAAGTATCTCCTTATTCCTCCGTCACCACTCCTGGGAAGGCTTCCCTAGTTCCACATGAGTCCCAGTCCCTCTCTCTGGTCCCATAGCACTTTGTCTATTGTTAACATTGATCAGATTTTTCTATGTGCCAGAGCCTGTTCCGAGATCTTCATATGCATAACCCTTATGATCTTACACAAACTCTGAAGTAGCTACTACTAGTGTAAGTAGCATTTACTATAAGTAGGCAATAATCCCCATTTCAAAGACGAGGAACCTGAGGCTTACGAGAAACAGCAAATGTTTAAGGGTTTGATTATTGAATCACAAAGACAATAGTTCATTGTACTGACTCATTTTCCAGTCTGTTACTCCTCTGGGACCATGAACCCCTTACAAGCAGGAGCCTAGTTTTATGCATCTTCTTTGCCTAAAAAATGACATGTCCTCAGGAACTATTTATTGTATGAAGACCTGTTGCATTCAATACATTCATATATTTATTGATCAGTATATTTACTTTCTACGGATCCATAATGGGGATCATTATTTATTTATTGCCTGGTTGGTTTGAGAACTGAGTCATCAGCCAGTGATGGATGGCTCATTCTTTCAGAAGGAGCACATGACCAGCTAGCTGGACACTTCAGTGGTGCCTGCAGATGCTGCAGCAGAAAATCTGCTCCTGACACAGCACTTGCCTTGCAAGCTGTTCTCTCATGGCCATTGCCAGCTTCGCGTGATGATCTCCAAACAGCTGGGCAGCATTGTGACCCGTCATGTGCCAAGCTCAGATATGTTTGCTCCTGACCCCAGGATTTGAGACAAATCAGATGCCGCATGCCTTTAATTTCACCTTTAGGAAAGCTTTGATTCCATCCTTTTAGTGTGTGGACAGCAGCATTTTATTTTATTTTTATTTTTGGCTCAGAAAATGAACAGTGCAGTTAAGTTGGTCCAAATGAATTAAGCCTGTATTATGTACTGGGAAACAAGAGTGCTGGATGATACAATCTCTAGAATACCTCTTTGTTTTCACCTTTCCTGAGGGGCTTTATTCTTTCAGAAGTCTCAGAGCAATGGTATCATCCCAATGAAATGAGGTCAGTTCCCCTCCCACAAATCCATAGCTTCCTCTTGAAATAGGATCTTGAGACAATGCGACTGAGAAACTTGGACACTGAGTATCTGTGCACATCTGAAGATAGTTTCTCAAACAACATTGACCAAAATGTATTTCAGGGAACACTAGTCCTGTGAAATGACCTGTGAAGTAAGTTTGGGAAATGCATTTCCTGTCTCCCCTTAGAGGTGCCCAGTGTATAACAGCAAGTAAAAGAATTGTGATCTGGAGCTGAACAGGGTTATAATGATTCACACAAATCCTCCAGGAACGAGATGAATACCCATGGAGTCTCTCGTCAAAGACCTCCATGCCCAGGTATGAGCGAGGACCGAGGGAAGGATGTGTTGCTTACTTTCCCCACTAAGGGTAGGCATTGCTCTCCAGGGAGTAGGATCTTTATGAGTACTTCTCAGGATTAAAAAATCATTTGTTAGTAAGGATGTGGTCGGGATGGAATGGTGGCAAAGGAAGGTTGTGGGATCAATCAGGACTGAACCCAGTATGAGGCTGCTGGCTTTACTGAAGGGACCTGACAAAATCCTTTTTCTCGGTAGCAGTACAAGTGGCATGAGCTTGGTGGGTGGCACCTAGGACATTGAATTTTTGCAGCCAAGCTTCTGCTAGAAAACAGTGAGTAAGAGCCTTTTCCTGTTTCCATAGGGTTGAAAAAAAAGATCAAATCTTAGGTTAGGCAGAAACATCCTTTAATTGAAGGATGTTGAAGAGGGGTGAGGGCATGTGCATTTTCACCTGACCAAACTGCTCTTATAATTTCAGAGAAATGTCAGCTACCAAGCCTTCATTTGCTGTGGCCCATCCAACCAACCATCAACAAACTGCTTACAGTGTGCACCAGTGAAACTATGTACTTGTGTAACTTCCTATATTGTTCTAGTCTCACGGTCTACAATGTGCCAGTGTAACTGCCTACGGTGTGCCAGGGTCTGAGGTAACTCCTGGAGATTTGGGGATGACTAAGACACGGCCTTCCCATGAGGATCTCAGAATCCGGGATATTTAGGAAATGGAGTAGGAGTTTTTTCTAAACAAACCTTGGGTATTAGAGGGACAAGAAGGGGGCATGTAACCTAACCTGGGAGTGCCAGGGGAGGTTTCCTGAGGGAGGTTCTGCCTGGCCTGGCCTTTGAAGGCTGTGTAGCATTAGCCAGACGAGCATGTTGGCAGATGAGCAAGGAGAGCATTATGGGCACAGCTGAGAACAACAGCGTTGAAGGGCGGGACAGTCGAATGGGTGACAAGAAGCTTGACGGTGTTGCTGGGAGGAAATATGTTCCATCCTAAGGAACTAGGGCTGCCGTTTGCCTGAGGCAGTGTTTTTCAAAGGTTGATCCTCAGACTCTGCGTTGCAGGTGCTTTTTTAACATTCAGGGTCTACAGAATCAGAGCCTTTGGAGGAGGCACCCAGAAATCTGCATTTTAAAGAAGCTCTCAGGCGATCCTGGTGTACACTAAAGCTGACAAGAGTCACTGAAGAGTTCCAAGTGGTAACGGAGATGACTGGGGCTTAGAGAACTCTCCCTGGAGTGTAGGGATGGTAGATGAGATAAAAGCAGGGAGGCCACATGGGCATCTCTTGGAATAATCGTGGTGGGAGTTGAGTCCAACCTGAACGCAGTAGGGGCGGCCAGGATGCAGAAGCAGGCTGATGCGGCCACCGAGGCAGGAGTACAGGGAAGCACTGGACACTCAGCTACTGGTTTCCATAGTTGCTGCACTAATTTACTCACCCGGAGCCTAAATGGCTAGTCCTGGCTTAGAAAAAGGCCACGTGTGGACTCACCTGGTGTTGATGGAAGGCATGAGTAGGGCCAAGTGAATTGGGAGTAACGGTCTTTGGAAGATGTGGTAGGCAGTAAAGGGATTCTAAGTTGATGGAACCCAGAAGTCAGACTCAATTTCAGTGTCCAGGTTAAATAAAAGAATACTTTAGGATAGTGTGTGTAGATGGCAGGGTCTGAGAATCACCTGCTAGTAGGATGCATGTGCATGTAAGTGCGCAGTAGGTGGCAGAGGACGGCATCCCCATGTGTAAAAGGAAAGGTGTTCAATGGTTATGGAAAAAGCCAGACTTCTGCACAGAGTGGGAAAGTCAGAATGAGCCTGAAGCAGACATTGGAAAATGGTGGGATTTGATTCTCTTCCTCTGGGAAGGTATATACTGTTAATAGTTTGGTGTTTCACCTTTCAGACCTTCTGTGCATGTCCATATGTATTTCTCTGGAAGTACATTGTTTCATTTTGCATGGGCATGTGGTTTTGTATGGCCAATGGAAGGGTTTTGTATCATCAGTGGTTTTGTATGGTCAATGGAAGACTTTTTAAAAAGTCTTATTGGGATATAATAGACATATGACATTGTATTAGTTTAAGGTGTCCAACATAACTAACATGGTGTGCTCTGATTATGCACACCATATTTGGTACATTCTCATTGGAACCGAATGTTCCTATTTCTATGTCTTTACCACTTACTTTTTTATAAGTCCAAGGATCTGGTAACAGAGAAAATCATTTATTGGAGGGAGAGCCCACTGGGAGAAAGCAGAAAAGCACTTGATAAAGAATTTCATGATTTAGGAAGAATGTAGTTATCATTTCAGCCCTTGAAAGAGATGTGAAGGTTACAGCAGATTTGCCCCAACCACATCTCTTCACGCAGACATCAGCACAGGTTGCTTGTAACAATACCAGCCAAGGAGATGAGATGCCGGCTAAAAAATAATTGGAAGGTCTAAGCGAACCATGAAACGAGGTCATTGAGACATCTCTGGCTTCTCCACCCACGTGCTGATGGGAGAGTTGTGTGGAGGTTTATTTAATTGAAGGAGTCAGGGTGGAAACCACTGAAAACCTGCTGCTTCTATTTATTCTCTGGGTTTCTATGGAGAGACGAGCTCTGAGTGGTGATCCTTTTAACGAAGGACATAAGAGGAAAATAGTTCCCTGGTGATCGGGAGGAACTGGGGAAATGGGAAAATAGTTGTGTGGTGGTCAGGGAGTTGGGTAGAGTAGGTGGCTGCATTTGAAGGGTGACAATCCAAGGATGACAATCCCTGCCACTGGTGACCGACCTGTCTCACCTCTAACTCTACCAGCCTGTCACCTAGTTCTCTCTCTTGTCACTTGTTGAAGTGGAAATTTGTTTTGGGGCCACTCAGGCCCATTTCCGTGTTTTTATGTTTTGTTTGTTTTTGGTAATAGCACCAGAATTTCCTTGTGGTGCCATCTCCTCCCTCACTCTTAGGCCACATGGCTCTATTGCTGGCTTTGGGGGTGGATCATGTGACTACACTTGGCCAATCAGAACACAGAATTCTTCTAGCCACAGTGATTGGCTAAGGGGTGGGCACAAGGCCAGGATTTAGTGGGCGCTGTAAGGATAAGAGGCACCCTCTGCTGTCTTGGACCTTGGTGATGGAAGGATGGGATACTAGACTACAGGAGCCACTTTGCCCTGAAAGGGGATATGGGATACTCAAAAAGGCTTAGGTGAAGAGCGATTACAGTCAGGACTATTTATAGAGACTCGGGGAAGATTAAGGGACCTGAGAAAACATGGTGAAGTGCTCAGGAACGAACGACAGTGGGGAACTGTTGGTATCCTTAGGGTGGGGGAGGGAACAATGATACCAGAACCTGGAGCCATGGAAGAGGACTGCAGCTACTGCCAGACTGTCAGGACAGAGGGGCCAGACAGTGATGGGCTAGTGGAAAGTGAATACTCTGATCTCCTCTCCCCACGCCTCCCAGTCTTCTGCTGGTACCTGCATTGGCTGGAGACGATCAAAGTCACAGGTCAGGCTCCTAGATGCAGACTCGGTAGAGAAGGGCAGAGAATGAACCTGGGGTTGGAGGAGAAAGATAGAAAAAACCAGTGCAAGCTGCTTGATACCGACTACATTTGTCAGTTAGGAGAGCCAATAATCCTCCTTGTGGCTTAAGCCAGTTTGGGGGGCTGTACTATGATTTGTACTGTGAGAGTCCACTCTAAAACATCAATATCACTAGCTAGTGCTTCTTGTGGGTATTGCCTATGCCTCCTTTTCCCTACTAGATGTGAACTCTTTGAGGGATGGGGGCAGTCCTTTTTTACTGAAGTCTCAGTGAGGTGCGTGGCACAAGAACATGCACTGTAAATGCTTGCTGAAGTGAACAGAACTGAATCCCAGGAAGGGGGAATAGCTCATGCAAAGACACCAGGCACCCCACACCACAGCCAATCGTGATGCCAGCAAATGTGGGTGTTGAAATGGGTGCACTCACTTCATTGCAAGGTGGTGGGACATCCTGGCTGCTTCACCTTCACCCCTGCTGGGAAAGCGGAGAAGACTCCAGCTCTCGGAAGAGGAACTTGGGCAGCTGTCTGGGAGGGTGAGAGAGATCAGAGGGAAGGGCATCAGTGTTCCAGGTCATGGGGAATAAGTCAGCACCATGGACTGTGGAGGGCAGTACAGCCACGGTGGGATTTCACAGGGTCAACGAGGGGCTCAGCAAGAAAAACTGGAGCAGAACCTCAGCGTGAAAAGAGCCAACAGAAGTCATCTGGCAGAATCCCCAACATGTGAAATTGTAAATGTGGAGTTGGGGTGGGAGGGCAGGATGGATGAATGTAAAGAACCAGCATAAAGTTGATGATCCAGTGTAACGTGCTAATACCTCAGGAGATAAATTGCAAGCCGGAGGAGGGTTCTGATTGGCCCTTCTGGGTCTGATGTCTATCCCTTCCACCAATCACAGAGGTCTCATGCTTCTTTCTGCACCAGTTTCAGAAGAGGTGGGGGAGAGGCTACTGGGAAGACAGAAAGTCTGTATTTTTTTAAAAAATATATCTTATTGATATTTTACAGAGAGGAAGGGAGAGAGATAGAGAGCTAGAAACGTCAATGAGAGAGAAACATCGACCAGCTGCCTCCTGCACATTCCCTACCGGAGATGTGCCTACAACCAATGTACATGCCCTTGACTGGAATCGAACCTGGGACCCTTCAGTCCGCAGACCGACGCTCTACCATTGAGCCAAACTAGTTTTGGCAGAAAGTCTGTATTTTGATATTTCTAACAATGTCAGTCAGTCGGGAGCCAGTGTCTCTCTTTTATTCTTCACAGATAGCATTCAAAGATTGCATACTGGAGGGGTAGTCTGGGGTCCTAAGGGGCCATAAATTGCTACAGGCAAGAAAGGTGTGGGGGTATTCTTAAACAGTTGGCTGGAAAAACAGAAGGAATCCAGTCACACTCTGATTGCATTCTGAGCATTCCAGTCACTGTGCCTTAAGGCAGCGTTTCTCAAAGTGTGGTCTGGAGATCCCTGGAGGACTCCGCGATCCTTTCAGAGGCTCCTCAAGGTCAAAACCATTTTCCTACTAATATAGGATGTTATTTGCTTATTTCATGCTCATTGTCTCATGAGTGCACTGTGGAGGAGGAGAGCGAAATGGTCCAGAGACCGTCTGGCATGTGATCATGCTACAGCCTGAATGCAGAAGCAGGTGTGAGAGCCCAGCTCTTCTGTGAAGCCAGACATCAAAGAGGCCTGCAAAAATGGCAAACAGTGCCATCGTCCCTCTATAGCCTTTTGTTTTTGAACGTAGTTACTTTACATAAGAACAAATCATTTATGTTGACCATGCAATGGTTTTACTGCTTCTTTAGGAGATTTTTTGAATATATAAATATTTTAAACATTTCTCAGCTTTAATTTCCAATATGGTAAATATGAACAGATAAAACCTACAAAGATAAAAGCTCTTTGGAGTCCTCATTAATTTTTAAAAGTGTAAAGGGGTCCAGGGACCAAAGAGTTTGAGAATTGCTGCCTTGAGTTTGAGTTAAATTCCTAGCAACAAACTGGGGAAGAGAGTTCATATTTTGCAGCTTGTGTTTCCATGGCCCGTGGTGTGTTTTTATACTTAGGTTATGCCCAATGAGGGATCACACTGGTTATCCTGTGGACATGGCCCCACGCAGTGAGCAGTGGAAAGATCATGCATGGGATTTAGTTACTGTCCTGTCTTTAACTTGCAGCTCCTTTGGGCAAGGATCCTGATCAAATTACGTACTGTTTCTGAACTGCAATTTCTCATCGCTGAAATGTAGATGGTAACAGCGCACCATCTCACCGGAATTCTACAAAGATGAAGTGAAGTGTTTGTGAAAGCATCTAACCCTTCCTTACAGGGCCTCCACAAGCCTCAGTCTCCTTTCCTCTAAGATCTCTCAAAGGATCAGTCCCTTCAGATTCTCTAACAAGAATTCTTGTCTGAAGTGGTTCTCAAAGATAGCTCTGCCTCATCTCTGGCATTTTCTGGTCTCATAGTTCTTGCCCCCGAAGAATCAGTTCACCAGCTCATGCTCCCCCCCTCTTTTTTTTTTTTTTTAAATAATATCAGTGTCATGGAATGATATTTCCTGGACTTGCTTATTCTTGGTGGATATAGTGAAGCCACATGGGGAATTTTATATATAGAAATACCTTCAGTGAATTTTTTTACGAACACCCCCTCCTTTTCCTTTGGGATCAGTATTGGCTTAGTGGGGAGGGGAAAAGGCCCCAGTTGGAGAGTTACCTAGCAACTGTTGGAATTCAGGTGACATCTGCTAATTAGATTGGTATGGAGTTGCCTAGCAACCAGAAGTCTCCTGGACCTCACAGCAGATTTTGGTGGAGGACATTTCTCTTGCCTCCAGAGGGTTCCCCGAAAATTGCTTGTTCATGAAAATTTCCAACCAAATTTATCCATCCTGATGGTCTCTTGCTATCTCTCTCTGTTCCTCCTCCCCAGCTTTCTTTGTTTCTCTACATTAGTCAATAAACCTGGTAGCTAAAAGAAAGTTGAACTTTTAAAAAGAATATGTTTTTATTGATTTTAGACAGCGAAGAAAGGAGAGGGAGAGAGAGAGAAACATCAATGTGAGAAACATTGATTGGCTGCTTCCTGTACACCCCTTGCTGGGGATTGAGCCTGCAAATTGGACATGTGCCCTGACAGGGAATTGAACCAGCAACTTTCAGTGCACAGGTTGCCACCCAACCAACTGAACCACACTGGCCAGGGCAAAAAAAGTAGAACTTCTGAAAATATCTGAGAGGAGGAAGAGGGAGAGATAGAAACATCAATGATGAGTGAGAATCATTGATCGGCTGCCTCCTGCCTGCCCTCTACTGGGGATGAAGCCCACAACCCACACATGTGCCCTTGACTAGAATCAAATCAGGGACCCTTTAGTCTGCAGACCAACACTCTATCCCTCTGAGCAAAGTTGAACTAAAGGAAGTAACAAGACCTAGTTGAAAGAGCGTGGGTTCTGGAGCCAAATAAATATGGATTTCAAATCCATTCTGCCACTTACTGTTTCTATGAGTTTCATAAGTTATCTCATCTCTCCGAGTCAATTTCTTCATCTGTGAATGTGAGATAATAGAGCCAGCTCAGAAGGCTATTGTGAGGTTTGAATTAAATAAGCCCCAGAGAGCCTGGCACATGGCCACACTCACCGAACACTATTTCCTTTCACTCCTCTTTGCAAATGAGATATTCCCAATTCTGTGAGAAATCAACCACAAGGATTAACATATTAGAAAATATAGAGTGTGCTATAGTTTTTTAATACAGAATACCATATTACATAAATCTATTGGGAACCACTTCTGCCACCACTTCTTCAAAACTAGACATTTAGAAATGGAAAAAGGGAACAAATATGTTTAAACGTTGGTGAATTTTTCTCTTTTTCTGGGGCCATTTTTTCCCATAGAAGGTGCTGTCAGATCATGAATCTGTGTGGTTTTTTTTTTTTTTTTTTTTTTTTTTTTTTTTTTTTTTTTTTTACATCAGAAACATTAGGATGCTGTAGTAGACAGAATAGTGGTTCCTTAAAGATGTCCACATCCCAATCCCCAGAATCTGTGAACAATTCTTTTTATACACGACAAAAGAGATTTTACAGTTGTGAGTTAAGGATCTTGAGAGGAGGCAATTACCTTGGGTGGTCATGGGGGTCCTCATGAGGGGAACAAGGGAGGCAGGAGAGGAGAGGACAGAGGCAGAGGTCAGGGAGGAGGGGTTGTTGAAGATGCTACAATGCTGGCTCTGAAGCAGGAGGAGTCACAAGTCAAGGGATGCGGTGCCTTCTCAGAAGATGGAAAAGGCAAGGGAACCAATTCTCCCACTGAGCCTCAGGAGGAATCCACTATGCCTGACACTGTGATTGTAGCCCCGTGAGATTCATTCCTGGCTTCTCATCTCCAGAATTGTAAGGTAATAAATGTATTGTTCTTTAAGCCACTAGGTTTATGATAATTTATCACAGTGGCAATAGGAAGCTGATACAAATGCTTTGCGATCTGGGGTGGTGTGTGTGTGTGTGTGTGTGTGTGTGTGTGTGTGTGTGTGTGTATGTGGAAGTAGAGGGACTTAGACACCTGGAAACTGAAGCCCGCCATGCTCCCTTGGCTGCTCTTAATTGAGACATGGTGATTGTTTCTCTGAACACATTTTCTTCACCTGTTTATTGAAGGGACTGTCTAAACCAGGATCTCTCTTGGGGCCCTACCAGTGTGACTTTTAAAAATATATACATTTTTAAAAATTGATTTCAGAGAGAAAGAAAGAGAGAGAGAGAGAGAAACATCAATGATGAGAGAGAATCATTGATCACCTGCCTCCTGCATGCCCCACATTGAGGATCAAGCCTGCAACCCGGGCATGTGCCCTGACCAGGAATTGAACCATCACCTCCTGGTTCATCGGTTGATGCTCAACCACTGAATCCTAGGGTCGGGCCCTGTGTGACTTTTATATGGCTCTGCTTCAGGACTGTCTAGTGTAGACAGTTGGAGTGAGCCGCTAAACGTGTTGCTAGATTCTTTGGAGGGTTTGTGTTCGTCCAATAAACTGGTACTTAATAGGTGCCAGGTGCTGTGCTAATTGTTGGGACTATACAGACAAATAAGCTATTTGTGCTCCTGCAGAAATCATGGCCCAGAGGCAGAGGGAGAGAAGAGGTGAGACACAAGTGCTGGGCCAGGGGCATTCACAGTGCGGTGGGGCAGGGACAAGGCTCCGGACTGGTGTGAAGGAGACAGCGACACTTCCAGAAGAGGTGAAGGATGAGGAGGGCTTAGCAGGAGGAGAAGTGGGTGAGAGGGGTTACCTCTGTAGAGCCTGTGTAACCGGACAGACAATGGTCTGTGCTGCCTGTCTACTCAAGCCAATGAAGCAGAGTCAGGATTGAATCGTATATAAGCATTTATTCCAATATGGCCGGCAGTATGGGAGAGCAGCAGCTTAACCACAAAAATCTGCTCTGCAGCCCACCATAAGCCAGCTGCTTATATAGCAAAAGGGCAGTTTACAGATATGCACAAGGACTAGGGGTCTTCAAAGAGTGATATGCAAGGGCTAGGGTTGCACGGGGAAATAGCCAAAGGGAGCGCCAGATGGGCAGTGAACAGGCAAACAGGCTGGAGATTTGCAAGGGCCTGCAGGTATGCAAAAAGGGCTGGGGATTTCCAAAGGGCTGGCCATTCTGGTTTCTGTAACAGATCTTTGTTCATCTTTCCATGATAACAGGCAGCTCCAAGTGGGGAGGAAGGGCTGCATCTCCAGGTCAGCTCTAGCAAGAGTAGAATGTGTCCTTCTTTAATCAGAATAAAACAACCATGGTTAACAGACCATGATTCATATTTCTTATATAATACGAGCTGGTTCCCCAACATTCTATTTCTGCCCCTTTTCACCTGTGCAAAGGCCAGGACATACCGGGGCTGGCTGCCTGGGTTACACCAAAGCGGAAATGGAGCTGCTTGAATGAATGGAGGAGGGAGCTCTGGGCTCAGTCAGGAGCCAGAGCCTGGAGGGCCTCCCAAGTCACACTGCGGGCAGCAGGGAGCCCCAGAAAGGTTTACCATGGGGCACGATAAGAGAGACAAGATATCCTACAGGCGCCGTGATTATTTTTCACTTTGATATTTTAAAACTAGAAAGACTATGAGATAAAGAGACTTGCCAACAACATGCGGATATTAAGAAAGAAAAAAAAAGTAAAGTCCTAGAGAAAATTGGGTCAAAGCCTTCACTCTGGAGCTAAAATGTCTGGGTTTAAATCTTGGTTCTATCGCTTGAAGCTGTGTGACTCTGGGCAGATTGCTCAAGCCTTTGGTGCCTCTGTCTTTTCTGTAAAATGAGGTAATAGCAGAATTGTATCAGAATTGAATGAATATAATAAAACTAGAGTTCCGGTGCAGGAAAATTTGTGCACTTGGAGGGTAGGGGAGGTCCCCTCAGCCCAATCTGTTCCCTCTCGCAGTCCAGGACCCCTTGGAGGATCAGGCCTAAGCTGGCAGTCAGACATCCCTCTGGGAGCCCTCGGGGTATGTCCGTCATTTGTATATCCTTAGTCGTCAGTTGGACATCCTTAGTGCTACGGAGAAGGCGGGAGAAGCTCCTACCACTGCTGGAGAAGGCAGGAGAAGCTCCTACCACTGCTGCTGCATTCTCAACCTTCACCCAGCTTGTGGCTAAGAGGAGCTCCCCCTGTGGGAGTGCACTGACCACCAGGGGGCAGCTCCTGTGTTGCACGTTTCCCCCCCTGGTGGTCAGTGCACATCATAGCAACTGGTGGTTCCCAGTCGTTCCACCCTTAGGGTAACATTTTTATATTATCCTTTTATTATATAGGATGCTTAGAGCACTGCCTAGACTACAGCAAATGCTCTCTAAGTCTTTGCTGTTATAATTTCTGATAATTTCCCACACATTAGAATCGTTTCGAACATGACCCTTCAAAGCACACAGTTTGGTGTGAGGAAGGCGGTTCTCTTAGACCATGTCCAAGGGGCCTCATTACTGCATGGGGTAAGTTTACCAACTTGTTAAAATATCAATTCTCTGTAACTCTGTTTGGCAACAGGGACTCCAAAGAGACCATTAAAGTGACACTCTGCTGTATTTTAAGAGTGTTGTCTGTATATCAATGTGCCCAGCTGCATAAGCCTGGAGGGGTAGACCAATGCCAAACTTGTGTGGGGGCCATGCTTATTTTGGCTTCCTCTTCTCTCTCTTGAGAGGGTCTGCTAGGCTGTTTGACCTTAGGCAAGGTGCTGGCTTCTTTGATCCTTAAGTGCCTCACCCACAAACAGAGGATAATGACAATATTCTCTTCACCTAACTCAAAGAATTGTTCATTATTTGTTTATTACCTATTGCTGCAATAACAAATTATACCAAAACTGTGTGGCTTAAAGCAAGGGACCTTTATTGTCTCTGGATTTCTATTGGTCAGGAATCTGGGCCTGGCTTAGCTGGGTGTCTGGCTTTGGGCCTCTCATGAGGTTGTCCTCAAGCTGTAGGCCAAGGCTGCAGTCCTCCCAAGGTTCCCCTAGGGCTGGAGAATCCACTTTCAATATCACCCAAGGCCCTTGGTTCTCATCTTAGTCTGCAAGGGCTGCTGTGACAAAACACCACGGGCTGGAGGGCTCATATAACAGGAGTCCGTTTTCTTTTTTTTTTTTTTTTTTAAATATATATTTTATTGATTTTTTTTTACAGAGAGGAAGAGAGAGGGGGAGAGAGCCAGAAACACCGATGATAGATAATCATCGATCGGCTGCTTCCTGCACACCCCCCACCGGGGATGTGCCCGCAACCAAGGCACACGTCCCTGACCGGAACCAAACCCGGGACCCTTCAGTCCGCAGGCCAATGCTCTATCCACTGAGCCAAACCGGTTCTGGCAGGAGTCTGCTTTCTCAGAGTTCTGCAGAAGACTGTAGGTTCAAGATCAAGGTGCCGGCAGGTCTGGTTTCCTTTGAGGCCTCTCTCCTTGGCTTGCAGATGGCAGCCTTCTCTCAGTGTCCTCACATTGCCTTTTCTTTGTGCTTCCTTGGTGTCCCTATGTCTCTTTATAAGGATAGCAGTCATATTGAGTCAAGGCTTCATTTAATCTTCACAACCTCTTTAAGGCCCTACCTTCAAATACAGGAGTAATTTGGGTTAGGGCTTCAGCACATGAATTTTGGGGGACACAATTTAGTCCATAAGAGCTCTTTACTACCTGGGCATCTCCATAAATTGTCTCATTGTTCTCACTACATGGCAACTGGTAACTGGTAATATTTTTTTAAAAAAAATATTTATTTATTTATTTATTTATTTATTTATTTATTTTTACATAGAGGAAGGGGGAGGGACAGAGAGCTAGAAACATCGGTGAGAGAGAAACATTGATCAGCTGCCTCCTACACACCCCCAACCTGGGATGCACCTGCAACCAAGGTACATGCCTTTGACCGGAATTGAACCCAGGACCCTTGAGTCTGCAGGCCAATGCTCTATCCACTGAGCCAAACTTGTTTCGGCAGCAACTGGTAATCTTAAAGGGAGTCAGTCCACATTCCCCAAACACTTTTGTAACCTAACCTTGAGACTGACATTTTGTCACTTCCGTCATATCCTATTGGTTAGAACTAAATGACTCAGTCCAGCCCACAGTCAAGGAGGAAAAATTGCATAAGGGCATGCATACCAGGGGGAGGGACCATGGAGCCCACTTCAGAGGTACCTATCACAGTTACTCAGACAACAAGACTGTGCTGAGTGCCTACTGTGTGCCCCTGGTGATGCAATCGCAAATAAGATCAACAAATTTCTGTATGTCCTAGAGCTTGTGTTCTGGTAGGAGAGGTAGGCTGAACTGTGGCTTTACTTTCCAAAGTTTTCATGCAGTGGTCCAAAAACGTTTTATGGCAATTCCAGAAATAAACAACCTGCACGTTTGAAATTGCAGTGCTTTCCTGAATATCGTGATGACATTTCAAATCGTCCTGCCTGGGATGAAGCATCTCTTTGTCCAGTGCATCCACACCCATTAGTGACTTAGTAGCCATCTCGGCTATCAACTGTCACATTACTGCAGTGCTTATGTGCAAGTCACCCTTATTTTACTTAAATAATGGTCCCAGGCACAATAGTAGCGATGCTGGCAATTCGGATGTGCCAAAGAGAAATTGTAAAATGCTTCCTTTAAGTGAAATGGTGGGTACATGTCATACAATGTTTTGAGAGAGCCCACATTCACATTTATTACAATACTAGAGGCTGTGTGCACGAATTCATGCACCAGTGGGGTTCTTTATCCTGGCCTGCAGGATCGGGATGAAACCGGTCTCCAATATCCCCAAGGGGTCCCGAATTGTGAGAGGGCACAGGCCAGGCCAAGGGACCCTCCGGTGCATGATCTGGGCCAGGGAGGGATATGGGAGGTTGGCCAGCCAGGGAGGGACTGCAGGAGGGCTCTAGGATGTGTCTGGCCTGTGTCACTCAGTCCTCATTGGCTGGACCCCAGCAGCAAGCTAACCTACCAGTCAAAGCATCTGCCCCCTGGTGGTCAGTACACATCATAGGTACTGCTCAACTGCTCAACTGTCTGCCCCTTAGTGGTCAGTGCACATCATAGCGAGCAGTTGAGCGGCCTTAGCAAATCATTAGCATATTATGCTTTGATTGGTTGAACGGACAACATGATAACCAGACACTTGAGCATATTAGGCTTTTATTACATAGGATATTGTTATAATTGTACTATTTTATAATTAGTTGTGTTAATTGCCTCCTATGCCTAATTTCATTAAACTTTACCGTAGGTATGTATGTATAGGAAAAGTCATTGCATATTTAGGGTTTGGTGCTACCTGTGGCTTCAGGCATCCATTGGGGTCTTAGAATGTATCTCTACAGCTAAGGACTAATAATGCTAGCCACATAGCATGGTCAGATTTCATCTGTCTCGTGGGCCCCCCAAAACTAGGAATGGAGACTGGGAATGATCATAATAAACACAGCGCATGCTTATATGGCACCTACTCTGTTCCAGATACTGTCTGGAGCACTTTATAAATGAGCTCATTTCATCCCCACAACCACCTTACCTGGTGGGATACTAATATTACCTCCACTTTACAAATAAGGAATTGAGGCACGGAGCCGTTAAATAACTTGCTCAGGGCCCCTGAAGCATTCGCTGGGCTCTGACGATTTCTGATGGGGAGCAGGCTGGGCAGATGGCCAGCACTGCACCGGCACCTCAGAGTTCCTGCTTCCTCTGCATCCTCCCCTGCGCTCGGGGGAAGGCGCTGCGGCAGCTTCATCAGTAGGCACGGGCTGTTCTCGTTCACGAAGTGAGATGTCGTCGTGTTTATTGCAAACAGGCAGCTCCGTTTCCTGTTAGCTTGACTCCTTCCTATTAAATTACTGAACTTCGAGACGTGGGGAGGCTGAGCAGGGAGGGAGGTGAACAGGGTTAAAATAAGACTGTCTTCCGCAAGTACTGAATTCCCCGGCAGCTTTTCCCACTTAGTCTGGGCGCGCTGATAGGATGGGAAAATGGGCTTCGTTGCTCTGTCCTGCTCGCAGCTCGCTCGGGAGATGAGGGTTGGCTCTCCGGGTCGGGGAGCTGGCTCGGGGAGCAGCCATCTGCTGCTGAGGCCAGAGGGAAGGCTGGCAGAGCTCTGGGCACGGGCCGGCTCAGCCAAGAGCGATGGACCGAAGCCACGTGGGGTGTAAACTTGGGTTTGAACAAGGAGTTTGGTCAAAGAGTGGGAGGGATTCCCCCTCACTGAGGTCCTCCCCTTTGACTCACTCAGACAGCAGGGAAGGAGCGACCACACAAGCAGAGCCTGCAGGGGGGTGGAGGGGGGGAGGCATGGTGACAGGCCCCGTCAACCCTTCTCTCATTTAATCTGCATGCCAACCCTATGGCATGACTTTATTATTGTACTTCATGGAGAGGAAACCGAAGCCTGGGATGAGGCGAATCTTGCAAAAACACACGGCAGAACCAGGATTCAGACCCAGGTCTGCTTGACTCGCAGACCATTCCAGAGACCCTGCGTCCCCAAGGCCTGGATTGCTGACATTCTTCGTCCTTGTCCTCATCTGCCGTATTCTCTTTGCAACCCCAGGAGATAATTTGATTATTGATCACAACTAACATGGTTGTAGCCATTTCTGTTGGTGGCCCGGTACTGACCCTGGCTCCATCCCTCTGACAGAGGGGAGGATCCATCTCCCGCCCTGAACCCTGAATGCCGGGAGCAGCACCCCAGAGGCCGGTCACGCCTTTGGATGCAGTCTGGGATGGGCTTCTTCCCGCAGGATTCCCACGCTGTCCCCAGCCTCTGTTCTTTGCGCACACACCTAGAAAGAGATCTTTTCTTCTTTCTGTTGGTACACAGTCAAATGTCATTCCCTCTTCCATCCGCATTTCCAACTCCCTGTTTGAATGTGAGGCAGTCAGCCCCTGGGACCCAGGCCTTTGAGGCTCTGAGGCAGCCGCTGGCTTTGAAGCGAGCCCTTAGAGACTTCTGATCAGCTGGCACTCTCAGCTTTGGGGCCACCAGCATTGTAACAACACCTACAGAGCGTGTCTCACCACACATCGCAATGATCCTCTCCAGACTTGCATTGTCTTTCCTTAGAATCTCCTCCCCGTCCCTCCCCCCACCTGCCCACAACACGTGGCTTCCACTTGGGAGCTCATTGCCGCCTTAGTTTCTTTCTGCATCTCAGATGCCGGTCCCCCCAGACTTATGCCCTTGGCAGGTAGGGATTCTTGATCCATTCAAGCGTGTCTTCCAGAAAAGACTTCAACGTTTAAAAGAAATCCTGTGTCTATGGATGCGGATTTTCACAACCAACTTCCGGGGGCCTTCCCTGACTGCTTTTACCCGAGGGAAATTTCTAGACCTCATGCTATGCATGCCTGCCTCTCTGACAGCTTACCTGCACCCACCCCTAAATTGTAAGGTTGATCTCAAAGGAGTCCCATAACTTCCTTCTGATGCTTGGGAGGTATTCCTAGGAGGATATTCCAAACGGAGAGGGGAAAAGGCAGGTGGGGTGGACAGTGAGTCTGAAAGTGGGGCAGTTGATACTCTTGAAGGTAGAACCATACTTCTTGATCACCCCATGGTCTGAAGCTAAGTTTGGGGGCCCCTTGAATCAGTTGCTTGAACCATGGTGTCTGTGCAGTGAAAGGAACAGTTTGGTCAGAGGTAGGAAGAAACTCCTCTACAGGCAATTAAACAAGGATGTCCCCATAGGGTGAGTTAGAAACTCATCCTTTATCTAGACCAGCCATGGGCAAACCACAGCCCGAGGGCCGGATCCGGCCTGTTTGGCTGTTCTGTCCGGCCCGCGGAGCCGAAAGAGCAGAGGGTTCTCTTGCTCTCCCCTCCGCTCCTTCACCAGCAGCCCAAGATGAGAGTGCCAGCATGGTCAGGTTGCTTTTATTCCGGTCCTCCGGTCCAGTTTAAGAACCCATTGTGGCCCTCGAGTCAAAAAGTTTGCCCACCCCTGATCTAGACTAATTTTTAGAAGCTCAGGATGTGGGTCAGTGCTCTGTGGAATTCGGGGAGCTGCTCTTTCCACACTGGGGTGCCACCTGGAGAAATATATGGATGCTTCAGCTATGCAAACTATTTTGGGGTCCCCAGTATGTCACCGTAAGGATGAGATCCAGAGAACATGACCTTTAGTTGAGCAGAGTTTGTCAATTCTCAAATATGTAAAAGTTAATCTGAGGAGGGTCTTAGGAGGTATAGAAAGTTCAAGAACCTGACCAGAGCCTGGAACTTGTTCCAGAGAAAGGAGGTAATAATGCTTGGGGGTGGAGGGATACAGGGGAGAGAAAAGGATTTCAACGAATGGGGATTTTTATTATTAAATTGCAAGCTGTTTTTCTTTGAAATAAATCCCCACCCTTCGCACCAAACCCTCAGTAAATTCTTCTAGACACATGGCTGGAGGTGTGGCTTTGGGCATGGTCATGAAAAAGAACACTGTTGCCCATTAGAACTGGTGAAGGTAGAGGAAAGAAAAGGGGAAGGGAATTCATAAATGAGGCAGAGAATTTGGTAAAAGCAGGGATTGAAAGCCAGCAGAGGTCGGTCATGGCAACATTCATATTTGGGGAGTCATAGAAATCTTGAGGAGAGCATCCGACTTCCACAAGATGTGGGTCTAGGCACTGGGGCCAATTTTACTTAAATATGGTTTTTTTTAAAAAGTTGGTTTCAGAGAGAGAAAATGAGAGGGAGATAGAAACATCAATGATAAGAGAGAATCAATGATTGCCTCCTGCATACCCCCTACTGGGGATCGATCTCACAACTCAGGCATGTGCCCTGACTGGGAATGGAACTGTGACCTCCTGGTTCATGGGTTGATGCTCAACCACTGAGCCATACTGGCTTGGCTTATTTGATAGCTTAGAAAAACCTCTTCTCAACCTAAGTATGCTTGGATACATAGATAAGAAACAGGCCGTAATACCCCAAACTGTTCAGCTACATCTGGGGAGCATTACTTTATGTGAGTGACTGGGAAATTGAGGGAACCTTCACTTTTTTCTACACATAGACTTCAGCATTATTTCAATTAAAAACATATACACAATAAACATACCATTTTATAATTTAAAAATGAAAAAGGTACAAATTTCCCATAATGTCACTGACTAGATGTGATAACTTTTAACATTTGGTGTAATTCTTCCGGATATGCCTCTAGTCATATGTAAACACATATGTGTATGTATAAAACCAAGATTATACTATTCTTGATGTGTAGACTGCTTTTGAAGCATAATAAATCTTTAAAAATATATTTTATTGACTTTTTTTTTTTTTACAGAGAGGAATGGAGAGAAATAGAGAGTTAGAAATATTGATCAGCTGCCTCCTGCACATTCCCCACTGGGGATGTGCCTGCAACCAAGGTACATGCCCTTGACTGGAATTGAACCTGGGTCTCTTCAGTCTGAAGGCCGACGCTCTATTCATCTAGCCAAACTGGTTAGAGAGAAGCATAATAAATCTTAGACTTCTTTCCATGTCCTCAAAATACAGCTATGCACCACCATCTTTTCAAAGATGCATGACAATTCCATTGTGTATATGTCCTATGGTTGATATAACTGACATTAAGACATTAAGATTGTTTCCATTTTTTCCTGCTATTCACAACTCTGCATTGAATGTCTACATAGATGCCTCTTTTCACATTTTTAAATTATGTTCATAGAAACCATTCTGAGAGAACATTCATAGAAAACATTACTGGATCTAAGAGCAATCATGCTAAAAATGTTGTTACAAATCCAGCAGTTCTCCAGAATGTACCAATCCACTCCTGCCAGCTATCAGCACACACATATATTTTGGGCATTTACTCTAGACAAATACACATTATTTTTGCCCTGAGGGGGTTTACATTCTATTAGATGGCTTGTTAACACACACTAAGACTCTCTATTTATTTAATAAGCACTTACCCAACTGCTTACCATGTGCCAGATAGTTTTCTAAGGACCTTAAAATATTAAGTCATTTAATCCTCATGACAACCCTATCAGTCAGTACTATTACCGCTCCCATTTTACAAATGAGGAAGCTGAAGCATGGAAGTTAAGTGACTTGCTCAGTCAAGGTCGTACTTTTGAAAAGTGGCAAAGATAGGAGTTGAGCCTGAGAAGCACCCTGGCTCTGGAATCTGTGTTTTCAATCCTGTACCCAATACGCAACAAACCTCTCAGCACTGAGATGATGAACCAGAAGCTTGGAAAACCCACATTCAATCTTAGAAGTTGGGAGGGAGATGGGCTTCCACCTGCTCAAGCCCCTCCCTTCAGAGCTAGGATGGAAGGGACCTCCAGGGGTAGTTGAGAACAGAGGAGTGAGGATCATGGGATTTTTCTCCTGGAATCTTTCACCCTAAGGCTATCATTGGAGGAGACCCAGGGGTGGGTCAATTAGTTGAGGCTTTATAGCTGACACATGGAGATAGAACTATTTGGAGGTTTGAGTTGTGCATTAATTCTGAGGAAGGTGGGGAGCTAGAGAATGAAGGAGGAGGAGGGGAGAGGGGAAAGGAGGAGAAGATATATATATATATATATATATATATATATATATATATATATATATATAGAGAGAGAGAGAGAGAGAGAGAGAGAGAGAGAAACTCCAGCTTGAACAAAGAAGATGTGAAGTCCAGAGAGCAGGGTGTGCTGTCCAGGTAGGGACCGGTAAACCATGTGACTGGAGACCCAGCTGCAGACGGGTTCAGTGGGAGATAGGAAAGGTAGCAGATATAAAATCTTGGGAAGCTCTGAGCCCAGGCGAGAAGCTGGCCTGAAGACAATGGGAAGCCATTGGTTGTCCCAGTGACCAGTTGGCTACAAGCGAATATGCCATGTATCAGCCTGCTTTTATTATATTATGCTTCTAACGATGGTCAGCAAGACAGGAAGTAGAAAGAAGGATGGCATAAACTTAAGAACACAGTAAACCTGTCAAATGGCCTGGCCTTTCGGATTCTCCCAACCTGCCGTGGTGGATTTCATGTCATAGTGGTGGAGCCAGCTCTAGCCAAAGCCTAACTCTTTCCCCAAAGTACCCAGTCTGCCTCTTTCCTACAGCGCCCTTTCTGTCCCAGGTGCTATTTGCATTTAATTAATCCACCTTAATTCTGTGACGTGTCCACACAGAATTCCATTTTAATTAGCATACTACAACTCTTTGTGTACATGTGCTCTGAGGAGCCCCATTGCCATCGCGTGGAGATGCCAATGACAGGGCCCTTGGATATTTTCCCAACAGCTTTTAGCTGCAGAAGCATTTGGGCAGAACGTCTTAGCATCCTGCTCAGCTGTACTCCTGGGGGATACCCCAGGGGCTAGAAGTTGATCCTCTTGTAACTTTTCTGAGTTTCTTTACATTTACTCATGAACCCCAGATGCTGTGAAAGTTAGCAGTGTCTGGGATGAAAAGAAGACTTACGCTATGAACTATTCCCCCCCCCCCCCCCCCCCCCGCGCGCCTCTGGGCTATGAAATTTTGGACTTTAAGATTATTTTGTCCAGCTGGCTCATTTTATAGGTGGGAAATTGATGGTCCACATTATTATTATATTTTTTAGCTTGAACTAGGACTAGAATCACCACTAAGGGCCTTATTAGCGGTTTCTAATGCTGGAAACCCAGTAGAATCACCTGGGAGCTTTAAGAAAGTACTAATGTCAGGTTACCCAGACCCGTGGTCGGCAAACTGCAGTCGAGAGCCACCTGTGGCTCTTTGGTCCCTTGAGTGTGGTTCTTCCACAAAATACCACGGCCTGGGCAAGTCTATTTTGAAGAAGTGGCGTTAGAAGAAGTTAAAAAAATTTGGCTCTCAAAAGAAATTTCAGTCGTTGTACTGTTGATATTTGGCTCTGTTGCCTAATGAGTTTGCCAACCACTGGCCCAGACCAACTAAATCAGATTTTTGGTGGGCCTCCAGTGCTGATAATTTTTCAAAGCTCTCTGTTATGAGTGGAAGTTGTCCCCTCTAAACTGAGATGTTGACATTCTAAACCAGCCGTGGGCAAACTACGGCCCATGGGCCGCATCTGGCCCATTTGGCTGTTCTATCCAGCCTGCGGAGCCGAAAGAGCAGAGGGTTCTCTTGCTCTCCCCTCCGCTCCTTCACCAGCAGCCCAAGATGAGAGTGCCAGCATGGTCAGGTTGCTTTTGTTCCGGCCGTCTGGTCCAATTTAATTGTGGCCCTCGAGTCAAAAAATTTGCCCACCCCCTTAAACTCTTATACCAAAGCATTCAACTGTATTGGGAAGGAAGGAAGGCCTTTGAAAAGGTAATTAAGTGAAGATGAGGCCATAAGGGTGGGCCCTGATCCAATATGACCAGTGTCCTTATAAGAAGAGGAGACTAAGTCATGGACCTCAGGCCATCAAGACCTAGTGAAGACACCAGAATAAGGAGGCCTTCTACAAGCCCAGAACAGAGCCTCAGAAGGAACCGATACTTCCAACACCTTGATCTCAGACTTCTAGGACCTGGAATTGTGTGAAAATTCACTCTGTTGTTCAAGCCACCAGTCTGGGGCACTTTGTTATGTGGCCAGAGCTAACTACCGGTAATACCCTGTCCAAGGAATCTGAATTGTGGGGAAGGTTGTGCACCAGTTGGCTGGTACAAAACCTAGAATGTAACAGGAGCTGATTAACTGCATTTTAAAATAAAGGGTTGGGTTTTCTAATTTTATCCAGTGCTCTTGCCACATCAGGCCCACAAACATCTGCATCTACGGGGATAATTTACAAATAGTGTCATTTTTCAGTATTATATCCCCCCTCCCCCCTTTCTCTGCTCAAGGCAAGCGGTATCCTTACTGTTCTGAACACTGTCAAGTTTTCCTGCCTCTGGACATAGTTTCTTCTTGCTAGCTCTCGTTTTAGCTTCCTTCTCTACCCTAGTCGAGGATTGCCTAGGAGGCATCTCCTATAGCTGTTATTAACTGTGAGATCAACGTGGCATTGAAATAAGCATTGCCCTTGATATTTATTCTATTGTCCTCTTACTACCCTCACTGGGTAGACCCTGTCTGACATGTTTCTGTTGTGAGATTCTCAACTTCAATTAGCAGCTGAGTGCACAACAGAAGCAACATGTACTACCTCCAATTTATCACCTCAGTCCCCAACGTCTCTCCCCATCTTTCCGGATTTCCTGCGTCTGGTAAGGACATCTCCCTTCGCTAATAGAGGACTTTCACACTCCTCTGACTGAGACCCAGAGGAAGAAATACATCTTATATCACAACTGACAAAAGTTGCAAGAAATATTACTTGCCCGTGATGCATTCTCATCTATTCTGTTTTATTACCTTCTTCTTTTTTTTCTTCCTTTATTTGAATAACTGCCAAAGAAGAAGTATTTTGGACTCCGATTGATCAAACCTTCATTTATGCAGCTAATGTTTATGGAAAGCCTGGATGTACCTGGTAGTTAGATGCTGGCATGAAAAATACACAATTCCTTGAGTTTGCTTTATCAAGGAGACAGGCCTTGAACTTGTACTTTCAAGATGACTTGCAACAGTGTGGCGATTGTAGGGTGGGGATAGGGTGAAGGTGAGGGGGTGGGGGGGGAAGTGCAGGGGAGTGGAGGGAGGTAGAAGAGGGCACAGAGGGGATAAATGGTGGTGGGAAAAATAAAATAAATTTTAAAAGGATGACTTGGTCCAACCCAGCAAGTCAGGGAAAGGAGAGAGTTGTCCAGAAATCACATCCACTGAGCCACACCAGCCAGGGCTCAGCTTAACCATTTTGAGGGGACAGTTCACTTGTGTTAAACATAGTCACATGGTTGTATAACATACCCCCAGAACTTTTTCATCTTATAAAATTGAAACTCCATATACCCCTTCTAGTTTTGAACGCTAGAAAATGCAGGAAAATATGCTCTGAAGGGGATGAGCTAAGTGTGCGAGCTGCGTGGGTTTCGTCTTACCCAAGAGGCAGAAAGGAGGAAATGAACTGAATTCGTGTTGGTGGAGCACCTGCCAGGTGCCAGTTCCTGCCACACGATCTATCCGGGTACTCTGCAGTTCTGAGACCCCATGCTTCGCATGTTCGTTCATCTTGTTGATATGAGGATGCTACAGAGGGCTGCAATTTATGTATGTTTGTGGCTAAAGCCTGACTACCTAAAGCACTTGCCAGTTTTTAAGCACTTCCCCAGGATCCTGGGCACCAGTTTTGCCCCCCAGCCCTGTTCCCCAGACCCATTGAGAGGGGAGCAGGGGATGTGGTGGCTGAGAACCAGGACTCGTCATCCTTAGCATCTGTGCCGATGTAAGCAGAAGTCTTGCATTCGTCCTACGTATAGGACTTTTAACTCATTTACTCCTTGCTCCACGTCCACAAAGCACTTGGACGTGGCATGAGAAACAAATGCTAATCAACAGTTTAAATAATTGATAAGGAAATTTGGACAGAGGGGAAAAGAAGGCAAGGCCATAGATAAGAAGATAGAGCTGAGTAAGGATGATGGCCATACATCCCGTGTCCAGTTCTCTGGCTCCAGGGAGTTCATTTTGTTTATTTATTTGTATTGATTTCAGAATTGAAGGAGAGGGAGAGAGGGATAACCATCAATGATGAGAGACAATCATTGACCGGCTGCCTCCTGCATGTCCCCTTCTGGGGATTGAGCCTGCCACCAGAGCATGTGTCCTGATGGGGAATCGAATCATAACCTCCTGATCCATGGATTGACACTCAACCACTGAACCACACCAGCTGATCTCCATTTAAATCCTCTGAACTTCAGCGCCATCATTAATAAATTGGAAACCAAACAACTTACCTCAAAAGATTATGAGAATCACATTATAAAAGCACTATATCAATGCATTACTGTTATCATAACAGAGATTTCTTAAAAAAAAAAATCCAATCTAACCAGCTTCCATCACCAATGAATGAGAAAGACAAGTTTTTCAGGCAAGCAGGTACTGTCTCAGCCTTTTTGAGTTGTGGCTGCTTCCTCCCATTCATTGGGTTTCTGGAGAATATCAACGCAACAGAATGTACACTCTTTTGACAAATCATACAAAGGAACGGAGGGTTTTCTTTTGAGAGCCACATTTTTTAAAACTTAAACTTCTTCTAATGCCACTTCTTCAAAATAGACTTGCCCAGGCCGTGGTATTTTGTGGAAGAGCCACACTCAAGGGGCCAAAGAGGTGCATGTGGCTCCCGAGCCGCAGTTTGCCCACCGCCGTTCTAACCAACTGAGCTGACATCCAGCTCCTAGAGGGCTCAGACTATGCAGTGCAGCCACCAGAGGGGACCCATCTGCAGAGTGGTAGGTGGAACAGGCCTCCTGGGCATGCCCACCTGGCCCCAAAGGCATCCTTCAGCCTCCCCCTTACCCCTTCTGAAGGGGAACCAGGTGTGGTTTCCGCCAGCCCAGCTGCCTGCCTTGGGAGGCGACTGAGGCTGTCGCCCTCTGCTGGCCCATTCCTGTCACTGCAGAAGGCAAGGGTCATCCCTGCCGCCCAGCCCAGCACATCATTCCCATTTCACAGGCCAGAACCAGGCCTCCACACTTCCCTCAGCCGGGATGGAGCAGCGCTGGATTGGAATCTGCAGCTGATGTGTGTGGTCCCCGTTTTCACAAACCCAGGAGGCTCCAGGGCCCTCTGAGCATTTGTCACTCTGGCTGTATCACCAGAGGTCTCTCCAGGGCACAAGCTGGGTAGCAGTGGCCAGGACTTGAATGCAGCCTCTAGGATCAGAGCCCTCTGCTCTTCCCTCCACATGCTGCAGGGACATCCTGCCAGGTGCTCTGCTCAGAAATAAGAGGGCATCACATGTCTGTCAGCTGCCGCGTAACCTGAACACTGTGGAGGCTCAGGTTGGGCCACTTTCCTCTCCTCTGGTCCACTCAGGTTCACCACACTCCCCTCAGGTTCAATGCCCCTCTCACCTCAATTCCCGCTGGGCCCACACATCTGTCTTTTTTTTTTTTTTTAAGTTTTAAATGTTTATTTCAGAGAGAGAGAGAGAGAGAGAGAGAGAGAGAGAGAGAGACATTGATTTGTTGTTCCACTTAAGTATTCATTGATTGATTTTTTTATGTGCCAAGAATGGGGGTCGAACCCACAACCTTGGCCTATTGGGGCAATGCTCTAACCCAGTGGTCGGCAAACTCATTCATCAACAAAGCCAAATATCAGCAGTACAACAATTGAAATTTCTTTTGAGAGCCTAATTTTTTAAACTTAAACTTCTAACACCACTTCTTCAAAATAGACTCGCCCAGGCCATGGTATTTTGTGGAAGAGCCACACTCAAGGGGCCAAAGAGCCACATGTGGCTCCCGAGCCACAGTTTGCTCACCACCGCTCTAACCAACTGAGCTATCCAGCCAGGGCTGGTTGTCTTTTGGTGGGATGTTAAATCACGGTTTAAGGATAAAGTTTGGCAGGAAGTTTTAGGTCTCTTATCAGTCAAGATGCAAATACAGACATTAACATCCTTGCCCCTACCTCTTCCCTTGCTCCACCCCTAGCCCTCTCTTGCCTTAGCTAAAAAATTTGAAATCCTTCTCCATTCTTCTCTAGTCTTATTTCCAGCTTCTCAGTCATCCCGCCCTGCTCCCTTGATTTTGAGGTGTCTGTAAGGTGACCAGGCTTTTGGGGGACAGTTCCAATTTTTAATAATTTGTCCCGTGGCGTTTTAAAAAAGTCCCCATTTTTGGAAAGAATGCACGACAAGCTAGGGAACGGTGGGAGAACGGGAAGGGAATATACGGTTTTCGGCGGGCATGTGGCTATTTAGCCAGGATATGAGTTTTATATTATTTTTGTTAATTTTATAATGTCAAACTTTAATAATAACAAATAATTGTTGAGAACTGATTATCGAGAACTGCTTGTCAAAGTTCGCATTGTTGATCAGTTGTTAGAATTCACTCAAATGAGAAATATGCCAAAGAATAAAATAATACTATAATTTTATTTACTTATTATATTTGTAAATCGTACTTATATTGAAATTTTAAAAAATATTACAATACTATTTTTGCATTCTATGAAAATTTTTGTTGCTCCATATAGACCAAATTTAAAAATATATATATGTTATTGATTTTTTACAGAGAGGAAGGGAGAGGGCTAGAGAGTCAGAAACATCGATGAGAGAGAATCATCGACCAGCTGCCTCCTGCACCCCCCCCCCCACTGGGGATGTGCCTGCAACCAATGTACATGCCCTTGGCCGGAATCGAACCCGGGACCCTTCAGTCTGCAGACTGACGCTCTATCCAAACTGGTTTTGGCTAGACCAAATTTTTAGTCAAGACCTCCACTGCCCCCTCCAGTCAATGGTTTCCCGCTTTACCAATGTTAAAATCTGGCCACCTTACTTTTGAGGGAGAGGTTCTGCTCTCTCTCCATTAGCTTGGCTTCACCTGCCCGCCCCCCCCCCCCCCCCCCCAGGCAGAGACAGGATGGACCATTTAGAGTCTTTGTCCGCTGGGCCTGGGGCTCTAGTGTGCAGACTGTGTTTGACAAAGATGTCAAGATGTCATTGTAAGTGGCTGAGAGACATGGTGGATGGGGTGTTACCACCTGTCGCCCTGTCTGGGGCTGCAGTCTAGCAAAGTGCCGAGGGTACAGTGATTGCCGTCCGTGTATTGTCTAATGGCATCACAAATCTGCCCGTGATGGCTTCTTATGGGCGTTTCCTGACTCACGGTGCTGAGCTCCACGGGTCCCCATCCCCGCCTTCCAGGCTCGTCACCGCTTGGCAGGCTATCATTTGCAAAGCGAGAGAGGCACACCCAGGAGCATGGAGCCAGGTGAGGTTAGACCAGCGACTTCATTATATACCATGCCTCTCGCAGGCTTGTCATTACGCCGTTAAAAAAATAAAAAAACAAATTGCCAAAGGCAGCCGCTTGGCATAGATATATCGTTCCAGTCCGTAAGAATTATTGATACAATTTTGTTTTGCCTTTTTTGATTAAAAAAAAAGTAGATTAAAAAAAAGCAGTGAGCTTTGTGTATACATGGAAATCCCAATACAGTTGCAATGCCTGATGTTTATCAGTGTAATGTTGTATCTTCTTGGATCATAAAAAAATGTTAATTTGCTGCTCTTGCGGCAACGGAAGTAGAACCCCTCCCCTCCTCTGCTCACTTATTGTCGGGGATCTTTATTCTTCTAGGATGCTGTGGCTATACACTGTGTTGTGGATTCAAAAGGGGATGGTAAGATCTGAACTTGACCAGGAGCAGGCAGCTGGACCTGTGTCCCCCACTGGGGACAGGTGTGGGACCCTGTTACCTAAATCCCCGCTTTTAAGTTTGAGTCAAGCAGGCCAGTGCTGCAGGACCCCAGATCGCCAGCATGCCATTGACTCAACCAGAAAGACGTGTCTCTCAGCCATCTACAGGACCACGGCCAGCGCCAGCCCGGCAGAGTCCAGTGGCCAGTAGGGAGTCTGCTATTAAGTCTTCGGGGCCAGCGCTCCCTTTTCCCCTCTCTCCTCTAACTTCCCTCTCTCCTCTAGTTTGTCCATCAAGTCCCTGGATATCCTCCCTCGATTTACTGTTTATTTCAGCATGTCGCATTACACCGTGGTGACAATGAGGACAGTCCCCTGGCGGTTCCTTCTCTTAGGAGATGGATCTATTAAATATTTTCATGTGACTTCTGGCTTATCCATCCACCCCAGCAAAATTGCTGGCTAAAGAGACTCACCCTTGAAAGTCTTCATTTTATTTTTTATTTTTTAAAAAGGTAATGTGTAGCCGAAACCGGTTTGGCTCAGTGGATAGGGCGTCAGCCTGCAGACTGAAAGGTCCCGGGTTCGATTCCTGTCAAGGGCATGTACCTTGGTTGTAGGCACATCCCCAGTAGGGGGTGTGCAAGAGGCAGCTGGTTGATGTTTCTCATCAATGTTTCTAGCTCTCTCTCTCTCTCTCCTTCCTCTCTGTAAAATATCAATAAAATATATTTCAAATAAAGGTAATGTGTAACTTTATAAGTTATGTATACCAAAAAGAATCATTTTCACACCTTATGAAGATCTAAAAATAAATTATTATGTATCTTCCTCCCACCCCTCTCCGCCTCTTGCAATTTGACTATGTATTTATCTCCTCAGGAGCCATGGTCTGAAAAGTTCAGAGTCAATGGCATTCTCAAATCCGATGTTTTATTTCACCATTGTTTACCCGGTCATCGCTGAGCTTAGATTTTAGCTAATTTCTCTCTCATGGTCATTTAGTGAGAGCGCTGAATGCTCTGCTCTCGGGTTTCACTGTCAAGTAGTTATTAACCCGCAGATCAGCCCTTCAGTGTACTACACGCTCGCTATTTTCTATGTAAAACAAATTTCAGGGAGACACCACCGCACACAATTAGGATGGCTATTATCACAAAGACAAGAGAGAAGGGTTGTCGAGGATGTGAAGAAAAGGGAACCTTTGTGCCCTGTTAGTGGGATAACAATGTGGGGGGTGTCTCCAAATTAAAACTAGAACTCGCATATGATCCAATAATTCGACTTCTGGGTATATAGCCAAAGGAAATAAAATAATTATCTCCAGGATATAGCTTGCACCCCCATGTTCATTGCAGCATTATTTACAATAGCCAAGACAGGGAAACACCTAAGTATCTGTTGATGGAGAAATAGAAAATGCACACACACACACACACACACACACACACACACACGTTATTTAGCCACAAAAAGAAGGAAGTCCTGCCATTTGCAATAACAGAGGTGAAACATAAGAGTGAAATAGGTCTGACAGAGAAATGCAAGTATAGTATGATTTTAATGATATGTGGAATCTGGAAAAAACCAAACTCATAGGAACAGCTAGTAGATTAGTGGTTGCCAGGGACCAGTAAGAGGCGTAGAGGAAATGGGTGATGGTGGTCAAAGGTGGACAAACTTCCAGGTTTAAGGTAAGTTCTGGGGGGGTCATGTACAGCATGGGGACTATAGTTAACAACTATGTTGTAGTATATTGAAAGTAACTAAAAGATCAGATTTAAATGTTCTCACTACACACACCAAAGGAAAGTGTGAGGTGATAGATGTGTCAACTAACCTTATTATGGTGATCATTTTGATCTATATCTATCTATCATCTATCTATCTATCTATCTATCTATCTATCTATCTATCTAGCCTAAGTGGCCGAACAACCTGTCTACCAGTTGCTATGATGTGCACTTAACCACCAGGGGGCAGAAACTCAACCCAGGAGCTCCTCCTTGGTGGTCATTACACTTCCACGGCCAACCTCCTGCAGTTGGCCAACCTCCTGCAGTTGGCCAACTTCCTGTGGTCCCTACCTACAGCTGACTGGACCCAATTGGCCCCCATGGGGACAATCGGCCCCGATCGCTGGCAGGCCAAGGGATCCCACCCACCCACTTCATGCACTGAGCCCAGCAACTGAACTGCAGAATGACCAGAATGATGGTAGACCAGTCTCTATGATGCACACTGACCACCTGGGGGCATGCGCTCAGTGCAGGAGCTGCTTCCTGTTGGTCAGTTTGCTACCACAGTGGGAGCGCTGCTTAGCTGACCGAGATAAGCAGTGGTCCCACAGCAGGCCGATCCCCACGGGCCATGCCCCCCTCGCCCCCAGTGCCAAAATCCTGTGCACCGGGCCTATAGTATATAGTACATACCACATCATGTTGTATACCTTAACCTTACACAATATTATATTAAATATGTCTTAATAAAGCTGTATAAAATGGGGGGGATAGAAGACAAGGGTACTGACAAAGGTACAGTGAATAGATTCAATAAGGGCTAAGAGATCCAACACCCAATGTTGGAATGGCTATGACACATTTGAAGTTGTAGCAGGTGTTCAAATTCAGAGCCGCAGCCAAAGTCAGCGGGCTGAGATGGAGGAATGGAAAGGAAAAGCTGGAATCTTGGGTGAATGCAGGAACTCAGGGCTTACCCCCAGCCCGCTCCTCTCCACCAGGGCCAGGGCAGAGACTGGATGTCAGACTACAGGGAGGGTCTGGGGATGCTGGGGCTGCCCCCAGTCTTGACAAGGATCTCACAGCCTTTTCTGTCCTGGGAATGCGCGCGCACGTAGAGCCAAGGATCCGCCTGACTTGCAAACACCCTGCAGTGCAGCCAGCTGGACGCTGTTATTCAGTCTCACCCCGAGAGAGCTGGCGGATAATCTGGCAATTAAGATAATAAGAAAATTAATACGGGCATGAAGAAAACATCTCTTCTGAAAAATAAAGTAAGCAGGCCGACATTTGTTAAGTGAACTTGAAAATAGAAACATTAAAAGGTCTGCCTGCACATTTGCATCGTAGAAGCATGCAGCAGTTTATTTTAAGACAATGGTTTTTAAGTACACCTTTTCTGTCCTTTAGCATTTAAAACAGACAAACAAATAAGCCAGCAAAAAATCCTGCACCTGACACACCCCAAGGGTTCTAATTTAATTGGTTTGTGATTTTTTTCTTTTTACAAAACTTCCCAGATAGGTCTAATGCAATCTAGGATTGAGGATCTAGTTGAGAATCTCCCGGTTAGTTACTGGGCTCTGAAAATAGTGGAGCTAAGAAACTCGTTCTGACAAGGGCTGGAGGTAATGATATGACAAAAAGAAGGCATTAAATGGGGTCAGTGGGATCCACTTGAAATGCAGCCAGACTTATTAGCACGGACGCCTGTATTTTCTTCTTCCACCGGTAGGCTGAGTGGTGGGAGAGGGGGTTGTGGAACACCCATCCCAGGTCATGCTACCCTGGAGTCACTACAATATAGCTCTTTTCCCCGGTCTCTCCTTCTTGTTCCAAGCTGACATTTAGTCATCTGCTTTTTTAAACAGTATGTTATTGAGGAAAAATTTACATACCCCAAACTGCCCACATTTTAAGCACGCAGCTAAATGCATTTTTACCACGTGATCATCACCTAGATCACGATATGTTACAGAATTTGCCAGGCAACCGGAAAACACACAAAGGGTACTCACAAGATTTAGGGAAAAAAAAGAAACCTTTATTCAATGCAGTGCTGCTGGCTTAGGGAATTTGAAGATCCACATCCTGAACCCCCTATACAATGAGATTACTCCTTATATATATTCCTAAATTCTTTGTTTCCTAACTTCCGGGTTTTTGTAGCCCTACCTAAGTTAGTTAGAATGGGGACGTCAGATTACAGCTAAAGGCCTGGCCTGGGTGGTGCCAGTGACCTCCTCTCTGGCTAAACTGTTAAATTCTTGGTTTGTGGCCCTAGTAAACTGGGAGTATTTAGGAAAACAGATTATTGCCCACGGAAGGGGCAGTGACTTAATTATAGGCAAACAAGAATGTGCATTAGGATACTGGTTACTGGCACAGATTCAGATTGCTACCCCTTTCCCCCTCCAGGTTGCCCCCTATATTTCTCCTCAGATATATAGTATTTCCATCATGCCATAAAGTTCCCTTTGGTCTCTTTCCAGGTAATACCAATCTCCAGAAGGGACCATTCTTCTGATGAAAAATCTGCTGTCACGTGAGTTTTTCTCCTTTAGACAAGCTTTCTCTGGCTGCTTCAAGATTTTTTGTTGGTCTTCGGTTTTCAGCAGGTTAATTATGATGTGTCTTAGAATGGATTTCTTAGAGTTTATTCTTTTTGGGAATTACTCAACTTTTTGAATCTGTAGACTTATGTCCCCTGAAAAATCTTGGAAGTTTCTTTAAGCACTTTTTCAGCCCTGCCTTCTTTCTCCTCTCTGTCCAGGACTCCAATGATATGCAGGTTAGATCTTTTGTTAGAGTCCCCAGGTTCCTGAGGTTCTGCTCATTCCCCCTCCCCCCAATCTATTTTTCTCTGTTATTCAGATTGTGTAATTGTTTTTCATTGATTTTAAAAAAAATTCTCTCTATTCTGATGTTGCTGCCATTGGTTGAGCATTAGTTATATTTTCATTGCTATGTTCTTCAACTCTAAAGTTTCCATCAGGGTCTTCTTTATGTCTACTGATTCTTTAATGAGACTTTCTTTAAAAAATATTTTTATTGATTTCAAAGAGGAAGGGAGAGGGAGAAAAAGATAGAAACATCAGTGATGAGAGGGAGTCATTGATGGACTGCCTCCTGCACGCCCCACACTGGGGATCAAACCCACAACCTGGGCATGTGCTGGGATCAGTACTCGAACCGTGACCTCCTGGTTCATAGGTCGATATTCAACCACTAAGCCATGCTGGCTGGGTTGCTTAGCTTTCTATATGTTTGGGAGGTCTTCCCCAGCACCCCCTCTTAGTTTTAAAATGTGCATAATTGCTTGTTGATAGTATTTTTTAATCATGATGCATTAACATCATTGTCAGGTTATATAGTCTAACATCTATCATTGCAACATTAGAAATTATTGATGCTTTAAAAATTTTTGTTTGAGATAGTCCTCGTTCTTGGTACGATGAGTAATTTTTCTATTAAAACACGGACATTTTCATACTGTGTTCTAAGACTCTAGGTCTTATTTAAACCCTCAATTTTGACTGGCTTTCTCTGATACTGCTTTGGCTGGGAAAGGGGAGGAGCCACCTCGTATGAACAGGTGGAAGTACAGTGATGACTTCCATACTTAACCTTTGTTAACATCTGATGGGCAGGCTCTTGGTTCCTGCTGAGTAGGGGTGGAAGTCTAAGCTTTCTACGTGGTCCCCACTGACATTGCGCTGGGAGGAAGCCTATCACTACTTGCCAGGAATGAAAGTTTTAACTCCTACTTGACCTTTTCTGACCTATCCTGGCAGGGGCATTGGAGTGTTTTGTTACAGAGGGTGGGAGTCTAGGCACTCCACCTGGCCTTTCCTGACGTGGGTGGGTGGGGCCCAGGTGTTTTTCTGTGGTGTTGGTTGAAGTAGAAAGGCTATTATCTATAAGTTTTCTCTATGCCAGGAGGTCCCTTTCTTCTTCCTTTGGGAAGAGGTCAGGCTTTTGCTAGGGTTTGTGTTGTTTGAGCCTATTGACATTTCTGAGTTGCCAGTGATTTGGTTCTGAGTCTGAGACACATGAGGCAAAAAAAGAGAAAACAGGGAACTCATCCCTGTGTGGTCCCTTGGGTTTTGAGATCCCTAGATAGGCCTTTTCCCACCTTTCAGAACCTTTTATTTATTTTACATAACGCATATTATTTTTAGATATATGTAGCAGGAGAAACAGGGGAAATATGGCTACTCCATCTTCTTGGAAGTGGAAATTTCATTTTTCATTCATTTGTGAAGCATATTTTTGATGTATGTGGTTCAGTTTTTTGTTTGTTTATTTTATACATTTAAAATATGTAATTCCAATGTTTTCTGGCTTCCGCTGTCTCTAATGAGAAGTAGTTTATGGTTTTCATTACTTCCCCGAAACACTTCCTTCACTTTCTACTTAAGATAACATTCAATAACCATCTGAATTTGGCAACAGTGCATTTTCAGCTTCCTATGCATGAGATCTCTCTCTTTGAAATGATCTATTTGCAGAATCTGCACAGGGCTGGAGAGCACCCTAGTCCAGTCCACTTTGTGAGGGGCACAAAGAAGGAAGGAAGTCTATCACCAAGCTCTGCCGACACAACCCAGTCCCTCCACCTCCTCTTTCTTTTTCTTCTTCATGCAACCTGCCTCTTTTATACCAAAGGTGATTGGAAAGGATGACATCCCATTACTGCTCTTCCTCTCTCTTTTTGGGTACTGAGAGTTGGTATTTCTAACTTCTCTAACAGAGATTTTACAAATTAACAAGTTCAAAAAAGAAAGACTATGGATCTCACAGGAATCCATTCACTGTTCCATTGTAATTTGTAGATATTAACTAGCCTTTTGGTCTTCTAGTGAATGTTTACCAAGTTCACAGAAGGAAGAAATACTGTCTTGTGACAAAGAGCAGAGAGTTCATCAAGGTCTCCTATGTTGTAATTAACTGCTGTCTGAATCTTTCCTAGAAGTTAAGTTCCTTGAAGTCAGGGACTGTGTTTGGTTCACTCTTATATTCCCTGTGTTTGGCACAGAGTAGGACTTAGTAAATATTTATTGAGTAAATGAATTGGCAAGAGATGAATTTTACCAGCCAGGAATAGCAATGCATATGAAATAGAGATGTCAACAGTTGTTTAAAACATGCCAAGTTAAAGACCCAGACTGGGAGGGAAGTTGAAAGAATGGACCAAGAGGCTCTGTGTCCCACAATCATTATTGTGCATGGATTTTTTTTTCTGACTTGAGGACTTCATTCTACGCACAGGCATCTTTCAAAAAACGATAAAACAGCCAAGATAATGACTAGCACATTATGGGAACATTTGATCAGCCATTATGTTTCTAGGAAATTAGCCATGGTAACTTGAGAACTGGATATGAATCTGAACGAATCTGGGTCAGGCAAGAACCAGAAGGACAATTGTGTTGTCCTAGGAGACATCGTGGGCACAGGTTCACTAAACACAGTTTTGCACATGTTAGATGTTCTGGAAGAGAGCAAGAAGGATGTGGGATAAAAATGTGAAGGCCAGAATTCCCTTTTGTAACTGAATCAAGGATGATGTGGCCAAAGAGAGTCATCTTATGATCTTGACAAGACAGCTGCTTGCCTCGATGCCCCTCTGTGTGCCCTTTGCTCCTTTTCTAAGCCTTGGTGGCACATGGATTGGCGAGGGGAGTACAAGTAATTAAAAAGCTATCATCAGGTACTTGCCTCTTTTTATTCTGTAATATTTACTTATTATTATTAATTTTACTGACATGATATTATGCATAAGGAATTCAACGGGAGAAACTTATGGTCATCTGCATTTGCATGGCCATTACTTTTATTTATCTTATTTTTTGTGAGTATTCTGGAAATAATTTTTTGATCTAGTGGAAGTGGGGGGGGGTTATAAAATAATCTTTCCCAGGTGCCAAATATGCTAAATATGACTCATATCAGAGACAATGGAACAAATGAACCTCAGCCCAGTGGGAAATAGTGAAAAGGAGGAAAATGTTTCCTCTGGAGAGAGATAAAATCTATGCCATTTGGTGGGTCATAGAAAATTAAGGTTAGCTCATCAAGTTTTCGGATTCTACCTTCCCCAGGTAATAACACATATAAGGGTACATAAATAGCAGATGGCCGATAATTTACAGAAGAGTGTTTTTCAAGATGATGGAGAACTATTCTTTATTTTAAAGGACTTAATGCAAAAAGAAAAAAAATTATTAAGTAAGAAAATGAAATGATTGGATAGTCACTGTTAATTCTGGGAACTCTTCATTGTCCTTAGCCAGGGGGTGTCAGGACATACATTTTCCTGCCTCAAGAGTGAAATCCAGGCAGGAAGAGACTGCCCACCCAGGGACTATCCTCCCTATTGTGAAGTGAATGTTTGCATTTTCTCCAAATTCATATTTTAAATCCCTCATCCCCAATGATATGGTATTTGGAGGTGGAGCTGTGTGGAGGTGATCAGACCATGAGGGGGGAGCCCTCATGAGTGAGATTAGTGCCCTTATAAAAAGAGACAAGAGAGAGAGGACATTTCTGTGTAGAAGAAGGAGAGTGTTAGTAAGTAATCCGTCAGGATGAAGCAAGAGGCCAGCTGTCTGTCTATAAGCCAGGAAGAAAGCTCTCACCAAAGTGCAGCCATGCTGGCACCCTGATCTTAGACTTCTGTTGTTTAAGCCACCCAGACTGTGGTATTTGTTACAGAAGCCTGGGTGAACCAGGACACCCATCACCTGAGTCAATGAGGGTGATCCCAGGCAAGAGGGACATTGGCACAGAGTCCTCAGGTCAGAGAGACTGAGAACTGCCAAATGGCAGACAAGGCCACTATATGGCAGAGCAGGCTGGGAAACCAAAATGGTTTGCAGTTGCCAGGAAAGGCTGAATAGACTTGATGTTTGAGATATGTTTTTGCTATTCAAGATATGTCTCAAGAGCAACAAGAACCCCTGCCATTATAGCATATACTTTCCCCCATAAGTATAACTGAACAATTTAAGTGACTCTTATGAAAATGATTGATTGCTCACTCAATGAGCAATTTTTACTCTGGCTATAACACATCCCGGAGCACTTTTTACAAATTGTCTGTATTGTTTTTATATGGAAGGAATGATGGAATCCTTTAGATTACAGATGCTGCCAAACTTGACATTCTACCCTAATGTATGTAGTGTTTCGATTCTCTAGTAAGAACCATTATGTTCTCAGACATTCCTCACTTTTTCTTCATTTTTATCGTCAGCACCAGTAGCTGACTTACTTTTGGGAGCCACTTTTCATACAGGAATAAAACTTTAGCTTTTTCATATAAGTTTTGGTGTATAAGACAACAAAGAAGAGTGACCGAATCGTGTTGAGATGTTGATTCAGGGTTTTATTAGGGTTATTCACTAGCTAAGCTGGTAATTTGGTCTAGAGCACTGATCCTGCAGAGTATAGGACTGAGATTGATGTCCTAAAGATACTACAAAATAGTACAGGCCATGGACCTTCTGTACCATTCAAGGTTGGCCAAAACTGTCAATACTAAATCCAAAAGGCTCGTAGATGACAAAAGTCTTCTGAACTTAAAAATTGTGCTATATTGAATGGCTGCAAAGAAGATAAGAAGCAGCATTTATCAAGAGCAACCTGAAGCATAAACAAAGGGCAGATTGGGACACCCCTGAGCCTGTTGGTTGACGGTCACCACTGGCTTCCAAGTACAGGAAATGAGAGCTCAGGAGAACCCCCTGCATGCCCTCTGTCATTCGTTGTGTATTGACAAGCAGAGGACACAGGATGGTGTCCTCACTATGAAGGAAGAACTTAGGCATTCTCAATAAATTATTCTCTCACTTTCACAAAATTTCAAGTTAAGAAAAAATCTCTTTAGGTGTTCTATGTAGATAAGCAAGTTGAGTGAATTAAAAAAAAAGATTATTCTAGTCAAGACTCCTATCCTCATAAAAACCAAATTAGAGGACCTCCATCCCCTTGCAGAAGTCTGCTTCGGTGAGTTTTTAAAAAAACTTTCCTCTTTTGGGAGGCCTAGCTATTATCTATGTCCTCCCAATGACACGGTACAAACCCTAGAACCTGTCCTTTGTGTGGGTGTACTTGTTTGACTTGCTTCAAGAAATCCAAAAATCCAGAGGTTGAAAGTTACACACAGTCCAAAGAGTATTTATATTACAAGAGGTTCCGTTGAAAATCATTGCTCCAAAGAAATAACCACTCAACAAAAGCTTTGGCTGACTACAAATCAGTTTTTGAGCAGCTTTCCGGTGGCAAAGCTTGCATGTTGGATCCAGCACCTGTTTATTCAATGCCATGGCTTGTCCTGGATCACAGACTGGTGCTCTCCACCCGCTTCACTGTGGTCCATATGGGCTCTGGCACTCAATCCACTCGTGATGACAGTGATGCCAGCTGCCTCTTCAGCAACTCTATTCCCCTGTGCGACTCAGTACCCTCAACGACACTCTTCCTGTTCAAGAGTGAGATCTCAGGGGCTCCATAAAAGTTTCCCTCCTCTGTGCCTGGGTGCCCAAGGGACTCCTCTTGGCAGAATTCTGAGCCTGCCTGTGGCATCTGGATCTCAGCCTCGACGCTGTGCTGGCCTCTCTGCTTGCTTCCTTACAACTGTTGATTCAGAAGGTTCCATGCTTCCAAATGTCATTGGCATGCTTTCCCCTTCCTTTTGTTCTACAGTTCCTTCACCACGTGGGTCCACCTTGCTCCCTCACTCGGCAGCATGCTCCTGGAATCCCAGCCTGATTGGGGGGCCCGTTTGCCCGGGAACAAGATTAGTTGCGCTAACCTCCAGATGACCCTCCAGATGCCTGTAGGTTCCAATTACATGGGCACTTTTCCAAGTGGACACAAGACCGCTCATGAGCATGCAGTTGAGGGAATGATGGAGCAGCTGCTCATCTGAATTCTCCTCAGGAGCACTGACCAGGTCGCTGGCAACACTTGCTTCCCTCTCTCATCCAGATATGGACACTGATGGAAATGAGGAAGTGAATGGAATTCTGCACCAGGGAGATGTCCATTCTCACTTCATTCACATTTGGCTGTTAGCCGTCATTAAGGCTTGGTATGAATTCCCTGTTCAAATACTAGGAGCACTACTACCTATTAGTGAGATTGTATTCTGGAGTTTGCACTGAATTGCCACACCTTTATCCTGGCTACAAAGAAAGCTGGGAAAGCAAGGATCACACTTCTCCTTTGGGGAAGTGGTGGCTCCAGGCAAAAGCTTTCCTAAACTCAGGGAGACTCTTCAAACAGTGCTGGGTGCCAGAAATTATAAAATATGTCCTTGGTACTGAGTATTCAGGCTATGGGGGTCTGTTCTGTGCTTCAACAATGACTTTGAAATGGTGATAAGGCCTTCTATTCCTCACTAGTGCCTTAGGCTCTCATTATCTCACATAATTTATTATTTAAAAAATTACTAGACAGAAGAAAAGGAGCATACAAAGAATTCCTGCTTTTTAAAAATTATGTTTTTATTATTTATTATTTTATTTTTTATTTTTTATTTTTTTTAGAGAGAGAGGGAGAAGGATAGAGGGATGGAAACATCAATGAGAGAAAAATATTGATTGGCTGCCTCCTGCATGCCCCTTACTGGCGATTGAGCCTGCAACCTGGGCATGTGCCCTGACTGGGAATTGAACCAGAGACCTCTTGGTTCATGGGTTGATGTTCAACCATTGACCCACACCTGCCAGGCAAAAAATCCCACTTTTTAACAGAGTGTTTTTATTTTTGTTAAAAATGTGCATGTGTATAATATTAAAAAAGTCAAGTAGAGCTAAAAGACTTATTTTGAAAATACCCAGCTGTCCCTTGCCTAACAGCTCTTCAGAAACAAGCCCTCTTAACTTTAATCTTTTTAATCCTGATATTTGCTTTCATATTTGTAAATAATATAAATATATTATCTGTTGATTAGTTACCTTTAGACATTATTTATTGTATTCTTATTATGGGGAGATGAGAATCTAAAATCTCTACTACTGCTTTCTCTCTCTTTATGTTTACAACATAATTAGAGAACTATATAACTATAGTGAAGTCATTATTTACTTTTTTAAGTATAATTGTTTGATATTGCCCACTCTTTCATTGAGTGTACTATTTTATTTTCTACTTGAACAAGTTGTTTTTCCTAGAATTAATAATTATCTTATTTACTTTTATTTATTTTACTTCCTAGAATTTCTGGCTAAATCTTTCCACATCTTGCCTATGAAATTGCACTCAGTTTAATTTTCTGCACACACTTGTCAGATAACATATCACTTAATATTGAATCTTTCTTGGAGTCTGCTCTCCTAGAGTTCTCCTTCCCTTGTTTTAGTCATAACTATTTGGTCTTTGGATGGATTCCCACACTGAACATTCCCTTTGCTTATTTTCTGTGCTGAGTCTCCTATTTTCTCCATCATTTTGTTAGAGCACACTCTCCTGCAATAGTCTGAGAAAAGTAAGCATGGAAGATTAATTGTCTGAGGTCCTGTCAGTCTTATTCTACTTTCCAAATTGATTAGCAGTTTAAATGAATATAGAATTTTATGTGGAAACCATTGCACTCATTTGTAAGGAATTCCTCTATTTCCTTATAGCTTCTGATATTGCTGTTTCAAAATCTGATACTATTCTTACTTCTGAGTTTTTGTTTTTTGTATGTGACTTTTTTCCCCTCTTTGAAAGCTTTGAACATCTTTTGAGATCTTCCTTTTATCCATGGTATTCTGAAATTTCATGGTATTCTAAAAACACAAGTGATATATTTTTATTCACTGAGTTGTATACTTAGTGGGTCCTTTCAAGGCAAACACTGTGTTTTTTAGACCTAGGACATTTCCTTGTAGTATTTCTTGGAAATTTTTTTCCTCATCATTTTCTTTCCTTGTTCTCTCTTTTTGGAATTCCTATTAGGCAGATATTAGAGCTCTTGGATTGCTTCCCTACTTTTATTATCTTTCCTTTCTTAATGTCCATCTCTTGTTTTGTTAAATAATTTAAGAAAACTGGACACAATGCTTACATTTTAAGAGCTTATCTAATTAGAGTTCTCTAATTGCTTTCTTTCAGATGCCAGCCTTCTCGGCATAATTTACCAAAATGTAGCTGAAGAAGTCCTTTTTGTAGTTTCCAATGATATGGATCCCTATGACAGATGTTCCCTGAATTTAGTGCCAAGAAGTTTGTCTCTCCACATGACCTTTAGATGCTTTCTGACATAGGCAGCATGAACTATACTAGTATTGTCAGGAGGTTTTGTTTGCTTAGACTTACTTAAGTGTTTTGCCTTCCATGAAGCTCAGAGCCAAATGCTAAATTGCTATAATGCTTCTCTCTCTCTTTTTTGTACATTTATGTATCTCCTAATTCCAAGTAATATCCAATTTTTCTTTTACGTCTCTATTAGTTAGGGCTAATGCTGGCTGTTAACAAATAAATCCCCAAACATTAGGGGCTTAAACACAGTGGGCATGTCTCTTTCTCATATAAAGTTCACAGGTATTCCTGATTCCAAATCTTAGTTGATGATTTAGGAGCCCAGAACTCCTCCTTCTTGAGATTCCACTCTCATGTTGGCCTAGGACAGTGGTTGGCAAACTCCTTAGTCAACAGAGCCAAATATCAACAGCACAACAATGGAAATTTCTTCTGAGACCCCAATTTTTTAAACTTAAACTTCCTCTAATGCCACTTCTTCAAAATAGACTTGCCCAGGCCATGGTATTTTGTGGAAGAGCCATACTCAAGGGTCCAAAGAGCCTCATGCGGCTCGCGAGCTGGAGTTTGCCGACCATGGGCCTAGAAGTCCTCTCAATTCTAGCAGCAGATGGGGAAAGACATGGAGGATAGTGTATGGGCTAGACCAGGAAGTGGCACACATAATTCTTCTGACATGCCATTGGCTAGACTTCAGTCACCACTTCTACCTAACAACAGGAAGCTAGGAAATGTAGACAAATTGTGTTTTGGGGAAAAAAGGAACATTATTTGGTGAAAAGCTAGTCAATGTCTACTGTTATAAACTGAATGTTTGTGTCCTCCCAAAATTCATATGTGAAAGCTTTACCTCTCAATGTGATAGTATCAGGTGGAGTCTTTGGGAAGTAATTAGGTTGACATGAGGCCATGAGAGTGGGATTTGTGTTCTTATAAGAAGACACCAGAGCTTTCTCTCTTTCTTTCTCTCCCCACTTCTTTACCATGGGAGGATACAGCAGGAAGATGGAGCTCTGCAAGCCAAGAAGAGAGTTCTCCACCAGGAAAACCAAATCAGCGTGCGCTTTGATCTTGGACTGCCAGTTGGTCCAGAACTGTGAGAAATACATTTCTGTTGTTTAAGCCACCCATTTTATGATATTAGGCTGTATGAGCCCAAGCTGACCAACACATGAACCATATCTTTCCTTCTGGTCACCAAGTACCAGTTAGTTCTTCCCCAAAATCAAAGACACTTTCTTTAAGGAAGGCCACCCAAAGGCCCAAACATTCATGTCTTCAGATTGCAAGTGCAGGAGCTCTGGCTGATGTAGTTATTTCTCTCCACCAGGTCTGGAGATGGCTCCGGTGGCCCAACAATGATGAACTAAAAAGATGATCATCATGAGCCCTTTTAATTCCCAAAGGCAATGTGCAGCAGGGACCAGATAATGCACAAAATCTCCCATTTAGAAGAGGGAAATATGGGAACTACACGTGGCTGGTGCAGACCAATAAGGAAGGTGGGGTGAGGAACCCATGTCCTCAGAGCAAGGGGAGTTCCTTGCATTGACCTGGCTCTGCTTTGGATGAAGAATTTCCCCGTTCATTGTGCTCTGTGACACTTCTCTGCTCTCCATGATTCCACCTGTCCCCTTTCCCACACAGCCCTGTGAAGTGGGCTTTGAGAGGAGGCCCCTTCCTGGGGTCTGTAGAGCTTTCCTGTCCTGGTATCTGGTCACACAAATCTGGACAGTCACAGGCTTCTTTGGGGCCAAAAACCTCAGTTCTCTTGTGATTCCTCTGATTTCAAGAAGTCCCAAGTACCAGAAACCATGCTCCAATTCCTTTCCTAGCTACTATTCTCAAATCTGGTTTATTTCTATGCATCCTTGTGCCAATTTGATGCCATCTGCAACAAAAAGCTTTGGGAGAAAGACTTTTTCTTAATCTAATCTTTGTCCCAGGGCAGGGTCTTGCTGGGTCATTTTCCTTTTAAAATTTCCTTCATTCTTATCTGTTACTGTCTGGGCCCTTCAGAGGCCCCGAATTCAATCTCTTTCTTTCTACTCCCTCCCTCTCTCTCCTCATTAAAAGCAGGAAAAAAAAATCTGGGTCTTTTTTCAACCATTTGCCTAGAGCTGCAGGCTCAGTGGGCAAAAGATCTGCCTGCCAAGTTATGGCAGGTGGCAGTTCTAATGTTTTGCGGTGGAATATTATGGACCTCACAGAGTCCTCTTGGCCTGCCATTCGATTGCTAAGCCAATGCTGAGTCTTTTATTATGTTCGTATTCCTCTTCAAGTTACCAACTTCTGTATTAAGTAGAGCAATGGTGGCTGCTTTGACAAAGAAGCCTTCAAATCTCAGTGGCTCATCACAATAGGAATTCCTTTCTTTCTCATGTAAGGTTGGCATTTAAATGGATATTCTTAATCATCAGGCGGTTCTCACACAAGCTTAGATCAGGAGCCTAGAGTCACACCCCTTGGGAGCTTCAGAGTCCTCAGTATATACCCAGAAGATGAAGAAGGGGGTGGGGATGGTCATGCCTGGTGTTTCATGAGTCGGCCCCAGAAATGGCATCTATGTCTGCTCACATTTTATGGGCTGGAACTCAGGCATTCCTATTTTGCACGAGAGAGAGGTCGGTCCTAGTTGCAAAAGAGGTTGGGAAACGTGATCTAGTTTATGCCCAGGAAGTAGAGGAAATGGGTTTGATGATGAGGGAGCCAGATTTGCCCAAGCATCTTTACTTAACTGCCTTGTGCGTGTGTTTGAATATTGTGGCTTACCTTAAACCCTTTTGGAAATAGTCATGTTATAAATTAATTTAAAAAGACACACACAGCCTGCCTCTCTTCTTCCAGATTGCCCTTGCCTTATATTTTATAGAGAAAACAAAGTATTTAATGGTCCGTTCTCAGTTTAGGAAGCCCAACAACTGGTGCCCATAGCAGTGATAATGATCAGATCATCAAAAGGCTTCTTTTAAAAAGTTATTTATTTTTATTGATCTCAGAGAGGAATGGAGAAGGAGAGAGGTGAAAACATCAATGATAAGACAGGATCGTTGATTGGCTGCCTCCTGCACACCGCCCACTGGGATCGAGCCTGCAGCCCAGGTATGTGCCCTTGACTGGAATCGAAACCAGGACCCTTCAGTCTGCAGGCAGATGCTCTATCCACTGAGCCAAACAAGCCAGGGCTCAAAAGACTTCTGAGCATCTAATTCCAGTCTAGAGATTTTCTCCAGGGACAACTTTCTTCTTCCTTTTGAAGTGGCCTCATTCTTCTGCATCTCCTTCATCAGCGACCAACCTCTCATCTAGCTTGGCTTGCATTCAGGGCGAGGCTTTGGTCTACAGACTTTCATTTGGATTCAGCACGGTTTCTTGCAATTTCTTCTTGAACGCACACTTTGCATCTGGGCATCACTGTCCCTCTGTTCCTACTTAGGTGGGGTGGGAGATTTTAAAGGCTCTGGACTTCCCAGACGATCAACTCTTGGCACAGCCTTTGGCAGGTGGATTTGAGTGGATGGCAAGATTCTTGTTCTGGGCTCATATTCATCCATCCTCCCCCCATGTCCTGTCCCTTGGTCTGGCTGCCCTTGCGGCACTCTGGGGCTACCCAACTGTCTCCTGATGGGCCATCTGTAGGCACATTTGCTTCCTGGCAAACTTCTTTGCATAAACAGCTTTAAAGCACGATTTGTGTAGTTCACCCAGGTTCCTGCTTTTCAAATCATATCCTGCCTATTTACTGTTCCTCTTTGATGCGCTATTTTCTCTGCAATTGAAATCCTCTTATTCCCTTATCAATATATTCTTCTGAGCTTTTTACATAATACAAATCTTGGATTTCAGTATTAATCATTGTGATTAATGTGATTCCACTAATAACCTTTTTCTACTTGGGAAGGCTCCAATTATGACTATATTTTGAGTTTGGCTTTGGGCCAGTTTCTAACCTGATGATCCAGGTGTTCATTGGTTCCATGATTCCGATGCACGGACTTCAATCTCTCCTGTATCCACTTTCTCCTACAGATTTCAGGCAGAGCCAATCCTCCAGATCTCCCGCTGATTCACCCTTGGATGAAATGACGCTGGCTGCCCGGAGAGAGAAGGTCTGCCTCTCTCACACTGTCCGTATGCTCAGACACTAGCCTATTCAATGACTCTTGATGTTTTCCCCAAAGGCAAAGTCACGCTACATTCAGTCTTCATAATTCTTTGGCTTACCATTCACCCTTATAATTAATAATGGAACTTTGCCAGAGAATATACATTTTTTAAAGAATGCTCTTCAAAGAGAATAAATTCTCCATAAACTCATTATAAACTCTTCACAAACTCTGGACTACTTTCAGACACAGTAGAAGAGATGAGCTCTTCAGGGAGGTAATAGGATATAGGGGAAAGAACATGCTCTTCAAGGTCAAGATTAGTTGTGTGACCTTGAGAAAATTATTTAATTTCTATGAGTGTCAATTTCCTTATTTGTGAATGGGAACTATGAAGATCTATCTTGCTGGAATGGGATGAGGATTAAATTGGATAATATATCTGATGTGGTTCCATTTCTAGTAATAAATAGTATCAGTAGTCTGAAAACCTTCCCATTAGCAAATACCTAGAAATGTCAAGTAGAATATGACAACTCAAGGCAGCTACTGAAAATCTCTATTGGCCAGCAAAGTTGATACAGTGACAGGGAGGATAGGTAGAGCCAAAAGAGAGAGATAGAGGGTGAAATTTCTCTGCATTGAACAGGGCTTGCCCACAGTGATGCAGCTAGTAAAACAGGGCACAGATGCAGAGGGTAGTAGGTCCCTCTTGCACATCACAAATAGGACACTCTTCCTTTTTCCAGTTCATTGGAAAGCGGGCTTAGCTAAGTGAGGATGAAGTTCTTGGATGGAGACAGCGGGAGGAAAGAAAACACCACGGTGTTGTTTAACTGAGCAAGACTACACATTTCTCTAAGCTTTTCTTATTCTTCCTTTCTCCTCACGTTTCTTTTGGCTTCCTTTCAGAAGTTTTCCCTGCAGCTCTTGTCTTTCTTGTTCCTTTTGGAGATCATTTCACCTTTGATTCTTGGGTGACTTCTCACCTTAGACACAGCTGTGCTGGTCATGCCCAGCCTAGGAACCATCACGACCTTCCAACCTTGTCTTTATGGGGATGGAAGGAGCTATTTTTATTTTCCCAAAGAAATATGATTCCTGAAGCTATGCTGCTCGTGGGTTCTTGGTAAAAGACCCCTACAGGAATGCATCCTTGTCTGCCGGGAACAAAGGATGGGGAGCAGGGTCCTGGAAAGCATTAGCATGCAACTTGGCCATGTTCCAGGTAAGGCTGAAAATGCAAGTAAAAGTTTTCATGATCTCTGCAATGATTGATTTAAGCTCACTCATTTTACTGATGAGAAACAGAAGTAAATGACTTAGTTGCCCAAGGTCATGGAGTTAGTGGCAGAGCCAGAACTTAATCCCAGGACTTTTGACTTAAATTCATTTGCTCTAATTATACATCATGCGGGAGCCTCTTAAAACCCCAGATTGAAAGCTGCCTGATGGTTGCCATAGAAATGCCAGACCTTCTAGGTGTGTTGGATGGGGAGGGGAGATGATGGGTGCTTACTCAGTGTCCGTTCTCCCTTCATTATTAACAGAACTCCAGCTAAAGGGTAGTGGTATGTCCATTAAAAGACCACATTTTCCAGGTACTTTGCAGATAGGATGACATGTATAGTTCTGGCCAGCGAGCTATAAGTGGATGTCATTGAGTAGAGCCTCTAAGGAATTTCCTGTATAGTTAGGGAAGACCTAGCTAATGTGTCATTTCCCCTTTTTGTCCAGCATTTAAATGCCATGTTAGAAGTATCTCATCACCATGAGATGACCATTAGATCAAGAGAATTGCATGGACTTTGGCTTTGACTCACTTGAGCTGCTGAATCAGTCAGCAACCACCTCCTTTCTGACTTGATTACTTCCCACTATAAATTGATCTTTCAGTTAGTTGCTGTCAGACATAGTTCTCTAACGCAGTCCATAAAGGAATCTATATAGTTATGTACTCGAATTCCCCAGAAAATAGCCTTTTACATTATTAAGCAGCACTCAAAATGTTAACAAACAGATGACTAGAGGACAAAATTATCCACATTACCAGAGGAATTTTCTTATTACAAAAGGATCACAGGATTTCTTTCAATTGCATCGTTTTAAGTGTTTGTTTATAGACCATTTCATACTTAACAGAGGAGAAACTAAAAGCTGAGCTGTTCCATGATATTGCTGATTAAGAATCAATCAGAAACAAAGGTAAAACAACCCTGAAAGTATAATGATCAAAAGAGACATTCACATTACTAGTTAAAATTCTTGGTTTATTTTAACCGGGCAGGAAACTCAAATGCAGACACCTGGGTATCCTAATAGAGTAGAAGCAAACACATTTCTCATGAGGTGTCCTCCTTTCTGTGAAAAGCCCCTGTATCCCCCTGTGCGTCCCAACTTCACATCTCTATCATCTTTTCTCCCCCCACCTCAACATTCAATCTGTTGTCAAACCTTGGGTGGGTGGGGGAGGACATGGGGAAAAGGATCCCAACGTGAATTTATCCAGTTGTTCCCTGAAACCTCAATCATGTATGTTCTTTGGTGTGGTCACTTATTAGCTGCCCGTGTGAGAAATAGCAATCCGTGTGATGGTGACATTGATTGCTGTGATGTATTCATTTTGGAGACCAAACATCGCAATTACAGCCAACAGTTGATTTTTAATTGGGACACAGAGGTAAAAGGACTTTCTGTTGCCATAGTTTCAGAGGCACAAATGTGGTCAGCTGCCGAAAGCTGGATTTATTTTCAGATGTAAGATATTACTGACAGTGAGCTCTGGTAACTAGGGGACATCTGCTGTTCCGGTAGGAGTGAAGGGTGATCTTGAAGCTCAGCTAAAATCGGGCTCTTAGGGGAAGCACATTCTGCAGTGGTGTTTTCAATGTCTTCAGTTTCATATCCTTCTATTGGGGGGTACATGTCTGAAGAGGAAATATTAATCTATCTTAATGAGTACTTTGCCAATAGACTATTCTTCTGAGTGGCAAGAAAAAAAGAAAGGAAGGAAGGAAGAAAGAAAGAAAGGAAAAAGGCTTTTGACTTAAATTCATTTGCTCTAATAATGCATTATGCGTGATCGGCCTCTTAAAACCCCAGATTGAAAGCTGCCTGATGGTTGCTATAGAAATGCCAGACCTTCTAGGTGTGTTGGATGGGGAGGGGAGATGATAGGGGCTTATTCAATGTCCGTTCTCCCTTCATTATTAGCAGAACTCCAGCTAAAGGGTAGTGGTATGTCCATTAAAAGACCACATTTTCCAGGTACTTTGCAGATAGGATGACATGTATAGTTCTGGCCAAGGTATATCCCTAGCTAAGGTATATCCCTAGCCAGTTTTGCTCAGTGGGCAGAGCATTAGCCTGTGGACTGATGGGTCCCTGATTTGATCCTAGTCAGTGGCATGTACCTCAGTTGCAGGCTTGATCCCTGGTTGGGGTGCGTGCAGGAGGTAAGCAATTGGTGTGTTTCTCTCACATTGATGTTTCTCTGTCTCTCCCCCTCCCATCCACTCTCGCTGAAAATCAATGGGAAAATGTCCTCAGGTGACGATTAACAACAATAACAACAAAAGGCAAGGGGCAGTTCTGAACAAGTCAGTGATCACAGCCCCCGGGTCTTGTTCCCACCGTTGGAGAATCTCATGGCAATGGCTAAGAGGACAGAAGGAAGGAGAAACTTGCATTGAACACTAGGGAGGCCAACTGCCATTGAACATGTGAGAAAGCATAGACTTTCTGCTAAATATGGATCCAGAGAAGGACTGATTGGATTCACGACTCCTTTTATGCTTCACACCAGCTTGTCTGGGAGGTGAGTAGAAGAGACTTCATCAGAATTCAGTGACACCCCTTCATTCTGAGGGACGCCAGCTGGAGCCAAGGGTGGGCTGCCGGCAGTTGGAGAGTCAGCTGGATCCTGCAAGGAGAAACCCATTAGGTTGCCTGTGCCAGGCTGGTACCTAATCACAGATTGCACTTGGCACAGATGTCTCTGTCAGGCAAAACACAGGGGCACTCCCCAGCCAACTCTTGGCGGCCACGCCAGCACTGCAAAGAAAATGGTAAACACAGAGATGAAACTTCTGCTGTGGTATCTCATAGCGTCAGCTTCCTCCCTCCCTGTCTGCCAGGTCTCTGGATCTCTGCAGTAAATCTAAAATTTATCTCTCTTCCCTTCATCAGCGCTGAAAGACCGGTTAAAAACTGTGCTATAAAACTCTCTCAAATTCCAAAGGAAGGAAATTGCACAGGTCATATTCTCCCAGTACAACACTATTAATAAATAAAAGTTGAAATAAAACTCAACCACTTGAAAATGAAAACAAAACAAGACAAATGCAAAACATTCGCCTAAGTAATTCTTAGGTCAAGGAGGATATAAGAAGTAACAATTAGAGTCTAATTAGCTAATTATGACATTGAGAACACTAGATATAAAAACTTACAGGATGTGACTAAAATTGTACTCTGAGAAAATGCATAGTCTTAAATGCCTTCTTTTATTTTTTAATACCTTGCTTTTAAACAAGGAATAAACTGCATGTAGATATTAAATTCAATAATTAGAAAACAAAATATACCTAATATAAAGCAAAAAAAACCATATAACAGAACTTAATTTTGTAATGTAATAGATGAATTGCAGGTAGCTCAAATAAAAAATTAGGAGAAAACCTAAGCACACAAAATGAGAAATTAGAAAGAGAATATAATAACAGATATTAAAAGGGATATAACAGCCCACTACATAGAAACAAATTTGAAATTCAAAGAAACATCTGATTTTCTGTGAGAATATAAGTTATTATAATTGACTCAAGAAGTAGAAACTATCAATAGTCCATTAACCAGGGAAGAAGTTTTATTTTATTTTTAATTTTCCAGTTTTTTGCAACATTATTGACATATAATATATGCAAGTTTAAGGTGTACACTGTGATCGTTAGATACACGTATTTACAGTAAGGATAGTCAACACTTCATTCCCTCATGATGTGTGTGTGTGTGTGTGTGTGTGTGTGTGTGTATGTGTGTGTGTCCTTATAAAAGAGACTCCAGAGAGCTTGTTTGCCCCTTCTGACATGTTGGGGACACAGTGAGAAGACAGCTATCTATGAACCAGAAAGTGGGCTCTCACCAGACAGTGAATCTGCCCACACCTTGATCTTGAACTTTCCAATCTCCACAACTGTGAGAAATAAATTTCTCTCACTTAAATCACACGATCTGTAATATTTTTGTCACAGCAGCCCAAATGGGCTAAGACAAGAACATTAGTGGAAAAATTCGGTTACTAGAAACCTAACAATATCAGATGCATATTTTTGACAAATGCACCCTGCTGATATAGAAGGTTGACAATGGGGAAAACTGGGTGAGGGCTGTTCTGGAAATCTCTGCACTATCTTTGTAACTTTTCTGTAAATCTAAAACTATTCTAAAATCAAAAGTTTATTTACATAGAAATGTTATCTAATGTTCACAGACATTGTGACGATTAAAGACAATTCCATAAATAAAATGCTCAGCACACAGCAGATAGGCAGAAAATAATATCTGTGGTTCGCCCAGCTGGCATGGCTCAGTGGGTGAGCATCAACCTATGAACCAGGAGGTCACGGTTAGATTCTCAGGCAGTGTACATGCCCAGGTTATAGGCTTGATCTCCAGTAGGGGGCATGCAGGAGGCAGCCAATCAGTGATTCTCTCTCATCACTGATGTTTCCATCTCTCTCTTCCTCTCCCTTCCTCTTTGGAATCAATGAAAACATTGTTTAAAAATCTGAAAATCTGATTCTTCTCATGCACCTGCTTGAAATCCAGGCAAGGGCCCTGACCTGGAATTGAACTGGTTCATAGTTTGATGCTCAACCACTTAGCCACACCAGCAGGGCTCTAGGCCTTTCTGCAAGATCTTGGGCAGGTTTCTTTGTCTATCTAAGCCTCTGTTTTATTTGCCCACCAAGATTCCTTTGAACCCTTCCAGACCTGGCATTTTTCTAAACTTTCCACAAGTTTTGGAGGCAAGGATCTTTGCCCGCTATTGACAGGGAAGACTTGGTGTTCTATTATATGGAGGCATTTATTTTTGCTCTCTGGCTGGTTCTTAGTTCTACCCTCTTTTTCCTGCCGGGATGGATTTCTTGTCTCTCTGCTGGAATCACCTTCCATCTATTCCCTTCCAGCTCTCCCTTCTTTGTCCTCTGATTGAAAAATGGTGGAGGAACAGGCCCGTGGTGGCAACCAAAACTCCCTGTGGCGGAAAAGAGGCTCTGCTCAAATCACCACAAAGTTCTTCAGTCACGTGCCCGAGGAAGTATCGATTCTGATTTTATTTTTCTCCTTTTGGTTAAGAATCTTAATTGAACTGTGGGTAGCCACGATTACCACGGGCTCACCCCTATTAAGCCCCAGACACACTCCCCTGAATTTTCTGTTCAATCAATACCACCTAGTTTCAATGAGAAGAGAAAGGTTAAAAATTTTATATATAAAGGTGGGTATTGAAAAATTCCTCTGGTTGGCTCCAGGTCAGCATCCAATTCACAGCACTTTATGAGAGTAATTCTTTCAGAGCGAGATTTTTCAGCCTGTGGAAGTCCTTTCATGGGATAGAGGGGCCATCTGGGAAGCCAGCAGGCAGACTCCCTTTTGTAGAAAAAGCCGATGGGGTGGGAAGAGGCCGCCAGACCTGTCTGTGTCCAGCTGGGTTTGGAAGGAAGAAGAGGCTGGTGGTGGTGTGGACACTCAGGTGGGGACTGCCAGATGCCTGGAGGGAATCTGCTTTCTGTTCTCTCCCTGTTCTCTAAAACACAGCAGGGAACAAGCCTTCAATAAGTCCCTCCTAGCTAATGGTCAGACAAACTCTATTTCATTTATTTCACCCAATGACTGTTGAGCATCCACTCTAAGCCTGGTGAGGGGTGTCCGAAGGCAATGCATCTGTGTCAGGAAGTTGAATTCCCCAAACAATGCTATACATTGGGTTTGCTCATCTCTAAGACTCGGATTGCTCTTTTGTTGTAGAGCTTGTAAGAACTTTGCTTCTGGAGTAAGGTGTGTTAGTCTGGGTCCTTCAAGAAGCAGACACTAACATGAGTTACACATGCAAGGGACTCACTGGGGAAACCTTGAGGAGGGAAAATGGGAAGGGAGCCAGAGAAGGCTGGGGGAGCCATCAGACTTGTGGTGATCCATGTGAGGGAGAGAGGGAAGGAAGGAAGGAAGGAAGAGAGGGAGAGAGGGAGAGAGGGAGGGACAGTGGAAGAGAGGCAGGAAGGGAGGTAAGAAGGGAGGGAGGAAGAAGGCTGCATTATAATTCTAAAAACATTTCAGCCAGAATGATGGGGAATCTCAAGTCAAAGTTGCCCCGAGAAGAGTCCTGCATGTCTCAGGACCAGGCATGGCACCCTCAGTCACTGACTAGGAGCAGCCCAAGGCACACGTCCCTTTGTGTGAAAGTGGTGATGGATTTCAGAGCCTGGCATCCAGGCTACTGGGCAATTACATGCCCAGGAGCGAGGGATCTGAGAGGTACTGCCACCGTTCAATCTGGGTGACTACGGGCAAGTCAAGTCAGTTCTCTAAGCCTCATCTTTCCTCATCTCTAAAGCAAGGTAATTCACATCTCATGGGAGTATAGGGAGCAATAGATGAGATGATGCACATAAAAAGCATTCTGCACAGTGCTTGGTGTGTAGTGAGCTCTTGATAAATATGAACGATGATTAAGTTTTATTATGTCAGTGGTTGAAGCTTCTCTTTTATTTTTTTAAAAAATGCAATGTTCCTTGAAACTGAAATACACAAAATGGATGGAACATTCTAGTTGAAGGGGGGTGAGAAGACATGTGTGCTGGGCCTTTCACTCACCTCTGTTCCAGCCCTTGGAACATTTCTGAGGAACCCTAGGATTGGAGAAATAAGAGATCAAATCACATCACACACACGTGTGTGTGTGTGTGTGTGTGTGTGTGTGTGTGTGTGTGTGTGTGTGTTGGAATTCTTTATGTTGATAGTTTAAAAAGTATTTAGAGGATTACTATACAGTCAGATTGATCTTTTGAGGGTCTGTGGGTTTTAATACATGAATAGATTTGTGTAACCCATATTATGAAGGAAATACAGACCATTTTCTTCAGTTGCCTCTTTATCCTCCTCCCTCCCCATTCCTAACGCCTGGCCACCCCTGTTCTGTTCTCTATCGCTCTAGTTTTGTCTTTCTGAGAAGGTCAGATAAATGGCATCATAGAACATTCAATCTTTTAGGACTGGCTTCTTTTATGTAGCTCAACGATTTTAAGATTCATTCACGTTACTGTGTATTAGCAGCTCATTGCTTTTATGGCTAAGTAACATTCCCATGTATGGATGCAGCATGGTTTGTTTATTTATCCTCCTGTTAAGGAAATTTGGGTTGTTTTCAGTTTATGACGATTCCTGGCACAGAGTTGGGGGTAATCAATAGATGGTCGCTGGTATCATGGAGGCTAAGAATGGGGGCTCACGTTTCTGTGCACTCTATGTGATCGCCATGTGTCTTCTCTTTAAATAAACCCTACACTTTGTTTTTTTACTACAATTATTTTCCTGCTTGTAAGTCACCGGATGCAATGAGTCAAAATTCATTTCCTTTGGGTCTATGCGGCTAATTGGAGAGGCAGCCACTAGGTAACAATGTTTCTTTCTTAATTTCTCTCTCTGTAAGCATCTCTCCCCAAAGTCAGACCTTCCCCTCCCTCCCCAACCTCCTCCCCAAGTCATAAGCAATGGCTCTAGGACTAAATTGTATTATTGATGGTAGCTAAATGCACACCTAGGACTGTAGCTCGTGGCACTAATTTCTCTCCCAGATGCTTCTGCTTCGTATTCCTAAGTCACTCATCAGCACTGTGCCCTTTTATCCATCCCAGCTGACACCCTTCAAGCATTTTCGTGACTCTGACCTCATTCTTTATTTAGCAATTTCATCACTTCAGTCCCATGCTGGTAAAAATTCATCTTCACTAATATCAACATCATCAGGATTTGTCTGAGTAATGAAGACACAAATGCTACTTAAAACTGCAACTGGAGAAGTGGAGCTGGTTCAACTGACGGCCTTCCATCCCCTGGAGCCCCTGAGGGTTGGTTACTTAGTCTGTCTGGAGCAGAGCTAGTTGCTGGGAGCTGGGGAAAGGCTCTCCCTAGCAGAGTGAAAAGAATTGGGAGTTTCCGGGAGCCATCCTAGAGGGTGAGGATCAGGAGGAATCAAGGAAGGCTAAGCAACAGAGAAGAACCTATGACGCGTGCTAGGCGTGGCAGCATGGAAGAAGAAGCGACCAGAGACCAATCCTCAGGAATGGAATTTCACTCCTTGCCTTGTTTTCTCTGTGATACAGTACTCACACCTTCTTATAGGGATGGAGATAGAAACTATCAAGGGACCACCCTCCTGCCCTCTGGGCGCTAACTGGTTGTGAATAGATATCAGGAGTCATTGGTAGTAAAGAAGGTCTCCTAAGACCAGGCCGTCTGGTGTTCGATGTGAAATGTCTATAGAGACTCTGGTCTATCCATTCTATTCCTGGCCTCCTTAGTAACACCTAACACACATCCCAGGGACTTCTGAGAAGGATTTTATCCTGGAAAACACCAGGGCTGGCTCTCGTTCCTCTGTCAATAGGAACTGGGTCAGGAGGTATAGATGCTGGATGGAGACAAGGTTAACACTAGGATTTAATTTGGTGAAAGTAGGAGTTTGGTTTGGAGTCAAAGAAGTGAAGTTCCCCTTCTTGCTCCCCACCACTTCTCTGCCACTAAGAACCCACATCATGTTGAGGAGCGCTTTACACTCCAATTGACTATGGAATAAATTATGTCCCCCCAATTTATATGTTAAAATCCTAACTCCCAGTACCTTAAAATGTGACTGTATTTGCAGATAGTGGCTTTAAAGAGGTGATTAGGTTACATGAGGTCACCTGGTAATGTGGCTATTTGGTAACAGAAGGAAGTATTTTCCGGTTTCTTTTTTCTAGTTTTATTAAGACACTAGAGACCTGGTGCCCGAAAATTCGTGCACTGGTCGGGGGAGGGTCCCTCAGACCGGCCTGCCCCCTCTCACAGTGCGGAAGCCCTCAGATGACATCCTACTGATGGTTTAGGCCGGCTTCCAGCGGGGAGTGGGCGTAAGCTGCAGTCTGGCCACCCTCTGTGGGAGATTACTGCCGATCAGGGGAAGGTGATGCCCCCATCATGCCTCTGCTGCTGCCACTGCTGGCCACCACGGCTTGCCTGAGCCTCGGGCCAGCCCTCGCAGGGGCAGCTGCTGTCTACGGCTTGCCTGAGCCTTGAGCATCTGCTGCGGCTTTGTCCAGAAGGACATCCAGAAGACATCCGCTCTAATTAGCATATTACCCTTTTATTAGTATAGATCAGTGTTTCCCAAACTTTTGACATATGTGTACCCCTTCTATAATTTTCATAATGCTGAGTACCCCTTGTCTAAAAAAGGATGTATTTTAATAACAATCAAAATATATTTGTTTTTTCTTTTTTTGGTACATACACAAAATAATAATAAACAAAAAATAAAATTATTCATAATAAAATATAAATAAAAGTTATATTATAAATAACATTTATTTGGATCAATGAGAAGGATGAAATGGACTTGACTCATGAGGATGTAGAATTAAGTGCAGCTAAGCACGGTGCAGTGCATATCCCCACCAAACTCTTCCGGAACCCCTGGGGGTACGCGTACCACACTTTGGGAAACACTGGTATAGATAATTGACACAGTACCACATGTAAGTATATACAGGGTGTCCCAAAACATGTATACACACTTTGAATACATATAAGGGCAGCGTTTATTAAATACAGCTCATTTTCAAGATGTAATAGAATCAGCTATTAAAGTATGTATACATTTTTGGGGAATATATATATATATATATATATATATATATATATGATACAGCTTAATGATTTGACTTACATATATTATGAAATTATTACCACAATAAATTCAGTTAACATCGACCAACTGGACATAAAAAAGAATTGTCTTCCTTGTGATGAGAACTCTTAGGATTTACTCTGTTAATGACTTTCGCACCATCATACTGCGGGGTTGGCTATAGCCATCCAGTTGGATGTTACATCCCCAGGACTTGTTTAACGTATAACCAGAAGTTGGCACCTTTTGATTACCTTCCTCGAATTTCCCCTCCCCCAACAGGGGAGGTATTTTCTCATCATGACCCTGTTCAATTCTAAATCTTGTCTTTGTTTAAAATTCGGTATTTTACAGGAGTGTTGTTGGTTCTTAGAAGGCGAGGTGGGCTTTCTGACACAGTTTCCTAGAGTGAGAATTGTCTAGAATGGAGCAGGGGGTCAGCTCTGAGCCTCTCTCTGCTTTTCCGTCCCGTTTCTGCCCCCCGTCATTTTCCTGGCCCAGATCCTGGATGCTCTTTCTTTTGCACGGTGTGTGTCATTTCAATTTGCAATTTCAACATGGGATAAGGAATTTTCGAGCAAATCTGGCTTTAGTGAGACAAATTAAAATCCAATTAAAGAAATGAAATAGTGAACGGCAAAGTGCTTATGAGAGGTTGTTGGGGTTTGGGGTGGGGATTGGTTTGAGCTCACAGAATAGCTGAAAATTACCCCTGGGAGAGGAACTCCTCAGTGAAGGCTTGGCAAAGCTGAGAACAAGGGGTAATTACAGGCGGGAGTCTGTGACCTGCTGGATAGGGAAGATGAGAGGAGCTGGTTGCGAGGGAAATGCATTTGATTAAAAAGCAGCTTAACCTCTCCACAAAGCCTGAACTGGAAAAAAAAAAGAAAAAAGAAAAAAGAAAAAGGGAAAGAAAACTATAAAGCTGCCATGGAACTCACCAGGAGGCAAACGAGAGAGGATGTGCAAGTGGATGTACTTGTTTGTATAGTCTCCCAGGAGCGCTTAGAGGAATGAAATTGAGTTTGACAACTCTGCTTGAGACTTGCCCTGTTCCAGATACATTGAAATTAAAATTTAAAAAATATATTTTTATTGATTTCAGAGCGGGAGAGGGGGAGAGAGATAGAAACATCAAAGATGAGGAGAATCATTCACTAATCGCCTTGTGCCCCCACTGGGGATCGAGCCTGCAACCCTGGCATGTGCTCCCTACCGGGAATCCAACCATGATCTCCTGGTTCATAGGGCAATGCTCAATCACCGAGCCATGCCAGCCAGGTTGAAATTAAATTTGAAGGGGCACCCTAAACCTCAGTAATGAAGATAAAAGACATTTAATGAAATAGTTAAAAACATAAAGCAATCTATATAATAAAAGTGTAATATGCTAATTAGATAGGACATTCTTCCAGTTGAAGCTGGGGCTTCGAGGGAAGCCTGGGTCCCGGGTGCCAGAGGGAAGCTGGTGCTGGCAGCCGGGGGAAGGAAGGCCTACTCTTGCACGAATTTCGTGCATCAGGCCTCTAGTGCAAAACATAAAAATGAATTTAAAAAGACAGGATCAGGATTCCTGATTTGTCCTTTTGCTTCAGGCTTTTGCTTTGGCCTGGCACTGTTACTGACCTTGTCTTTGTTTAAAATTTGGTATTTTATTAATCTTGGTACTTTTTTTGCATAAATTTTGATTTTTTTAAAAAAATGCTGCATTAAAACATTGTTTATTTCGATGACAGAGGTTTTTTTTTTTTTTTTGGTGCCCCTTAAAGTCTGAGCCCAGGACCAGTCCCAGCCCCATGGGACAGAGAGATGGTGTTTGCCCTCCTGGGGGGGGGGGTCAGCACCCTCACCTGAGACCCTTAGAAGATCCATTGTGTTCTAGGCACTCGGTTTGGTGTTGCAGATACAAATTCAACCAAGACATGTCCCGTCCCCCGTCCCCCCCCCCCCCACCAGAACTCAATGTAATGTAGGGGGTGGGGTAGACTCATCAGCAATTGATTCTACTTGGGTTTGGGTTCAGTCAGAGAAGCAGTTGCTTCTGTTTATTCTTTTTAGTCCTTGAACTAGCTGGTAACTCCCTCGAGGGAATATTTTGGAGTCTCAGTTAACACCCCTTTTGCATGTACAGACCATCCACACTAGGTGGTCCCTCCAGGATGGGTGAATAGACAGTTCTGATGCTGCGACCTCCAAGTTTGGTGCTTTCTGCTCCTGAGTCAGAAAGACAAGGGGGCTACCTTGGAGGGGACTTCGCCATGCACCCCGCCCCCATCCTCACTGTAAACACTCTGTGCCCCGGGAGGAGAAGGGCTTCAGAGAGTCCTTGAAACTGGGATTCTGTTGGCCGAGTACATGGGAAAGCTTTAAGGCTGAAGGTAAACCATCCAGCCTATTTAAAGTCGTATACCCTCTTTAACGTGAGTGATAAAACCTCAATTAAAGCAGTGATTAGAAGACAGAGTCATAATGACCACTAATAAAGTAGTTTATAGGGATCGATAGCTTTACAAAGAACAGCCCGTCCGGCTGCGGGTGAGCAGAAAGCCCAGAGCTCAGGCCCTGGCCCGGTAGAAGTATTAGAGGAAGGGTTTGCTGCAATTGAGAGATAACATAAAAGGCAATTTATAATGGGTGACTCCGAGCACCGAGCTGGGGAAAGTCGAAAGCTGTGATGTGGATGGCCTTCCTGTACCTTTGCATTGTGAACGAGCTTGACAAGATTGCAGGCTATTGCAAGGATTTGGCTACTTGTGGGCAAATGAGTGTTATCTGCATTATTTTTCTTCTTTGTTATGTGGTCCATGTATCTTAGGGTGAAGGGAGCAGGGTGAATAAAACCACATCTGAGAAGGCCTTTGGCGATTGATGCCATGCTAATAACCACCATAGTAATAAAGGCCAGGGCAATAATAATAATAATAACAATAATAATAGAGTAAGAAGGAGCACCTAAGTGCCAATCCCCTTCATATTTCATCCTTGATCCCAATGACTCTGCTGCCAGGTATATAGTGCCACTTCCCCTTTACCAAGTGATATAGAGGATGTTTACTGAGAAACAGGGAAGATTTTTCTGGAACATGGATTTTTAGTACAGGATCTGAAAGGCAGTAAAACACTTGGTTCAAGTTCCTGCGTCCCCTCCTCCCACCCCCCCCCCCCAAAAAAAAAAAAATCTGTTGCATGACCTACAAGGCCCTATAGGATCTGGCTCCCACTGACCTCTCCAGTCTCACCTATCTCCATTTTGTCCTTATTTCCCCAATCCACCTCATCGCCCTATTTTGGCTTCTTCATTGCACTGAGCATCTAAGAGCATTTTATTTATTCCCTTTCACTTGTTTGTTCTTTGCCTCCCTCCACTAAAATATGTACTTCTGTGAGTCCGTATCCCCAGGTTCTGGAGTAATTAATTAGTGCCTTGCACATGGCGGGGGGGGGGGGCTCAGTAAATGTTTGGGGGAATGAATGGACAAAGGCTACAGGAGGAGCCTGTTTGTCCTGTGATCCCACGTAAGATTCCTGTTCACCTTTAACCCATTCTATTGACTCTCCATGCTTCTCCTGCCCCACCCCCCTTAATTCACCGAATACAAATGTCACAAGGATTTGGACCACGATGCAGAAACACTTGGGACGAAACATTGCACCATCTAATGATTTTTAAGAGTCCCCAAGTCCTAATTAGCACGGTGCCTGGCAACGATGCTAAGTGAACCGTACTAGTCTTATCAGGTCAAAACCCAGCTTTGTAGGGCAGCCCCAAATAGAGGCTGTGCTCTTTTTTCTTTTTTCTTTCACGAGACAGTCCATGGCATCTCCAAAGGTGTATCAAGGCTTAATAGACAAATAACATACTTGGTGGATTGTGCAACGAGAGAGATGCTTTGCAGACTCTCTGGGGTGTGGCTTCCGGATATTGAAGTTTCTAGCAGGTGCACTCGGGGCTTGGATGGATGGTTTCAATTAGAATTTAATTAGCATCAATCAAGGCAAACTCCAGGGGCTGCCAATTCATCTGAAGTGCCCCTGCCCCAGCTCCCTCCCAGCCCCCCCCCCCTTCTGAAGCAAAGCTCTCTGTAAGCACAGGCATGAAAAGGAAGGGGCGCTCCACTCACTTTGTCGTGGAGCTAGAAACTCTTAGCCATCACATCCACGGCCATTGGGAGACCAGCTGGCCTGTCTCTCCCTGGCTGCCGTATCAGACTGTATTCTGACCCATTAGGTGGCTGGTCTGCCCCAGGTCGCACCGCCAGCTGCATGGGAACATGCACTTTCTGGCCCCTTCTCGCCATTCACGGCCACGCTCCTGAACCACCTGTGACAACACAGCCCATAGCAACTTGCTGCCAGCCCTCTTGGCCCCCGAACTGGCTATTGTCTCATTCCTAGATTTAACTCAGAAATTGCCTCTTGCTGCTTTTGAGACCCAATGCTTTCTTTAGGTTGTTCTTTATTTAATCTTTAATAAAATAAATTATACATTTTCTTCTGTGTGGATAACTCCTGTGCAGGGTGGGCTTGAGAGAGAAGCGGGGCCCACTGGCTTACGTGGCGATTTGGGCTCCCCCGGGGGACACGCTGCCAGGAGTGCTGTTAACCTGGGGATTTCACAGACCTCTGGGATATTGGAGAAGGATACTTTGAAAATGGTGCTTGAATCTTGGGAAACCCAAATCAAATTTCTCCAGCAGAGAGAGGGAGACAAACTATATTATCTACCCTTGGGGGAAGTTCTTGAAATGGGTTAGAATTTCTCCTTGAAGGTGAGTCTCCTCCTGTCTTGAGATCAAATTGATTATTAGCAGGGAGAGAGACTTGGGCGGTGGCTTAGACAGTGACACCCAGCTGCCTTCCAACCCAGCTTCAGAGGAAAACTTGGCTGGGGTTCCTCAGTGAAGGACAGACACAATGAGATCCCCTTCTTGGGAATGAAGTCAGTTCCCATGATGCAGTGTAATGAAGAGGCTGGGTGGGTATGGGAGCCAGACAGACATGGGTTCAAGTCCTACCTCTACTGCTCACCAGCTGTATGATTTTGAGCAAATACATTTTATTTCTTCTGAGTCTCACTCCTAACACGAGGGTAAGAATTCTTTCCTCACAAGTCCATTGTGAAGATTAAATGAGAAAATAAATGTGAAATGCCTGGCCCAGAAGGTCCTAAAATAAATGGTTGTACTAAAGCTTATCTCTGCTGCCCAGGTGTTCTCCTGCATCCTGGACCACGGTCTGCTCTGGTACTGGCCTTGGTGCTTGTAACTTACCTTCTTTCTCGACCTTGGACTTGACCTTTTCTGTGTGATATATTCTGCTTCTTCCTGGTCTACCTGGATCTGCTCTGTTGTCTGACTTTGACTTTTTTTATTTAAAAAATATATTTTATTGATATTTTACAGAGAGCAAGGGAGAGAGATAGAGAGCTAGAAATGTCGATGAGAGAGAAACATTGACCAGCTGCCTCTTGCACACCCCCTTCCGGTGGGGATGTGCCTGCAACCAATGTACATGTCCTTGACCGGAATCGAACCCGGGACCTTTCAGTCCGCAGACCGACGCTCTACCACTGAGCCAATCCGGTTTCGGCTGACTTTGACTTTTGATGCATGGATTCATCTTTACATTAGATCTGCACTGTCTTCCATGTAACCACTAGCCACATATGGCTACTGAGCCCTTGAAATGTGATACCAGAGCAAACTCTACAGCGGTTTTCAAAGACTTAGTATGAAAATTGAATGGAAAATGTACCAATAATTTTCTCATATTGATTACATATTGAAATAATAATTGAGCGCATTGTGTTAAATATAGTACTAAAATTAACTTTACCTGTTGCTTTGTTCTTTTTAAATGATAACAAAGAAACAAAGTTTATTGGGGACTTACTATGTGGTAGGCACTGGCTGGGCAGGTCACATTTGAGCCATTTAATCTTTACAACAATTCCTTGTGTTTCTATTATTAATTATTTTATACTTAAAGAAACTGAGGCTCAAAGGGCTGATGATAATTCCCTTTTACTTTTTAAAAGGGGGACTCCACGGAAAATAATATTTACACGAATGCCTCATGTTTGTGGACCACCTTCTATTTCCATTGGTTGGGGCAGCTTTAGACTGGAGGCTGGCCAACTGCTCTTGAGCCAGATCTGGTCCGCTGCCTGTCTCTGTATGGTTTATGAGCTAAGAATGGGTTTTACATTTTAAATCATTGAAAAAAAAATCACAACAAGAAGAATATTCTATGAAAAGTACATGAAATTCAAATTACAGTGTCCCTGAATAAGGCTTTATTGGGACATAGCCATGCTTACTCTTTCACATATGTGTATGGCTGCTTTCATGTTCAACAGCAGAGTTGAATTGTGGTAACAGAGACCACCTGGCTCACAAAGCCTAAGCTATGTATTATTTGGCCTTTAACAGAAAAAGCTTGCAATCCCTGCTCTAGCTCATGCTCCTGATTTTGGATCTTTCTTCTGTCCTGACCATTGGCCCCTGGACCCTAATTCCTGAATCACTCTTGCATTTCTATACCTCTCCTGGATTCCAGACTTACCAGGTGTCCGTTACTCCGCTTTTGGACCCACAACCTGCCTCCTCATATAACCCCAGCCTGGACCGGATGTCATCCTCTCCCAGTCACTTGCAGCTGCTCCACCAGCTCACGTTGAGGTGACGTATGTGACAATTAAGGGAGCCGTTCTGCTTTGGGCTGGTGTCCTCCCTGCTGCCATCTTGGTGGTTCGCTGGGTGTGGATTGGGAGTTGCCATAAAGCAAGCGCAACTGCGCTGAAAACACCAGTTCCCGAGGATCACAAATCGTTGCAGAAGACTGACAGACGGCAACGCTGCCATTGCGATGGGGGCGGCCATCTGCTGTCACCCGCGCGGAGGATGTCACCGAGGGAGCAGAATGTGGGGAGTGGAATGACAACAGCTGTTTCCAAGCTTGAATGCGGGGCCTCCAAACGGAGCAGAAGACGGTGACAGCTGACAAGAGGAGAGGTTCTGCGTCCCAGGAGAATCTTCACCAAGGGCCCCTTCTCCCCTTGCAGCCCACCACTACCATAGCCCCTCTTTCTGTAAGCAAACCTTTTTCTTATTTTTTTTACTGTAAAATAAATGCTTAGTTATTGTTAAAAACCAACCAAACAGTCAAAAAAGGCATTGAGTCTTCCATCGGATTTATACACAGTTTGGGCAGGAAGTTGCTGAGACTAGAGCTGGAGTTGAGTTTGAGGTTCTACCCACTCTCAAATTATCTCTTTTTTTCAATAATCTAAGGATTCCTTACGAGTCTTGGCTTTTTTTTCCTGGTTCTATTTCCTTTGGATACATTCTTGGTCAGGAGATTTTTTTGATCCTCATTTAAAAAGCCTTCATGTGGGTCTTTGCCACCATTTTGGTTCACTTGCCTGGGTCCTCTGAACCCCAGTGGTAGGCACAGATTAGGTTGAAGGTTCTGGTGAGCGTGGCTGTAAGCTCTTGGAGGTCAGAAACTCTGCTGTTTTCTCTCTCTCTCTCTCTCTCTCTCTCTCTCTCTCTCTCTCTTCCTTTCTTCCTTCCTTCCTTTCTTCCTTCCTTCCTTTCTTCCTTCCTTCCTTCCTTCCTTCCTTCCTTCCTTCCTTTTAAAATATATTTTATTGATTTTTTACAGAGAGGAAGAGAGAGGGATAGAGTTAGAAACATCAATGAGAGAGAATCATTGATCAGCTGCCTCTTGCACACCCCCTACTGGGGATGTGCCTGCAACCAAGGTACATGCCCTTGACCGGAATCGAACCTGGGACCTTCCAGTCCACAGGCAGATGCTCTATCCACTGAGCCAAACCGGTTTCGGCAACTCTGCTGTTTTCAACACGTACAACTGCAAGCCTGTATGGCAGCACCTGTGTATCTATGCCCTCCTTCCCTCTCTCCACCCAGCCAATAACTTGAAATCTGCCCCATCCAGTTTCCCCATATCCCTTCTTCTTCCTCCCATCTGCACTGGTTTCCACACTAACCTGCCCATAGTCTTAAGTACTCTACTCATTCCTTTAGGAACCCCATTCAAGCATTCCTCTGGGCCTTAGGATCTGTCCCATGAGCTCTTAACTTTCCCATGCCACATCTGTTCAGGGCTGAGGTCTTGGTGAAGGAAATGACAAAACTACCAGGAGCTAAGTTGCTGGTAGCCAGGAGATATTAAAATACAAACACAGACCTCCTGAGTGGCAGAGAGCAGAGCTGTGGTTTCCATCTCAATGAAGCCTTAGATTCCTAGTTGTTGTTTTTACATTTAGAATAAAGTCCCCTTTACTGGGACATTTGCGATGGGTTTGTTCCTTACCACTGCCTCTTCCCTGAGCAGAGTAATTAGCATTCTTCCAAATAGCACATCTTTAATTTTAGACACCCTCTGTGTTTTAAGGAGGTTTCGACGGCCTCTGTTTCCTTTGGTACAAGGGAGCAGAGAGTCTGGTTACTAGCACTATTCTGGTTAAAGAGAAGTCATCTAATATTTTATTTTTTGATGCATCATCTCCGCACCTCAAGGCAAGCATATGAAGCTTCCGCCTTCTTCCTTGAGGAGAATGGGTGTCTCAGCATTTTTATCCCACTGGTTGTCCAGCTCTCTAAATTATTTATCCACTCAATCTTTTATTCATTCAATGAATATCGATTGATATCACCTATCAGTTGACAAATGTGCTGGGACTGGGAAACCCGATTGAAAGATTCCAATTCACGTGGACATGCTGGTGTATAATGACACCGTGTAATAACCTATAAGAAAAATATAATGTAGACAAGAAGCAATGCAGAGCCCTCGTTGGTTTGGCTCAGTGGATTTCTATCATCGAAGGGTCTGTGGTTTGACTCTGTTCAAGGGTACACGCCCAGGTTGCGGGCTCAATCCCCAGTTGGGGACAGACGATCAATGTTTCTCTCTCATCATTGATGTTTCTGTCTCCCTTTCCCTCTCCCTTCCTTTCTGAAGAAAAAAAGAAAAGCAATGCAGAGAAGGAAAGCAGGGTAATGTAGTTAAGAGGTGGCTATTTTGAATTGGATAGTCAGGGAAGGCCACTCTAAGAAGGCAATATCTGAATATTAAGAAGGGATCAGTCATGAGGAGGTAGGGGAAATACAAGGTGGGATCAAGCATGGTATATTCAAGGGACAGAAAAAAGGCCACTGTGACTGGGGCACAAAGAGAAGAGGAAAACTGGAAGATGACGAGGACGGAAATGTGGGCAGGGCCACATCAGGTAGGACTTTGTACATCAGAGGAAGAAGAGCATTCTAAGTGCTATGGATATCCTAGGAGGCCCCTATCTTAAAAAAAAAGCTCTCTTAAAGTATAATTTGCACATTATAAAGTTGTAGTATGGCTTGCACACCACAAAATAAAGTTAAGTGTACAATAAAATGCTTTTTAGTAAACGCACAAAGTATGCAGCCATCACAACAATCCAGTCTTAAAAGATTTTAATTTTCCCAAAAAGTTCTCTCCAACTCCTCCACAGTCATTGCCCGTGGCCATCTCCAGCTCTTAGCAAGTATTTATCTGCTTCTATAGATTTGTCTTTACTGCATCTTCCATGTAAAAGGAATCACATAATATGTAGTGCATTGAATTTGGCTTCTTTCACGGGTTTCTGAGGTTCATCCATGTTGTAACCTGTATCAGTACTTCATTCTTCATTTCTTTTTCTTTTCTACTTTTTTTTGGGTGGTATTTATCCACTCACCAGTTGATAGACATAAGAGTTGTTTCTAGTATTTAGTTCTTATAAATAATAACATAGAACAAAAAACCTGAAGGTAAAAAAAAGCATTTTTATTGATTTCAAAGAGAAAGGGAGATTGAGATAGAAACATCAATGATGAGAGAGAATCACTGGGCCAGTGGTTCTCAATGGGGAATGGTTTGCTTCTCCCCACCTGGGGCACACTTTTGATCGTCACAATTTGGAGGGAGTGTTACTGGCATGTAGCGGGCAGAAGACAGAGTTGCCGATAAACACCCTCCAGTGCTAGAACGCACCCTCCACCCCCAATAAAAATTAGTCAGCCTAATATGCCACCACGGTTGGATTCAGAAGCTCTCTCTCAGACCTAGCCACCAATTTTGTCATTGTAACTTAAATCCCTGGCTGTCTCTTAACTCACATTCATCTCCTGTCTCCCACAACTCCTGACTCTGAGGAGTCCCACTAAATGTAGCCCTAACCTCAGAACTCTACACGGTTTGGCCATGGTTCCTGCCAACCTCAGTCTTGTAAAAGAGACTCGGATAGGAATGGGGTGCGCTAGAGCAATGCTGTCTTGTTTTCCAAGCAGGCCCAGGGAGAAAGAGGCCTAGACAGAAGCTATTAGGATGAAACATAGGGTAGTCCTGTTTAAGTGATAGAGGTGAAATAGGGTCTCGTCTGCCGCAGGGAAAACCAGGAGGCCCATTATGTGAAAGAATTGGAGGTGGCGGAACAGCTGGGGAGCTGAACCATACAGGGTAATTGATACAAAGTAGCATGTAAAGAAACCAGTTATCGTGGCTTTATAGAAGGCAGAATTAAATGGCGACATTGCTGAAGCTATGGCACAGAAAGGGGAGGGTGGGGCAGAGGGGAGAACCAAGGAGACCCAGAGAGCAGAGGTGGCAGATGGACCAGCAGAGGCAATAGAGCTGTAGTATTCACTCCATTCCCTATTCTGTACTTTACACCCCGTGACTATTTTTAAATATATATATATATATATATATATATATATATATATATATATAATTGATTTTTTACAGAGGAAGAGAGAGGGATAGAGAGTTAGAAACATCGATGAGAGAGAATCATCGATCAGCTGCTTCCTGCACACCCCCCACCGAGGATGTGCCCGCAACCAAGGTATATGCCCCTGATCAGAATCGAACTCGGGACCCTTGAGTCTGCAGGCTGACTCTCTATCCACTGAGCCAAACAGGTTTCGGCCCCGTGACTATTTTGTAATTACCAATTTGTACTTCTTAGTCCTTCATCTTTTTCACCCAGCTCCCCCCAGCCCCTTCCCATATGACAACCCCATTTGCTTTATAATTTGTTTTCTCTTTCTCTTTCACACACACACACACACACACACACACACACACACACACAATTTTTTTCCCTGAACTCTTCAACACTAGTTTGCATACATCATGCCCCTTTATTCTCAAACAGTTCAATGTTAACTACAGAAATATTCTCTTACATGTCAATTTCAGTAATTTAACATCAATGCAACATTTTATCTAATCTACCATATTCCAATTTTGTCAATTGACTCAATAATGTTCTTGGTAGCATTTCTTTTTCTTCCTCCAGTATAGGAACACATGTAGGTTCAAGTATCTCATTTAGTTGTCACATCTCTTTAATCTCCTTTCATCTGGAGTATTTTGCAGCCTTTCTTTGTCATTTATGACACTTTTGAAGGTACAGTCTTGTTTTCTAGTTTAATAGAAAGTTCCTCATTTAGGTTTTCCCCCCTGATGTTTCTTCATGGTTCGATTGTGCACCCCAGCTTGAATACTAAGTGACACTGTGTCCCTCTCTAGGTATCATATCTGGAGGCACCTAATATCTATCTGCCCCATTCTTATATATGTTTAATTTATTTAAGAGAGATAGGGAGAGAATCACTGATTGGCTGCCTCCTGCATGCCACCTACTGGGGGGGTCAAGCCTGTAATCTGCGCATGTGCCCTAACTGGGAATCGAACTGTGACCCTGTGATGCAATTAAACCAAGTTAATCAGATTAAATTTAGCCTATTTAATTATGTCAAACTGATCAGATTGAAATCAAGCCGATTGGATCAAATGTAGCTGATTAGATTGAATCAAACCAATATGAGCAGATTAAGCCACATTGGCAGGGCAATTCTTAATCAATTATACTCACAGACATTAGCATCCTAGGTCATTTCAGTCCCTTATTTTCTTCGCAATCATGAGCAGGTAGAAGGTGTGTCAAGTTTTGGTTTCCATTCACACTAAAGGAGGAAGTTTTATAATTATATGTTATACTTAATCTCTGGAATCAAACCAACCTCTGAAGATTGTTTCTTTTGAGCAAAGAAATGAGAAGTAAAACAAAACCAAAACAAGAAGCTCAGAATTCAGCAACCCTGCCCTCATTGCTGTGTTTCCTCCACTAGAGGAGATGATTGAGTTTCACAGAACCAACCATCCTGACAGCAGGATTCTGTTTATTGCCTCTTGATGGGAATTTGACTGGAAGATCCTTGGAAAAATGAGAGGAAACTTGGCTAACATTTCTGTGGTTAAACAATAGAGGAAAAAATTAAAATTTTCTATTTATGAGTTCACATCCATTGTATCATGCTGGTTGACAGATTTTTTTTTTTTTTAAGGAAGGGTGAGAGCAGAGGGTTGGTCTGTTAGTGGAAATGTTTGATTCCAAGCAAGGACATTCCAAATGAATTACTTGCTCTCAAATCCTTGTCTCAGGGTCTGTTTCTGGGGAACCTGGCCTCAGACAAGTATACACAAGTACGCTACTGTGGTAATTTTTAAACTACAACAATAGTGGTGGTTTGAGATACTCATCAAATGACAAAATCCAACTTTGAATGTTTCTGTCATCACGTGAAGAAGCCTGGTCTAACCAAAGGAGGATGATAAGCCACATGAAAGAGAAAGTAGGCTTTGCAGTCAGCAGGTGCATTCAACTGCCAGACACGTGAATGGCCATCTGGCCCCCCAGCTGGCCTACCCTTGACCACAAAACCACGAATGAACTCAACTGACACTGCAGGGATGGAGAGGAGCCATCCCAGCTGAGCCTAGCCATTTTTTTTCCAACCCACAGGATGATCTCTGGATCAAGAGGAGCTAGCACTTGAAACAGCCTCGACCACGTTAGAACCTGATGCTGTGACTACATAAGACCTTGGGAATATTGGGAGGGAGTGTACTTAATGTACTTTGTGTGATTCACTGGGGCAAGAGGGAGGACTGTCGTCGTTCCTTAGAATAAAGGCCCCCACTGATTCATACCTCCTTGTCTCTTCCCTTTGCAGTGTGACTTTGCTGCCCCTCTCACCCAGAGGCGGAACCTACTTCTCCAACTTCTCTGAGTCTGTGCTGGCCTTTATGACTTATTCTCACTAATAGAATGCTGCAGAAGTGACATTTCGAGACTCCTGAGGCCTGGACTTAAGGAGCCTGGCAGCTGCCACTGCCATTCTTATGTCACGCATCTGCCATTGTGTAAAAGGCCAGGTATAATTACTGGGAGGAGAGAGGCCAAGCAGGGAGAGTCATGGAACACTGGCTGACAGCCCCAGGCAACTGCCAGATGTGTGAGTGAAGCCATCTGGACCAGCCAGCCACCAGCCAACTGGCCACCTGACCACAAACAGAGAGGTAAGCCCAGCTGACTCCACAAGGAGCAGACGCAAGCCCTTCTTGTGGAGCCCTACCACGCGGCCAACTCACAGAATCCCGAGGGGGAAATGCAACCAAATCCATGCATAGTTCTTAGTTTTGCTGAGTTTCTGTGTCCATGGCCTCTTGGTGCCAAGCCAGGGAAACAAAGATGGCACCAATATGAAGTTTAAAGGCCCTGCCTCCACCACGTCCAAGTTCACCTTCGGATTTTGGTCCAACCTTCAGCCCTTTCCTGTTCAATAGACCCAGGAGGCTAGAACTGAGGGTGATTTGGATATAGTTATGATGCAGAACACTAGGCCTACGCCATTTCACCCTGAGGTTAAACCTACCACCAAACTGAAAGATGTAATTACATAAAGTGAATGACTATGGATGAAGGAAGACCCTGAGCGGGACTTGGTATTTTGCACGAATTTGTAAATCCTGGCACCTTCTTGTAAAACTCAGAGGATGGGTAGGTTAGTCAAGAAACCAATGCTGTTCTTTTGCCCTTTGCTTCCCACATTAAAAGTCATGGGCGAGATTTTTATCTTAATTGAGATGGAAATACAAATTTTTCTTCTCAATTCAAGAAGGGGACATCCATCAGAGAGAGGCAACAATGCACCAGTCTCCAAGGAGCAGCAGTAATTTCAACTTGAAATATTTTTGCTTTGGGGAAGTTTAAAGAAAGGTTGCTTTGACATTTTCCTCTCTCCCTTTCTTTCCTCTGTGTCCATTATTAGATGTTTATATAGAAACTTTCGGTAGAAGAGCACGTTTTAGGACAGCTTTCCTCACTTTTCTGAACATTTATCTTCCTTTGCAGAGCGGGGGGTCAACCCCATGAGTGCTTCATTTCAGATTTCCTGCCCTTCCCACTCTGTTTTCTTCACTTGTCTCCTGTGGGCAGAAAAAGCTAGAGAGAAAGAGAGAAATGTTGACTTCTGATGAAAATAATGCTGTGGTGTGTGTGTGTGTGTGTGTGTGTGTGTGAAAAGTCTTTGTTGCATAAGGCCGTTGGTTTTGTTGCCAAGCTACGTTGGGAACCATCCAACTATTGATCAATTTATATCATAGTATAGCTCCTCTAAACATGGCAGAGTTCCCCAGACCTCAAAAATACAAGTGCATTAACTGCTAGTACTAAACTTAAATCGGAGAGAACTTCTCAGTGCTGAAAATCCTCTTGCTTTTAATGTGTGTGCATTTGGGACTCCCGATGGCTCCTCTCTGTGGTCTAGCTCAGTCAAAAGAGTGGAGGTTGAGATGAGGAATTTGCTTTTCAGGCAGAAGAAACAGCCTGTGTGAACCCCTGAAGACAGCGGTGCTCTTAAAGACCAGAGTGTAGGATCTGTCTGCAGGGTGGACAGGGCCTGCAAATGAGGCTGGGAAGGTGAGCAGAGGCAAGGTTACGAAGAACCTTTTGCTCTTTGCTAAATAGTTTGGAAAGAGTTCCAAGGGTGATGGAGCATCATTGCGGAATCCAAGAAGAGTGATAGAATCTGGCTTCATTTTGGAAAGCTTGCTATACTTGCATATCTTCTTCTCTACCTCTTATGACCTGACTAGGTATCATTGGCCAGAAATACGAGGACTGCCATTTGGAAGAACATCTTGTCTCCTTATCAGTCGAGCAGATTCTCACCAGGCTTCCCTACTGCCTGTTATGGAAGGTGATACATCAAGGACATCTACTGTCAGAGTCCAAATGGGGCTCTGTGGGCGGAGGACCCAGTGTTGAAAGGCATTTTTATTTTATTTTTTATTTTATTGCTCTTGAGATTAGAAGGAAGGCTGCCTTTGCCTCAAATGTCAGGGCGTTCTGCAGGCGAGTTTTCTACTGGAGGTGAATCGATGCCAATTTGAATTTATCCAGTAAACTCTGGAAAACCAAATTAAATTATTGGCCCTCTTTCCCCTGGCAGCTACAGTGAGCGGAGTGCTTTGCCTCATGCTCAGACACCTGGACGGACAGCTTCTGGGGTGAAAGGGAAGTGAACAGAGAGAAGGGATGAAACCGGGGCAGGAGTCTGACACCAAGCACATTACTCCTGGGGCAGGGATTGTAAAACGGAAGTGTAACTGACAGCCGTAAAATGCTTGTCGGTGAGGAAAACATTGTCGAAACATGTAGCCTGAGGGACCATGCTTGGTGGTCTTCCGTTACTGGTATTAGAAAGTGTGATTAAGAACTCTTAAAAAAATCACAGGTTGAGAATGTTTAAAAATTACTTAAAATTTGTTATGGACGCCTCGGTCTCCTTTTATTTTATTTTATTTTTTAATTTTTAAAAAACATATATTTTATTGATTTTTTTACAGAGAGGAAAAGAGAGGGAGAGTTAGAAACATGGATGAGAGAGAATCATCCCTCAGCTGCCTCTTGCACACCCCCTACTGGGGATGTGCCCGCAACCAAGGTACATGCCCTTGACCGGAATCGAACCCGGGACCTTCCAGTCCGCAGGCCGATGCTCCATCCACTGAGCCAAACCGGTTTTGGCTCGGTCTCCTTTTAGATGACAAGTTTGAAGTAACTGAGTAGCCAAGCTGTTGTAAGACCCTTTCCCCAGCCTGGCAAACGTGGCAGTTCGGTGGTAGAAGCCGTGCGTGATGGGGGTTACAGGGTTTATGGTGCGCTTAGGAGTCAGACAGACCTGGCTTAGAATCCTGCAATGCTGTTCAAATTCAGTGTCCTTAGCAAGTCACTTGCCCTCTTTTAGCGTTCGTTTCCCGTCTTTAAAGTGGAGTCAGCACTAATCTCCTAGGATTGTTACAAGGATTGAATCAGAGTGCTTACAAAGTGCTCACATTTATATTTGAGAGGTAACAAACACTCAATAAAAGGCAGTCATGGTGATGGTTATTGTTTTATTTTTTAAATAATGTCATTATGTATTGCTATGTCTTTTTTAAAAAACATATTTTATTGAGTTTTTACAGAGAAGAAGAGAGAGGGATAGAGAGTTAGAAACATCGATGAGAGAGAAACATTGACCAGCTGCCTCCTGCACACTCCCTACTGGGGATGTGCCCACAACCAACGTATGTGCCCTTGACCGGAATCGAACCTGGGACCTTTCAGTCCACAGGCCGACACTCTAACCACTGAGCCAAACTGGTTTCGGCTGTTAGTGTTTTTGAGACTCAGGTTTCCCAGCACCAATCCTGCATTGTCCCGATTTGCTGCCCACACCACCTCCTTACTGCTGACCTTGAAAAGGTCCTCTCTCCATTCTCACCTCTGCTGAATGCTTCCAGCTCTGACACCAACTTGCTTGACCAGAGCACTCTGCATGTATCCCAGACTCCTGAGACTGGGATTTCAGTCCATCTTTCTACCCTGACTTTACTGCTTGCAAATCCTGGCAATGACTCTCCCATCATCGCCCACTCCCCTCCTGCCGCGGAAGATCCCCAGACCTCCTTTCAGTGAATCACCTGTGATGGGCAGAAGGCTATCTTTTCTCCCATCCCTGAAGAGTTCATATTCCGATGTTCAGAACCTATAAATATGTCGTGTTCATGGGAAAGGGAAATTAAGGTTGCAAATGGAATTAAGGTTGTCAGTCAGCTGATTTGGGATGTGGAATTTATCCTGGATTATCTGGGTGAACTCAAAATGCAATCACAATGTGCATATAAGGGAAAGAGGAAGGTAGGAGAGTAGGCTCAGAGTGACGGATCTAAGAGAGACTTGACTGGCCATTGTCAGCTTTGAGGATGGGAAGGGCTATGAGCCAAGGAATGCAGGCAACCTCTAGCAGCCAGAAAGAGCAAAGGGACAGATTCTCCCCAAGAGCCTCCAGGAAAAAGTTTTTCATTTTTATTTTAACCAGATGAGACTTTTCTCAGACTTCTGACCTCCAAAACTGCAAGATAATAAATCTACATTCTTGCCTTAGTTTGGCTCAGTGTGCCATGCTCAGCATGGCCAGGAGTGAACCTGAGGGGGTGGGGGGTGGGGGCGGTGAAGGCAGACAAGAGAATAAAGCTTAAGCCGTGGGCAAACTACGGCCCTCGGGCTGGATCTGCCAGTTCGGCTGTTCTATCCGACCCGCGGAGCCAAAAGAGCGGAGGGTTCTCTTGCTCTCCCCTCCGCTCCTTCACCAGCAGCCCAAGATGAGAGTGCCAGCATGGTCAGGTTGCTTTTGTTCCGGCCCTCCGGTCCAGTGTAAGAACCCATTGTGGCCCTCGAGTCAAAAAGTTTGCCCACCCCTGAGCTAGATGCTACGCTGCTCTCGGATGGAGAAACAGTGCCACAGCCTGCAAGCCGAGTCTTTATTTTATGGCCAGATTCCACGAGGCAAAGTAAGGGCGTGGTCAAGATGTTTACACCGTTCTCAAAGGCTTCGAATCTACTCAATCACAGGCACTTGATCGAGCTTTGTTTTGGCAGCACTTGCTGCCCCTCCCGCAGCCCGCATCACTCCGTCACCTGGGACCACAGGTTCAGACCGTAAGGTTCAAGCTTACAAGTTTGGCTGTAATTGTGCTGGGAAGGCTGTACCCTCCAAGCTGGGACCTGTATGTGGCTTTGCCATGAGGGAACCGTGCCCTCTCATTAGTCTGAGGCTTGAACGTGTCCAAACGCTGTAGCTGTTCTCACAGCCCAGTGGATAGAGCATTGGCCTCTGGACTGAAGCGTCCTAGGTTTGATTCTGGTCAAGGGCACAAGCCCTGGTTTTGGGCTCGATCCTCAGTAGGGGGCATGCAAGGAGGCAGCCAATCAGTGATTCCCTCTCATCACTGATGTTTCTATCTCTCTCTCCCTCTCCCTTCCTCTCTAAAATTATAATATATATAAAAAATAAATCTGCATTCTTTTAAGCCACCAAATCAATGGTAATTGGTTATAGCAGGAAATGAATACTCTGCCTTTTTAGTCAAGCTCTTTGCTTTCTGGTGGACCTGCCCAAAATTAAAGACAGAAAAACCAGGTAAAATGGATTTTAGAATAAACACTTCCAAAAAGACACGGTACACAAGCAGTTTATTACTAATAGGATCAAGCTAATAATCCCCAGGTATTTATTCCTATTATGGAGTGAGAAAACTTTTATCAGTTTTCATTATTCTACATTAAATACAATATTTCAATAATTTAGAATTAATTAACCTATAGTCATCCATATATTCCCTGCTGTCTTTAAAATTTTTTAAAAAAACTTTAAAAATATTTTATTGATTTTTCTCAGAGAGGAAGGGAAAGAAAGAGGGACAGAGAGCTAGAAACATCGATGAGAGAGAAACAGCGACCAGCTGCCTCCTGCACACCTCCACCAGGGATGTGCCCGCAACCAACGTACATGCCCCTTGACCGGAATCGAACCTGGGACCTTTCAGTCCGCAGGCTGACGCTCTACCCACTGAACCAAACCGGTTTCGGCCTCTGCTGTCTTCTTTGGATTTTAACCTCCAGTATTACCTTTTTATCAGACAAAAATGGTTAAAAAAAATCTTCCAAGTAATAGAAGCATAGGATATTAATGATTTTTTTAAAAAATAAAATTTTATCTCCTTAAATAACGGGCCCCTTTTATCAACTGAAATATGATATGGCCACATGCTATATAAAAGATTATGGCAAATTGTTCAGGTAGAGGTGGATTGCTGATGGGGAGACAGGAACCCCAATGGTTAGCTCCAATCCCTGTGGCCTCTGCAGCATCTCATTGGAGCCCCAGAGAAAACATTGTTCTGGATTTGAACTTTCCATTTGACAGATGGTTAAAACTGGGGTGGGGGGGGAGCATAGTCATTTTAAGGGTACATGGCCAGCTAACACCAGAAGGGAGACTTAAGCCTGGGCTTCTGGATCTGGCTTTCAGACTATGGCTTCCCCCCAACCCCCACCACACTGACCTAAAACTAAATTTTTGTTTTGTTTGATTATTTTTTGTCACAGATAAAGTGAGGGACACAGGCATTCTTTGGGGGTGGGTGGGTATTTTTTAATCCAAGTTTTTTATCAAGCTCAAACATGTATTAGCTGCTAAAGTGATTTCTTCCTTCAATGACAATGACAGGTGAGGAAACTGAGCCCCAGAAAGGTAAAGTGATATGCCTTCTACCCATTGGCAGCTCAGATCTCAACTAGAAAATGTTTTTACCCATTTGAGGCAATGAAAACCCCCTTCCTTTGTTACAGGGTGGGGACTGTTGAAAAAGTCAGAAAAAAATATGAAGATTTCTCATTGATAGGAACACAGACTGCCAACATTCTGTGCTTATCAGATTATATTCGAAGAAAGGCTGGCCTTCCATAGAAATGGATTAAAAATCACTAAATCCTTAGAGCAGCCGTGGGCAAACTACGGCCCGCGGGCCGGATCCGGCCGGTTCAGCTGTTCTAAACTATTGAAATAATAAAAAAGACCATACCCTTTTATGTAATGATGTTTACTTTGAATTTATATTAGTTCACACAAACACTCCATCCATGCTTTTGTTCTAGCCCTCTGGTCCAGTTTAAGAACCCACTGTGGCCCTCGAGTCAAAAAGTTTGCCCACCCCTGCCTTAGAGGTTTCTCTGGGAACAGGTGAGATTAGTAATTAGACCCCTTAGCAGGAGGCCAACTTGGGAAATGATGGAAAAGCTGTCCAAAACCTGAAGGAAGAGGATCCCTCCCAGGCCAGCTCTGAGAGTGCTCACCAGCCCTTCCTGAGGAGGAAGCTTAGTCTTGGTGTCAAATTCATGTCTCCTTCCACTTCACTTGCTACACTCGTACATAGTAAGTAGTTCTTACTCCGGAGTGAGGCTCCCCTCTTCACAAACCCATCCCGGGCAGTTCTGTGCCTATCAGGGTTCACACTCAGCTGGGACACACCTGTGTGGCTCGCCATCAGGCACGTTCTGATGGGCCGAACCCCGTGCCATCGCTGTCAGTAGATATTTTGAATATCACGCCTGACGTAAATATCAGGGTCAATCAGGATTCCGGTGCCCATAGTGAGCCACGCTAAGCCAAGCCCGGTCAGTTACAGCACTTCGTAGTAAAATGTATTTTGATATGGGTTTTCTGGTAAGTGATGGAGCCAGAATCCAAAGCCCTTCCTAACTGGCTTCTGCGGTGTTTCAAGTGATGAAAAGCATTTTTCAATTTGATGGGCTGCATCTGCATTTTATTAGTCTATTTCTGGGGGAAAAAAATACCATTTGTACATCATTCTGCTTGCAGACTTGTCTTTATTATTCCTTCCCCACCTTGTGCGGTGGGTCCAGGATTTGATTTTCTCTCGGCTCTCGGCACATTTCTCATCGTCTCTCAGAGCAATTTACCCTTCGTGACAGTCCATCTGTCTCTCCTGCCCCGCTTATGAATACTTTGCCTTCCCCGATCCCCCTTATTTCCTTTGTAATATCACCCGCCTCGTCTTCCCTGACCTTTTCCAGCTCTTCAGCTGTCCCAGGGCTCCCCATCGGCGGTTTGATTGGTTGGAACCCTGCCGAAGGCTCTGACAGCATTGCTTTCGTGACTTGACCCGTCACACTTGTTTCACTGTCTCATTGACCTTTACTTGCAGTTTAGTGGTTTGTGTGTTTCTCTTATTAAAATGGAAGGAAGAAACTACAAACATGCAACGTGAGGCCATTGTCTGAATGTTACCATGTGAGAGTGGATCTGGGAGTGTGAGTTTCTCCCCTTCTGGGGTTAGAGGGAGGGATTGTGTAGATTTGTGACCGTCGGGGCCGCTGTGCCAAGCCCGCATGGCCACGGGGTGAACCTGAGAGGGGGCGGTGAAGGATTAGGAAAAGACAGACAAGAGAAGAAATCTGGGCCTTGGGTGGGATGCTGTTCTCTCTGATGGAGAGGCAGCGTCACAGGATGCAAGCTGAGTCTTTATTTTATTTTATTTTATTATTTTTAAATATATTTTATTGATATTTTACAGAGAGGAAGGGAGAGAGAGAGAGAGCTAGAAACGTCGATGAGAGAGAATCATCGACCAGCTGCCTCTTGCACACTCCCTACCGGGGATGCGCCCGAAACCAATGTACATGCCCTTGACCAGAATGGAACCCGGGACCTTTCAGTCCGCAGACTGACACTCTACCACTGAGCCAAACCGGTTTTGGCCTGAGTCTTTATTTTATAGCCAGATTCCACGAGGCAAAGTAAGGGCGTGGTCAAGATGTTTACACCGTTCTCCTGGGTTTTCAATCTACTCATTCACATGCACCTGATCAAACTTTGTTTACTTGCTGCACCTCGCCCAGCCCATATCACTCAGCCACGTGGGAGCACAGGTTCGGACCCGAAGGTCAAGTTTACAATATAGCCTTTGGCTATAATTATGCTGGGACTTGGACACGGCTTTGCCACAAGAGGATGGTGCTCTCTCATTAGTGTGAGGCTTGGACCTCTCCAAACGCCGTAGCCACTCTCCCCAGGCCACCCCTGCGGCTTTGAAAGATTGATGGTCATTGCTGATGAGCGTCACCTGGGGGTGGGGTGAGGGGTGGACATATACTTAGAGGTTTACATCAGCAGGTCGGCAAACTTTCTGTCAAGAATCACCTATTAAAATTGTCAGCTTCTCAGGCCAGAGAGTCTCTTTGGCAACTGTTCACCTGTGCTGTTGTAGAGCAGAAGCAGCCAATGACAACACAGAAAGGAATAGGAAGGGGTTGTGTTCCAATAACACTTTATTGACAAAACACAGGCAGGGGGCCAGGTTTTGCCTGAGGATCTTAGTGTGTTTACCTCTGTTTGATTTTTGCCTTCTAGCTTTTTATCTTTCTTTGCTTATTTGTGCATGTGTTTTATTTCCAGAAATAAATCAGCCTTGTGAGGGAGAGAGTGGCAGGGAAATGCGAACTTGGTGCAAGAAGATATGTGCTGGGCATATTGCTCTTAAAATTGCTATTTTCTCATGTAATATATTATAGATACTCATCTTGTCAGTGAATATTCATCTTAGCATCATTTCTAATACTGGAAACCTCCTATTTGTATTGTTTATTTATTTATTTTTATTTACAATTTTATTTGGTATTGGTTTCAGGTGTACAGCTTAGTGGTAGATGATCATATACTTTGCATAGTGTTCCCCAGATATTTCCAGTATTCCAACTGGCACCATACATCGTTATCGCAATATTGTCGACTATATTCCCTAAGCTTTGCTTACATCCCTGTGGACTATTTTGTAACTACCAATTTGTACTTCTTAATCCCTTTGCCTCTTTCACCCCCTCAACCCTCCTCCCGTCTGGCAACCACCAGTTTGCTCTCAGTGTCTAAGAGTCTGTTTAAATGTTTTAAAATCTTATTTTTTAGGTACAGTATATTTTGTATACAGAAAGTGTGGTCATGCTTTTTACTATAAGGACAATCGTATGACATTTCATTCCCCCGTGAGCTGTGGACCTGACTTTCGTTGGAGGCAGGTGAGATTGGATACTGGGCAGCTCAGAGCAATGGGTCAGAGTAGTGGGCTTCAGAATTAGGCTGAGCTTGGCATTATTTCTGAATCTGCCTCTTACAAGCCACTTGACTTTAGGGAATTCATTTACCTTCATTTACTCCTAGTTTCACCAGCAGTAAAATATGCATAATAACTTCATAGTGTTGTTGTGAGGATTAAAGTATATGAAGTATGTAAAGGCCTCAGCACGGGGCCTGTCACAGAACAGTTACACAGTCAAGAGTAGGCACCATAAGCATTCATTCATTAGTGCCATAACGTTTACTGAAGAGCTATGGAGTTTCAGTCACTGTGACAAATGCTTAGGCGAAGAAATGACAACATGGACTCACCCTTACCCTCAGGAAGATCACAGATAAGTGAAAACACAGCGACAGAACAAGACAATGAATGCTGTAATATTGAGGAATGCACGAGGGACAAGGGGTCAGGGGGGAGATGGTGCTTAGGCTTTTGGATGGCTGTGTCCCGTGAAGGACACAATCATCATGTGCTCTTTTCCCTAGGAAACAGGAGAGGCCAGTGCCAGTTTCACGAGTCCCTGCGTGCTTGCTCTGTGATTCGGAGCACACATCCTCCATTCCTTAATTCCTTATCTGCTAGAGACATTGTTCAAGGCAAAGACAGACTCAGACTTATGATACCGGCGCCAGCTCGGGCCAGCCAACGGGCCATGAACAGGCCTGAAAGGACATTATTCACTGGATAGAAACTATTCTAATATGAAGGGACCTTTGGAGTTACATAAGCATTGCTATTTGCATCCAAGAGATCCCCTGGGATAAACTCCATTTCTAGTTGAAAAGGAGAGAGAAGCCATTGCTTTTGGCTGACAACCAAAGATGAACTGACCCATCTGGGCCAGGAGGGAAGTTGGGACAAGCCAAACAGCAGAGCTGGAACATCATTCCTGTGCAGCCACACCCACAGGGAGACTTGGCCGTCTTCTAAAGAGTGAGGATTGACCAAGGAACCTGGTATTGAGCTCTATTTTGTATTGGAAGCATAGGGCCAATCCAGGACTGAGACTGTTCCCTTGGTGTCTGCACTTAGGAGGAGGGCAGGGATATTCACCTAGAGGTCAAGGACTGAGGGAAGACAGGGCCATCCTTAAACCTACAGCACACGTGTCTTACAGCTGATGTGGCAAATGGGTTTACTCTCCTAGGCCAATTTTGGTCTGTTCAGATTTGCTATCAGGAGCATTGCATCGTCAGAGATTCAAGGGCTCTGGGCAGGCTCAGTGGCATAGGAGTCCATGATGGGGCTCACTGAACATCTGCAAGGAGGATCCTCGTTCATATTTGTGCATGTGCATACGTGTTTCTCCAGAACAAAACTTCGAATCGGAATTCCTGGGTTCAAGAATAGGGTCACTTAGAATTACTCATTGCAGAAATACTCATTGCAGACACTCAGGTCGTTACTGGGCGGCTTCTGCTTCCGCACCGGGGCTGGCCCTGCCCCAGCACAGATGCCGGGGGCATTTTGGCAGTTTCTGTTATAATTCTAAATGACCTTAGCTCTCTACCGGGAGGAGAAACCCAGGCAGGCTTTTCACATCAGATAAAGCACCTGGAAACCACAACCAAGCCAGAGATGCTGTGCCCCGAGCTTTCTGTATCCCCGCTCCGGAAAAAAACAGTGTCTTGTAAAAAGCGGAGCTCCAGAATCACCTTCCTGGTGAGGGCACCTCAGCTGTCAGCCCCCTGACTCGGGGTGTCTGCTTCGGTCCCGCACCACCGAGCCCACCCCGACAGGGTTCGCAGCCTTTATCCCGAGCCACTCACCTGAACCGCTCACACCGGCTATCCGGCCTGTGCCCAGTTGTCTTGATTTCCTGGCTTTGGACACTAGGGTTTATTTTCTGGCTCCTGGTCAATCTTGCACAACGTGCTGGGGAACAGAAGGAAGGCGGGGAGGGGCGCGGGACGGTGGGGGAGGGGGCCTGGCGAGATGCCTGCGGGCGGTGTGCAGTGTATATACACTTGCGTTCAACATTTTTTCCTAGTGTGTACATCTGCGTTTGCAGCTATATTTTTAGTTCCTTGGGCATGGAACCAATTTCTGTTCCTCAGAGTGAACAGCACGGTGCAGACGGTAAATTTTTATTGAATGAAAACAGGGAGGTAAGAGGAGAGAGCTAGTGTGGCCACAGAGAAATCACTTCGCATATCTGCATATTGCTTGGATAATCTTCAAAAACAAAGGTTGAGTGACAGGTTCTCCAGAGCAGCAAAGGCTAAGGCAGGAGTCGGTAAACTTTTCCCGCAAGCGCCCAGAGAGTAAAAAATATTTTAGGCTTTGCAGGGCAGATGGTCTCCGTGGCGACTGTTCAACTTGGCCTTGTGGTGTCCTTAGCAGGCACAGAACGAGCCAGTGTGGCCGGGATCCAGTAAAACTTTATTTACAAAAGTTGGCAGCAGGCTGACCCTGCCATAGAGGAAGGGGCTCAGGTGTACGTGGCCTTGCCCCCCAGCTTGGACCCCAACTGGTTGCCTTGGGCAAGTTAATTAATCTTCCCGATCCTGAGGCTGGTTAGCCATAAAACTCAGGATGATGCTACTTACTTTGCAGGATCGGCTGTTGTGAGTTTTAGATGAATATATACCAAGTCCTCCTCCCGGGGCCTGGCATAGGATAACCGCAGGTTTTATCCTGCTGCTCTGATATCCAAGGGGCCTCAGAAGCTAGGAGCTCTGCTGGGGTTTTTAGCTCAGCGTTCCCCAACACACAAGCTCCTAGAAGACATGTTCTCCGAGAAGCAATAAACAATTAGTGGATTTCTTACCGGAGTTTGCACCAGCAGAAAGATAAAGGGACACTTTGGGGACAGTGTTCTAAGTGGGTTGGAGGAATTTACTTTCTCAAATGCCCATTCTGGGTCCCGGCCTCTGGCAGGTTCCAGGCTGGCCCGCTCCACCAACGCCCTTACCCCAGCCCCTCCCTGCCCTCAGCAGGCCCACTTCCTCCCCTACATGTGCCACTCTGGCCCACACTTCTGCCTTAGGCGTTCCTTTCCCTGGCCTCCATCGGAGGTCCTCTGGTCTGGCCTTTTGAGATCAGGTAGGACACTGACTAGAAGAGATCAGGTAGCATCATGTAACTCACAGCAAGAAAGGGAAACTGAGCCAGGTCTTTGGGGACTTGGGAGTGATGAGGAACTGATGGTGGGATTGGGAGGCGATTGTGTAGGGCTTGAGCACCTCACTCTGAAGTCAAGTTGCCTGGATACGAATGCTGGCTATCCCCCATTCGCTGTGGGACCCTGAGCAAGCAAGTGTTGGTAGAGACTGTAATTGTCCTTATGATGCAAGACTGAGTGAAGATAGCTATTTCTTCTATCTAAGAAGTGCGTGATTTTTGATAATGTGGGGACTTGGGGGTTGAGTATTATAGCAGCTAGCTCTAATTAACCTCACTCTTCCTAGTCACTGGTTAGATACCCACTCCTCTATATCTATTGATGATGTCCCACATGTGTCATTTGCCCTGAAATGGAGAAAAATATCTACAAGTATGTGGGAGGAGATGACACTTCTCTTTTTGGGGTCCTATTCTTAGGGAAAGATGGAAGCAGCATTATTTACAGGCATGTTTTTTTTATATGCTAGGCATTTTCACACATGTTAATTCCCTTCATCCTTTCAAAATCATGATAGTTAGATATTATTTAGTATTCATTCTCCCTGTCTTACATAACAAGACACTGTGGCTCAAAGAAGTGAAATCTGCACAGCTGGGCGGCCATCAGTTTACTAATGATCCGAAGGGGAGAGGTGACCCACAGGTGCAACAACATAAGACTTTCCAAATGGCATATGAAGAAGAACAAGGTCACGTGACAAAAGGCATGTCTATTAACGCAGAGGCGACCCAGAGTGGAGGACTGAAATTTCAGAAAGCCTCACCGCTTTTCACCCTCTGCTTTGTGTAGAACAGGCATTCTCAGTGAAAGAAAGTTTTTAAGAGAATAAAGATACCTTGCCTTCTTTTAAAATGCTTAATAATTTTTTAAATTACAGTTTATGTTCAATACTATTTTACATTGTAGTGTAGGTGTTTAGCATTGTAGTGAGATAATCACGTACTTTACGAAGTGTTCCCCGCTATTTCCAGTACCCCCCTGCCACCATCCATGCTATTGACTCTATGTGAGAATTAGATGAATTCTCACGTTGCACTTTGCATCCCCATGACTATTTTGTAACTCCCTATTTGTGGTTCTTAATCTCCACTCAGTCCCCTAAACCTCCTTCCCTCTGGCAGCCGTCAGTCTGTTCTCTGTATCAGTTTTGTTTGTCCTTTATTTGGTTTTCTAGATTCCATATGTCAGTGAAATCATATGGCATTTGTTTTCCTCTGACTCACTTACTTCACTTAGCACAATACCCTCTAGGTCCATCCATGCTGTTGCAAGTGCTTAAGACTTCATTTTTTTTTTTTATGGCCAAGTCATATTCCTTTACAAATACCACCACCTTTTTATCCACTTGTCTATTGATGGGCACTTGGGTTGCTTCCATATCTTGGCTATTGCAGATAACACTTCAATGAACACCGAAGTGCTTATATGCTTCTGAGTCAGTGTTTTAGGAGCCCCTGCATTCTTAGAAGACTGAACTCATAGAGGTGAAATGCTATGCCAGGTCATGTGGCCAGTAAGATGGAGCTCTCTGGCTGGCACCCACGCTCATAGCCCACACTCCTTTTCTTCTATTGATCATTGAAGTTCCCTTAGAAAGTGGTCAATCTCTAGTCAGAACCTCTAGAATCATTCCTGCTAATTTTTTTTTTTAACTAGCCCATGATGTAGCCATACGTGTGTGTGTGTGTGTGTGTGTGTGTGTGTGTGTGTGTGTGTGTGGTACTAGTTATTTATTGAGGTTTCTGGTGTCCAGAGTCACCAGATTTCTCCTCTTTTCCATCAAATTCTACTGTCATTTTACCTTTCTCAGTGTCATCAATTTTCCTCTAATGCTGTATTTTCTAGGAAACCTGGGCTGTGTCCAGTTGAGTGAAGGTTAAGCTGTCTGAGTTTTTGGAATTGGTCCTATCTGCCGCTTTCTCCTTGTTAGTGCCCAGTTTCCTCTTGAAAAGATTTATCATCCGCTTTTCATCCTCTGCCTCAGCGTGGGCGTTTGAAAGATCCTTAGTTATTCCCACGCTTTCGGACGCCGCGGGAAAGAGTGGGTTCTCTTGGATGCCATGCTTCTCGTTATAATTGGTTTGCACCTTTGTCACACACACACACACACACACACACACACACACACACACACACACTCCTCTTCTGAAAAATTCTGTATTAAGAGTATAAAATGGCTTGACAGTGTTTTCCCCTCCCATATTTACCAGAAGCAAAACAATTGCTCTGGGCTCCAGTGACTTCTGCCCATTTCTGATGGGGAAAGACAATTGGAAATGGCATGGCCCAGCTGCCTACTCCTAGTTCAAACTGCTCTCAGGCAGGGAGCCCTCGAACACACTGCTGGTGAGAGAATAAGCTCACTTCTCTTCGGTGGGGAGCTGATTCTCCCACCAGCTGACGGATGGTGACAAGCTGGGGGAAAGTACTGATGAATGTTTCCAGGAGCCATCTCGTCAGCCCAGGAGTAACCCTGGCGTGCAGAGGGACTCTGATGCTTCAGGGACCTATGGGTGGAGCACAATAAGGTGTGGTGTTGAATAGTCGGAGTGACCTGGGTTTGAATCCTGGCTCTACCACTTCCTTAAAGTAGGCTGTGGGGCAAGCTGCTCAAACATTCTGAGCCTCTGTCTGGCTCCCTGTGCTTGGAGACAATACATGTTTTTTATCCCAGAAGACTGTGGGAGGATCCGATAAAAGAATGCCAGTAAAGTGCTTAGCAAGTATGGATGGGGAACATAAGAAATTACGTTCAGAGAGGAAAGGGTGAGGGAGAGAGAGAGAGAGAGATAGAAACAGCACTGATGGGAGAGAATCACTGATTGACTGCTTCCTGCACACCCCCTACTGGGGATTGAGCCTGCAACCCCAGCATGTGCATGACCGGGAATCAAACCATGACCTTCTGGTTCATAGGTTGACACCCAACCGCTGAGCCATGTTGGCCGGGCCTCTGTTTTTATGGGTGAGGAATCTTAGAGGCATAAGGGTTGCCAGCGAGTAAATTGCAGAGCTCAGGTCTGACCACGCTAGCCAGACCCAGAGCACTTTCTTCTTCTGGTTTGTGCATTGCCACCTCCTCTGGCCTCCTACTACCAAACCCAGCCGAGACTTCCTTCCTTTGTTTTCATCAGACCTGTACGAAGCCTCATCACGTCTGCAGAACCCGCCAGGCTGCTCTGGCCCGGGTCTTAGCCCCAGCTGTTCTGCTTCTGGAATACCAGCCTGTCTCCCGCCTTCCAAACCTGACACCTGGCAGGCCTGATTCAAACCCTCTTCCTTCACGAAAGCTCCCCACTGAGCTTTTCCATCAAGAGGTGGTACTTCATGGCTGACTCGCTATCATTCTTAAAGTAGTTGTCTTCCGGCCTCAGCGAGCAAAAGCGTTGTCTTTGTGAGAATTGCAAGAAGGCATTCATTCTCTCCAGGCTGACAAATTACGAAAAGATGTCCCTAGTCATCCTCTCGGCTGGACACTTCCGTGACCGTGCACCCGGATGTGGCCAACCTGCCTGTGTGACAATTTCAAAAACAGCCTTCTGAGTGTAAAGCATCCGCAGCCACATAGAGTGCATGAGTCCCGTGTTCATTCATGGTTTCCCCCAACTAGATTTTAAGCTTTTTGAGGACAGGAACCACAATATGCCCTTCCGCGTTCCCCACTTTTCTGAGCCCAGAGCTGAGACCTCAGTGTCCAGCTAATGAAGGGACTTGGGGAAAGTGCTGTGTCAGCCCTGGGCTCTGAAGAGATCCAGCAGGCAAGATTTAGCATCCACAGGAGACCTTGGGGGCTCTATCCCATTCCAGTCACAATGACCACCTCATGGACTTGGGGTGCCACCCAGTACCCCTGTTCTCCCAAACTGCTTCCTCTCTGGAAGGCTGGCTCCTTTCCTATTCTCCCCACCACACCTGGTGCTTCATCAAGTGGCTCAAATGCCACTTCCTGAGGAAGCTTTCTTTCCCAGAATCCTCTGTCGGAATCAATTTTTCCCTCCTACAATTCTCTAGGTGGTCTTTCCCTTCTAACCCACAATCCCTGACTCTCACAAATGTTTTTTAAAATTGATTTTAGAGAGGAAGTGGGGAGGGGAGAGAAACATCAATGAGAGAGAAGAGTCATCAATGGACTGTTTCCCACACGTCTTCTACTGGGGATGGAGCTCATAACCCAGACATGTGCCCTGACCAGGAATCAAACCAATAACCTCTTGGTTCATGGGGTGATGCTCAACCACTAGCAACACCAGCCGGACCCTCACAAATGTTTAAGATACAGGCCACGTTTTCATCTCTAAAATCTGTTTGCATCAGGGAGATGTATTCCAAACCACACTGGGCTTCCTCTCCCCTTATACTAGGTTCTTTGAGGACAGGGTTTAGGCTCGGCACACAGTAGGCCCTCACTCACTCAGTGGCTGTTGAATCGATGTCAGCCAGGGTCCCCCGCTGCACCCATTTTTTTCTGCTGGGGGTTGTTCTGCACCGCAGTGGAAGCATTTGCATCCATTCTATTAGCGGCACCTCACACTGTTTAACACGTTCCCGAGTGTTTTCTCACCTCTCTCTGGTTTTTGTTCTCACAATTTCTAGAATATGAAAAAAGAAATGATTATACCTATTTCACTCAGAAGGCACCTTAAGCCCAGGAGGCAGAAATCTTATCTCACTGGTGACAGGGACACGGCTGCCACTCATCAGGTGTCCTGAGCTCCACACACCACGAGGGCACCGCGGCATTTTGGCTCTGGCTGCATCCTCTTACATCTTGCCTGAAGTGAAGCGCTCATTATCCCAAATTCCCACTGAGGGTGAGCCCTGAGGTCCCGGGGCCCACTGGGTGTGAGGTGTGAGTAACCTTGTCAATTCTCAAATCCCGTGAGCACAAGTCTCTGGATTCACCTGTCAGGACCCAGTCCTAAGGGCATCATTCTTTCCTCTCATCGACTCTGCAGTCTACCATTCTATTTGAGTATCTCTCCCAGGGGCAGGCAGCCTCCGAGCTGGCCTCTATGCGTTTGGGACCATTTGGCAAATATATTGGGATAGAACCATGGGTTGACATTAGATTCTAAAAAGAGGGAGAGGAAGAGGGAGAGGGATAGGGAAAAAGAGATACATTGATTGGTTGCTCCTACTCAGACTGGAGAACCCAGTCAACTGAGGTACATGCTCTTGACCAGGAATCAAACCAGACACCCTTTGGTCCTCAGGCTGGCGGTCTGAGCACTGAGCCAAACTGGCCAAGTGCCACCTGGGAACTTTGAGAACTTTTTGAGGACAGGGGTTAGGCTCGGCACACAGTAGGCCCTCACTCAATGCTCGGTGCCTTTATAAGCTCCCCTTGGTAATTCCACGGGCAATACATTTTGAGACTGATTCTCTTAGCTGATGACAGAGCAGAATCACCTGTAGCTTTAAAAATCTGTTGACCTGGACTCTTACTCAGAGACTCTAATTTAACTGGCCTGGAGTTGGAAGGGCAGCCTGTACTCGGGGTCCACTCTAAAGAATAGGACTAATGACCACAGCCTCCGGGGGCAGAGCCATTTCATTCCAGCAGTGGCCAAGAGCACATTCACCCGAGGCTTCTCTAGTATCAGCCTCTTTTGTGACTTTCTGGCTGATGCTCAACAACTGTGTGATCTTGGGTTAAGTTTATCCATCTCTGGGATTAATTTATGTATAACATTAAGCCAAGAACTACTTGGCAGAGCTGCTGTGAGCACCAAATGAAAAAGGTGTGGCCCCTGCTGGTTTGGCTAGAGCGTCGGCCTGTGGACTGAAGGGTTCTGGTGGCACATTCCCGGGTTGTGGGCTCGATCCCCAGTGGGGGAGGTGCAGGAGGCAGCCAATCAATGATTCTCATCATTGATGTTTCTCTCTCTCTCTCCCTCTCCCTTCCTCTCTGAGATCAATAAAGAACTATATTTTAAAAAAGTGTGTAAGCCAAGGTTGGGTTGCTCAGTTGATTGGAGTGTCATCCCCATGTGACAAGGTTGCAGGATCTATCCCTGGTCAGGGCACATACAAGAACCAACCAATGAATGCATAAATAAGTGAAACAACAAATGGATGTTTCTCCCTCTCCCTCCCTCTCTCTCAAATGAATAAATTTAAAAAAGTAAATGTAGAAAATATGTAAAAGAACCCAGGACCATGCCTAATATCTACCTGATACACTGAAGGTACTCAACAACTCTGAATTGAAAAGAATTAAATCCTCCCTCCTACTGGAAAATTCTATGTATTCCCAAACTTTTTTTTGAATAACCACTATCTGAGAAGCATTATGAAAGGTTTCTGTTTTCCTTTCTGTGCGTAGGAGGGAGAGACACAACAATAGATGCCAAAATCATCTCTGTCTTCGGGGAATTCCTCCCGCACTGCTCCAGGAGGCTTTTTCTTTAGCAAGTCCATGGAGCGCCGCCTCTTTGGATGATCTGCTTAGCTTTGCGTTTTGGTCTCTCCCCTGGAAAATGTCTCAGATTATCCTCACCCATTCCCAGTCCAGCCTAAAATACCTCCAATCACTTAAAATTTTTTAAAAATTGATTTTAGAGAGAGGAAGGGAGAGGGAGAAAGATAGAGATGTCAATGGTGAGAATCATGGATTGGCTGCCTCCTGCACGCACCCTACTGGGGATTGAGCCCACAACCCTGGCATGTGCCCAGAGCAGGAATGTAACCATGATCTTGCTAGTTTAGGAGTCTGTGTTCAGCCACTGAGCAATGCTTGTTGGGCCCTCCAATCACTTTTAAGGGTGGGCTCAAGTTGCCCTTATCTGAGAGCAGAGGCTGGTGCTTTTGCATGCTTGGGGTCTTTCTCTAATCTGGAGACTGGAGGCCGGAGGACCTGTTGGCTGGATATCGCTTCGGTAAGGCCTGACATAATGAGGGCAGGGACTAGGGCTTGTCACAGGGCTGCTGGGAGGGAGCACCGCATGGAAGAGACACCATGAAGTTAGAACTGACAGGGCTATAATTTGCCTATAAGTTTTAATTATGAACCGAGGTTATCTTTCTGAACTTCTGGTCTCCTAACTCATAGCTTTTTTTTTTTTTTCATTTGTTCTTAATGATCTGAAGTCTTGGAAACATTACAATCTGAGTAATTAGGCACGATGACCTGGGGTGGGTTTTGGAAGGTTGGCGCCAAGTCATCACTTCAAATACAAATGCTTCTTGTATTTAAAAAAAGCAAGATTTGTTATTCCAAGCCTGGACTTGGATAAAAATGGAAGATCTGGGAAAGGAGAAAGCAGCTGGGGGACACTCAGAGGCCACCCCAGATTGTTACTATGTCCAGAGATAGGGATGTGATTCTGAAAAGGCAAGACCTGTTGGATAACGTTGGCCTTCTGGGTCCCATGGACCCATGTTACCGGTGAGCCCTCCTCAGAGAAGGGCCTTCAGACAAGATGTGATTCCCAACGGGGCTGCACAACATGGACACTTGGCTGCCAGCTGACATTCTGACTTCAGTGGTTGAGGTCCAGCCTGGCACTGGGCAAAGTTTGGGAATCTTGACTTGCAGTGGTTCTCACACTTGAATCACCTGGGGGTCTTGCTAAAACACGGCTGGCTCGACTCCACCCCGGGAGCACCAGTAGGTCCACAGTTCACTCTAAGAATCTGCATTTCTACCCAGAGATGCTGATAGCCAAGGCCACCCTTTGAGAACCATCGGCTTAAAAGAGCTGGGTCTGGCTTTACTACTTATGAGCCACGTGACCCTAAGCATGACACTTGATCCCACCAAGTCCAGTTTCTGCATTTGCAACACGGGGCAGCAATGGTGACGACCTCCTTGGTGGCTGTGTGGGTCAGAGGAAATGGTATTTGTAGGCTGCTTAGCACAGGGTTTGACCCACAGGGAATGTGCAACCCACGGTGGACTTTATTCGTACATTTCCTCAGCTGGGCCCTTGGCGGGTCTGCCCTTGTGTTGAGTGTGCTAGCTGGTGAATGATGTTATGGTGTGTTTTTGCTCCCAGACATTCTACTTGTAGGCTTTCTGGGACAGGAACGGGGATACCCTCATGAGCTACGAGTGCTCCGGGGTCCAGCAGAGTAAGGGCCCAGCCTGGGGCTGTTGGCACTTGTTCATTGACGATCATCCGTCAGACTCTTCACCCGACAGCGGTGGCTGCGGGCTGGGACCGAGTGTGCTCTTCTGTCCAAACTCCACGTCACTCTCACAATTCGGACACATTTAGTGCAGTGAGTTGTAGTTGTCCTGATGTCGCCTTGGCAACCAAACTGCTACCAAGGGAAGTGGGAACAAGGCCCCGAATCATCTTGGAAACAACAAGTTGTATCTTTGCAAGGGGGGTTGTGCATCTCCACACACTGTCTTCTTTTTTCTCATGTAATTTTCCCAGAATCCTCTTCAGTGTGTAGTCACCTCCCACCCCCCACTTCACCGAGGAGGGAACTGAGGCTCGGCAGGTCTGTCCCCTCTCGGTCTAATTATCCTTCCCTGGTGATGGGATGCCCATGTGTGCCCGTAGCTTTAAAGGCAAAACCAGCCAGACTGCACACACTGCAGAGGCCAGCGACACAGCTGCCCGCCCCTCCCGAGCACCCACTGATTTGAAACGTATGAGTATTTTTGTTCCTCGATGGCTTCACCCACTCGCAGGGGCTTTTGGGTGCTTGTTTAGAGCACACAAATCTACCTAATCTTTTTTATGTCCACGTGGTTTGAGGGCAAAGTGCCCTACTTCCATGTAACCGCTGGGAGAGCCAGTGAGTGGGGGGAAGGGACATTTGGGATTGGCCCAGGACGTAGGGCACAGGCCAATTTCCTCCAGTTCTGTTCAGAGTGAAATTCTGCCTATTCCCAGGCACCCCAAGGTAGAGCCCGAGTTTTCTTTTTTCCTCCCTGGACTGAGAACTGAGTGAGACGGGGAATGATGGTGTGGAGAGGCCGGGAGCTCATGTCCAGGCCATTTCTAGATAAGGACAGTGGCCCAGGTCAGAGAGGATGCCGGTGAAAGAACAGAGCCCAGAAACCCAGCCCCCTCCCTCCACCTTCTCCAGCATGCCTTCCTCTCTGCCCTGACACACATAGGCATTTACCTGCATGCTGTCTGCTGGTTCCCTATTGTTTTCGTTTGATATTAATTTGATCCCCCTGTTGTGATGGGTGCTGGCCCCTCCCTCTGAGGGAGGTGTGGTCTGGTCCAGATAACCCGTGATAGGTAGGCCGTACACATGCCCTGTAGGCTCCATTTATAGAGTATTCATGGCAGGTTTAACCGCTTTACGTAGCCACAGAGCATTTAGGCCTCACAACTCGTGCAGGCAGTTAGTAGCATCCCCAATATAGATCAGAGAAGTAAAGCAACTTTCCTAGGATCACACAGCAAACGGGCAAGTGGCAGAGTAAAGATCTGAAGCCAGGCCTCGTTGATTGACCACCCATGTTCTCCAGCCATTATCTTATGTGGCTGCCTGCCCTTGCAGGCTAAGAAAGATTCAGACTCAGAGAGGAAGTAGCGAGCCACACAAAGAAAGACTGCCAGCTGCCCAGCCTACACCTTTGCGAACAGATTTGGTTTTCTGGGAAAATACGATTGCTCAGAAAAAAAAAGCATATTATGTCATCATGGCCAAGCCCCTTATCTGATATTGGTGAAAAATGTAAAAATAAAAATCCAACTCAGTGTCTATTTCAAATATGAAATTTCTGGCTATTGATTCCCCCCCCCCATTGTCAATATACCTCGTCACTTGGCTTAAGGTTGTCATGTGTTTGTGAAGGTTCCCATTTGCACAGACTGCATACCCCGTGCTTTCCCCCTCTTGCGCTAAAAAGGAGAGATGAAAGTTATTTTTAATTTGGCCACCGGAGGAACATCCGAGCCTTCCCTTCCAGCAGCTAAGCCTATATGTTTTCTCAACAGGGTATTAATTACCCGGCTCTGGGAGTGACTGGATGGGCTGTTCTGGCGGCTCTGGCTGCCCTGCCGGCCACAATGCAATTGCCTGTGAACGTAGCGGGACTCAGGGGCTTCAGCAGGGAGCATCCTTTGATAAACTCACACACGGGTCCCGGGTAACTTGTTAAACACATTTATTGATTTCTTGACAGTAACCAAACACAGTGAGTGACCATTATAAACAAGGAAAGAAAGGCATTCGTTTGTACTTTGTGAGATCCAGCTGCACCCCGGAGAGAAAAGACACCCCTTCCCCAGGAATTTACAAGGCAAAGTGCATTCCTTCAAGGGAGCATCACAGGAGGAGGGGGGGATGGCAGTTTTAAAACGCAAGGAATATCAGTAGCCTGCTAGCTCAGGCTGGAGCTCACCTCGGATGAATGATGGAGCCACGGAGGGTAATTAAAGTTATACTTGCTCAGCAAATGCATTCCTGATTGCCACAAACTCAGTAAAAAAAACGGGCTGCGAATGAACAAAACATGTAGATGAAGGAACAAGTGAGACCGAAGAATGCAGTTGCATGGGGTCAAGGCTTAGCCTGGAAGGAAGGGAGAACAGACCCAAAGCCAGAAAAATAAAATTAAGTCGTTAAACCCATTTATTGAGCTGTTAACAATAACCAAACACAATGTATGACCTTTGGAAAACAAGAAACAGCAGATGGATCTGATCTTGGCAAATCCTACTACAGATATGTGACAAAGGGGAAATAATTCAATTTCTTTATAGTCTGCGGTGGTATATATACAATGTGTATCTCTTCAATGTCTGTCCTTTTTTTTCTCTTTTCAAATTGTTGAGTAAACAGAAGAATCAGAATCTAGAAATAAGTGTCCTCGGCCAAGTCTGTCCTGGTTCACCTGCCACCAGCACCCTCCAAGGATCCTAGGACACTGAGATTACTCGATGCAAAGCACAAAGTCTGCTTGATGCTGTCAAAGCCATGTTTTCTCCTCTCTCGTTTGGAAGAATTCTGTATGTACAAAGGCTGAAAAGTCTCACTGGGTAGATTTATTAGTTCAGGAAAACAGTATCAAAATTGTAATCAGGTTAACTGGTTATTTTCTTCTAAGACCTCTTATGAATGAGCCTTTTGTTTCTGAAAACTTGACTTCCGATCCTGAAGGCTGTGCCTGTGTGTGTGTAGATATGTTTGCAGGTGTGTGTGTATGTATGCATGTGTGTATGTGTCTTCTGCCATGGATTTGCAGACACTTTTCATGAAGATGGGGCCAATCCAAAGAGTGAATGAGGCTTGAGAAAAGGGAAGAAGAGAGAAGAAAGAAGGGGGACATTCCAGGTTACGTTGGTTCACAGTTGTAGCATTTCACTGAGATGGAATTCTTCTTGGGCTAGTTCCCTACTTGAGGAGCCATTCATTTACTGGAAAGAGAGAGAAAGATACACACACACACACACACACACACACACACACACACATAAAACAACAACAAAAACAAACAAAACAAACAAAACGAACAAACAAAAAAACACACATAAAAACAAGGCATAGTTGAATTAGTTGGCACAGAATTTAGGGGACTTACTCCAAAGGAGAAGGAACAGGTCTTTAAGTGCCTGCTTACTTTTATGTATCCCTAGAACCCCCCCTTTATTTCCCCAGGAACCTCTATTCAAAATTATTGTCCCCATACCAGTCACATGCAGCTACCATAAATTTAAATTAATGAAAATTAAAGAAAAAATTTAGTCGTTTCACTCTACTAGTCACACTTCACCTGTTCAATAGCTATATGTGGCTAGTAGCTACCCTATTGAACAGTGCAGATATAGAACATGTTTATCATCACAGAAAGTTTTGCTCTAGACCACAGTTGGGCAAATGACTGCCAACAGGTCAAATCTAGCCCATATCAGTTTTTATAAAGGAAGTTTTTTTGGAACTCAGCCACACCATTTAATCCCTTTTACTCAAATTGCTTTCTGAACATTATCGCTGTAGAGCATTCTGAGAACTAACCCTGTTGGTTCTTTCTCAGACAGGTTGATAATTCTACAATCAGTTCATACCAGGGGTCGGCAAACTGTGCCTCTTGAGCCACATGCTGCTCTTTGACCCCTTGAGTGTGGCTCTTCCACAAAATACCACGTGTAGGCGCGCACATACAGTGCGATTTGAAACTTCGTGGCCCATGCGTGGAAGTCAGTTTTCGGCTCTCAAAAGAAACTTCAATCATTGTACTATTGATATTTGGCTCTGTTGACTAATGAGTTTGCCGACCACTCGTTCATACCAAGCCTTTTCAGATGCTGATTATTTAAACATAGATGTGATTAGTTGAATTGTAGACCAAAATTTAAAAATTAAAATCCTTACCCCCAATACCTCAGGATGCAACCTTATTTGGAAATATGGTAATTACAGATATAATTAGCTAAGATGAGGTTACTGGGGTGGGCCCTAATCTAACTGATAGAGGTAGGCCCTAATCCAATATGACTGGTGTATGACTCAAAAAGTCTACACCCTGCTGTAGACTGTTTGTGTTGGGTGGATGGAGTCATATCTGTCTGCATCACACTGTATCATTGTCACCAAGCTAAGTGCCTGGCACATATTAGATGCACAATAAATAGGTGTTGAGTAAAGAGAAGGCTTAATCAATGGGTATTTATTTGTCTGTAGCTCTGGCTTGAAGGGAACAGAATATTAGTTTTGGCACTCTACAGGTGTCTGAGAAAAAAAGAAAGGAAAATGTGGGGGAAGTAGGAGAGATGAAGTGGGGGGCCAAGGGCAGTGGCAGTAGCTGCTTCTAGAAGCCGTCTGGTAATTTCTATAGCCCCATATTTGAGCAGCACGCTATTGATACCAAGGGCTTCACCATCCAGGCTCTCGTTCATTCCTCACAACAAGTTGTGAGGTAGATGGCATAGGGATTATCATAAAAAAGTGAGGTCTACTGGGTAAATGACTTGGCTGGGTTTGCATAGTTTGTTAGTGACAGAATCAGGTCTGGAACTTGGGTGTCCTGACTCTGGGTCAAAGGCGTCTCCACGACACCATTCTGCCTTCATCTTCCTTCCACGTTGAGAGCTGAGCACCATGGTCAAACACATACTCAGTGTGCAGAAGGGAAGAGGGCTGGTATGGACCAGAGGGTTACAGGCGGCGGGAGTTGTTTTGAATGTCCCCCATAGTAGAAATAATTGTCACTTTTAGGGACATAGCACCAGAAAAGAATGCATTCACACACATTACCTCCTTGTATCCCAACGGCCTGGCCTCCAGAGCATTTGCTCACCTTTTAGCAGAAAGGGGCCCATCATGCACAAAAAATAAAAGCTCCAATGCTTCTACCTGTCTGTCCTATCTAACACATGACCTTGGAAAAAACCAGCCTCTCCGGCTCTTCTGTACAATGGCAGTGAAAAGACTGTTTTGCCTGAACCAGAAGCAAAACAGAGGGATTTAAAGTTTGATCTCTATCTCTAATTTATAGGCTTTATCAACAGAAAAGCGCCAGGCGCATGGAAGGTGGCGGTCTTACTTTTAATTTATAATCACGGTTCTGATAATGGGAGAGAACGCCAGGCCTTCAAGGACAGGTAAAAGCAGGAGGACTGAGCATTGGTCTGGCCCAGGGCCCTCTGAGTCACGCACCCACCTCTATACTGAAGCTTCTGGGCCCGGTTGTTTGGACAGTCCTTCCCCTGTAAACTGAAGTTGATGTTGGTGCGGATACAGCGGTTGTTGAGGGGCTGGACGGGCCTGAAGTTGTCACTCATGCTCAGAAAGATCTGAGATGGCTGATTCTGGCTGAGCAGGCGTAAGGAATGCATCTACGGAGAGAGAAACAGCTGTGAGATCCACCCACCCTCTTAAATAAACCAGGGGAGAAGACTGTGTAGACTGGCCAAGTCAGGCTAGGGCCATGTGAGCCCCTCGGGGACCCTGGTTGTGTGCATTCAGCTGAGCTAGGGGCCCACTGATGCTGCCATTGTGTGGAGGGAGCCTCGCTTGTAGCTCAGTAGCTCCTGGATGCCTCTGAACAAGTCGATTATTCTGTTTTATCCTCAAACACACCCTCTGCCGAAGGAGGAAATTCAACTAGCTATTCTTCAGGGTCTCTTTCTCTTACACCCCATGGCTCAACGATTCTCAACAATTCAGGGAATTATTCCCCGCACATGGGTATTATCCAAACTACAGTGACTGGTCCAGGGGCCAGAGCGAAACTAAGCTGGATTAGTTTGGTTCCTTTTCTGTGAAATCAAAGAGCTGGACTGAAATGTTTGCAGCCAAGTTCCACCCCAGGACCGAGAAGCAAAGGAGTAGTTTTGAGCAGGAGAGAAGAATGAAGCGAATGGGTGGTAGGAGGCAGAAGAGAACAGAGACAAAGGGTATCTGGGGTTCTGATCCCAGCAAGTTTCTGACATCAATTTCTGATATTAAATTCCTTAAGATGCCCAGTATCTCTTGAACAAACACTTTCTCTGAGGTTATCTGGAGGAGGTTGCTTGTCACCAAGAGTCCTAACCAATACAGATGGGATCAGGGAGTTCAAACTGTTCACACTGTTTTTGGGCTGGTTGATCCTTAAGCAAAGTGGGAGTTAGGGGTACTGACCCTCTGTGCAATTGAAAATCTGCATATAACTTCTGACTCTCCCCAAAACTTAGTTGTCCCTTGGTATCTATCCACCGGAGATTGCTTATAGGGACCACCACTCCCAACCCCACGCCGTGGATACCAAAACCCACAAATGCTCAAGTCCCCTGTATATAGTGGTATAGAACAATGTATAGAGTCAGATCTCTATGTCTGTGGACTCCTAACCACAAGCATTTATTTTAAAAAATCTGCATATAGATGGACAAGTTATTTAAAGATCAACTGTACATATTCTGTAAAGGAGAATGGAGTCTGCTTCCTTTGCTCATCTTTCCTCTGAGCTGTCATAGGATCCCAGAATCAGAGCATGTCAGAGCTGGAACAGACTTGTGTAATTTACCCCCACATCATAAAGAGCAGTATTTATTTCACAGTAGGGGGTGGCAGCCCTAGGAGCACATAATGAGCACATAATGAACCAAAGCTTGCCTCAGAGGCCAGAGCTCCTGGTTCCCATCCAGTTCTGAAGGATCCAAGCCAGATTTATGAGAAATACTGAGATGCTCTGAAGAACTCCACATTCAAATATGTTTGTGAAATGCTACATAGCTGATCACTTCCTCTTGGAGACTGGCATAATTATTATCATTTTAAAGGCCTGGGAAGTCTCCAAACAATGAAATCTATTTAATTCATTTTTAATCCAGCATTTTCAAACAGATTTGTCCATATCATCCATTTTGCTCATTTGCTTTCTGAGCACTATTACTATAGACCACTTTGGGAGTGAATTCTTCTGTTCTTTCTCAGACAAGTCGATGCTTCTACAATCAGTTCATACTAAGCCTTTTCAGATGCTGATTCTTTAAATACAGGTGTGATGAGTTGAATTGTATAGCCCCAAAATTCATAAGTTAAAGTCCTAGCTCCCAAATACCTCAGAATGCAACCTTATTTAGAAATAAGATCATTATAGATGTAATTAGCTAAGATGAAGTTATTGGGGTGGCCCCTAATGCAATATGATTGGTATCCTTATAAAAAAGGGGGACTTGGACAAAGAGACACGAACATAGGGATAACACCATGTGAAGATGAAGGCAGAGTGGCAGGGATGCTTCTACAAGTCAAGGAACACCAAAGACTGCCAGAAAACACCAGAAACCAGAGAAGAGGCATGCAACAGATTCTTCTTGACTCCCTCAAAAGGAACCAATCGTGTTGACACCATAATCTTGGATTGACAGCCTCTAGAACTGTGAGACAATACTTTTCTGCTACTTAAGCCACCAAGTTTGCAGTACTTCTATTAGAGCATTTCTAGCCAACTAATACAATAGCTATTTCACAAACACAGCCAGTCTTCACATCAACTTCCCCATTTGCTAAGACCAGAGAATCTTACCTGCATCCTAGTTATATAGACGGGCTTGTTCATTATTATCCAACTTGCTGTCTCATAGCAGGGTGGGATAGTCATCGACCCATCATAAGTAATGAAACTAGAGGTCTCTGGATACAGTTCTTCTATATTAAGTCCCTGTAGTAAATATGCATCATCTAGAGAAGGAAATAAGAAAGACTTAGGAATTAAGTTTCTCATAAAGTGCTGGTATTTGCTGATTATTTTTTCCTTTTCTGATTCCAGAAGGCTGCATCTGGCAGGATAGGCTGCAGTAACAAACAGGCCCCCAAATCTCAATCATTTTAAACAACAAAGGTTTATTTCTTGCTGTCATACATGTCCATTCTAGGTTGGCTGAGGGCTTCCTCTATGTTACTGTTGTCTAAACTCTTAGGATAGGTGCCATCTGGACTCTGGTGAGTTGCAATGATAGGAGGAGAAGCTCCCATCCCAGAAGTGGTGTATGTTACTCCTGTGAACATTTTGGTAGCCAAAAAAATCACATGCCCAAGGTTGACATCATAGGAAGCACATTCTTCTTACAGGATGTGACACTGAATATTGATGAAAAGAAATGTGGTCTATGACAAGGACACAAAGAAGAGCCAAATATTTGGTTATAGTCCCTGAGACTTGGAATCATAGTATTATAGTCACAATGAAATGCCCATTTGAAGGCTTTAGCTTCTGTGGAAAGGTTGCCTGGTCACCATTCTTGTTTCTGAACATTGCTTAATGAAAAGAACATTAAAAAGCTACTTTTAGAAAGAAAAGTAATCAGGCCAAATCCAATCACAAGGCTTAAAAAGTTAAGTTCAACAACTGAGAGAGAGAGAGAGAGAGAGAGAGAGAGAGAGAGAGAGAGAGAGAGAGAGATTGGTCAAGCTGCATTTGGAGACGAACTCTACGAGAAAGGATTTACTTTGTCTTTCCATTACATTTTTTTTTCTTTTCCATCAAAACATCAGAGATTCAGGACAAGTTCAAGAGGTGTACAGTGACTGGTACACGGCTGGGCTGCTCTGCACTCTGGCCCTTGTAATATGCTTCCATGACAAAGCCATGTTGCCTAGAGCACACACTGACATGATGAACATTGGCAGTTAGATCAGGTGCCTTACACAGCAAGCTCATGTGAGTGTCCATCACTTGGCTCTGTTTCTTGAGCTCCTTGTACGTGTCAGGCTGGGTGTCGGAGAGCAGGATGTAATTAAGTGAAGGCATCAAGGAGCAGCAGACACAGTGATGCGTATCTGCACCAAGTACATTGAGAAGCTGTCAGTTCTGCCTGGGGGTGGGACTCAGGAGAGGATTAGCTGAGGAGCTCACCTGAATTGCATCTTGAATGACAGGAGCTAATCAGTGTGTAGCTGGCAGGGGGGTGGCTGTCAAGGGCAGTGTAGACAGTCATGGTGGAGAAAGAGCTAAGGACATACAGAACAGTGCATACCCAGGGACAACCAGCATGTAGATGAGATGCAGGGGGAAGGGTGTTGTGAGATATGAGGCTGGAGGGTGAGCAGGGGCCACACCTGAAGGTCCTTCTCTGTGCTGCTGGGAGTTTGGGCTTCCTCCGATAGGCAATGCAAAGCCACTGGAGGGTTTTAAGCAGGGGGGTAGCGTGATCAGATGTGCACTTAATGATGCTTGCTCTGACAGTGCTTTGGCTGAAGATTAACATATTGAATGAGAGAAGGAAGCATTTGGCACATCTTTATTAAAGGTCAATGTGATTTGTTTAACCAAGCTTGCCCGCAGAGCATATTGGGACTCAAGCATGCTGCCATTATTTTATTTTATTCGTGGTGGTGAGAATGAGGGAAGGAAGGAGGCAGTGTAATGAGGGACATTCCAAGCATGACTGGAGAAAAGAAAAAGAACATTTATGTTTCTCTGAAACCACAACCAGGCTCTGGGTTGCATTCACATTTGAGGGAAGAATTGGTGTGTGTGTTGTGTATGTGTGTGTGTGTGTGTGTGTGTGCGCGCGCGCGTGTGTGTTGCGGGGGTTGTAAGAGCACAATGAAGCATGTTCATAGATTTAACCCACAAAGCAAGGTTAACAATATGCTCCCAAAGCATCGTAATGATGGTATTCCAGACTACCCACTGTGGTCCCACCATGAGATTCCTCTTTGTCCACATCCCCTTAGAGAAATGCAACAGTCATCAGAGAAGGTAGGCAGCTTCTGCCCTCCCACCACCCTTATTCACCAACTTCATTCTTTCCACGAATCTCCCTAATTCTCATACTTTACCTTTTGCCCCCTGCTTATTTCCTCACACTACAGAACTTGGGAAGGCCCAGAGTGAAGAGTGTGAGCTCTGGACTCAGACCTGAGTGTGAGAGCTGACTTTGCTGTTGACCATCCAAGTGACCACGGACATGCAGGCAACTTCTGAGCCTGTTTGCACATGTATAGTACGCAGATGGTTGGGATAGGCAGTGGACTGAATGTTTGTGTCCACCTTTTATCTCTAATCCCAAGCCCCAGTATGGGGGTCCACTGTATAGTGGATGCTCAATAAACATTGGTTAAATGAATGAATGAAGTGGTTTCTGCCCAGCTGGTAGTGCTGGCCATAAACCAAGGGAGGAAGAAGCAACATCATCTGCCAGATGATGGGAAAAATTCTCTGAGGCTCCTGTCTATACCATTAACTTACGTATGTGCTGCCCAGCCCTCTCCTCGTTACATATCGCATCCTAAGATATCAGGGTGAGACGGAGACTGTTGTCTGACCACGTTTCCACACCGAACAGGCCTGCACCACGTACTTGCATTGCTGAAATTGGTGTGCATTTAACATGTAATGCTTGTCTACTTCACTCACCATGTTGCCTCAAAGGTTGCCACTGAATCAGTGTTCTCTTTTAGAAATTGGGATTTGATAACTATAGGCCACACTTTTTCTTCTTCTTTTCTCCCCACAAAGACTTGCTTGCCGTATTTGGCAGGACGCAGGCAAGGGAACCCGAGAAAAGAATATGAGCATGCCCAGCAATTTTCAGTCCTAGTATCAAGGAACACTGGGGTGTCCTCCACTGCTGACCTGGCCAGGAACTAATTATTATTACCCACAGGCGATCGCATCCATGCAGCAGCCTGCAGAAAAACTCGGTCTGTGCATGTCAGTGTTATCCTCCGGGCATTGCAGACCAAAGGAGCCTAAGAACTAATGTGCTGGGAGGTGGCCTCTGGTCCTCAGACTCTCATGGCTCTATTCATTAGTAAGAGTAGCAAAGGTCTAGAGGTCAGAGTTACTTATGAGCAGAGAGACACAAATGTGCAGGGTAGCTCTGAGTCCAGTGGGGTGATCATGCATGCCCCTGCTTGCTTTAAGGATATTTACTGAGAAGAAGTGATGGCAGGGGTTCAAATAAATTTTCATGGATAGTTTTATAGAGAGGTTTTCTTTCTTTCTTTACTTATTTATTTCATCTATCTATCTACCTTACCTTTCTATCACCTATCTGTCTGTCTATCATCAACACCATCTATCTATCTTAGGAGACTATAGCTTATAAAGGATAAGCCCTGGACTTCAAGTTTAAGTTCTAATTGTGGGCTTTGTTAGTAACTTAATTTTCCATCATGACTAAGTATTGTAATATCTTTTTAGAAAAATATTTTTATTGATATTTTACAGAGAGGAAGGGAGAGAGATAGAGAGCCAGAAACATCGATGAGAGAGAAACACAGACCAGCTGCCTCTTGCACACACCCTACCGGGGATATGCCCGCAGCCAAGGTACATGCCCTTGACCGGAATCGAACCTGGGACCTTTCAGTCTGAAGACTGACGCTCTATCCACTGAGCCAAACCGGTTTCGGAAGTATTGTAATATCTTACTTGAGGGAAATATCCAGATTATTCTGGATATTACTGAAGTCATTTTCAATTAAAAAAGAATTCTATAGACTCTGAAATGTCATTCAACAGAAACAAGTTTACATAGACATGTATCTTAAGTAGGTCACATTTTTGGTATGACAGTATTGTAATATTTTTAGTATTGTCTACTTCTTTGTAGTAAAGGAAGACCCCTTGCACTATCAATAAATATAAAATATTTATGCACAGTTCATAGCCCAGTGTTATTCTTCCAAATTACTGTAGAAGTTGATGGCTGTACTCTTGATTTTATGACATGCTCTTAGCAAGTCTATCATTTATGTTATGCTGAGTTCTTAGTCATGGACCCAATTCCCAAGTTGACTTTTTTTCTTTTCCTTTTCCAAAGGGAAGCACATATGATGAAAACACCTAGAATTGCACAGTGGGGAATCTTGCCTTAGTCTGAGGAACAGTGCAGCCTCTGTTAATGCATTGTGTTTACTTATGTGGACCACTGATGAGATTTAACATCACCTGCCTTCCCGCTTATGAAGTTCCCATTCAAAGAGAATGATACCAGCCAGCTGGCCTGGTTCAGTGGTTGAGCATTGACCTATGAACCAGAAGGTCACATTTTCCTTCCCGGTCAGGGCATATGCCCGGGTTGTGGGCTCGATCCCCAGTATAGGGCGTGTAGGAGGCAACTGATCAACGGCTCTCTCTCTCATCCTTGATGTTTCTATCTCTCCCTCTTCCTTCCTAGCTGAAATCAATAAAAATATATTTAAACAAAAAACCCAAAGGGAACGATGCCAATGAAAAAGATTTGGCAGTCCCGGAGATCAATAGTGGGCTCCCTTCTGATCAACATGGAACTAGTCGGCAATTTTCTCATATGGAATGACAGTTCCTCTTGTAATCTGAGGCACATTCAACTGAAATGAAAAAAAAAGCAATTACTAAAGCATAAAGTAATATGATTTTTTGTTCTACACAAACAATAAATGAAAGAAAGAGCCTCTAAGAATTGGACTCATGGAGGTAAGCTGCTCCTTCTCCGTTCCTCGCTGACTTGAGTTACTACTTAGATTGCAACATGAATGGATATGTTGCATTTCGTATTCTGCAAAAACCTTTCCAAAGCTGTTCTTTGAAATGAAAGTACAAGTTCAATTAAGTACCGAGAGAGGCACGAGGACCAATATGCTTAAATTCTCTGGTGACATTTCATCACATTTAAAACCCTGTCCCTCTGAGGAGCAGGCTCACAAAACACTTCCGGAGGAACTAAGACATAGAAGGCAGTTACAAGTTGGTCTCCCTGGCCTACATATTCCTCTTTTAGCTGGGGTAAGGGTCTGGGGCTAAAGCAAAGTTATAAACAGGCAAGACGGAAAAAGGTGTTTTAAGGGACTCGTATGGTGTGTCAAAACACCATGCTTAAAAATCTCTCATCTAAACGCCTTCAAATATATTAAGACAACAGCCAGACACTTTCAAATTTGGGATCTGTAATCTTTTGGATTCTTATTGGACTAAAGTTCACCATTGCATTTACCGTGAATGAAATGAATGGAGAGCGTGAAACTGAATGAGAATGAAACTACCAAAATGCTATACTGTCCTAGGACATTGGAATAGTTCATTTATACGTAATGTCCTAATAACGACTCCCTCTTACCCACTTAAGAAGGCTCTTTGCACTCCATTAGTCACTAATTTCACCACTTTAAAATACCATAAAATTAAGAAAAAATGCTAGCTTGATGAAGTCACGTGGATATTAAAACGATAGGAGTGTTACGTTTTACATAATTGGGGCACTGTGCCTGCTAATTAATTAACACAAGGAAAACGGAGGGATACGGGCATCTTTCCAAAACACCACATTAAAAAAAATTAAACTACTTTGAGTAAATGACCAATATCTCCTCCAGAAAATCCATTCAGAAAGTCCATTTTTCAATGTCATGATTTCAGTCTTGACCCCCAATCTGTTGAAGGGGAAGTTAACTTTAATAAAATGGATTTCATTCAGAAGACTGTCTAAATTCAGCCCGAAATTAATTCAGGCTGGTCTTTCCCATTGTTGGTCCAGGTTAGGGAGAGTATCTTATAAGATTGGCTCAGATTTATGAAATCCAAACTTCCAAGGAAAGTGGTGGATCCTCACTAGGCCATTACCATTGACTGCATGGGTTCACACATGGTAACTGTGAACTTGAAACTTCATTTAGATTGAGCAAGATACTGTCTGTGTGCTCTGTATTGTGTTTATGTTAAACATATATTTTAGGTGGCATCATAGTGACCTACCTCCCACTCTTCAGGAAGCTGGTTTTAATGACCAGGTAGTGCAGGACAATTTATAAACATACAAAATTATGCACTTATATTAGTCATTGTCCAGGCAGTTGACTCATGACCTTGCTTAATCCTCATCCCAACCCTCTCAATATCAGTAGTAATACTCATTTTACCAATGATGAAATTGTTATCTCAGAAATGTTAAGAAACTTGCCTGGAGCCACTTAGCAACAGAAATGGTAGAGCTAGGAGCCTAAGTCTGCTAGTTTCATCTCTCTTCAGTAGAACACATCCTATATAATAAAAGCCTAATATGCTAAGTGTCTGGTCATCTGGTCATCCATTCAACCAATCCTATATAATAAAAGCCTAGGTGGTATCACACCCTCACGCAACACCCTTGTGCAATGCCTGCATGCGACATCATCACAAGATGGCTGCCAGAAGATGGCCAGCAGAGGAGGTCAGTTGGGGACAACCAGGCCTGCAGGGGAGGGCATTGGGGGAAATCAGGCCAGCAGGGGAGCAGTTCAGCATTAATCAGGCTGGCAGGTGAGCAGTTAGGGGGTGATCAGGATGGCAGGCAGGAGCGTTTAGGGGCAATCAGGCAGTCAGGTAGGCAAGCAGTTAGGAGCCAGCAGTCCCGAATTGTGACAAAGATGTCGGACTGCTGGTTTAGGCCCGATCCCACATAGGAATCGGGCCTAAACCTGCAGTTGGCATCCCCAAGGGGATCCAGATTGGAGAGGGTGCAGGCTGGGCTGAGGGAACCACCCCCATACACAAATTTTGTGCACTAGGTCTGTAGTCAAAGCATAATATATGCTAATGATATGCTAAGGTCACTCAACCTCCCACTATTATGTGCACTGACCACCAGGGAGCAGACGGTTGACAGGTCAACCAGTTGCTGTGACATGCACTGACCACCAGAGTATAGTAACTGATACTGGTGGTCAGTGTGCTCCCACAGGGGGGGAGCACTGTTCAGCCAGAAGCCAGGCTCGTGGCTGATGAGTGCAGTGGCAGTGTCAGGAGCCTCTCCTGCCTCAGGGGTAGCATTAAGGATGTCTGACTGCCAGCTTAGGCCCACTCCCCTTGGAAAGCAAGCCATCAGTTGGACACCCCCTGAGGGTCCCAGGACTTCGGAACCCCTCCCAAGGGGTTCTTGCACTGGGCCCTCTAGTACTTCTCATAAGTATGCTGACTTCACTAGCTTGATACCTGGCTTCTAAAATTCCCAGTGCTTTGACAAGATTCTCCTTCTTTCCTCTTTTTTAATGGATTGACTGGCATTGATTTTCTTAACTAGCTCAATAGGCTGATGTTGCACAGTTCCTTTTCCACTCCTTCTCATCTAATCTCTGGTGAAACCAAGCAAATGGATGGTGTCCCAATTGGCTGCCATTTCCTGGTGACTTCATCGCATGCTTCCATGGTGTTCTAGCCTCCTCACACCTCCTCAGCTAGCTGATGAGACAGACACACAAGAGCCTCTTTGAGGGTGGGGGATTTAAAAGCTATCTTTAGAAATGATTTGCAATCCCTAGTCATAAGGATTTGAGCTGCTCTTTTAAAAGGGAGGACATGTCCGCCTCTCTTCTCTATTCTCACTCCCATGATTTCACCCAGTTAAAATGCCATCTGGAGCCCAATGATTTTCACATTCTATCTCAGTTCTGTCTCCTGAAATCTAGACTCATATATCTAACTGCCTACTCCATTCCCCTTATTGGTAGACATCTCAAGCTTAGCATGCTTGAAACTTCTAGTTCCCTTCCCACCCACTGCTCACATGTTTCATCAACATGATGGAAACCACTCCTTCCCAGTTGCTCAGCCTAAAATCCTTAGTCATCCTTGACTCTTCTTGTTCATATCATACATCTGATCTATTAAGAAATGTCCTCAGAATATGCCCAATCATTTCTCTCCACCTCCTCCTCATTAGCCTCATCATGATCTACAATGTCTCATAATTTGGATTGCTGCAATCACCTCCCAACATTTCTCCTTGCTCCCCTCTAGTCTATTCCCAGTCAGGCAAACAGAGTGATCTCTTTGTCAGCAGATCATGTCACTCTCTGCTCAAAGTCCTACATTGACTTAGCATTACAATGGTTTCCAAGGGAAGACTGGTGAGGAAGACTGACCCTATGACTAAAGTGGTTACTACATGTGACAATAATGTCAGTGCTGCTGTGTCCTTCTATATGACAGTGATTTTCACTAATGGTTCCATGACAGGGAACAGACAGGAGTTGCAGAGAGTTTAGGATGGTATGAGCTTGAGCCTTCAAAGTTCCCCCAAGTTCTGTGTTAGCTTATGCCCCTTCCAAGTGGAAACAAACGCAAAAAGCAAAGAGATGGCTCTTCAAACTGAACCCAAGTTGGAAATAAGAGAAAAAAAACCCCATGCGTTTCATGGAATGTGAAAATATCAGCATTGAAGTTAGTTTGCAAGCGGAGTATTCTGAGAGGTGCCCTGAGCATGTGGCATTATTTCAGTCTTGACTGGAATTCATGGGCTGATGTCAGCATCACCTGCTGCCTCCTGCTGGGTCTCTGGAGAGACTTGCAGGCTTGTGCTTCCCACCCACCAGCTGTATCCTAGTGAATGACTTGTTTCAGATACTCCCTGCTTGCCACACAGGCTGGCTGCCTCAGGGAGTTTAGCTGGAGGGAAGAGTGCTTGCGCTTTCCTGCTGAGCAAATCAATCCCTGAAGCCAGAGTTCTGGACATAGCGTGTCTAGGCCATTCCCACGTGTGGGATCATCATTATACCTGTGGTGCCAACCTTCAGGTGCATGATAAATGTGCTACCGGAAACACCTCCATCATCCCCCAAAGGATGTTGGAGCACCAAATACCTGTGATTAGGGGGCAGGACGCAGTTACCTCTTCCCATGGGGCCTCCTTATCTTCCTTAGTTCTCCTTTCTTTTCCCTTGGCTCCGACAGCTAGATTATGAAGGACAGCAGAGGAGAGGCTCCTGCTCTCTTCTATTTGAATTTCTAGAAGGAGGTCTGGAGAGGTGTGAGGGCATTTCTTCAAACACTTCTGCATACATTCCTCAGCCGGGAATCAAGACCATTCAAGATCTGGCTCCCAACCATCCTTCTTGCCACTCACTATCTCTGTCCCTGTCACTGCTATGTGAGGGGGCCTTCATTTCTCCATTCATTCAGATCATCACCAATGTTTATAGGGTTTATGTTAGATGAAGGGCTGATGAGGACAGAGATCCTCCCTTTGAACTCTTCATTGTCATTTTAAAATATATACACGAGAGGAAGCGAGAGGGAAAGAGAGAGAGGGAAAGGGAGAGAGAGAAGGACAGGGAGATGGAGAGGGAGAGAGAGAAAAAAAAGAAAGAAAGAAAGAAAGGAAGAAAGAAAGAAAAAAAGAAAGAAAGAAAGATAGATCATTGATGAGAGAGAATCATTGGTTGGCTACCTCCTGCATGTTCCACATTGGGGATGGAGTCCACAATCCGTGCATATGCCCTGACTAGGAATTGAACTATGACCTCTTGGTTCATAGGTCCATCCTCAACCACTGAGCAATGCTGGCTGGGCTTTATTGTCCTTTTAATGCTCTCTTTGCTGCAGATGCTGTTCTCTAGGCTTAGAATGTGATGCCTTCCTCCATTCACCCCCTCCCCTCTCTCGCTCTTTCTCTCTCTCTCTCTCTTTCTTTCTCTTTTCTCTTTCCCCAGCAAATAGTTACTCATCTATTCAGTTCTTATTTGAATGGTGCCTGCTTTGTGCAACCTTGCCATGTAATTCTACGCAGATCTTCTATGATTTGAAAGCATTCTCTTCATATTTTTAACACTGACCTTGTTACACAAATCTTTATCAGACACTCTGAGAGTCCGTCTCCCCAACTAAATAGGGAAGACCTCCTGGACAGACACGTACTTTATATCGATTTCTCTATATCTTTGTACTTAGGAGCCACTCCATAGATATGTGCGGAGTGAGTGAGTGAACAAATGAATCAAGGTCTTGGGTTTTAGCATCGCTATCCACTTCAGTTATTGCCCAAGTGTGTCCTTCTCAGTTCCGGCAGACTGGATGGGGGTGGCAGTCAGCGGGGACGCCTCATCTGAAGCAGAAGTCTCCCTTAACCACAAAACAGCCATCCATCATTGGTCCCAATAAGACCCGTCACCTTGGCTCTCCAGCCCCTATTTACACCAGAATCGATACACCTTCCCACAGTGCACACCCACGTGGATACTCTCTTCTTCAGCTGCAGCCACATCGCTCAAAATTAATCAGACCGGTGCTGGGGGGTGGGGCGGGGAGGAAAGTCTCACTAATGATTGATTCTGCAGCTGGCAATCTGTTAGATGGTGTGTTGGGGCTTAATGTGTGATTTCATGGCTTTTCACGGTCTCTAAACTGCAAATTCGAGATTATTTGAAAACATTTTATTTAATTTTCATGCTTTTTTAATCAAAAAAGCTAAAAGACTAATAATAATCTCTTATGGGCAGTCATCAAATGTGCTATTTCCACATAAGTCAGCAACCCCTTCCTTAGCTTAAAGAGGGCTCCACTGGGGTACTGATGAGATAGTTGGGGGGGGGGGGGGGGAAGAGGGCTTAGAGACAACATCATTCATTCTTCTAGGTGATGTTCAAGGGGAAGTGGCATGTTAGAATATTTGCATGCTGCTTTTAACTTTTGTGAACATCATTATTTACCTGTTGCTTGGTTCAGAATCCTAGAAGGGCCTCAGACACCTGAAATTCAACTTCTTCACTTTAGCAACGAGGAAAGAGAGTCAAAATGAGAAAGCTCCTTGCTTAAGGACAAATCAGGACTTAAATCCCGCTTCAGGTAATATATATATTGTGACTCTCTCTTTCACTCTCTTTCACAGTAAATAATATATACTGACTTCTTTCATCTCTTGATGTGCACTATTTCATGTAAGTTTTCCCAAATCCAGCAATTTCTGGTATTTCGGTGGACAGCAGTAGCACCTTTTCCCTCTTCTCCTTTCAATGCTGTACTGCTCTCTCCTTTCTGCATAAAGACGCTAGGGATTAAACACCCTGGAAACCCAAGGAAACAGGACCGAGTCCTCTGGATCAGTGGGTCATACATGAGGAAGAAGAAAGAGGCCACCTGGCCTCTACCTGAAAGGGAGACCCAGCGACACAGAGAGGGAGACCTGGCCCCCAGTCAGGCTCTGCAAATGCTGAGGTTGGATGCAAACTACCATGTGAATGCTTTTCCCATCACATAATTGGCAAAATCCCAAATATGACTAGCTGCCACGGTGGAGTTTCTCAGCCAATAGAAGGCCCTGATTCATTACTAATCCATGGGTTAACGATGACCATCTTCATAATAATCATTATTGCCTGAGAGTGGCATGGATGACAAAGACTCCAGAGATTAGTTTTTGAAATGGGCTGCTTCTTAGCCCAACTCTGATGCTCCAGAGTCACTTTCTACAGAGCCAAAGGATCATGAAGCTAAACGGGGCCCTTGGAGATAATAGATTTTGGCTTTCTGTCTTCAGAAACTAACCTTTATAGAATAGCTGTTGTGTAAGAAATTGAACCAACTTACTTTTATATGTTATTCTTGTGATAGTATCTCTGTTGAGCATTCGATTAAGAAATGGGTTGGATGAATCAGAAACCTAGGGTAGAAAAGAAAAAAATTAACGAGTGGATAGTGCTCTCTCAGTATAAACATTGCTCCCGTGAATTCACTTGTTCATTCACATTTCTTGAGTGCCTACCATATGTCAATCACTATGATGACTGAAAATTCAGATATAAAATATTTCCCAGAAACCCCAGTCTAGAGAAAGAAGACAGTTAAGTAAATAAATGGTTATAATATTGTATGAACAGTCTCAGGTGTGATGATATTAGAGGAGAATCACCCACCTGGGGAATCTGGGCAGCTAAGACCTGAACTGAGTCTTGAAGGATGGGTAGAAATGAACAAAATGCTTTGGTGGCCAAGTGTGGAAGGATAAGGAAACACATTACATACAGAGGACCTGGTTCATACATGGGCATGGGAGAACTGGCCATGCTAAGGCATGTACTTCAGTGCAGATGGAGCTGAGAGTATGGGAGGTGAGGCTAGAGGGCTAGGCAAAGGATAGCTTATGCCAGGCTTTGAAGATCATGTTAGAGAATTTAAACTAGGGATGGGGAACCATAAAAGGGTTTTAAGCAAGAGGCAGGGAGTGACATGTTAGGAAGGAGATAGTAATCTAGGTAGAGAGTGAAAGAGAGAGTACACAGAACAGAGGAGTCAGGAGACGAAAAAAAAATCTCTAAGAATAACAGAGAATCTTTTTATGTAACTGCTCTTTATTGCGTAAGTTGAATAAATCATACACCAAGCCATTCAATAATCCACTCATGCAAAATCCATTTATCCATCTATCCATGCACCCATCCATGCATCTATGTAAGCCATCCATCCATCCAACCATCTATGCATCAATGCATTCATACATTCAATAAAAATTTGCCAACCGCCCATTATGGGCCGAACATTGTACCAGATGTTTAGGGATCAGCTGCCCATGCCTTTAGGCCTCCAAATCCCTTCTTTGGGAGAAAAAGCAAAGTTCAAGGAGCTTGATCCAGGGTACCACCACTTGGAGACTGTGGACGCTGTTTTCTCAGCACCCACTTTTTACTCACCCCCCCCCCCTCCAGGTACATTGTTCATCCTAATAGTTTCTCCCCTGCCTCGCTTGGCTCAGCTCTGCTCTGTAATTTACGCCTCAGCTACTAATCGGATGTTGTGACACATCAACCTTTTAAATCTGATTTATTCTGAGGCTTGGAAAAATTCAGCAGGTGATTATTATTATTATTAGATAAACAACAGGTAATTGTTAGTTTGGAAATAGCACAGACTGTTTATTTTCCCGCCATCTGTCTCTCATTCCCCGCCGTTCGTGGGTGTGTTGTGTTGAGACACACACCAAGGGGAGCTTGGTGAGTGGCAGTGCTCAGTGGTGTTTGTAAGAGCCCACCCACAAACAGAGACAAGTCCCAAATGAAACACTGCTGTGCCCCAGAAGCTTCAGGACCAAACCCGACTGCTGCTGTGCCATCCTCTGTGGCCATTTAAAAGATAGCCCGAAGCCGCCGGTGAGGGCTGATGTACCCTCTGAAAGGAGGGTTGCCAAGCTAGAAAGTCACGGCAGGTGAGGAATGTGGCATGGCCCACGGACCGGTGCCTTGGGCTCCTGGTACCCGGCGAGTCTGGGTAGTGCTAACATTGGGACTGGATCCTTTTGAGCTGATTAAAAATAACTGAAAAATTTCCAAAGTGCACACAGATGATTTGTGGGCTCCAGTGTGTTGGCTGCGTGGGTGAGAGGATAAAATATGTACTTGGTATAAGTGAGCTTAAGTGGGAAGTTAATGGTGTGTGATTGAGTAGCAATTACAGCCAAATCTCGGCTCCCTGTGGTCACGGGGAGGATGGGGGATGAGGAGGGGACAGAGATAAGTAAAGCCCACAGATAAACACGTCTCTTATTTTTAGCCACCGACTCCAATCCTTCCACGGCTCAGCTTTTGGGCTCGGTGACATCTCTAGGGCTCAGCTGACCTAGATGTGGGGACTCTCATTTTCGTTCCTGCCTCCCCCGCAGGGAGCTGGGCAGGGGAGGCGGGAAGATCAGAAGGAGGGGAGGCCTAGGAACAATGTGTGTCCTTAGAGACCAAGGGCTTTATTCACTTATTTCTATTTCGGGCGCCTCACACAGGGCCGGCCCGTGTCCCACACGCGATCTGTGTGTTGGGGTGAGGGAACGACCAGTCACAGCTGGGATAACTCACGGAACATCTGGAAGTTGATTATCATGAACAAATATAGGGATGCTGTGGTGTACTTTGAGGTCTAACCAGAAAGCTTCAGGTTTGCCCAGGGGAAGAATGGAAGCACCCTAAGGGCCAACGTGGCCCCAACTGCCCCTCTTTCACTGACCTCAGGGTCCGGGCACAGGTTCCTCCCAAACCAGCCAGGACTGCATCAGTAACCTCAGTGGGTCTTAGACATAACACAAAGGGCGGTGTGCGTGCCCAAGAAAACTGGGGGTGGTGATTTTTACATCCATGAGGTTTATGAAGGACCAAAGGATTTTAAGCAGGGGGTAGGGAGTAGTTTGCTGTCAATCACCCAGGAAGGGAGGGAGAGGAATTAAGGGGAGGAAGGAGTCTTGAGAGGGAGGAACAGGCAGGTGAAGTGCCTGTTGCAGAGGGTGATGCTTTCAGGGGGCACGAGGGAGTGGTACCCAGGGTGCCCCCATGCCCATTCTTCTGAGCAATCTATGTTCAGCAAAACTCTGTTCGGAGCCCAGAGTAGCAAACGCTGGCTCATCTTCATCAGAGTCCAAGTTCAGAATGGGGCGCTTCCTCTAACCATCTGGCCAAAACTTCCAGAGGGGTCGTTGGCACAGTGGCCAACTTTTGGAAATGCCACACATGGCTTTTTTCCTCCCTGGTCCCCCCACCACCAATGGAAAAGACAATTTCTTGGTTTCTTTCTTCCTTTACATTTACATACCTGTTTTCTCTCTCCATCTGTCAAAAATGTTAATGGCAATTACAGTTTACAAATTAGAACTGGCTTGGTAGGAGGTGTGTTGTTGTTGTTGACTGCTAGGAAGATGTGGTGCCTCCCTAGAGTGTCAGAACGTCAGCACTGGTGATCTTTGCTTAGTTTTCTTCAAGAGGGAGGAAGGGAAGGAGGGAGGAAGGGAAAAAGAGAGGAAGGGAGGAAAGGAAGGAGGAAAATGACGCCCAGAGCCATAGCGGGGAAGCTGGAGGGAGCTGTTTAGTGCATTGCCCAAGGGGAGGGACATCTCACATGCATCTCTTTTTCCAAAGGATGGGGAGGCTTTAATTCTGCGAGGTGTCAGTGAGCTACCCTCTCCCCTCCTATTACTTGGTTCTGCTTTTCCTGCACCTGGATCCAGCACCGTTTGTTCTCCAGGACAGGCCCTGGTGCTGTGAGATGGAACCCATCATGTATGCGTCTCGCTGGGATGGGACCTCCTTCTTCATCAATCCCGTGGGTGTCAAATCACCACCCGGCAGGTTTTCTTGGGCATGCGCACACCACCCTTTGTGCTGTGGCTCACCTCCAGCAGCACCGAGGAGAGAGATCCTGATGGTGGTGGGAATGGCAAGGGGAGAAGAAGAAAGGAATGCAAGACACTTACTTTTATAAATATAGAAACTACCACCAATCCATTCGGGCTCTTTGCAGCTTCTGTGACGTTTGTATACAACTCGTGGTTATAGTGGATGAGCTGCACCTGGAAGGAGGGAGAAACAATAATAAGGACAGCAGTGGAGCATTAAAATGGGGGAGGCACAGCATGTCCACCCGACATAAGGGTGTATCGTAGAACAACCGGAAAGATAATATGGTAACTGAAGGGGCTTTGAGACATGTGCGGGTAAAAGGCACGTGCACACACATATGCACACGTATACAAAAATACCCATCCACACTGGCAAATGTTTTCTGGTAACAGCCATGCCTTTCATCAGCCCAGTGCCCATCTGGCCCTGGCTCCATCTCAGGACATTTCCCTTAAAAGGCGTATGAAGTGAATTTCCCTTATTAGGAGCCGAACTGCCCTGCAGGGGCCCAAGTCCTGCACCCACAGCTGCCACTGGCAGCGAGTAAACCCTCCCCAGGCTGCTGGGCGGGCAGGGAGCTGCCAGGTCCTGATGGAGACAGAGCTGATGGCTTGGGGTCCCACTGCACCAGCCTGCCCAGGTCATGTGACTGTCTGCGCAGGACTCAGCTTCTTCCTCCTTCCAAGAAGGTCAGCAGTGTGCCTGCTGGGACCTTGTGCAACAGCAGTCTGGGGGCAAAAGGTCTTCTGGAACTGTGTTCCAGTAAAATAGGGTTTCCCTCTGTTACCTATTTTTTAAAAAAATCTCTTCTTTAAAAAAATTGTGTAACACAGCATACATATATAGTCACATGAATCCCCCTCTCCCCAATTTTGACTAATACTCCACCTCCGTTGGGACTCACTTGTTTCCTCTGAAAAACAGGTATGACTATCTCTCCTTGGACTCATCTTAGGGCTGTGGTTTTATTTAAAAACATTTTTAAAAATTAATCCTCATCTGAGAATATTTTTCCATTGATTTTTAGAGAGAGTAGAGGAGAGAGGGAAAGACAGAGAGAAACATCGATGTGAGAGAAATACATTGACTTGGTTGACTCCAATCAGGGCCTGGGCCAGGGAGGAGCCTGCAACCAAGGTACATGCCCTTGACCAGAATCGAACCGGGGACCTTTTGGTCCACAGGCTGATGCTCTATCTATTGAGCCAAACCAACTAGGATAGGGCTGTGGTTTTAAAATAAGATTTTTAAACAGTACAGATGTATCATTTTTGTAACAAAATAAAAAATAGAGAAGAAAAAAAGCGATAGGCCCCCTCCTCCACCTTTGTTTAATCCTAGCTCAAACAATATGACTTTCAACACTTTAGAATTTATTGTTCTAGATTTTTTTGTGTGCTTTTAAATCAAACACATACATACACATGTAGGGCTTAAAATATTTGGGTAAACCCCTAGAAATGTATAACCTACCTAGAACGAGTCAAGAAAAAAATAGAATCCTGAATAAATGAACACAAATACGGAGATTGAAGTAGTCATAACAAAAACTTCCAATAAAGAAAAGCTGGATCAGATAGCTCCACAGGTGACTTTTACCAAACACTCAAAAGAGAATTCATACCAATCCTCCTTAAACTCCCCCCCCCCCAAAAAAAAAAGAAGAGGGAATATTTCCAAATTCATTTTATGGGGCCAGCATCATCCTGATATCAAAGCCAGAGAAAGATACGTCAAGAAAACTATAGGCCAGCATTCCTAATGAATACAGATCCAACTATCTTCAACAAAATACTAGCAAACCAAATTCAACAGCACATTAAAAAGATTATACACCATGACCAAGTGGGACTTATTCCTGGGATGAAAGGATGGTTCAATATATACAAAACAATGTGATACACCATATTAATAGAATAACAATAAAAAATACATGATAGCCCTAACTGATTTTGGCTCAGTGGATAGAGCATGCACCTGCAGACTGAAGGGTCCCAGGTTCAATTCCCATTGCACCAAATCTGAGCACAAGCCTTGTGTGACCCTCCCTCCCCCCCTTTTCCAACCAAGTCTTCTTGTTCTATGTGCTCTGATCACAGTGACCTTCTTTTGGTTTCACTTGCACCCCATGTTCCCTCCTTCCCTAGAGCCTGTGCATATGCTGTTCCCTCTGCTTAGAACACCCTTCCCCCCCCCCCTACGCCTGACTAATTTGTGAACTCCTTTAGATCTTGAGCTTAAAGGTCACCTCTTGAGAGAGATCCCCGTAACCCACTCTCAGGGCATCCTGTGCCTTTCTTCTTTGAAAAACAGATCACACTTTTACTTCAACATTTATTGTGTGACCCATTAATGTCCATTGCTTTCACTAGACTTTTAGCTTCATCCACACAAAAACTGTTTTTGATTGGCCCCATGATGTCCCCAATATCCCAAAACTGTTTCTGATTGGTCCCCAGGATGTCCCTAACACCCAGCACAGTACCAGGCACATATTAGTGTAGCAAGGTAGAAATGAAGCCATACCAGTTGTCAATAATAAAACAAAATGCAATGCCCTGAGCAGCAGGGAGAGCAAGATGCTTGGCTGAGCTGGTAAGGGAACAGCCTGGAATCCTAAAGGTTATCTCTAATGGGAGCCCAGAAACTAAATGTCTCACTGAGCTACGTGGATTGCAAAGCCTGGCTTCATCATTGGATACCATTGGGCAAGGTAGACCTTTCCTTTATCAATAAGAAAATTAACACTAACTACCTCATAAAATTGTGGGGATGATTTTATGAAACAGAATATATAAAGAATTTAGCCCAGGGACTGGCATGTAGTAATCATTCAATATTTAGCTACTAGAGGCCTGGTGCATGGATTCGTGCACTGGTGGGTTTCCTTCGGCTGTGGCCCTCTTGCAATCCAGGACCCCTCAGGGGATGTCAGAGAGCCAGTTTGGCCTGATCTTTGAAGGCCAGGCCGAGGGAATCCACCGGTGCACCAATCTGTGCACTGGGCCTCTAGTATGCATATAAGATCTCTTCCCACCCTCCCTCCCCAACTCCCCTCTGAGATTCATTAGTCTGTTTCCATGCCTGTAGTTTCTGCTCCCGCATTGAGCTTCTGCCCCTTGGTGGTCAGTGCGTGTCATAGCTACTGGCCAGTGGGCTAGTCACTTAGGCACATATATATAATACAATTGTTTTTATTATCTATAATTTATTATATAAGCAGTAGAGATAGGGCCTTCAGTTCCTATAGGCATAGGGGTTAGTACATGCAGCCTCTTCTTCTGGGTCCTCACTCTAAGTCTGTTCCCCAAAGAAACTTAAGGAAGGTGTTAGCTGTTCATAACCTGGGTATTTTTCCCGTTTGTCTTGTCCTATTCAGACATGTACATTCTAGGAACTGGATGAAGACAGAGCTTATAGAGAGAAACACATCCTTATAATTCACAGGACAGCAGGCTTTTCTGTAAAGAGTTTGATAGTACATTCAGGGTGACCTCCCCCACCAAACAGTATACACACTTTGAATTATTATAAAGTCAGTATTTATTAACATGTAGTTCATTTTCAAAATTTAAAAGAATCTAGAGAAATAAATGATTTTTTTTTTGTCAACACCTGTTTTTAAACTGATAACTGTTCTGGTCCCAGCACTGCTACCATAATAACGTGAAGCAATGGAAAAGCAAACATAAAAAAAAATTTCGTTCAGTATTTGTGTGCCCTCAGTTCATGACTGTTGCAGCTTTGTACCATAAACTTAATCTTTTATGTATCCTCATAAAAAAAGTCCAGTGACACTTTAGGATAAATTTTCTTTGTTCCAAGCTTAGTCTGGCTTCACCCATTATTTCAAGTCAGTTAGATCTGAAAAGGAATGGCAATTAAGTGAGTTATCAGCTGTTAAAGTGTGTATACATTTTTTGGACACACTATATTTTCAGCCTTGCAGGCTATATGCATGGTCTCTGTCACACCTATTCAATTCTGCTTGTGTATGAAGCAGCCATAGACAAATTATGAAAGAATGGGTGTGGCTGGGTTCTAATAAAACTTTATTTACAAAAACAGGTGACAGTCCCAAAGTTAGCCAACACTGCCAGTTTAAATTTGAGAGATGAATAAAAAACTTCAGGGGCATTCATTTTCTAGAACGTGTTCTAAAGTGATGGGAAGAAGCACATGTTGGAAGACTCTAGGTATTAACCTCTTCTTTCGTTTAAATGATAGTGATTACAATGTCACATTTCTACAGCCCTTTAAACTTTTCAAGGCATAGTCAACTCAAGTGAGTTTATTCCAGTCAACACACAAGTCCCAAGTGTCCATCATGTGCTAGACCAGCCATGGGCAAACTACGGCTCGCGGGCCGAATCCGGTCCATTCGGCTATTCTATCCGACCCGCGGAGCCGAAAGAGCGGAGGGTTCTCTTGCTCTCCCCTCCGCTCCTTCACCAGCAGCCCAAGATGAGAGTGCCAGCATGGTCAGGTTGCTTTTGTTCCGGCCCTCTAGTCTAGTTTAAGAACCCATTGTGGCCCTTGAGTCAAAAAGTTTGCCTACCCCTTTGCTGGACCCCAGGAGTCCAAAGACAAATGCTACATAGTCCATATCCTTGAGGAGCTCACCCATACTCTACCCTGTTTGTTCCTGACACAGGCAAAGGGTGAAAGGAAGGCACAGAGAGTCTAAGCAACTCTTCCCAGAACACACAGCCAACCAGGGACCCGCCCGCTTTCCTGTGTACAAATGTTTTCTTCCCACAAGAAAGTAAAGAGGAAAAGAAAAGGTGTTTTTTTTTATATTTGAGGGGAGGTCACATTTCAGCAGCTGCTGCAGGAACAATAATTATAAGCTAGAACTTATTTATAGAAAGTCATTAACAAGTTTGTCTTTAAGTGCAAGAGCTCACAGAGAGTTCTGCAGAGAAGTCGGTTTGATAATGTACTAACCGCCACATTGCCAGCCTAAGGTTTGGCAATTATCACTGGTCTGCCTGGTGACTGATGTGTTCCTGCATTTTAAGTCATGGAATGCAATTGTGGTTTAAAATGAAGAAGTGGTCTATAATTGCATTGACTGAAGACCCCCAAATGTGGTCCAGCTATCACAGCAACCTAGAAAACCAGAGTAAAATATGGTATTTCCCCCCCAGAAGATGAAAGTTGGGTTTTAATGCATGGTGCTTTTCTCCGAGTTGCACAGAGGTTTGTACCTGTGTGAAGTGATGAGTTTAGGTGCAGGATGATGTTGGAAAAGGCAAGGCTCTGAGCCTAGTCTCTTCTGTCTAAGTAACCCCAAGCTAGCTGCTTAGCCCCTCTGTGTCTCAGTCTCTTCCTCTGTAAAGTGGGGATGAATCTAAGGATCATCTGGGGATGAATGAGATGACCCATCACACGGTCTCCCAGGAAGTAAGCAGGGTTCAATCAAGCAAGTGAAATAGATGGGGTGACAGGACTACACATATAAAAGGCAGACACCAAATGTTCCTTATATTTCCTTCTATGATGTAAAGATTGAACGTATTTACTCCTTATCGGTTTATGGATTTGAAAAAATTTCACAAAAGAAGCTAAGAATCTCCTAGAGCGTTCTCTCCTTGAAGGAAACGTATTTCTTACACCTTTATCAACTACTGAGTAAGGATGTCCCTTTGATGTGTTTTTCTATTTTTTTTCCTGGGACATTTTGAAATAGATGCTTCTAGAAGTCTAACTTTCCTCCTATGATCCTGCTGAAAACCAGAGCAGGACATGCCTCCTGAAATGAGGTTTGATTCCCTCAGGTGTGACTCCTGAGCAGTGGCTGCTCACTGCCAGGATTTAAAGGGGAGCTCTGTGCACACTTAAAAAATATTTAAATATGTTTTTTATTAATTTCAGAGAGAGGAAGGGAGCGGGAGAGATAGAAACAGCAACGATGAGTGAGCATCACCCATCAGCTGCTCCTGCTCGCCCCCTACTGGGGACCTAACCTGCAACCCAGGCATGTGCCCTGAATGGGGATCCCACTGTGACTTCCTGGTCCATGAGTTGATGCTCAACCATTGCGCCAATGTGGGCACTTTTTGAACCTTGGCAACTTTAATTAACTCTCTGCCTCACTGGCATCCTGCAGCCAAATATCCTGGGTTATTTAGTCTCTTAGAGCCTCAATTTTCCCAGTCGTCATTGCTCCTGCCATCTTTTTCTACATTCACCCACTGCCTCCCCACACTCCCGTGACCTCAGACTCCTCCCTGTGAAGGGCACGGATGAAGATCTTTCACTGGCCCTGCAGCCAAATATCCTGGGTTATTTAGTCTCTTAGAGCCTCAATTTCTTCACATGCAGAATTGTGACTCCGACATAATCATCAAAGCCTTCTTGGAATAATTAAAAGAGCTAAAACATACAAATGAGCTAACGTGCATAAATGAGATGAAGCAGGACTCAGACGCAGTGGCTGGCACAAAGCAAGCACCCGGTAAGTGGCCGTGGAGATGATTACTGTTAGGGCTGTCTGGCTGCTGGGGCTCAGATAAAGGAAATGAGAGGATGAGTGGCTTGTTCGTTCCATGGGTAACGGCAGAGCCAGGCTGACGCACTTACAGATCATATTTCTCGAGGACAGGGTCTGTTTACCACTCACCGTTGCATCTTACTTTATCTCATTGTCTGGATTGCCAAGAAGATTTTTCCAGTCTTTTCTCTGTGTAGTTCATGCTATGAAAACAGTAGATGTATAGAACACATGGTCTCAGACCGCCTGTACACTGTCTCTCCTCGCCTCATGATCACCCCTCTGGGTGAAAACCACTGTTTTGATGTGTTCAGGTCACTTTTGTGAAATGCTCATTGAGTAAGTAATTCAGAGCCCATATACATGGTATTAATGAAATCTCGCTTTGTTCTAAATCACTGCAGAGGTGTCATGCAATACCGTTCCTCTGGTTAAGGCAAGAAAGAATCCTTTCCCTACTTCTATTTCCGACAAAGAAGCTTGGTCATGATGAGTTTATTAGTATATTCCAGAAGACTTTTAAGGGGCAGTTAGGCCAATGTCTCTTAAATCATATATCCAAGAAGCCCAAGTGAATATGAGCTAATGAAAAACAACACGATTGCTGTTCAAAGTTGTTTTTTTATTACTTTATTATTTTATATGTTTTTGTTTTTATAATTTCAGTACAATCAAGTAGAGTTCATATCAGAAATCAAGAGTAAGTCAACATTGAAAAAAAATCTTCCAATGTGACTTAGTTGAAAGAGGTGGGGAAAAAGAACCACGAACAACTCAGTAGGGACCACCTATACTTAAGTTGCATCTATTCTATATCCAATTCATGCCCATTTCAGTGGGATTACTTCTTACTTCAGCCGGAGAACATGGTTTTAACATCTGACTTCACTGACGTGACTGCTACTTCTTGCATCTCTTAGACTCATTGGAAACTGTTAGTAAGTTACTTCTGTTTTATGATTCAGGTTTAAATGACTTCCGTTTTGAATTGTACTTAGAAGGAAAAAAAATCCAATGCTTCAATATGATGCTTGGGATGTCTGTGCCTGCAGTCTGATCTATGCCATGAACAAGGACGTTAGCCTCCTAATGATCTGTGATAATCTGGACCCAAGCATGTCCATGAGAGGCTGAGAAAGGTCCAGAACACGTCATTCTCCATCACTAGAGGCTGGCACTAACAGTGCAACGTGGATCCCAGAGTGCAACATGAATGACGTTTCAGTGGATCATGTAGGATTTTATCCCCTTGCTAGTGGCCCGGTGCATGAAATTCGTGCACATGAAAAGGAAATTAATTAGAGGAAATATTTTAATATTGCTATTTTCCCTTTCTCTATAATAGAAGTGTCAGAGATAAAAGAAAATTAGTAAAATGTATATGAAAATCTCCCTCCTGTCAGAGTGGGGGGCATGCTGTGAGACTCAGAGTCAAGTCCCCACACACCCACGTGGCACCTCAAAATCGCGAGAGACCCAGATCCGTTCGGCCCCACCCCCTCAAGCCCTGCAGAGTAGAAACCCAACTCCTCTTTTAATAAGCAGCAGCTGGGTGCTACTGCATTGTTTGAGGGTCTTAGAAACTCAACTTCTAGACCTGAGTCCAAGCTCTGTTCCTTGTTTGTTTAGTGAACTCAGGCAATCACCTAGCCTCTTCCAGTTTTCTGATCTGAAACATGGGGCCAACCAGTTGTGCCTTCTAGGCTTTGGGAATTTGAAGACAGTGGACATACATCTGGTTATATTTTCACCATGCAGCTCAATGCCTGGTATTCCAAGCACTTAAATACTTGAATGAACAAAGACACGTATAAAACTCTTTACAAATTGTAATGCTATATATGCATAATAAAAAATATTTTTCTTCGTTTTGTTTTTTACTTAAAATTGGCTTACTCAATACTCAGTTTTTTTTTGAACTCCAATAAATAAATCCTACCGGTATTCTGGTGGGAGTAGCTGGGATGGGGAGCTACTTGGGTAGCCTCTTTAGAAGAAAAACACCAACTCACCTGAAGATCAGTGAGACTCCTTTGGAGGGAATAAGAGAGGTTAAATTAGGCAAATTCCAGAGGCAGAACCTGTCACGGCAGGTTCTCAGACCAGAGCAGAGGAACCACTGGACCAAGAGTAACAGCCCTCATTTTTCTTAGACTCCAACTCTATAAGCAAGAAACTCTATTTTGACTTTTACAATGCATTATTCCATCATGTCTGCTCTCTGCAGAGGCCATGAATACCCACCACGGAGGAAGGAAAGATTAAGTTCTCACACACCCCATATTAAGTCGCTAAAGCCCCATATTCAGCTGTTGTTAATTCAGAAGGGTCACTCTTGACGAGTACCCTTCAAACTGTCACCATTAATGGAAATATAAACACAGCATCTATTAGGTAAGAGAGGAGGGCTTTCCGTCCTCTTGTAAATCAAGCGTCAGAGCAATTTGAATAAAAACGTCCATAAAAGTAGGCTTGATTCTGTACACATTAATTGCCTAAAGTGTGATAGTTAATGACTAGAAAATACATACTTTCAAAGCCATTAAATGTACACAAACACCATCCACGGTGGATTGACTCTGGAGAAGAAGAGACGGTTGTCAGTCAAAGGGACTGCATTTTAAAGGGCAGTTCTGCCGGAATAGTTGAGTGAGGCACTCCCTACTCTCTTTCAGACCTAGAAGTCTTCATCTGGAAAACATGAGATTTTAAGGGCAGGGTTTTGTGATGCTTCTTAAAAATAAACACACACTGGTGGGGGGTCTATAGGGTGTTGCCTCCTGAGTTTCCATTAAAGTCACTTGAATTGAAACCAAATATTTAGATGAAAGTTTCAGTGGACAGGATGTTTAAGCCTGGGATTGCAAATGGAGTGATGACAGTGGCTGGGCAGGTTGTACAGGTGAGAGAAGATGGCGAGGCAGGGACCAAGGCCAAAGAATACATGTGTGTAGCTTAGTTTCTGGGCATCCTGGCTGCCAGTTTGTGACCTCTGTTTTCTCCATTTGACAGTGTGTAGGCCAAACTAAACCAAACCAGACGACACAAATATTCCAAACCTGAGACTCGACTCCCATGTCTTCATTCATTGATTCTTTCAATAGGCACTTATTTGTGCCTCCTATGCTCCAGGTACTGTAAAAGAGGTAAGGTCTTGGAGGCAGAAGGAAGTACCTGTTCAAAGACCCTGAGGCGTTATGCAGGCACGTGTAAGAAGAAAAAGCTGTAGCCCACAAGGTAAGGGGGATGAAGGTAAGATGACCTGGGAGAAAAAAGTAGGGACCAAACGTAGGGACCAATGTCTCCATTTTGGAGACGTTGGTTAAGAACTATGCCTTGATCATGAGAACAATGGAAAATAATCATACGTATTAAGGTGAAGGAGAGGGTGTGTATTGGAGGGGGACAGGATGGTGATAACATCAAATTTGCATTTGGCACAGATCACTTAACCAAAAACTAGAGAGGCTCTTCCACGGAGCACGTTTGCTCACTGTGATGTCTGACTCTTCCAGGACCCACAATGCCAGTGGCCTGCCAACTTCCTCCTGCTATTGCCCTTCCTGTAAGTGCCCAGGTTCTCAGTGAGCCACAGATTGCAAACCCGGGGACCAGATCACTCAAATTCAATAACATGCCTCATGTATGGTGTTTAACAAAACATTAAATATCTACCTATACATTTTTTATCATAAAGGGCCCTACAAATTATTTAGTGATTTTGTTACCTTAAAAAAAAGAAAACAACAACAACAACATATCCATCCAGAACACAGGGAATGGGGGGCCCTCCCACAGGCTTCTAAAAAAATCAGAAAAAGTCTCCAGGAAGATTACAAAAGATGAGAGGAGTGCAAAACAACTTTTGGCAAACATAGGAAAGTATTAGCTTATTCCAAGAAATTAGATACAGGTCACCTACTTATTGGGAAATACTGTAAAGGGCAAAAAAAAAAATGCCAATAAGTGTCCAATACTCTGTGGAAAAGGACAAAAGCAATATGTCAAGAACTGATCTGAATGACCCAGGAACGGCCACATCAGTTCTGGCCTATCATTGCAAGTCAAACGGAAGCCAAATGCCAGAGGACAATGGGATCTGGTTCAGGGTTCTTACAAGCCACAGGGGAGAGAGGGACCCACAAAGACAGCACACGGAAGAAGCAGAAAGAGAGGATGAATGCCAATGAATTGGCTTACTTATTTTCCCACTTATTCAACTTATTAGCATAGGCTTATAGAAATTAAAAGCATGTACAATACACAACACATGCCAGATATGTACTAGGTAGGAACTCAAGAATCTTAGTTTACCCCTCTACCCCACTTTTATTACCTCTTCCTCCAAATACACATATACTTATACACACACTACCAACACCACCATCACCGACCAACATGAAGGAGATGGCTAGCTGCCTAGTGTTTGTGGGATCATAGTGTGTGGGAGCTGTCAAGTCCATTAGCAGCCCATTGTTTAAGTCATTGTTTTACGCTGTTTTTACTTACAGGAGAAGCTAACACCTGGGTTGGGGGACTGGTGCCCTCGCCATGGTAATAGAGCTAACATTTATTGGTTTCCTGCTACGTGCTGTGCAATTAATGCTGTGCCATTATCTGTGTGTTTTACAAGCATTATCTTCTTGGATCTTCCCAAAGGATGCCCTAAGAAGCCAGGTAACGTTTTCATCATCCCCCTTTCTAGAGGCACGGGAAAGCAAGGCTTAAAGAGGTGAAGTGGCTTGTCCAATACCTCACTCTGCTAATTAGCTGAACAGCTAGCATTTGAACCCAAGAGCCTAATTCTAGAACCGGGCTCTTGACGAGAAGCCAACATGGAAGTGGACCCCAGATATCCTGCAGGAAACCAGATAAAGCTCATGTCTTGACTCCCACGCCAGGGCTATTCGCCCAGCTCTGCCCAGTGGAGCTGAACTGAACAGAAATGACTTCCACCGGGCCAGACGCCTTGCCTTCCCATCTTGTCCCTCAATAGCTAACGTGAGGTCCTAAGGGCTGGCTCTTTTCGGAGGGTGGAGGAGGGGAGAGTTCCGTGAACTCTGCAGGTGAGAAGGCCTGAGGAGTGTGTGTGTGTGGGGGTGGGGATCCCAACCACCTCAGTTGTCCTGAGGCATGGCCTCACGCCTGTCCCTTCAATTCCATCTTGGACTGACACAAACACACACCTCTCTTGCTGCTCATTCTGAGTTGAACAGGCCATGACCTTAAGGCCCGTGGAGGAATTGGATGGATGCCCGAAAGGGCCATTCTTGGCTTTCTAGGCCCCCACATGGAGAGCAGGGAAGGGCAGCGAGGAACAAACGCAGCCTCCTAGCCCCAGCCCCGGAGCCTCTCGTGCTCATTCGCCTTCTTTGGCGTTTGGAGAGCAGGTCTCTGACGTCCCAGATGGCAGAGGTACAGCGCCGACCCGAGGCAATCCCACGCAGCCGCCTCTCTGTCTGTGGCCAATCACTGTGTCTAGGCAAGGGAGACCAGCTCTCACAGGGCATTTTATGCTTCAGATCTCAGCCTATTCCAAAGCCACCACCTTCACTTCCCTCAGATCTGGTCCACACTGGCATCTACTCTTAACAACATCATCCACCTGGCGCTGCATTTGTAAGTGCATCAGCCACCAAGTCCTGCGGATTTCAGGAATCTTTCTGACGGTTCTAGCAACTGTCCCCTCCCTCTTCGTTCCCAGAGCCACGACTTCAGTTCAGGACCTTGCCTAATATTACCTGGATCACGTCATAGCTTCCTAACTGGCCCTGCTGCTCCCAGTCTCCTGTCCCGCCAGTCCAGCCTCCGCACACCAGTCCCTGTGATGACTCTAAGTTTTGTAAACCATAAGGTAAACATGCTTTAAAATGGAGCCAGAACCGCCATGCCAAGTCTTGGAATGTTCGGAACTGGGCAAAATAGCCTAAGCAACCTTGTTTCCCAAAGATAACAAGACATCAGATATGGCTACGGCACTGAAACTTGAAAACATTTGAGAATTAACATCACTCTGTTATGTCATCTGCCCCACTAAAAATACCTTTCTTCTGTTGATGTAATCGTTCCCCTTCCCCTTATCAGAAATATCCATTGCTTTTTGTCTCCTCACAGAAACGTTATTTGGACTTCTGCCTGAATTAATGATTCCGGAATAGCTTTTCTTATTGATCTCAACAAATGCTTGTTGCCTCTCACTTCGAAAGACCCTTTCATTTTTAGGTTAGCAGTTTAAACATTTCACCCCCTGCTTAGGGAACACTCCTGTGGCACCCCAGCTCTTCCTTATCATCCGAGAGCCCTTCATGACCTCCCCCTCCCCCCTTCACTTTCCCATCACACCAGCCATGCCAGCCATGCCAAGTCACTGCTACTTCCTGTACAGGCCTGACTGTCTACACATTTGTACCATTGAATAGGCCTTTCCCTCTACCTGAAATGTCCTTTACCTCTGTGTCCAACTGGCAAACTCCTACTCATCCTTCAAAACCCTACTCCGTCTTTACCCACCAGGCGGAAGCGCTCATGCGTTTCTCTGCGCCACCATCACATCTACAACATACCTCTGTGAAGGCCTTTACAGCTCCATGTTACAATGATTGTTCATAGGAGCACCTCCCGTCTGGAATGAGAGCTGCTGGAAGGCAGGACTGTGGCCTATGGAAATTGTTTCCCAGGGTCTAGCATAGCCTCTGTCACATCGTGGGCACTAAATACACTTTGTGGGTATGGATGACTTTGCAGAATTGGCCACAGAGAAGAAAAAGCGCCTTCTTACTCAGGAAAGAAATGACTTGACATGTATGGAAACTGTAAAACCCTTGTACAAGCACTTTTCTTTTTCTTGTGTAGGTTTTTTTTTTTTTTTTTTAACACTATTATATGGCTGTAGTCCGGAGAAGTTCCCTGAGTTTTATTCATTTTCCAAACGCTGATCGTTATCTTGGGGAGGGGTGGTGTGGGATGAAACAACAAACAGCATAATTGTAGCTTTTTTTTCTTTCTTTTCTTTCCCAGGGACAGAGATAGAGCAGCCTCTGAAGAAGTGTTAATATCGGGAAAGATGCTATTATCTGCATTTTATTAATTAATCCATACATCTCCCTGTCATTCTTTCTTCTCCATGGCCTTCCTCACAGCGGTGGGGCACACTTCTGCTGTTGGTAAATTGGCCCAATAAATCTGGCGGGACCACCTCTACTTCCACAGCTCGCTTCACATGTTCTCACGTGGCTCTGGTCTCAGGACTGAAGTCAGTTAAAAAGATGAATACCATTTAATACTCCCCAGAAGGAAGACGCCAGAAATCTGTTTAAGGTCTCGTTATTCATGTCTTCATTTCCTTTGTGCGTGTATTGTGATAAGCATAGCCATCCTTTTCAGGCTGCGGCTAATAACTACTTAAAATGATTAAGGTAACTCGTTATTTCCTGTAAGAAAATTGCTCTGCTGTCATTAACATGGAATTAACACGACTCCCGTTTCATCTTCGGCTCACAGCCTTTTGCCGCCCCAACCCCTCACCTCCCCTCCTCGCCTCCCGGCCTGGTGCCTTTAAATAAGCAGAGAGCCATCTGGAGGAGGCTGCGGGTTCCATCACAAAAGATGTGCTCTGGAGAGGCAAGGAGGTGAGAAAGGTAGCTTTGCAGAGGTCGTTGCTGTGGAGGCAGCTGCTGGGAGGGAATCCCTGGTTTACTTTCCCAGGTGCACGCACAGTCCGCCTGCCCTCCCATGGGGTGTGCAGGAGTAATTAGCATGACTGTTATGGTTCCTGCGTGGCCCAGCAATGCGAGAGGGACCTATAACTCTTTAAATCTCCCAACTGTCTGGACCAGTGGTTCCAAATTTTCCCCCCCCCATGACATTCACACGTGATACGCAGATGTCTCAAAGGGACATAACACACTGTGATCATTTGTAGTCACCCTACGTAGTAATGGTAAGTTGGTGATGGCTGGATGTTGGGGGTGACAGCATGGAAAAGACTGACCAGGGCTGTAAAAGTGGGGTTTGTGAACACGTGGGCACAGGTGTTTGTTGGAGTACCTGTTTTCAGTTCTGTGGGTATATACGAAGGAGCAGAATTGCTGGGTCGTAAGGTAATTATTTGTTTAACCTTTTGAGGAACTGCCAAGCTGGTATCCTGCGTGATAAATTGAGCGCTTACCTGTGCCCGGCACTGAGTTAGAGTCCCCAGGACAGAACACTTGGATGATGCACATCTCGAGACAGGATACCAGAGGGGCTGTGTTTATGGACCCATTCTAGTTGTCTTTCTTGCTCTCCATCTTTCCCACCTCCTACACGCCCCCCACTGGAGGACCTTGAGCTCAAACTCGGGCATATGCCCTGATGGGAATCAAACCGGCAACCTTTAGGTGCATGGGGCGATGCCAAACCAGCTGAGTTATAACAACCAGGGGGGTTATGCATTTTTAAATGAAAAAAGAAAAGAAAGAATTCTATTTTACGAAAAGGATATAAAATTTTAGTGTCCAGAAATAAAGTTTCACTGGAACACAAGACATACCTATTCCTTTCATGTTATCTACGACTGACTGCTCTCTACAAAGGAGTTGAGTTGTTGAAACTGGAACTACATAGCCAGCAAAACCTAAAATATTTATTCTCTGACCCTTTATAGGGCAAAACCAGTCTACCCCTGGTATAATATAATAAGGGTTTCAGGAGAGGAAGAGAGATCGCATTCTGCCGGGTTAATCAGGGGAAACCCCTTGGAGGAAGGGGGTGTCTTGACCAGAGGGTAGGCACTGAACGACAGCCTCTGGGGAGGAAGGAACCCAATAGGTATAAAGTCTTGGAAGTGAGAACAACCTGGGGTGTGAAAGCATATTTTAGGCTTAAAACAAGTGTCTGGAATGTCCATATAGAAGCCTCCTCAAAGCTCCCCTCTGATTGGGAAGGAGCAATGGCCCCCGACAATGAAGCCCTGTTCCCAACTCTGGATGGAACCAGCTGGGCATGTGGATGGCGAACCACCTACGTATGTCTGAGCAACGCCGAAGCCCAGGCATGGCATTAATGAAATGTGACTGAGGGTTTGGGGACCCGCGGGTTCTCAAAGATGGGGAGCGACTCTGTGCCCCTGGGAGTGTTTGGACACGTAACAGGCTGGGGTGCTACAATGAATGGGGAACGTATGCTGAGATTTACTGTCCAGGGGTCGGGGCTGTTAAGAGGATTGGCAGGGAGAAGCAGAGGGCCGCAGTTCTGGGCAATAGCCAATAGCTTCTCCTCAAAGCCAGTAGCACCCCCGTTAAAGTCAGGCTGGGGACTCCTCTATAGTACAGAATGAGCACGCGCTGAGGAATGAGAGGCGGGATGAAGGGGATGCACCTGCTTAGATACTGATGAGTGGAGACCAGGCAGTAATTATATAAATATATATATAAATATATATATAAATATATATATATATAAATATATATATATATATATATATATATATATATATATATATATATAAAATATATAAATATATATAAATATATTGATGCTGACACATAACAGTTAGACTGAAAGGCTTTTACCTCCACCTCCCCTCGCCAACTCCAGGAGAGCCAGAATGCCAGGGTAGCATGCAAATCCAAAGAGAATCTATGTTCCAGGAGACACTTATGGTGCCTATGAAAGATACGATTTGGGGGTGGGTAAGGGCCCATCACTACGCTTTACCCACAGCCACTCTGTAGCCTTAATCTGCACAGCGGCTGGCTGGCTGGCTTTGGAGTCAGGGAGGGCTGGGTATTGGTTCTGGCTTTGTCTCTTCCTGGCAATGGATTTACGTGTTCTTAACCTCAGTTCCCTGACCTGTGACAGGGGTACGGTGAAGGATTTTTTGGTAAGGGTTGATCAAGATAATCTTTGCTTAGCACAACATTAGGGCTCTTAGTGATGCCCAGTATAAGTGTGTTTCCTTCTCTCTTTGCTTTGATGAGACAAACTGATTTCTGCTATTATGGGCCAGTGGGCAATTAGAGGACAACCAATGTTGGCCAAGCGCGGCACATGGCAGTACAGTACTGACGTCGGGGCAGCCCTGTACATGGGGGGTGTTTAGCAGCACCCCTGGCATCTACATCCTAGGTGCCAGCAGCAACCCCGGGTCATGACCACCAAAGCTGTCTCCTGGAAGGTAAAACTACCCTTGGCTGGGAATTACTGGTTGAAAGGAAGAGAAAAATAAGTGGCAGTTGTTTCTGATGAAGGGAGAAATGTGGGATTTTTTGTGTGTGCCATAAACCGGGCCATAAAACTCCCAACTCAATGGCCTATTCATACCACAACATCCCATGTTGTAACTCAGGGCGCTGTACTCGTCCTGGGGACAGACAGGGACAAGGCATGCCCCTGTTCTCCAGGGGTGGACAACCCGTTCTATAGAGTCCCGTCTGGGGAAGAAGGTTCTTGAAACTCTGGCCACCAAGCTGCCATTCACTTCCCAGGCAGGGCCTGCCATTGGGTCTCTGGAAACCACGTGGTGGGACAACTGGACCGAGAAGGTGAGGGCTGGGTGGTTTATGCCGGTGTGCTCTGCAAGCTGGGCCCGGGCAGAACCCGCTGGTGAAACAGAAGTTCCCCTTCCCGCTGCGGGGAGACCGGATAAATCGCAGGGGATGTGGGCTGGTGACAAGACTGATGATGTGGGCCGTATTGTTTATCTGTGTGCAATGCACGCAGAGCTCAAGGCAGAAAGTGGGTTTCATAAATCAGCAGCTAAGTAAAATAAATGCATTGGGATAGTTACTGGTACTCCTGCTCACTGCATAGAGGCGGAAGGGGGTGGTGAAACGCAGTTATTCAAAGGAATTCAACAGACTTAGTGGATTCTCCCTTACCTGATCAGCTACTGCCACCACCCAAAGGCGTTATCACGTGCTCCCTTCCTCCACCCCCCCCTGCCCACCTAGGGCCATATTCTCAATGATAAAGCTCTAGAATTTTGTCATTAGAAACAGGAGCTTGTCTTCTTAACACCAATAATCAAAAGTAAAGAAATGACAGACAGAACGCCCCCTGATGAAGGTGGGAGAAGAGAGGTAACCCAATGTTTATGAAGGGCCACTCGCTTGATGCATACATCACCTCATTTCATCCACACAAAATCCTGTGGACCAATGCTCTCCACATTTCCTGCATAGAAGAACCACCAGGCCTGCTTATTACAAAACTAGAGATTTGAGTCCTACCCTTAGACCTTCCGCACTGATTCTCCGGGGAAACAGGAAAATCTATATTGTTAACCATCACCTCGGGGGGTTCTAAAGATCAGGCTAGTTTGGAAAACACAGCGGTCAACTATCATGTAGTGTCCCTAAGTTACCGATGTGGGAACTGGGCTTTGCCTGACCCCACATCCTAAACTCTTGTCATGGCTTCATGCTGCCTCCTTAGAAATGACAGTCGGATTACGACTCAGACGCGATGGGCTTACCATTAGTCTCTGCTCTGCATATCAGCTGCCCGGAGCTTTGAGAGTCAGTGTGGTGGAGAGGCAAAACCTCTGGTGGGAGTCCAAGGACTCGGCTTACAGACTCACTGGAGTTTATTAGCTCCGTGACCTTGGGCGAGTTACTAAAGCTTTCCTGGTCACAGTTTTTTTCATCTGTAAAATGGTGATTAAAAAAAAAAATACTTGGTCCAACTGCCTCAGACTTCGCAGTGTGGAGCGAATGAGATAATGGATGTGAAAGAGTCTTTCAAATGGAAAAGCCGTCTGTTCGGTGATAATATTGTGGAGTCCTGATTAAGTTGATGCCCAATTATCTGTGTAACCAGTTCCTATTTCGTGTAGATCTTTTGTCAAGGTCTAAACTTACTTTCTCACCTTTGGATCGCTTCCCATTGTGTGGTCAACGTGAGAACAAGACATTCACACTTATTGACAGGCGAAACAAGGCATGAATAGTGCGACCCATCAAAGGCTGCTACTCATGCAGGCTCCCTCCAACGGCATCCGTACCTGTGGTCTGGAACTCCTGACATCACAGCATTGGGATAACGGAATTAACCAGCCACCACTGCAGCAGACAATGGAGTGCTGCCTGCACCGCGTGAGGTCGCCCTCTAGTGGCTGGGGCTGTCAGTGCCCCTAAACATTTGTCCCCTGCTGCCACAAGTAGAATAATGGCCCCCAAAGCTGTCTGTGTTCTGACCTCTGGAGTCTGCGAATATGTTACCTTACGAAAAGGGACTTTGCAGATGCGATTAAGGGAAGAAGTCTGAGGTGAGCACAGTAGCTTGGATTATCCGCGTGAGCTCAATGGAATGGCATGGTTCTTGTAAATGAAGGGGGGAGGGAGGAGAACAGAGAAGCAGATGTGATGCTGGAGGCAGAGATTGGAGCGATCCAGTGTGAGCAAGACTTGGCAGGCCGTTTGCTGGCTTTGAAGATGGATTCTTCCCTAGGTCTCCAGAAGGGGTACAGCCCACCCCCAACCTCCATTTTATGTATGTATGTATATGTATGTATTTATGTATTTACTTATCTAACCTTACTTTATTTTTAAATATATTTTGATTGATTTTGGAGAGGAAGGGAGAGTGAGAGTGAGAGAGAGAAAGAAAAATCAATGATGAGAGAGAGTCATTGAGAATCCTGCACATCTCCTACTGGGGATCAAGCTTGCAACCCCAGGCATCTGCCCTGACTGGGAATCGAACCTCGACCTCCTGGTTCCTAGGTTGATGCCCAACCACCAAGCCACACTGGCCGGGCCTGCCCTTCGTAAAATCTATTTTGGACTTCTGACCACTAGAACTGCAAGATAGTAAATGAATGTGTTTGTAAGCCAGTAAGTTTGTGGTCATGTGTTAGAAGAGCCGTAGGAAGCTAACACACCCCTTCTTTCCATGTTCGCCAGTGGGGTGCTGTTGACATGTGGGTGGCCCCAAGTATCGCAGAGCATCTAGTGTCCCGCAGGCACTAAACGCCAGCCTCCCTGCCTAGCCACTGTGACCACCCCAGGACCTGCCCACTCATGCCCAAAGGCCCTGGGGTGGGGGATGGTGTTGCCCAGGCTGAACAGAAGAGTCTCTAGGGTGGGCATCAGGGGAGGAAAGGAGCTGGGGGAGCAGACTTCAGAGAGCGGTATATAAAAGCTACCTTTAAAGCTCATGGTCCTCACTGGCATTATTGGCTCCTCCCTGGACTGGCGACTCATTCACGCTTACGTATCCCCCGCACACCAGGGCTCACTGCCAGGCCGAGAGCAGGTGCTCTCCAAGTATTTGTGAAGAAAAGAAACAGGTTCTTTAGTTCATTATTTCCCAGGCCTCCAAGAAGGGTTTATGATGCCTTAGAATATAAAAAAGGGTAAGCTGAAAATAACAAAATAAAATCTCAGTAAGAGGAGCAGAAAAAGAAATTCCCAGGCACCAGGGATGGGAGGTGGGAGGGATGAGGGGGTTTGGGTCCTGTTTCTGACCCGCCACCGCCACCGCCACTGTTAGCCTTGAATTCCTGACTGTGAAACTTAAGGCAGTCAAGTCCCCCTTCAACGTCCTTTTAGGTCTCACGGGCAGGTCAAAGGTGACTCTCAGGAGGGCGCCAGGCCTGACAAGTTGCTTACCAGATAGGCTGCGCGGAGGCTTGCAAGCTGGGAATGCAAATGTATGTTTGATCTCCAGAAACGTCCTTTACAATTAGGCCGGGGATGGTTGGACAACACAGTCAGCTTGATTAGAGATAGCCGGAGGCGTGCTGGTGTGAGCAGTTTATTAAATTATTGAGATTTCTAGAGGCTACGGATGCCAGGGAGGGTGACGTGAGAAGTTAAGAGTGGGAGTCTGCAAATCACAGGAGACACTCTTAGCGTGGGTGTCAGGATAGAGGGGGAAGCCCTGAGTGGGGGGAGGGGAGGAGGGTGAGCTAGGCTCACAGTATCTTCCAGGCAAAGCGCCCCTCCACCCCATGCCCCTCCTGTCTCTTTCTGTCTCCACGAAGCCACATTATTGATGCTAATAACCCCCTAATGGCCCTGCAAGAAGGATTTCAAATGTGCAAATGACAGCTTTTGCAGGCACCACAAATCACTGAGCTTTGCAATCAAACGCAGAGGGGCCCGGATCATTGAAGGACTTGGCATAATGGGTGATGAAATGCAGTTTAATGCGGACAAATGTGGAATAATATGTCTTGGAACAAACACTCAGAAGGAGGAACAGCTGCTAAATGAATTGGTTTGCATTGCACTGACCAGGGACTGGTAACAGCCCCGAGCAGCAGCCAAAGAGCTGGCAGAGAGGCTGGGGAAGCTGGTCCCCAGAGCTGGGGAAACACCGGGACAAGTCAGAGGGAGGAGGTGGCCAGGTTAGCAGCACCTGCCTTACGGGCACCTGACACTCCGCAAAGGGAAGGAAGAGTGGCCTATACCCCTTCTTCTTCTTCTTTTTAAAAAAATATATTTTATTGATTTTTTACAGAGAAGAAGAGAGAGGGATAGAGAGTTAGAAACATCGATGAGAGAGAATCATCGATCAGCTGCCTCTTGCACACCTCCTACTGGGGATGTGCCTGCAACCAGTGTACATGCCCTTGACCGGAATCGAACCTGGGACCTTTCAGTCCGTAGGCCGATGCTCTATCCACTGAGCCAAACCGGTTTGGGCGGCCTATACCCCTTCTATGAGTCAGGAGATGGCTGCTGCTTTTCAGTTCCTTTCTGGTTGGTCTGCCCAACCTCCAAACTCAAGGGTAACTCAGGGTTTGAGGGAGCCCCAGGGCTTGGACCTTGGCTTTCACTTCTCCAGAGAATCTCAACCAGTCAACCCCTGGTATAGCTGATCCCTTGGCTCTAAGGTATCAGCTATACCAGGGGAAGGCAAACTTTTTGACTCGAGGGCCACAATGGGTTCTTAAACTGGACCGGAAGGCCGGAACAAAAGCAACCTGACCATGCTGGCACTCTCATCTTGGGCTGCTGGTGCAGGAGCGGAGGGGAGAGCAAGAGAACCCTCCGCTCTTTCGGCTCCGAGGGCCGGATAGAACAGCCGAACGGGCCGGATCTGGCCCGAGAGCCGTAGTTTGCCCACGGCTGAGCTATGTGCTGATGACATCCAAAGTTAATCTCCAGTTGACCTTTCCCTGGAAATCAGCAGGTCTCCAAGTTTCCTACACATTAGAATTATCCGTGGGACATAAAAACAAAACAAAACAAAACAAAACAAAACAAAACAAAAAAAACAACCTCACTATATACATACCATACCATAGACCCGTGGTTGGGAAACTGTGAGCCACATGCGGCTCTTTGGCCCCTCTTCCACAAAATACCACGGCCTAGGCAAGTCTATTTTGAAGAAGTGGCATTACAAGAAGTTTAAGTTTAAAAATTTGGCTCTCAAAAGAAATTTCAATCATTGTACTGTTGATATTTGGCTCTGTTGACTAATGAGTTTGCCGACCACTGCCCTAGACCATTTAGTCAGCACCTCGGGGGGTGGGAGCCAGAGATCAATTTTAACTCGACAGAGGATTCCAATGTGCAGCCATGTTTGAGAACTACTGCTCCAGACTTCTTTACCCAATTTTCTACGTAACCTCTTCCCTGTGTGATTGGTGCCTTAAACTTAAGATGGCCAAACGAACTTGAACATTCCCTTCACTTCACACTGGGCTCTCACCAGTTTTCTGCTCAAGGCCCACATCTAAGCTTTATTCTTGTTTTTCTCTCCTTTCTCAGTACCTACATCTAATCCGCAGCAAATTCTTCAAGACTAACTTGAAAATTTCCAGCACCACCCTACCATCAAGCCTAGCCTGGATCATCGCAAATCTTTGCTTACATTTGGCTTCTCTCTAATCCATTCTCCCTCTGGTAGCCAAAGTGATCTTAAAATTAAAACCAGGTTGTGTCACACCCCTGCGTAAGAAACTCTGATGGCTTCCATCCCAGGTGGAATAAAATCCAAGCTAATTATCCTGACTTCTGAAGCCCTGCTCTCACAGTGAATAGGGTTGAACTGTGAAATTAACAGGATATTGAGTAAATGACAGCGTGTGACTTCTGAGTCTACAAGATAAAATATCACAGCTTCCTCTCAGGTCACTCTTGAGTCACTCGCCTTGGGGAAAAAGCTGTGATGTCTCGAGGACACTCAAGAAGCCCTGTGGAGGAGGGTGTGGGGTGAGAAACTGAGGCCTCCTGCCATCAGCTAGCACAGGGGTGGGCAAACTTTTTGACTCGAGGGCCACAGTGGGTTCTTTAACTGGACCGGAGGGCCGGACCAAAAGCAACCTGACCATGCTGGCACTCTCATCTTGGGCTGCTGGTGAAGGAGCAGAGGGGAGAGCAAGAGAACCCTCTGCTCTTTCAGCTCCTCGGGCTGGATAGAACAGCCGAACGGGCCGGATTTGGCCCGCGGGCTGTAGTTTGCCCATGGCTGAGCTAGCACCAACTCACCATCCATATGAGTGTATCACCTTGGAACTGGATTCCCCACCCCAGTCCAGCCTGCAGATGACTGCAGCCCAGCTGACATGTGACTGCCCAGCTAAGCCACTTCCCAGGTGTGACCCAGGGACACTCTGTGAGATAATGAATGCCTATTGCTTTAACCCACTACATTTGGGGATAATTTGGTATGCAGAAATGGATAACTAATGCATTGATTCATACAAATCCAAGAGTCTGGAGACCTTTGCATTGCTCTAAACTGTTTGGAACTATGGTTTGTACCACGGACCTGTTTTAGCACTAAAGCTCCCAAAGCTTTACTTTCTTGTCTGTAAAATGGGGACAATACTCGTTGTTACCTCTTAGGTTGTGAAGATGAAACGAGAAGCATTATTCATAGCAATGTATGATATTGGTTATCATTATTCTTATTTTGTATTGTTTTTCTACGGGCTGTTTCATGCCTTCATGAATTTGCAGTACTACTTTCTCTGCTCAAACCTACACCCTCCCCACCCTCCCATCAACCTGCAGAAATGTTCCTTCCAGACCTAGAATAAGTAGTGCCTGCTCACTGCCCAGGCCCATGGCTGGAGGCTGCCACTGTGTTCTCCCTTGAATGGGAATAAATGCTCCTCTTCCCTGCCCCGTTTCAACGGTTCACCTGGACCCGAAGCAGAACAGTTGGTGCCCCTCTAAGTCTGTCAAGGTTGCCGGGCAGAACAATCCCTTTCAGTTTTGTTTTTAAATTAAAAAAATTGTTTTCAGCCGAAATCGGTTTGGCTCAGTGGATAGAGCGTCGGCCTGCGGACTGGAAAGTCCCGGGTTCGATTCTGGTCAAGGGCGTGTGCCTTGGTTGCAGGCACATCCCCAGTGGGCAGGAGGCAACTGATCGATGGTTCTCTCTCATCAATGTTTCTAACTCTCTATCCCTCTCTCTTCCTCTCTGTGAAAAATCAATAAAATATATTAAAATTTTTTTTTCCCAGTTGCAGTTACATTCAATGTTGTTTTGTATCCGGTTCAGAGGTACAGTATAGTGGTTAGACAACCATCTTCTCTACAAAGCGTTCTCCCTGATATCCTTTTCAGTTTTTACTTAGCACCAGCACCTGATGAGGAGACACCAACCTGCTCGCCAGCCACTCCTTTTGCTCCACGCTTGCTTTGAACCAACCTTCTCCCTCTTCCTTCAACCAGACACACGCCCAGCCGCCTGCCTCCCAGTCCATGCAAATGCCGTCTGCTAGCAGGCGACCCAATCGTAGCTTCAGTCAGCGTCCTCCAGAGCATCAGAAACAAAACCAGCCATCCTTAGAAAGACATCTGAAAAGCAGCATCAAAGAGGAATCCAATGCCTGGAATTGCTGTGTGTGGCGAGGCTGCTATTCCCTCCGAAGGTCCAGTTCTGCATGATGAGGCTACTTTCACACCCCCGACAGATGGCCCATGGTAACGGGCCATCGCTGACCTTGTCACAATGAAACCTATTACATGGAAAACGCTCCCCAGCAGATGTGTTCGCTGGTGCCATCCCCACGTGGGGATCATCCCTTCATGGAGATGCTGTTTGGGTGGTATTTATAGGCTAATGGTTGCAGGGTGAAGAGGGGTGACTGTTATTAGTATTAATTACAATCACAGGCATTTGGCTAGTGCTTTATGCTTTTCCGGAAATGCTTCTACAGCTGCTCCTTCATCCAATGCTTGCAGCATCCCTCTGACGGAGACATTAGAGTTGAGGGCAATGAAGCCCAGGAGGGCCTGTAAGGTCTCCCCTTCCTTCTCTGAAAGGTCTCAGAGTGAGTTTGCAGCAGGCTGTGGCTGGCGGCCTGGCCTGCATGTGGATGGTGGATCTGCAGGCTGTACAATGTGGAGGACCGAGAATCCTCTGCCCCCTCCCCAGCAGGTGTCCCGGGGAAAGCCAGTGAAGGTCCCCATTAAGGAAGTGCTCTTAGCTGGTTTGCTGCTGTGGCCCCTGAAACAGGTCTCCTTGCTTCTGTCCTTGTCTCGCTCCCATCTGTTTTCAGCGCAGCAGCCAAAGTGAGCAGCTTAAATCATACTGCAGATGATGTACTGACCACTCAAAACACTCCCACAGCTCCCTGCCCAGCTCCAAAACAGAAGGGAAGTTTGGCGATGGCTGGCATGGCCTCCCAGGGTCTGGCCTCACTAACCTTCCTGCTCCCCTCCCTGCTGCTCGCTCACATTCCTACCACATTGGCCTTCTAGGTGTCCCTGCCGAAGGACACTCCGCTCAGGACCTCCATATCCCCGCTTCCTTGCCTGCTACATCCTTCCCCTTATCTCTGCTTGGCTCTCTCCCCTCCTGCCTTCAAATTTTGAGCACATGTCACCTTCTCGAGGATGCCTGTCCCAGTTTCTCCAGACCTCCCTTGCCTGCCCACCTTCCTTCTTCCTTCCTCATTCTTCTCTCCCTGTTCTGTGTATGTCTTTTCTATGTAGCACGTACCATCTTCTGATATACTGGATGTGTTAGTTTTCCAAGGCTGTCTAAAACAACAGACATGTACTCCCTCACAGTTCCGGTGGCTACAAGTCCAAAATCAAGGTGTGGTAGGGTTAGTGCCTTCTGGGGATTCTGAGGGACAATCTGTCCCATGCCACTTTCCGGGGTTCTGGGGGGGCTCTTGGTGATCTTTGGCATTCCCTGGGCTTGTGGCAGCACACCTCCGATGTCTGCATCTGTTTTCCTATTGCTAACCTCTGTCTGTGTTGGTGACCAAATTTCCCTCTTCTTCTAAGGAGCCCAGTCATTGGGTCAGGGCCCACCCTGGTGGTCTCATCTTAACCTGATGGTTACATCAGCGAAGACCTTATTTCCAAATTAGGGCTCATTCACAGGAATCAGGGTTTAGGACTTAAACATATATTTTTGGAAGACATAATTCAGCCCACGGCACTATATAATTTATTTGTTCTTTATCATGTTCCTTGTTTATTGTGTTTCCTTCTGCCAGACAATCTCTGCGAAGACCGGGACCTTTGCTGCATGGACTGGTTGGATCCCAAGACATTCGCCAAATGTCAGCTTCCTTCCTTCACGTTCTGCATCCTTTTGCCATTATTTATATCCCCCAATGGAAGACTCATAACAGCTAATTCTCAATTATCCACCCATATTTGGGAAGTAATTTCATACTCATTTCTAATGTACCGCCAGAAGAATCCTATTTTGACAAATTGGATGTTCTATCAAGGTTTCCAGCTTCTATTCAAATTCCTTTCCCAGAGGCTGCTGCAGTCTGCAGACTGGATGGGATTCTTGGATGTGCTACCTCCACTCAGGGCCCCTTCTTTTTGCAGACCTTGCAGTCAGCATGCTGACCTCCAAGCCCTCACCCTGCCTTAGATCTTGCCCTCGGTTTGGTACCTTGCCCAGATGTCACGAGTTCTTACTCAGCACCTGACAACCGGTCTAGAGAATCAGACCCCTATTTCATGAGAGCCAGACAGGATCTTAGAAATCATTTATTCATTCATTCACTCCGTAATATATTTCTTGAGTACCTACTAAGTACCAGGCATTATGAGTTTCCCTTTATATCTCTTTTTAACCTCACAGCACCCTGTAAGGAGGGTATATGGTTCATTTTTTTCTTTTTCTTTATCCTTACCCAAGGATATGTTTATTGATTTTAGAGAGAAAGGAAAGGAGAGAGTGAAACATTGATGTGGGAGGGAAACATCCATTGGTTGCTTCCAGAGTGTGCCCCAACCAGGGATTGAAACTGCAACCAAGGTACATGTACTTAACCAGAATTAAACCTGGGACCCTTTGGTCCAAATGCCGATGCTCTATCCACTGAGAAAAACTGGCTAAAGCAGCAGATCCTTCTTTTAGGTCGCTCTCATCCCCTTCTTGGTGGCACACTAAATCTTATCCCCTTCTGGTGACAGCTCTTCCTCCCTCCATGGACTCATTTCATCAGGTCACTTTGGTGCAAGTAGGGCCAGTGGTTTCCATCTGTACCCCTGATTCTCTCTCTACCCCTCTCCACTTGGCTGGGAGACTGTGTGCTCTGCCTTAACTGGCCCCGTGCCCTCTGGTAGTCCTAGGAGGAAGATGGCGGGAGGAGGCTGGGGAGATTAGGTCCTTATGCTTCTGGTTCCTGTCCTGTGAGTTCGTCTCAAGCTGGCTGTGTCTCAAAGGTCACTGCCCCTTTCAGGACTGCCAACCCTCAAGAATCTCTCTCATGCCAGCTTCTGGAACTGCTCCCTGACTTTGTCCATTTGGACCTCGGGGTAGTAACATAGAATATTCTATCCCGGGGTTAGTGTATTATCCCCAATGGCTTCCTCACACTCCCGCTGTTAGGAATGGTCCCTTTGCACACACTTTCCTCAGTGTTTCCCATTTAAGGGTGTCATCTGTGTCCTAGTGGGGATTTATTGTGTACAAACTGCAGTGCCCATTGGTGGGGGAGGAGACCGAGGGTTGAATGCCGTTTTCCAGGTCATATGTGGTTGAGAAGGTGGTTGGCCAGGGGCTGAAATGAGATCCCAAGTTTAGTGCTCTGAGGGCAAAGAGGAATATCTAATTGGCCTGAGATAAGCCTCTGGTAAGATACCCTGTGTATAGTAGGTGATCAATAAATATTGGCTGATGACATGTGAATTTTCTTTGTTGATCAGTTACCATGATCACATTATAAATAACTACGGTAGGTAGTCATCCCATTGGAACTATAATTATTGGGGCATACACCTAATAGATCTGAGTCCGAATATTGACCCTGGAATAGGCAAGCCTTTTAGACCCTATGGTCTTACTCTCCTCAGCTGTAAATTAAAACAAGGCCCCATTCTCCAGTATTTTCATGAGGATTAATGAGAGGATATTTGTCAAGGATATATATTGGCAATAGCCCCGAGCCACTTTCTGAGCTTCCCCATACTTACTGCCATTTGAGATAATATTTCTGAGCATTTAATTCAGTCCTCTCTTAATGGGGTGTGGGCTTCACGGGAGTAGTGGGGTGAGAAAGGATGAGCTCCTGAGGAAACACTTAGGAACCTGGGCTTTCTGCCATTAAAAGAGACGAATCTTTATAGTGACCTAATTAAAGTTTTTAAAATTCAATTTGGACAGTTAGCAAGGCAGGCTCATTTCCAAGAGGAATCAGGAGTCAGTGCAATGACCCAAGTGTTCCTGGGCTGCTTGCCATCCCAAACAACTGGAGTGGGTTTATCAGCTTCTCTCAGGAACCCATGCTGCCCAGGCACAGACTTAAGGAAGGAAGGGTGTCCTATGGGGTCACACTGATGTCATGGCCCAAGTGTGGTTGACATGGCTAGAGGACATGCTTTTTGGGATGGAAGGTCATGAAGCATGGTTCTTACTAAGGAAAAAGGATTTCTCTTTCAACTGTTGCTATGGAAGTTTACAGAGTCTAAAAGAAAGAGCATCTTTCCAAATCCACTCATCCATCTGTCCTTACATACTTCCATATGTCCATCCATCCATTTATCCACCCACCCACCCACCCACCACTCCATCCATCCACCCATCTATCCATCCATCCATCCACCCACCCATCATATGCTGAGTACTTAATGTTGAGTACTCTATCAAACATTGGAGAGATAGTATTAACTATGACACAACTGATAGAGCTCAGTCTTCATGGAAATATAGATAACTAACACCATGGTTAGGAGCCCCAGGGTCTAAGTCAGGAGGCCTAACTTTGAGTGCTGACTCGGTAATTTAAGTGGCCATATGTTCTTGGGCAAGTCACCTTTCTCTATGTCAATTTTCTCATCCATAAAAGAATGCAGCTGGACTAGGGAAAGGCTCTCTCAGGTCTCTTCCAGATCAGACATGCTAAGATTCCATGTCCAGGCAAATTCAGTGTAAACCAGATCACCTTGTGACTGCAGATACTGCAGTAATGTAGTACGTAATCTCTTCTGACTACCTAGCCCCTCCAATGTACCTCCTATAATTATAGGCAGTTCATGGTCCTTTCCTGGTCCTTCCTCACATCTAACATGTTCCTCTTTTCATTTGTCCCTTTTGGGGTGGATTCCTGTCCCTCTTAGGTTAGAGATCAACCTTTTTTTTTTTTTAAGTATTTTTAAAATTGATTTCAAGAGGAAGGGAGAGGGAGAGATAGAAACATCAATTATGAGAGAGACCATTGATTGGTTGCACACTCCACACTGGGGATTGAGCCTGCAACCCAGGCATGCGCCCTGACCGGAAATTGAACTGTGACCTATTGGTTCTCTCAGACACTCAACCACTGAGCCTCGCTGGCTGGGTGAGATCAGTATTCTTAGGGAGGCATATGTGGCTTGGCTTAATCCTTCATGTCATTTTGCATCAGGCCTTGACTTTCCTTCTTTTCCCCTTAAAGTCATCATAGTTCCTTCTGTTCAAAGACCTCTTTCTGGACCACTTGTTTTTTTCCTCCCCACAGGGAGAATCACTCATCCTTCAGGTAGCAGCCTACCCACCATCTCTTCACGGACACTTTCCCTCATCTCCCAGGCAAGGCTTGGTTCCTTTGATATATATATACACCCACGCATAGAACCCTGTTTCTTCCATTTAAGGCACAAACCTTATCTCTGTACTAAACCCGAACAAAGGGGTCCTTTGGTTCAGGGTCTGGATCCCCCATCATAAGAGTAGGAACTGGGCCTAGTTTGCTTAGAGCTGCATTCCTGAGGCAGTGCCTTGCACATAGTGGGTGTTCAATACCAAATTTTCTAAATAATAGTGAAAATATAGTTAGTGCCATAGGCTGACAAATATGAATTCCCCCATGCCTGGAAACGAGGCCAGGAAATGGGTTAATTCACCTGGAAAAAATTTGCCTCAATAACGTGCCACCCATATGTTGTAAACCTGCTGCAGGTAAGAGCAAGTTACTGTCCAAATCCCATTGAATGATTAAGGGTATCTCTCAAATCTCGAGAGAGAGAGAGAGAGAGAGAGAGAGAGAGAGAGAGAGAGAGAGAGAGCGGTCTCCTCTGAACCAGATTGGGTGTCCCAGCAGCTTGGATTACGGACCCTGTGACACAACACCAGCTGTGAAGCCGCTGCTGAGTTGCTGAGAGAGGCTAGAAAAGGAGGCCACAGAGGAACAGAGTCAGAATATGACCAGGGGTCTTCACCACTGGCCAAGGTGGGGGTGTTCTTGGTCCAGAAAACGGATTCAGTGGTTTCAAAAGCCTTAGGAGAAGATGAGAAATTCATAATTTTCTTGAACTTGGTTCAAAACTATCTTGAATTTGATTCCGGGTAGCAAGCACAGTGGTTGAGAGCATGAGCCCGGAAGCCAGAGAGGCCTGGCTGGAGTTGTGGTCCCAGCATCGGGCAAGTTGCTTTGCTCCAAACCTCAGTGTCCTCATCTGTGAGGACAATGGCATGTTTACCACTGGTTGCTGGAAGGGGAGATGGAGTTACATAGGCTCAGCAGGGCCTGGCATGAATGAGGTGCTCTGGGAATGAAGCTGCTAGCAGTCAGATCGGTTAGTTACTCCATCATGATTCTGTGCTCTCCACGGGCCCATCTGGTCTGCATTTGGTTCCTGAGTGGACCCCGTAGCCAGAAATGGGCTCCTGTGGGGACTGCTCCCCTTTCTGGCCCCGCGCTTTGACTCCTCTCCTCTTCACAGCACACCAAGTCCCTCAGCTGTGAGTTGGCCCTACTTTCAACACGGAACCAGAATCCAACTCTTTTCTCTCCTCTTCCACGGCTACTGCTCTGGTCTGAGCTGCCAGCATCTCTCACCCAGCTGATGGCAGCAGCCTCTGAACTGGTCTCCCTGCCTACGCCTGTGTCCCCTCCTGGCTTTTCCTGCCACCACAGCCCAAACTAGCCTGTTAAAACCTAATTGGATCCTGCCACTCCTCTGTTAGAAAACCTCTCAGGGGCCCCATCACACTTAGAATGAAACCCAAATCCAAATCTCATTCCCAAACCTTCATGATGGATGCCAGCCAAGCTTTCTGGTCCTCTCCGCTCTCCCCTAACACACGTTTCCAGCTCAGTGGCCTCCTTGGCGCACACCAGGCACCCCCCACCTGGGAGCTCTCTACCTGGAAACCTGCAAGCTGGCCTCCCCACCCTCTTAGGTTTTTGTTCACATGTCACATTCTCAATAACGCCTTCCCTGGCCACCTTACTTATTATTGCGGTCCCATCCCTTCCCAAGCACTTTTCCTATAACCCATCTCCTACTTTTATTCCCCCCCCCCCCCAGCACTGGTCACCATTTGGTGACTATATATTTTACACATTTGTCTATTGTCTGTCTCCTCTACTAAGTTCCATTACAAAGGAGCTTTTATTCTATTTTCTTTTCTATGCTGTAGCCTCAGTAGTTAGATTCTCATCGAAGCAATATGGTAGGTGCTTCATGAATATTTACTGTATGAACATCTACATGAATGAGTGGTCAGCACCGTTCTTAAGGTATGGATGCCTTCTTAAAGTAATTAAAAATATTTTTTTATTGGTTTCAGAGACGAAGGGAGAAGGAGAGAGAGAAACATCAATGATGAAAGAGAATCATTGATTGGCTGCCTCCTGCATGCTCCCTATTGGGGATCAAGCCATAGCTGTAGAACTGGACCCCTGAAGGGCATAGGAAAAAAGGGTTCAATGCAAAAGAAGCCAGGGAGGCAGGGAGGATGGTGGGGAGGAAACCCCCTACATCCACCCCTTCAGTGCCGCCAAACAGCAAGCTAACCTTCTCTGCAGCATTTCTCTGGTGCTCAGCAGCTGCCTGTTTTCCTGGGGTGATCAATCTATGAAGAGTTTCCAAACTGTGTTAAAACTGCCAGCTTCTCTGCAAACAGCACAGAGCGTACTTTCCAGGGAGAGAAGTTCAATAATTAAAATGAGTCAGCACTGAAGAACTGGAGGGCGGTTTGATCTAGTTTAGCAGCCGACATTTTCTTAGCAGAGAAATGCAATATCCATAATACATTATTTGGTGCCGAACGGAAGTCAACTAGAACAGAACTGTCTCAGGAGAGACCCGGGGCAGCTTGCCAGAACATCTTTCGGAAGGCAACGGGAACCCTGGTCTTCAAAAACCAAACTTGGGGAGTGGTCTTGGGGCTGTGTCTCAGGTACCCGCAGGCCTGGGCACTACCCAGAGCTGTTTCCACATGCCTGTCCCCTCTGTCTCCCCTTGAGGGCACTCTAACGGGCAGCTAAACACAGCCCCGGGGCTGCCTGAACACCCGGAACGCAGAAGGCCAGCTTCCATCCTCCCCACCAGCAGAAAATCCTCTGCCATGTTGCACAGCTCCCGGCCTAAGGCTTAGGTTTGCTTCGGCCTCGGGTGTTGCTAGAGGCAGTGGGAGGTTGGGGGTGAGTTTTTGCTTTTCTGGGAAAAGCAGAGCTGCTAAAAGAGAAAATTGCTTTCCCTGGGTGGCAAGTGTCCCTGCAAAACATCCCCCCACGGAGCTTCCACGAAAAGTGAAATCTGCCAGACCTGAAAGTGCTCTGGCTTGAAGTCAGAGTCCTGGGGAGAGGTTGTAAGACTCTGCTCCCCGCGCCGGCCGCATGGTCTCCCTTCCGGGGGCTGGCTCTCCCACTTCAAAGGAAACAGAAATTGGCTCCGTTCGGTCCCCCTGAAGTTTTTGCAATGACAGGCTGAACTGAATTTGTGTTAGATTATGCCAAAGATGAAACACCGCTTCGCTTTATTTATTTATTTATTTTTTTGCTTCACTGACAATAGTCCATGAGAGAAAGCCTTCAATTAGGGTAGCAGCAAATACTGATTAGAATCAATCAACACCTCTAGAAGTTTAAACACTTAAGTTAATTAAATGGTTCAGTAAACTTGAAGCTAAACTCGCAAACAGAAATCACGATGTATAAAAGGATGCTTAGATTAAAAAATACAACCAGATAATTATCCAACAAACTCAACATCAACCTCACCAAAGGCTCCGTGGGAACGATCAGGCAGCACATTAATTTTCTATGCAGCTCACACTTAACACCGTTACTCAAAAGCAAAAGCTCACGACTCCTATCTGTGGATGTGATGTTGTCACAAAGAGCCGGTTTAGAGATAGACTAGGGGGAAATCGGCAATGACCTTGCGGTTTTTAAAAAATAGTCCTGCGTATTGTGCGGCCATTGTTTCTTTACCCTGAAAATAAACAAAACCTTGCAAATTTGCTGATTTTATTTAATGTTAGAGCTCCACAATCTGAATGAGTGAAAAAAGTATTCAGAATTTTTTTCAAAGACCGCTATTTCGTAACACTTCTGCTACAAAATAAAGCCAAACTAGATGTGTTCGGTTGAATTCCCTTAGACAAACCCTGAGATCAAGAGTCTAGTTCAAGTGACTTATTGAGGATGTGTTCCCCAGACAGAGGGCGAGAGGAAAGCAGGATAGAACAGGGGCAAATCTCTAAGCAAGGATGTTGTCTCAGCAGGAGACTGCTTCGGTTTGAACCCTTAAGGAAAGGCTGGAGTACGAATTACATAACAAAATTAGTCCCTGCTGGGGCGAGGAGGTTAGCCAGATATGTCCACTTACCTTGTACTATCTGGGCTTCTGCTGGGGATGGGTGAGAGTGTCTGGGACATAGTCTCCTGGGCATAGCTGGAGGCGATTCCCCAGGAAGAAGGTGTGCGATGACCAAGTCACAGCCCCTGGGGAGCGGGTACAGCAGCTACCAGATGGGATCTGGGCCGGGTGTCTACCCTACTGGACCAAGGAACTTGGGATCTGGGAAAATGTCTATTCTACTGGATCAACACACTTCTACCTCGTAGAGATCATTGGATGATCTTGGGTAAGGGCAAGCCCTTTCTGAAGAGGGAGCTACTCCAGGCTTCAGACACTGTCTTGTTCACCCCTGAACATAGGAATGAGTCAGTCAAGAAATATATGTTGAATTAATAGTGGACAGATCACTTATAGTATCAATGGGACATGGAGCTGATTCCATGCTCTTTCCAAACATTTCACAAATACCTACTGGAGATAAAACAATAATATGCTACTTAAGGTCCCATTTCATCAGGACACATGGGTTGGAGCCTTAGTATAGCTTCTCATTAGATATGTAACTTTGAACCTCAGTAGGCCAATCTTCAAAGTAGGAAAAATACAGATCCACAGGACTCCGATGAGGATTAAGAGAAATGGTACATAAAAATGCTTAGTAATTTGGCTGTTTCTCTCCAAAAATGTATTTATTTGGCAGAAAGGCTGGAGATCAGAAAGAGAGATACTTATAGCTAAGGGATAAGAAGCCTCGAATAATAAAAATGTATTCTATAAAGATAAAGTGATGCCGGAACCATGCTGTAAGTCAATAGTCACCACGAGCTGATATTGATCTATAAAACACACTTTAAGGAATGAAGCTACTACACAAGGCGAGGCAGAACTAGAACAAGCATCTCATTGTTTTATTTCCCAACATAGTTTTCAACTCAGGCTCTGAATGCTTAACTAGAGAAATTGTGAATTGTAAGGAAAGCACGAGTTTCCCGTGCATTGGCCATTTGCAAGGTCTCTATGCACAACACTTGCTACTCCCTCTCTGGCAATGTGGGTTGACTTCTTCTTTTTTGGGATTTGCCAAAAGCAAACACTACCTACCACTCGCCAAGAAAGTAGCCGGAAAATGAATGTACTTGTCAGGAAAGGACATAGTCCTGCAGGCCCTGTGGTTTTCCAGCTGTCTGGTGATCTGTCTTGGCCTCCACAGACTCTCCTTTCCTGTCCCTGCTGGGCAGCTGTTCATAGGTCCTTGTAGGGCTCAGCCAAACAATAAATAAAAAAATAGAGTTTTAATTATTTGAAAACATGAGGACAACCCTTGTCCAACTGCATGACTTCTCAAGAAAGTGTTTGACTATCTTAGAGGTGTTACTGTTTTATGACTTCAGTGAAGTGCCACTCAAAGTGACCGTTTCTTAGGCTCATTGAATGGTCTGACCATTGTTCATCGTTGACTAAGGGACTGGACTAATGGTTGGACGTCAGGCGGGGCCAGAAGGAGGAAAGAGCCTACGCTTGGCTATTTTTTTTGAGTTGGCCATGACCAAAGTGAAGGACTAGGTGGCTAACAGGCAGTTATAAGAGGACAGTTAGAATCTGGTGTTGTCTGAACCCATCAAAAGATAGAGCCATCAAAGATTGGGACAATGGGGAGCCCCTGAGGGCACTGGTGATGGTAAGTCATATGAGAAGAGTAGGGTCTGAAAAAACAATGTAAAAATGGCTATCATTTTCGTTACCTTGTTCCTCACCTGGGAGAAGGTCTCTCGGTCACCTCATTCAGGGGCTCTCCCTCAAGATTTGATTCAGCAAATCACGCTGAGTAATACATTATAGGCCCATTGGTTGGGAGGAAGGGAGAGTCCCTGGCCTGGAGGTGACAAAGTTAGGGAAATGGATTAGTGCAGTGGTCGGCAAATTCATTAGTCAACAGAGCCAAATATCAACAGCACAACGATTGAAATTTCTTTTCAGAGCCAAATGTTTTAACTTAAACTTCTTCTAATGCCACATCTTCAAAATAGACTTGCCCAGGCAGTGGTATTTTGTGGAAAAGCCACACTCAAGGGCCCAAAGAGCCGCATGTGGCTCAAGAGCTGCGGTTTGCTGACCACTGGATTAGTGTATTTTGGGAAGAAGAAATTTACCTGGAGTAAGAAACTACCCCCTCCCCAAAGATGTTTAAAATGTTCACAGTTCCTCTTTTGGCCTCCCTCAAAAGGGGGGCATTTCAGAGGAAAAAGAAAAAGAGAACAAGAACAATGCCAAGAGGTCCGTTCCTTGGCTCCTTTCTCTGTCCCCTCCTCCTTCCCTCCTCAGCCCTTTAGGACTGAACCCGGGTTGGAGTAAGAAGCAGGGCTGTCCCCACAGGTGAGTCAGTACCATGGTTTAATTACTGTCTCACCACTTACTAAATGAATTTGGGAACCTCATTTTGCCTCTCTTAGCACGAATCATATGCTTGCCTCCTCCATTGAATCATCAGCCTCAATAAAAGTTGAGTTTAATATAAAACCCTTTCCCTATGCATCCTTCAGCCTTACGGCCTGCTGCTAAAGAAGTGGTTTTGCATCTGACAGAAAGCCCACGGTTCACCGGGTTCCCGGTGGGCTCAGCATCTGCTCATCAATTTATGGTCGTTCAAGCTTTGACTATGCAGGCAAGGGGATCTTAAGTAGGATGTAGACATGGATACATGAATTATAGTGTTTCTTGAGTAACGTATGAAACAGGTTGCTACCATCTTTGGAAACCTACCTTGGTGAGGAAGTCTTCCGTACCCCCTGTTATTCCATGGCATTGTAAATTGGAAACAGTGGGCGCTTCCCCCAAATGATCACACCTTTTTTCCAATCTCGTATTCCCTTCTGAGAGATCATCTGAGCCCGCCACATGTCAGCATGTGTGCAAAACAACGTTATGGAGAAAAGGGATTGGATGAATCACAAAATCTCACAGGGCACTGGAAAAAGCCCAGGACAAATGGTCTTTGAATAACATAAATGCCACCAAAACCCCCACATAAATGAGGCATGACATTGCCTGCAGACGGATGGTCCTGGTACCCTGCTAGAAATGCTAAACTCTCAGATGGCTCCCCCTCTGTTTCTTTTCAGCTGATCCTCACAAAACTTGTGCAACAGCGACTTCACTCCCCACCCATTGAACTCAGGTGACACCTGAACTCAGCCTATTGCTGAAAAGTAGACTGGGAAGTTGAGTCACTGGGGACTTGAAGGCCCCTGTTATGTTTACCCTTGTATCCCTAGCACCTGGTAGGGCTCAGTAAGTGCTTTTTGGCATGTTTCTAAATGGGGAAGGAGAGCTGTTTCTGCCTCAGAGAGGCTAAGACCCATCAGCAGGCATCTTAAAAGGGTTGAGTATGTGCAGGTGAAGATGAACGTGGGATTCCCACACTTTTAAGGAGGCAATGAAGTGGGCTTTGAAACCACACAGGCTGGAGTTTGGTTCTCAGCTCTGGAATATTATAAGCCTGTGATCTCTGAGCCCTGGTTTTCCATCATTGAGATGATTATAATAATACTAATATTTATAATGTCAAGAATAATTATAATCAATTGCACCTTCATGGCGTTATTTCAGAGACTGAACGAATAATAATTCACCCAGAGTGACCAGAATACAATAGACACTATACAAATATTTGTTCTCACTCATTCTCTCCCCAACTCTTTCAGTGATTGTTCTGATTCTACGAGTCCAACTTTTTGCTCCAACATCAAGGTCCATTGGGGCAAAGGTAGGTTTGCAGTTGTTCTTATGGAAAATAATACAAAAAATTAATAAGTAATAACACAATATTAAACTCCGTTGTGTATACTCACAACTGTAAACCTACTTTTGCCCACCCCTGTATTGTATGTGTCTGGGGAAGGTTTTTGAAACCCAGTCAGTTCATCTTCCCTTTGATGTGAGAAAAGCAGAATCAGATAGAAACTTTTTTTTTTTAGCCTACTTGCCATTCATACAGGGTGCTTGCTGACCCTTTTATCTTTTGTTGAAATCAAAATCTTTTATGCCTGATGAGTATGCTGGTGCAATGCTATCTGGGCTTCGGTTGTGAGGCTGTTTCCCAACCCCACTTCCCCCCAAACTCCTGTGCCTCCTCCCCGCATCTATCTTCACATTTCTGAGTACAGATAAAAAGCCTGGCACTGTTAGCTGGGCACCACTGCAGCCAGCTAGCCAGTGTTTACTGGGTGCCCAGAGAGTGATGGTGTCACCCTGGGCATCCCTGCCCTAATCCTGGCTCCCAACAGTGCCCCAGGGCTGCGTGGGTCTGGGGGTACAGCCACTGAGATGGCCAGGTTGGTGAATAGTTCCTAGGAGCATGAAGTAGCCTGGAGTTTAGGATTTTCAGGGGGCCTGAAGAGGAATGAGGTTTCGGCGGGTAGAATTTGGAAGGAGGAGAGATTGCATAAACAGCTGCTCTAAATGCAAGAAAGAGCTTCCCATAAGTGCGGTGTGTACGGTTGTCCTTGCTGAGTGGCCAGAACACCCACTGTCAAGCATTCTGTAATTGATACATGATGAAAGGATATTGCCATCATAAACGACACCCCTAGGGTGGGGGATGTGTTGAGATGATGTGGCCCTGCCTACTTACGTTCTACTTCAGGAAACGAGCAGCCTACCTTGACAAGAAGTATTCATTTAAAGACAGTGCTGTTGCTAAACATGAGAGATCATTGGTCCACTGATTCTGAAAAGTTTCCCATATGGAGGGTGTCCCCCTGCCCCAAATGTACACACACTTACTAGCTGATAGCTCAATTTTGAAACCGAAAGTATTTGAACAAACACTGCCTTTATAATTATTCAAAATGTGTGTGTACAATTTTTGGGGGACACCTCCTAGTTGGGATATGTCCTTTTAAATAACGTGAACACAGGGAATGAAGTTTTCTCTGTCAACAATGACTATTGCCAGCAAGATGGGCTAACATCCCTGTTGTTTGGGTGAGATATAACATCCCTGTTGTTTGGATGCAGCCCCATTGGGTCTGCATTAAATGCCATTCCCCAATTTAATTTGCCTAATTAAATTCCACTCACCCCGAACCTGGGAAATCAAGGCAGGTTTGACATGTTGGGGGTGAAGGATTGTGGGTGAATTTTCCCTTCCTTTTGTTTCCTTAGAATATTATGATGACATCTGTGTAATGCAGATAAATAATCACCTGCTCTCTCAAAGAATGACAGGGTGGGGCTAGAATAGGGTTCCAGTTGTCAATATGTGAAGCACAGAGTTTATTCTTGTATTGTTATTGATTAATTATTGCACTATTTTCCATATGAACAGCTGTAAACCTACTTTTGCCCCCATGCTGTCCCTTCTTCATTTGAGAATAAAAGTAAACCATGCCCGTCTGTGAAGACTCAGAGGAAATTCCATCTCCTCCATGAAATTCCTGTTAGACATCTCTGTGCCTCTTCAGTGCCCAGCACACTGGTGTAAGCCTACTGGTCACTCAGTAAATATTATTTGAAGATAAAGGGCGTAGGAATAGTTGGTAATAACTATAACCATTTCCACTGTTGAGTGTCTACCAGAAGCCAGCACTGGGGGCAACCAGTTTTAGTCATCATCTTAGATCCTCCTAACAACCAAACAAGGAAGGGGTTATAATCCCATTTTACAGATGGTCAGGCTGAGGCACAAACAGACGAAGTATTTAACTATCCACAGTTAGGAAGGCCACCCAGTAAGGAAGAGACAGGAATGGGACTTGGTCCCAGGTTTCCTGGATTCCAAAAGCCCTGCTCCATGCGGAGATCACAGTGGCTTCTGCAAGGGGCAGGATGCAGGTGGCCAGCCATGTGCTCCTCTGTGACCCGCCCACACAGGCCAAGGATTCATGAGCAGGCCAGAGCCCCTTTGAAAAGAGTCTTTGAATAACTCCTGAGAAAGCACCAGTCAATCAGTCTAATTTATTAGGTTTCCCATTACTCTGGGAAATGCATTAATTGAATGCACATCGTCCCCCTTCTGAGCTTCACCAAATGCCAAGGTTTCATCAGCATGAGCCATGCTTTTTCAGGGAGGGACGTGTGCACTGCTGTGCAGCACATCCATAAGGAGAGGGAGTGCTTTCTGAGGGGGCCCCCACGCAAGGCCAGAAGTGCAGCCCTTCTGGGTGTGTCCATGCAAGTGGGAGCACACTCGTGGGAGGTACCCAGGAGGCACTCGCTGGGAGGAAGAATATTTTTTGTTTTCTCTCTCCTTCCCTAGCACCAAAGAGGGTATGTTTGCTCATCGGGAGGGATCCTTTCTCTCTTGCATTTTCTCTATCATGTCTTCCTATTCATTCTGCATGTCTGCCCCTCAGGTTTGAGTGGAAGAAAGATGCCGATGGTCAGCTAGCTGTATCTGGTTCAGAGTTTGTTTCTATAGCCTTTCTTCATGTACCTGTTCATTCAGTTATTGGTTTGTTTTTTCATTCATTCATTCATTCATTCATTCATCCATTCATTATTTATAGCATGCCTACCTTTTGCTTGGCACTATGTCCTTTGCTGGAGATAGATAAGAAAGACAGGGGTCTTAAACAATTTTGGGATGAGTGTAAAAATAGAAATGATGTGTAGGAAGGACACAATGACACCTCCCGTGGGAGCCCCCCCAAGGCGCCTTTAACCCTGTGTGGGAGTGGAAGTGGTGATGCTGGTGGGACAAGGGACATAGAGGAATTTTCAGAGATGAGGTGGCATCTGAAATGCATCTTAAAGGGGAAGCAGGATTGGATAGGCAGACAAGCAGGCCAAGGGGATTCAAGTGAAATGCTATGCAAAGGCCCAAAGATGCAAAGGAACATGTTGTTTGCAGAGAAGTGGCTGGCAAGCTCCTCTTCTGATTTCTGTTTATGTAAACTCAATGCCTCCTTTAAGTCCCACTTTATGTAAGAGGCTGTCCTAGACCGCTCCAGGAGACACCCTGGCCTCCTATGGAAATAGCCCCAAGGACTTACTTGTCTGTGTGTAAACGAACATCTAGTGCCTTACAGTGTTACTTAGCTTTCCAATGTATGCCTATTTTTTCCTAACTGTACTGCTAGCTCTTGGAAAGCACGGAGCGTGTCCTACATATATTCTGTTCCCTCCGATGACAAGCATAGCACAGAGTACTCAGCAATATTTAGTATGTACCAGGAACGAGCCAGAAAATGACTTAGAGATTTTCCAGAGAGCTGCCCTCGTTTGACAGAGGAGAGACCTGGAAGGAGGAAAGGAGTCGGCCATATTTACGAAACCATTTGGTGGGATGAGAACCTGGGCCTTGTTGAACATATGGGTGGGGGGATGGATATCATGGGTAGGTGACATACGTCAATTGCAGCCTTATGTCAATGTCATTCCCTTTTCAGCCATTGGCTAGGCCTCTTCACCCTTCTCTCTGGTGTCCCCACACTCTTTAGGGGGAGGGGCCTTTTATTTCTAGCAGCTGAGACTCATCCTAAATGGACTACCTTCCAACATAGCCTGCAAAGGACACCTCTCACAGAGCAGCTGGCACTGGGCAGAAGTGGGGGGCGGGGGAGGGCACATCATCTCCTGCTTTCACTTTCAATTTCTCAGAGGGACAGGTCTTCCCCTTGTCTTTGGCAGGTGTTTTCAGAGGAATAATCAGTGCGGAGGAGGAGGAGTAGCCCACTCATTTCTAATGAAGCCAAATTAATGAGATGTCACAATGGTAGTGATTTTGTAAAGCTTTTAAAAATGAAGTTCCTCCTGTCTCACAGCCTTTGAGTTGGAAAATCGTCATGAACTTGGGAATGGCCTGATCGCGTACAGTGGTTTCTAAGCTGTCACGTTTTGCAGCTCTGCCCCAGGAAGTGGGCAGTCTTTCCTCGTTTTAAGAATCAAAATGAGATGATAATGATATTCCCTTACGTTTGTAAAGAGCTACTTGCAAAGTACTTTGCACTTGGCAAACACTGTGTTTGCTACATTTATTTGTAAGCTGTCTTTATTGAGTTGACAATGTGTCTATCTTATTTACTTATTGAATAATGTTTATTGAGCTCCTATTACCATTCTAAAAATAGAGATACAGCAGTGAAAAAGAAGACAATGTCTATGATATTGCAGTTTGCCTTTTGCAAAAAAAATTTTTTTAAAAAAATTTTGTAATAATTTCAGAAGCATTGGAAAGATAGTACAGGGTGTTCAGACCTCTCATCCATCTTCCTTTAGTGCAAACATCTTATAAACTGTGGTACTTTTATCAAACCTGAACATTTATCATTAACACAACACTGTTAACTAAATGAGAGACTATGCTGAGAGTCTCTCCATTTTCCTGCTGTGGACCTTTCTCCGTTCCAGGACCCAGGCAGGAGCCCGCATTCATTTAATTGTTCTCTCCTGAGTCTCCTCTGATCGGTGGTAGATCTTCAGTCTTTCCTGACCATTTTTTTTTTTCAACAGAAAATTCTGAGAAACTGCAAACCACTTTTCAATTTTTAGTAGTAACTAATATTTTAATCCAATGGTCGACAATCCATGGCTCGCGAGTCACATGCAGCTCTTTGGCTCCTTGAGCGTGGCTCTTCCACAAAATACCATGGTCTGGGCGAGTCTATTTTGAAGAAGTGGCGTTAGAAGAAGTTTAAGTTTAAAAAATGTGGCTCTCAAAAGAAATTTCAATTGTTGTACTGTTGATATTTGGCTCTGTTGACGAATGAGTTTGCCGACCACTGTTCTAACAATATCTTTTCAAAGAACAAGATCTTAGTTTCACTGATCCTCTCGACTGTCTATTTCTTTTTTTTTTTTTTTGGTTTGTTTTTGTGTGTGTGTTTTAATCTTAACACTTTTGAAGGGCACTTATCAGACATTTTGTACAATGTCGCTCAATTTGGGTTTGTCTGGTATTCTCATAATAGTATGATTATGGATTTTTGGATGCATATTACAAAGGTAAAGTGATACTCTCATTACATCATACTTGGGTACCTATATCCACATGATATCCCTGATGATATCAACCTTGATCACTTGGTTCAGGTTTCTCCTCTCGAGAACTACTATTTCCCCTTCCTATTCTCTCTTCTTTGGAAGCAAGCCACTAAGCCCTGCCCACACCCAAGAGAAGAGGAATTAGTGGAATTGCTTTTTAATAAAAAGGCATAGAACATATCCTAGTTAATGGATAAACAAGAAAAATTACCAGTGAGTGATAAATGCTGAGCAGAGAATTAAAACAGGGTGATATGATTGTGAATGACTGGGTGGTTAGGGACACTTTCAGCTAAGATCTGAGTAACAAGGAGTCAGACATGAAAGGGCCAAGGGGAAGAGAGAACAGCTACTAATGTGGGAACAAGCTTGTCATTATCACACTATGCCACTCCCTTCCAATGACTCCTCCTCCAGCAGAAAGCCAAAGTCCTCATACTGGTCCTGCAAACCATCAAGATCTGCCTTTCCCCAACCCTGCCTCTGACCTCATGCCCCTTCTGATCCACCCCACTGACAACCTCAAATGCACGAGGCAAACTTCCTACTCAGGCCTTAACACTGACTGCTCCTTCTGGGGAAATTCTCTTCTTCCTCCTACCTTCAGGGCCAGCTCTCTGACCTTTTTTAGGTTTTTCTCAAATGCCATCTTTTCAGTGATGTCTATCTTGACCTTCTTGTTAAAAATAGTAGCATGCTCTCACTGCTGGTACCTTCAAGTTGCTTACCCTGCTCTCTTTTACTGCACACACACACACACACACACACACACACACACACACACACTTGATACACACACACACACACACACACACACACACACACACACACCAGACCCAGTGAGTAAGTAGGTGCCCATCAATAAGGACATCAACATCCTGAGTAGAGGAAAGTCCTTGGTGTGTAATTATGACTTGGGCATTTTCTTTACCTGCATGACAAGCCAGTAGGCAACTGTGTGCCACTCTGGTTTCCATCTCCTTACTGCTGCACCTCCAACACCCCTTTTTCAGATTGATAGTTATCATTGCCAAGTTTATCAAGCAATCAACCCTCTTTTCTTGCTTCAGACATTGCCACCTACGGTTCAGGCAAGAGTGAATTCTCATGCTCTCTCTTCATTTGCTGGGGACTGAAGAGGCATCTGCCTCATGTCCCCACCAGTCTATGCATGAGAAAACTATTTGGAGGAGAAACTGACATTGTGAGTGGAAGTTTCCAGTGTTTCTAAAATAAATATAATTCAGGAATTCTATCACTTCCTTTACAGTCAACATGTTGGTCCACCTCTTGCTTACCCACCAACTCCAGCCCCCTGCAGCCCTCTCTGGGGGCATTCCAGAGGGATGCCTCTACAGACCAGAAAGGAGAACAGAGAACGGCATCTGGCATGTGTTGTTCTGTATCACATCATTCTACTAACTCTCATATATGTCTGTCTTTTCCAATGATATGGATGCTGAGGTGATATTTCTTTTCAGTAAACACCTTTAAGGAGAAATAAATCTTGAATAGACATCTCTCTCAAGAGGCCAAAGGACAGGAGATGTATCAGTGAGCCATAGGTTGGTACCATTATTATTTCCATTTTATGGGTGAGGAGACTGAGGCGGAGATGGATCAATAACTTGCCCAAGGCTAGTGCCAGCAGTAGAGCCAAGAGTTAAGTCCATGTGGTCTGGGTGTGCTCACAACCCCATGCCAGCAGCATTAGTGCAGAGAATAGAAGCTCCCGGAGAACACAGACTGTGCATTACTCATATTTGAACCTACAGTCTGGCAAAGCAATCTGCACAGCAGAAACTCAACTCTGTACCTATGAAGAATAAACAGAATTCATTAAACAGAGTTGGGAGATTATTCACCATTTTGGATTAGTCATTCTTCTGTTTCCTTGATGAGGAAGTTATTAGACACACTGGGCAGACTTTGTCAAGCCTTCTGATGGGAGGATATATTCTCCTGAGTCAGATTCTCTTTCTGAACTTATTGGTCATTATTTCCTAGCAGAAATGTTTTGTAAATCTGGCCAGAAAAATCAACAGGGACTTAAGCAAGGTTAAAGGAATTAACGTGTATTTGCAATGAAGCGAATCACACTATACCTAAGGAAATAGTTGGTTTTATAAATTTAACCCTGATCCCCAGCTCTTATCTCAAGCAAACATTCCTTTTCCTTTTAAAAAAGACATTGAATACATGCCAGAATGGGGGAAAATGCATCTTTAATATTAAAGGTCCACTGTTACTGAACTTTACTTATAATTAAAACGAGCACCAAAATTAAATAATATAACCTGCAATGTTGATCAAGCTCAGCCTCTGCCCCAGAAAGCTGTGTGTTTCTAACCTATTGGCATTTTCAAACATTAATAATGAGAACTACCCCAGCGGGACTATTCCAGGCTTTGGTATTCATAAGGTTTTTGGAGAGTGTTCTGCATCTGGGATTCTCAAAAACTTAAGTCAACACAAGGACAGAATAAGTCTTTGGGGTATTACAGTGCCTTGGATGGGTGGGATACTATACACAGTTGTCCTAGATTGATCAACTGTACCCATAGGAGATGCTCTCTGACTGACAGCACAGAGCCACACTGCATGGCTCACACCAATAGGTTTAATACTGAGAAAGCAACAACAGCACCTAGTCAATGAGTAATCATGAACAACAGAAACAATTCTTTTTCTTCTTTGCTCTGAGATCTAGAAACTGACAGTGAGACAAGAGGTGGGGACATGTCTAAAGGCCCGATGATTAGGTTAGAAATGTTACCCCTTTTTTGCAGGAGGAGTCTTTTTTAACTATACTATTCCAATGTTAGACCACATTTGCTTCCAGGTTCACATTTGTGTGTGTGTCCGTCATCTTATTAGCCGGTGACTAGAGGAGAAAACAGATGGAGAGGAAAGGAGCCGGAAGCAAACATTCTTGACCTCCTTTTTGCCAGACACGGTGCTAAAATTCTCAACTTCATACTCTCTCATTATATCCAAATAACAGCCCTCTGAGGTTGATATGGTTATCACCAATTTTCTCATTTGTTAGAGGGCACACAATAAGTGGCAGTGCTGGTATTTGAATGCATTTGCTTGATGCCAATCCCTAAGCAACTTATCTGAGCCCACCCTGTGATTTATGCATTGGCAGAAAGGAAGGGGGGGGGAGTGATGCGAGTAGTGCCAGCAGCCAGAAAGACGAATGCCAAGGTTGAGATGTGCCACTGATGGCCCTTCAATGAATATGGTTGTTGTGACAATCACAAGATGCTAAATTCTTTGAGTGCACATTATGGATTAACTGCAGTTGTTCTTTCTATTAACAAGTGCTATTTCTATTTGTCTTGGATGCTCTCACCCTATTTCCATCATGTTTATATTTTTCTTTCAAGATCCTGTTCATGTTAGAAAGCCTTCTCTAACATTGAGCCAAATGTGCCAGCAGCACTGAAGATAGTAGATTTTGTCAGGCTAACCAGAAAAGAACGATCTATCTTCCCCACATAGCAGACATTTTTGGGGTGTTCACAAGACAATGCCTTGCTTTCTCCATATGACTTTCTCTTCAACATAGGAACAGGTCCCCTAAGACCTGTTTATCTCCACAACCCCAGCCACATGCATAGTTGATTGGGTCAGAGAGGACATCAGATCTTGGTTGGAAAAAAATCAAATTCCTTTTTGGAGAATTTGGAATTGGGATAAAGAGCCAGCCAGCCAGTCAGTCCAGAATGATTTTGATCCTAATGGACACAAACTGGAGAGCCTAATAGGGGCTACTTATGCCCTCCATGTGCACAGATAGTCAGAAGGTCAGCTTATGGAGTGAGAATAGATCAGCTCCACAGAGACAGGAAACTGAGAAGTACTTCCTGGGGTCGTGACCTTGTTTCAGTTCTGGCTTCTGGTCCCTTTGCTGACCCAGTCTCCCCTGAGTCCTGTAACATATCCCAGAGGTCTTGCAGTAAATTCCCCTTGTAGCTTAACCTAGCTTGAATGAGTTTCTGTTATCTGCACCCCAAACCAATATACCTACGATGCCCTGGGAATTTTTGTTGAATTGTACTCACTGAATACAGCTTTTCTATCGGAGCGATAGAGATAACACTCCCTGATCCGCCCCCAGTTGTCATATGCTCCAGGAAGTTAAATGAATTAAAACCAAGGGCTGGTTGATTCCACTGAAAGACAGGCCATGCCTTGCTGTCATTCCATCTCATTTCCAGTTTGACAAGGCAGGTGTGGTGAAAAGCTGACAGGCACTCAGAAGAGAGAGGCCAGCGGGAGGGGTTGACAAGCTAGACAGGGGATGAAAGGGGCTTGTTTTGTTCTGTGTGCTTTGGAATCAACTTGCTCTTTAATTAAAGGGAAAATCACCCTCCAGCTAGTAAAAGAAACGCCCCTAAGAAAATTAAAATAATGCAAATCAAGCTAAATGAATACTCCAGAAGCGGCACTAGGGCTTGGTGGGACTGAGTGGATGTCCCCACGGTTTTCAAAGCAAAGCCTGCAACTGCTTTTTGGAGCCAAAACACTCTCCCTTTTGTTTGATGGTAAAGGAGGCTAAATGTCCACACACCAAGAGGGATTCACAGAGGAGTTTGAGGTGACAGATTCGTCTTTGCTGTTCTGGCTCTCTGAAGGCCAGAACTGAAACAAGGCCTAAGTGGATAATGATGATGATTCCTGGGGTTTCTTCCTAGGGGTGCTCAGTGTACAGAAATCACTCACATTGTAATTAAAATAGACAAAGCAAAAATGGTTCAAGGGGAACCAGTGAAACCAGAGTTTCTAGTAAAACGCCTTACTAACCAACCACAGGAGCATTTTACCTGGGAAGTAGCTGAAGGAGTGATGGAGGTAGGATGCATGCCTGCGTGTGTGCCTGTGGCGTGCTGGTGGTGCAATATTTTAAGCTTAACAAGTCAGAGTCACATACCCGAAGTGAGCAGAGCTATCTAGCTTTAATTTGTGGCACCACATCAAAGGACTTTATTTCCCAAGCTCTTATCCTAAAGGAGGTAGGAGGGTGGCTATTTATATGTATACACTTCATCGTTGGGGCACCTCTTTGATATAACAAAAAAGGTTTCCTTGCAGATCAATGTTTCTGGCTCTCCCGATAGAGCGCAGTGACCCTCAATCAATGTTCATCGGTGATGATAAAATTATGCAGGAAATATTTTACTTCCATGAGTCTCTTGGTGCTACAAGGGCCCTAACTGAGCTACTCCAATACTTTCATTTTTTTTCCTAGATGAGGGGAAGGAGATCCAGAGAGCTTACATTGTTTGCTTAAGGTGATCTGGACCTAGTATAACCATATGATTGGCTGTGCTAACGAGGGCACTTTTGAGAGTAAAAGGAGGTGCCCTCACAATGACACCAGGACCAACAGGTCCAACCTGGACTGTCCCCGGGAAACTGGAGCATGTGAGCATCCTATTCAGATAGCTCAAGGCTTTGCCCAGACTCACGGGGAATGGGAAAATGCTCTACTTGCTGGTGCCCTCTGCAAAGAGTTGTTATCTGGGGATTGGAAGGGTGCTCCCAGAAGCCCAGGAAGGGGAGTGAATTTACTCTATGTGCTCAAGGTGGTGAATTTCCCCACAATTTTAGGCGGTTTCAGTGCAGGTGTGAGTAATTACAAAAGGTGCCATTCTGAGGAGGACAAACACTCTGACCAGTGGTTGGTGCCTTTTGCGCATAAAAAGGACACTTGCTCCAGGCAGTCCTACTCCAGGGAGTATTGACAGTGATAAGAAAATGGCCACCAGAAGGGGGCCCCAGGCTCATCTTTGTAGGGTAAAGGTGTTTGGAACCAACTCACAGTGGCTGGTGGGATGTATAAGAATTTCACCCCTTGCATAGACGCCACTCTGGATTCTTGTTCGATGTGGATGGAGGATTGAAATGCTGACCCTGGAAGAGGGAGCTAGAAGACACATGCGGCTCCCGGGAAAGCTGCATGTTCTGAGAACTTTACTTGTATTGGTCCTCTTCACCCTCAAAACAGCCCTCTGGGGGGAACCATTATGCATCCTGATAGCAATGATAGTTTTGTGAATCTGTGCATGTGCAATATATCTCTTACATATTCAGAGAACTATATGCCAAAGGAAAAAAGTTATAATAATTTAAAAGATATGACAATTTAAGAGATAAAGTAAGGAAAAAAAGACTACACACTGCAGGAGCCCATTGATTGAAATATGAGAAAAAGCAAAACTATAGCTATGACATGTGGGTGGTTGCCAGGGTCAGGTTGCCAGAGGGCACTGACTGCTGAGGGTCACGGGGGCACTTTTCAGGGTGATGAGAGTGCCCTAGGTCGTGGTTCTAGAGGTGGTTACCTGATTATATATTTATGAAAACAGTTAAAATTGCTGAATTTTATTATGTAGAAACTTTTCCTCAATAAAGCTAAGGAAAACTGCCTGACAGCATGGGGATCCCCGTTTGTCTCATCCTATTGTTACCGGGAAATGCCCGGTTGGGCTCGGGCTCCCTGTTGCTGTGTCCAATAAATGAAGGCAGAATTGAGTCATATAAGGCGTTTACTGAGAAGGCTAGCCAGCCAAAAAGACAGGGCGCTTACACTATTAATGAGGAAACTGAGACACAAGCAGGTAGAGTAACTTGCTCAAGGTCACAGCCAATAAATAAGTGATGGATCCAGGATGCAAATATAGGAATAAGTAACGAGCTATCTTAACCTCTGCAATTAACCACTGCCCTTGCTGGTGGGTCTCAGCTCCTCACCTGGGCAGGGGACCTATCAGCCCCTGCGGGGAAGGTACAATAAGCGGGAAATTCGTGATCCCCACAGAGGACCTCAAAGAAATAGCAGTTGTCTGGGGGCGCCATTTGGGTCCATCACAGGTCTTTCCTGAAGCAGACACAATTATTTGACCTGAAAAAGAAACTGGTGCAGGGCACTGAGTCTTGACACAGAGATCTGGTGATCTCTGGACCTGCCCCCCTTTCCCGGGTGGGAGTGTGATTTAAAACCTCCCGGCTCAGCTCATTTTGCCAAACAGCTCCTGCAGGATTCATTTTTCAAGGCTCAATCCAGAAATTTCTAGCTCAGCAAACAGACCCAAAGCAAGGAAATGTATTCACCCAAGTTACCTCTGAGTTAAGGTATATGGTTTCTCATGCTTTGCAGAGGGAAAGGGATGTGTTTATATGCAGGCGAATGTACAGATATGCCATACCTTGCTTTATTACATTTCAAAGAAGTAGTAACAGAAAAAGCAGCTGGGTACGTAACTTCAATCTCACAGGAGAAGGTGCACAAAGCCATGACGCACACACTGCCATAGTTCACATTCACAAGGTACATGCAGAATTGGGAGGGAGTGGATTTACGTGTTCTAAGCAGATACTTAGAGGCAGAACCAGAGAGGTCAGGTGACTCAGCTAAGGTCACTCAGCACTTAGCTGGAGTCAGTAACCTGGGTTCAAATCCTAGTTCTTTCCTATGCCAACAACGTGACTAATGGCTTATTCTTTAACTTCTGCAAGTTTCTTTTCCTCACATGTAAAACGGTATTAATTAGTTTTCACTCACAAGGTTTCTATGAAGATTGGATGTGACGAAGCACTGGTCACAATGCCTGAGACATAGTACATGCTCAATAAATGCGAGTTGATGGTAGTAATCATATTAGTACATTGTGATTATCTTTACATGTACGAGCCGACTTTGGACTAGATGAACTCCAAGGTTTAGGCAGACTAATAACAGACGTATCCAGCACTTAACAGCTAAAAAAAAAAGCCCAATCGCAGGAGTGTTTTCTTTGGACAATCACCCCATCACATATATAATATTGGCATTATTAGTCCCCTATCAGTGTAAAAGCTTAAGAAGGGCTTATCCAATTCTGCCCTCACTGAGATCACATTGGTCTGACTGAGATCACAGCAAGAGACAGGACAAGGTCTTGAAGTCAGATCTTCTAAGTCAAAATGTTGATCCCTGCCCAGTGGTTGAGTGGTTGACTCTTAGGCCAATATCCTATCCCTATGATGTGCTGGTCTCTATTTCCTTGCAGCCCTCTTCCCGGCCAACCCAACTACTGTTCTTGGAGATTGCCTCTAAGAAGCTGATCCAATGAATAACCATGAGAGCCATCCTAGAGTTGCCCTTTAACTGCTGAAATGGGTATAGATTTATAGAGGCCAGCTCTGGCTGGTATTTGGGAACGGATAATTACCTTCACTGACTATATCCTAGGCTGCTTCAGCTAAATATTTACTGCCCAGGATTCTGCCCTTTCCAACGAGTTCTGAACACGAGCGTGCCACAGGCAACTAAAGTGGCATAATTCATTTGGGGCGATCATAAATCTAAGGCTCCCACTAGAAATGATGCAAAAAAACTTAATGGAACATGAAATCAAGTAAATGGAATTGAGTACAGTAATTAGTTCATATTTTAATCCTCAGGTCTGTTTATTATCCGTCAACTGGCGAGCAATTAAGCCGGCACCATTGAGATGATTAGCTTTGTTTCAGCAAAAGTTTATCGATATGTCAGAGCAAATGAATCTGGGGGTTTTAAATAGCTTTATTTTGAATTGTGTAGCAGCACATCCATGGAGCGGCTAGACATCTAATGACTTAATTTTGCAATATTATTATCCAGATTACTTAAATTTAATACTACTGAGCTGTTCTAGATGATTATTGGGGAGAGTGGGGGAAGGAGGAGGTCAAACTATAAGAAAAGCAGATTATAATATTAGATTCTTAATACAACAATATGATTTTGCCTTTTCGTATTGAGAACTAATAAAGGATCTTTAAGGCATTTCAATTTCTCCCTTAGTCTTCCAATCGTTAATTTCCACATTTGTTGCAATCAGGCCCTATTATGGTTCTTTCATTGGTGGTATTTTTGATTGGGGGTGCTTTGGTGCCTTCTAAGTCCATTTTCCCATGGACACTCATCAGTGCCCATGTGTGTAAAATACTATGTCAACGTCTTTTAGTTTTTTGAGGATACATAAACACCCTCGTGATGGTGTTCTGCCCACGAAGGCAAGAACTCTGAATATTAGGGATCACCTGCTTTATCTGGCAACTAGAACAGGTGACCTAAAATGGCCTTTTGAATTTTGGAATTTAATATACTTAAACATTTTTATTTGAAAAATTAAAAATTCCAAACTAAAAGTCAGGAAAGTTGGGTTCTGGTCCTAATTCTGCCACTGAATCTCGGTGACTTTGGGCAGGTCTCTTGCCTTTTCTGGAGCCTGATTTTTCCTTTCGTACAGTAGGTGGGTTGGAAGAGATGACCTCAGTGGGGCCTCCGACACTGACACTTCAGGTGGAGGCTTCAAGCAGACTTGTTCTTTCCAATCGCAGGTCTATTTCTTGAAGTGGGAGATGTGGTCTTTGGGGGAACCTGTACAAATTCTAATGAACTGCTGACACTGGTCAGAGTAGTAGTGAATGGATTATGCTTACTTCACACCTTCTTTTCCAATTTGATTTTATCCCTGTGGCTTTGGAAATGGATTTAAAAAAAAAGAGTTGGGCTAGCTCACAGAAGTGTTAGAAGCAGCACCTAACTGCAGTGTCATTGGTTACTAAATAAAGGAAGACCCATTCAACACCTGTGAAGCTGTAACAGAGATGGTCTCCATGGTAACAGTCAGGTTCTAGGATGAGCCTTGATCAAGTTCCAGTTAATGCCTGTCTTTAATACTGTCTGTAATATAACACCTCATTCCCTGCTTTGGATGAGCACTAGGAGGAGGTCAGAGTCAAGTGGAGGAGGATGATGCCGGCCATAACGCCATCCTGGTGGGACCAGGTCAGCACTATGATGCAGGTTAGGATGAAGTCAACAGGATAATGAGCTGATCTCAGCAAGCTGTCTTCTCTCTAAGGCTGCCCCACGGTGTCCATCTAAAGCTGGCAATGCACGAAGCTGCTGACTTGATTGGGCAGTCCTTTTCCAGAAGTAATTATAAAAATGTCCAAAGGGAAAACTTTCTATCCTTAGATCAGAGTCATCACCTGCTCACTGGTATCGTCATAATCTGCCCTACCACCATATGGGCTTCTGACTTGTTTGCTTTGCTTCTGGAAGGCCAGTGTGCTCACTCTGGGGAGGACTGGCTCCCGGAATCCGGAACTTTGGCTCTTAGCGTTGGCAAAGACCAGGTCCCTGGTCTGACCCTTGGAGTGATTCCAGGAAATGAGGATTCTAAATTAATTTTTCTAGTTTACTAGCTATCAATTATTGCATTGCTCCTCCCAGTTACCTTGAAGAATTTGCTTAACTGTATTTGTAAATAATTTAACATAAAATGCCTAGGACTTCTGTTAATATCAACATTAACTTGATTAGGTTTGCCATTATGGCAACATAATTTAATTACTGATGGACCATACATAATTTAGGCACTCTGAAAGCTATAGTCTTTCAAACTATCTTCCCTTATTCATTCAGTCTCTTTGTTCAACAGTATACTAGCATACCAAGTGGGTAAAACATATATGGAAAAGTATTAAAAAGAACAGTCTACTCTGTGACTATAGGGAATTACCAGTCTGGGCTGACAGGACCCTCTGCTGGATTGTTGTATCCTTAAAGGCAGGCTCCAAGGCCTACAGGTCTTTATCCCCCCACTGGGCTAGGGCCCAGCAGAGGTGAACAGTCATTACTAAGGGGCTTGTGGGTAAAACTTGGCCTATGTTAAGCAAAGTTGTGAATCCGAAGACCTGAGATAAGACCAACCTCAAATACTTATTGTCTGGATGGTCTTGGGCCTCAGTTCCCCAGGTAAGAAGAAGGGCAACCTCACTGATCTAGTGTTTACTTGTTAATTGGGATATCTATCTATCTATCTATCTATCTATCTATCTATCTATCTATCTATCTATCTATCTATCTTTGTTCTTTAGATTTCATTCAGGGTGAAAGCCAAGTCCATACAAAGTCCATGCAAATAATTCATAGTCTGCGGCTGCCTTGGCCCCAGTCACCTCTCTCTGACCTCTCACACCCTATTTTTACAGATGTGTTCTTGCTGCTCCTGCTCTTCCTAGAATGCTCACAGCTCTTCTTTACCTCAAAGCCATGGTCCTTGCTGTTGCTTCTGCCGGCAATGTCCTCCCCCTAGACATCCCTATGGCACCTTCACGGATATCATCCTCACATTGAGACTAAAACCAACCACCCTATTTACATTTGTAACCTCCTACCTCCGTTCCTCATCCTCTGATACCCTCTACTCTGATCTATTTCTTTTCCCTTAGCATTTATCCTATTCTAACTTACATATCATTTATCATGTCTATTATCTGTCTACCCTCACTGGCCTGAAAGTACCTTACAGGCAGACTTTTTATTTTATTTTATTCACTGCACAACATGCGGTAGGCACTCAACTCGTATTTGTTAACTGAACGAACAAATGAATGAAAGTAAGTTGCAAAGCATGTAAACAGTGGCCAGGCTGTCTAGTTCCTGTACAGTCCATGTTTCTTTGGGTGGGAAGCTGGGTTGTGGAAATAGCACACGGCAGAAGCACCGCTGTCATGTGAAGAATGGCTCACATAAACAGCAGGCTCTAGCCACAGGTACCCCATGAGGTGGCTGGTGCAATTCTCAGCGCCCCTCCTCACCCCTTTGAAAACAAGAACTTAAGGGAGGGTTTTAAAATGAATATTTCCAATTTCCCTCAAATAAGAAAGATTCTTCTTGTTTGGCCTCACAACTGCAACTTAATCCGCAGGCACGATTCTTTTCAAATATTATCTTCTGCCTGGTTAATGTATTTGTTTCTTTTCATAAACACCCTACTTTATACTGGACATTAATCTAACCACTTAGACATGATTAGCAAGCTAAGGGTCTTACTTATTAAAAACAGTTAATTTTCCCTTCTTAAAAACATGGAGACATTTGAATCCCTGAATGTGCTCATTTATCACCAACCCCCAACAAGGCATTCAGGAGTTCTCCGTGTAGGACATGAATAATTTTTATAAAAACGCAGTTGCTGACTGTGTCGTACATCCACGCAGCTTTATAAAACAAAGCAAATGATTACCATCAATTACAATAACCTCACTAGACAAGACGGCAATTAATCTAAGCTCTTCAGATAAGGACTGCTGCACTGTGCCGAGGAAAACGCTCGGCGTTAATGGACTTATCACGATCAGCAATGATAGATGGGGCAGATGGCAATGTGATTATTCATTGTCAACAAAATAAACACATGCTCTGTGGCTTGAAGTGTCTACCTGGGTCCTCTCAGTGGATAGCCAAACACAAAGGCCAAAGGTGGCAATGAAGATAGCACAAAATAAACATACTATGTTCACCTACAGGAGGGGAAATATTTACTTTAACTGGGGCTAACCGTCAGTGGAATCGGATTGGAGAACAGTTTCTTTAAGGAAATCACGGGCTGTGCAGAATTTCGGCATTAAAAGGCACATTAAAGCTAAAAGGATGTGAGTCACTTTTATGAAGTCCTCAAATTCCATTCCATGCTTAATAACTCCGGTGATGGGAATTCGCTGGTGTCAGAGGTAAACTCATTCCATTGACTGATAGTTTTTATAGTTAGAACATATATTCAGCCAAACTCCATTTTCCTGGAATGTTCACTTATTTATTCTAGTTCTTTCCCTCATACCACAAAGAAAACGCCAAACTCTTCTTGCTCACTACAGCCCTTTAGGTCTCTCAAAGGCCAAATGCCTATCCAACTGCTTTCCATACGGCATTGTTTCGGTGCTTCCAAAATCCTGATTTCTGGCACCTAAACCCACACCAGTTTACAGATCAGCCATACAAAAACCACTCACACTGATATGGAGGGGGTTGGAAAGAAATGGGATACAGCTGATGTGGTCTACCGAGGGCAAGATCTAAATGTACTTCTGCTGAGGCGAATGCTCAAGTTTGCCTTGGAGCAATGGATGTGTGCGGCTACCGTGCTTGGGAAGCTGTTCCCCAAACCCCACCAGTCTAGAAAGCACACAGCTTTGCTATTTCCAGAGGGCAATTACCTCTGGGTGCTCCTTCTTCATTTTTGTGCTATGTGGCTTTCTTAAGCCATGATGGTTTAAAAAACTGGGATAATTTAGATAGAACCTGGGCTGAAATTGGCACAGTGGTCACTACCGAAATCTCTTGCGGGAATTTGTACAAATGTGCACACCTGGACCCCACTCCTGGAGACTGAGTCAGTTGCTATGGGAGAAGAACTCAAATGTAAATATTTTGACAATGATTCCCAGTTAATGCTGATTTGCAAATGCTTTCTTCATCGAGAACGCTTAAGAATGCATTATTGAGGGAGTGTTTCACAAATCTCATTATCAGACTCTCATGGGAACTTCTAAAACAGGATTTCCTGGAGTGTCTGATACCTGTGGTCTGGGGTAGGTCTAGGACAGTGGTTGGCAAACTGCGGCTCACTAGCCACATGCTCTTTGGCTCCTTGAGTGTGGCTCTTTCACAAAATACCACATCGTGGGAAAGCCCATTTTGAAGAAGGAGTGTTAGAAGTTTAAGTCTAAAAAAAATGGCTCTCAAAATTCAATCATTGTACTGTTGATATTTGGCTCTGTTGACTAATGAGTTTGCCGACCACTGGTCTAGGAAAATGAACTCATTGACAGATCAAATTGTTATATGCTTTCCTTGAGGATTTTGGAAGCATTCAATTACTCCAAAATTGTAGCTCATATATCAATTACAGAGCTCCTTTATTATATATTGAAGAAATAAGCAACTCTAAGGAATTCTACAATATAAAGATTTTAGCCAAGTAAGCATCTACATTTTTAATTCATTCTTTAAATAAATTCTTTCATTAATTCATTTTTACTCTGAGGCAATCTTGTGATAGGCACTGAAATGTAACAGTACAGTGAAAGAGGAAAAAAAAGAAATAATAGCAAACCGATAAATGAGCAAGTAACTCAACAAATAAAATGATCAGAACTCTTAAAATAACATGTGTTTATCTGATTTTGAATATTTTCTAATTCAGATTGGCAGTCTCTAGTCATTCTTAATTCATGAGCTGTTGCCCTACTCTAGTTTAGGATCTGCAACTAGGGATTTTTGCATTACAGTGCCTTTGGCAGACTTCTCTAATTAATCCTAGAATTTCTGCTACACATTCTAGAAGGAGACCCATATTCCTCCTGCTCAGCCCTGCCCTCTGCGCAGCTATTACTAATTGAAGATGTATGAAATCTATGCAAATCTTCCTCAATACTCAGTGCTCTGACTCATCTGGTGCCTTTGTTGTCCCTCATGTCTTGCTTTATCTTTGCTGTCTATCAACCATTGAGTACTAGTGCTCCTCACATTTGGAATCCCCGTTAATTTTCAAAGTAACCTGGAGAGCTGTCTAACTCAGCCTTAGAAAGATCAAATAGCCATCTCAAGATCACGCAATTAGTGTGTATCAGAGCAGGAGGTACAAACTCAGGTTCTTTGACACCAAACATGATGCTTTTAAAATTGTTCTGCATTGCTTCTCTTCTCAACCCAGTGTAAAGGTGAGGCGTCGTCTGATCCCTTCAAGTAAAATTTGCCAATTCTCCTTTGAGTTGGCCAGAGCCTTTGTACACCTCGATTACAGCGTGACATTATACTTCAGTGATTTGAATATAGCACCCTTTGAGCTCCTCTGTGATAGGAGCTCTGTGGTTTTATTTGCTTTAATCTCTGTATACCTGGTAATGAGCAGAATGCCTAGGAAGGTTCTCAGTTGACACATTTTGAACAATTATTAAAATCTGGACACTGGACTCATTAAGGTGGTGCATTGCCTTCTCAGTGTATGGCCTTATGACATCAAAAACAATGCCAGGTTTAAACAGGTTCTTGATTAAAAGCACTTTAAAAGACCACATTAGTAATGAGATGTATACTTTTGTTATTTCAGAGCCGCCTTGACATCAGTTATTGAGGACTCTTAAACAGAAACCTTGTTACAGGATATTTAGCATGTAACCCCCCGGCTCCTTCTTGATAACCACTGTCAAGTGCAAGAGAGATCAAAGAGGTCAAATAAAACACACCCTGCTTGTCAAGTGTCATAACACAGATGCCATCTGCTTAAACTGTAGCTCTCATCCTATAATTGAGACTGGTTTGGCTCACTGCTGTGGCTTGAGTTTTTTCTGGGTTGATGGTGGCATACAGCGACACTCACCATTAATGGTGACTATTTAGTTACCTGGCATATACTTCACAGTAAATTACACTTTTGTGCAAATAAGACCCATTCTACCAGGATGGAGAATTACAGAATCTATGTTATCATATGTGACCTATGGGGAGATTGATTACCCAGATAGAAGAAATGAAGATGAGCTTGAAAGATAAAGGTTTGAGGTTGAAATTTTCGTTGCTCTGGCAACGACTTAGGGCATGAGTCACAAGAAAGGTGCACCGAAGTTTTGGAAGGAAATATTCCGTTTCATTGTGGGCTTCCCTGGCAAACACTGGAAGCTCATTATAGACTTCCACATCAACTTGCAAAAGACCGAGGGAGAGAGAAGGTACCGAGCTTCTTGTTTTATAGATTCAAGAGAAATCTTTCCACCTGTTATCCCACCATGGCTATAATAGGCACCAAATCTTGTTAAGTTGCACTTAGCCTCATTCCCAACAGCCCCACCTACCTCCCCAGAGAAGGCTTGTCCGTTGAGGAGGTGCTCCGACCCTTGGCTATCTTCACTCCCAAAGTGGAGCCGGATCTCCTCCAGCCGGTGGCTGTAGGTCATGGGCCCTCCTGATATGTTGACCAAGTGCTCCTTGTCCAGGCGCAGAGACACGTGTCTTCCAGTGTTGTACATGGTCCCACTGACCTGCAAGGCAACGGGCGACAGGTCAAGCAAGGCTCTGCTCCTTCCATTTCTCGCCAGACCTAGCATGGTGCTTACACCTATGCCTTCCACTTCCTCCCAATGGGAGGACATTAGGTTGAATCCACATGTGGAATGGGGAGCAGCAGGCTCCCCAGAGAGTACTCGTGCACTACGTGGCTTCTATGGGACTTTTCGTGCAGCATAAATCACATTATCATTTAGGAATTTGAGGTAGGAACTCAAAGGAGACCTCATCAACCATGACTAACGTTTTGGACATTGCACCTTATACAACATTAACTTGTCTTCTTATCATAAATATTTCGGATGTAGAAATGCTGCAAAAGTTCACGTCTCAGGCGTGAGAAATTGGAGAAGCAGTTAGTAGGGGTGAGATGCTACAGAGGCCAAATGAGAGACAAGGAAGCCAAAATGGATAACGAGGAACAAAACGTAGTGGGAGACTGAAGGCATGGGTCTGCAGTCTCAAGTGTCCAGTCCAGTGTGTCTTGATTAGGTCCCTCTCTCCCCTCTGCAACCAGACGCTGCACAGGATGAGAGCTCTGATCCTTCCTCGAAGCTGGTGGCCTCAGTGCAAAGCTAAAGAGATGTATACAAACTTCCCCTTTCCAAAGATTCCTAGACTTACTCCTCACTCCCAAGTCCATCCTGCTTCAGCCCTTGCGAAAAGCTAGCCTTACTGCTTGTGGTCCTTTTACTTGTCTCCTTTTTGACTTTGATGCTCAGCATCATTTTCCTATTACCTTAGCACCTCTCAACGCTTGTTTCTAGAACACCAATTCTTACCTGTGACATTAACTGCCTTAGTCTTATGGGTTGACTTGGCTCTAGGAGCAGATCAAAAGCTCAAGGAAGACTTTGAGTGGGTCTGGATGGAATGTTCTAGGCTATTGGATGCAGAACTACTTGCATTTTCTTCCTTTGGGCCAGCCCTATGGATTCCTTAAGAGCTTCACATAACTTTTGATACCTTTATAGCACTAGCTTTACCCGCTTCTCCACTGTTCTGACACTAGTTTTTTAAATAATTGGTTAGTTTAGTTCTGTACAATGCTCACTGTGGCAGAGACAGTGATGCTTGCCAAATACTCAATTGACTCATTATTCTACCATCTTGCCATAAGGTGGAGGCCATGTGACTGGTGTTGGTCATGGGCTATGAAGAGACATGACAAGTGTCACTTCCAGGCTGAAACAATGAAAAGCTCATGCACGATTCTCCAGCCTCTCCCTTTTCGGCTGTACCAGCCAAGTGGGTGATACAGAAATATGTAAATGTGGTGCAGCTACAAGATGGAGCCTATATCAGCCTGGGTCCCTGGCAGATTATAAAATGGCCAGAACTCTTTCCCTCCCCGTACCTGCACTCCTTAAAGTGTGACTCTGTAGCTGTTCCCATGAAGATGGGGGTCTATTTCTTCACCCCTTGAATCTAGGCTAGCTTTGTCACTTGCTGTGACCAATCGCATATAGTGGGTGTAATATGCTACTTCTGAGAGTAGTAGATCCTTACATGCTTTCTCCCTCCTTCTTGGGAACTTGAGACCTCCATGCAAATAAGCCTGAGCTAGCCTACTGAGCCTGACACCATAGTGAGAGAGCCATCCCAGGAGAAGCCATTCTAGATTGGCCATTCTATGGATCATCCACCATCTGATTAGCCTGGCCAAATCAGCTTAGGCTGGCCCAGATCAGAAAGCAGGCCCACAGACCTATACACACTATGTCAACCATCTTCTCTCTCCTGTGATCTGGAACTATCAACAGAGACTCTGGATTGTCTCTGCTGAGTTCAGAACTGGAAAGTCACATGGGGACTAAACAGTCAATCTGCTAAGCAGATGGAGTCAGCCCTAAGAGAGAGAAGAGAAAAGCAGATGTGCCAACAGTGACAGAGGAAACCATGCAGAGAGAGAAAGGGAATTGGAGAGAATAACTGCCTGACCTTCAGAAACTCTTGGCACCTCCCTATTCCAGTGTTTTCATGAGACCTGAGCTGTACTTTCTCAGATAATTTACCAATAAATTATTCTCTTTCTTAGGTTATTTATTCCTTGAAACCAAATGATCCCTGTCAAACGCTCCATTCCTGTTCTCCAGTCTCAAATAAATACATATTTAGTCAGTATGACATGATGAGAATTTATATACAGACCTTATAGTTAGACAGCTCAAGAAAATAAAAATTATCCAGAACCACTTACCCAATAAGCACCACTAATATTTTAGTATATGTACTCTTCACACTCATAACTCTATATACCCATATTTTAATGAAATTATTTTATGTGTGTATAAATAGAGAACTTATTTTCCACATATATGATTCTATATATAAATACATATAATTATATATAATGTATTAATGTAATATTAGCATAAATACATTATATATTATTTTTATTAACATAAATATTTCTGGTTATTAACTATTATTCTGTAATAACACGTTGAATAACTGTATAATATTCTTCTATAAAAACATATAACTTATTGTTGAATCTTTCCATCCCCTCTACTTTTTCACTATTGTACAAAAATAATGCATGAACATCCTTATAAATAATAGTTTTACTAAAACAGGGCTATTTCATTAGGCAAATTCTGGATGTGGTGATGTACACATCATCACAGTGCTCACTATCCAGTGCCACATCCATCTGCTGTGGAGAGTACATCTCACGGAGCAGGGATGGATCTTTCTAATTCTCTTCAAATGATATTAAGAATTCAACCTGTACATCCATGGGCATCAATGGTATGCAAGGCAGCATAAGAGGAGCTGCTCTGAATTCTTTTTAAAAAAATATATATTTTATTGATTTTTTTACAGATAGGAAGAGAGAGGGATAGAGAGTTAGAAACATCGATGAGAGAGAATCATTGATCAGCTGCCTCTTGCACACCCCCTACCGGGGATGTGCCCACAACCAAGTTTACATGCCCTTGACCGGAATCGAACCTGGGACCCCCCAGTCCGAAGGCCAATGCTCTCTCCACTGAGCCAAACCAGTTTCGGCTGCTCTGATTTCTTATAGGACATATGCTCTGTCCCACTGCGCAGATATCTTGGGCTTCTCTGCATTTCTAGGAATGCTTTCATCTGGGTCTGTTTCGTGTTTCTAAGAAAACTGTTGTTCACTGAATCAAGCCAGTGACAATGTCGTACATTTGTCTGCATTTTTGCAATACTTAGGAACACACATTGGCACATATTCAATGGAAGAATCAAGGACTCTTGAATCAAAATATTCCAAATCTGTCTCTCAGTGATCTTTCAGTGAATTATTTTATTATTTTTTTTTAATTCTCACCTGAGGACATGTTTAGAGAGAGAGGAAGGTGAGTGGGGGGAGGGGGAAGGGGAGAAAGAGAGAGAAAGAGAGAGAAAGAGAGAGAGAGAGAGAGAGAGAGAGAGAGAGAGAGAGAGAGAGAGATCATTTGCCTTCTGTATGTGCTCCAACTGGGGACTGAATTTGCAGCCCAGATATATGATCTGACCGGGAATAAAATTGGTGACCTTTCAGTGAACAGAATGATGCTCAACCAACTGAACCACTCTGCACTCTGCAGCTTCAGTTTCCTTAACTGTAAGGTAGAGATAAAAAATTTCCCCCATGAAAACAAAGGATAAAAGAAGTATGACGTATGTAGAAAACAAATGTCAAAATGACAGAAGTAAATCTCGCCTTATCAGTAATTAATTTACATGTAAATAATTCCACCTATGTGAGTAACTAGAGTAGTCACAATCACAGAGATAGAGAGTAGAATGGTGGTTGCCAGGGGCCGGAGGTAGGGAAAAATGGGGAGTTATTACTTAATAGGCTTAAATATTCAGTTTTGCAAGATGAAGAGTTCTGGAGATGGATGGTTGCACAACCTGACGGTACTTAATACCACCAATGTGTACATGTAAAAATGGTTAGGATGGCACATTTTATAGGTGTATTTTATCACTATATAAAACTGGGAAAAATGTCCCCAATGAGGGTGTGGTGAGAATTAAATAAATAAGATGTGTTTTCATTCTTCCCCTTTCCTTAATTTTGACGTGTTGCATGGGTGCCTAGCTGATGTTGAAGGACCATGTTGATCTTCCATACTTCCTGAGCCTGGCGGGATCCAGCGCTGCTTGCTAAGCATCACAATGAAGCACTTTAATTGTTCTGCATTGTAATGAGTCACTTGTTTCCCATTTCGGATTTTAAAGCTCCAGGCATGAGATGCATTCAAAATCATTTTGCAGGCCATGAAGCAAAACAAAATCAGAGTCATCGGGAATAAAACACTGCACCTTTTAGTTCTCGACGCAACTTCTAGACCCCTTCTACTTACATGACTCTTCATTCATTCATTCATTCATTCATTCATTTGTTCATTCATTCATTCACTCATTATTTTGCCAGCAATTCATACAATATTCAATATATGTGACTGTGCACTAGGAGCTAGGAATTGTGTGGAGTAAAACCAGGCATGCTCCCTGCCCTCATAGAGCTCACACTCTCCATTATGTAGAGACCAGAGTGGGGGGGAAGGAAGTGATGGGGAATCCATCTGAAATTCCACCACTTGTCTATGTGTTCTTATAATTGGATGCAGCACCCCCTTATACCACCCTTTCCCCAGACACCAAAATAACATTAATTTGTATTAATCAAAAAAAGCTGTGTAGCTTGGGTATGGTTTGTTGCACTTTAATTTAAAAATAAAGGCTTGACAACATTATGTATGATATCTAACGGTGCATCTGCACTGTAGTAATTAACATTGCAGCAGTGTCATTTCATCTGTGATGCTAATTACTGCGTTTCCAATGAACTATGCTGGTGCACAGCACGTTGACAAAGTTGTATGATGCAGATCAGGAGACAGAGTGAACGAAGAAGTTGATGCTGCAGCGGATCTCCAGGAGGCCTCTGGCTGCCTCCCAGTTCTCCTTTGTCCTAGTTCTTCCCACTGTCCTATTTCAATCCACTGAGAAACGAGGAGAGAGGTGTATGGGATTCCCGTTCTACAAACAAGGGAAGTAAGTGCGGTTGGTGAATGCCCAGAGACTTTTCCCGGATCACACAGTTGGCAGTGAGGCAAACCCGGGTCATCGGATGCTATATCTAACGAGCCTGATATGACCAAAGGCGAGTATCTCAGCTCATTTCAGCTGGAAACTATGTCGGGGTTTTCATTTCTTCTCCAGTCTGGAGATTTAGGGCAGAGGAAACAAAACCCCACTTGTGTAAAAGGAACAGGCGGCCACCTGACTTGCACAAGAGCTATCTTCATTCTCAACACAGTTGGGTAGGAAAGGCAGGATGGAGGGCACCCGCAGATTCTGAGGACTCACTATGTACCAGCTAGCGTGCCGCTTTATAGGTCAGGAAACCAGGTGCACATAGGCTAAGAACTCGACTCAAGGGTACAAGGGGAGCAGGTGACGAGACTGACACTCAAAAGAAGTCTTTGTGAGCCGAAGTTCATGGTCTTCCCACTGTCTCAGAGAGCAACGTCAAAGCCACCAGAGAGAGGCTTCCTTCCGTTTCTCAGCGACTCTGTAAATTCAGACATTGAGTAATGGTCTTTTTATTTATTTTTCTATATAGAGTTGGCACAGGCCTTGTTCACTTGTAACACAAGAGTGCTGGCATTCTTGCCTTTAGGATACAGTCTCATTTAGCAGATTGTCTTTGACTATAATTTGAGGGGACACAATGGGCTGACATCCACAAGAGTAGCAGTGATTATGGCATATTCCAGGCCTTGTACTTTGTAGCTCCAATTAATACTTGCAGTGCCCGTGTGAGAAAGGGATTACTATTCATATTCTACAGGGGAAGACATGGAGGCACAGGGAGATTAAATGATTCTACACCAACCTCCAGCTCGAAGTCAGCAGAGTCAGAATTCCAGCCTAGGCCTGTCTGATTCCACATTCTACAGCTCTTGAAAGAGAAGTCAGAATTAGGCAGAGAGTGTTATGGAAATTATGTAGTTCATAAGGGGTTGTGGCTAAACTCTTAAAGCCCATGGGTGTACAAGTTTGGGTTAAATTTGACCAGGCCTTGTCCACAACACTCTTGGGGGTTTCAAGATCCAGGAGAGCAAGGGGAATCCCAGCCCCCTCTTGCTGGGAGTTGAGAGATGGCTCATACATCCCTGCCTATCCTAGTGCTGGCTTAGCAACTGGGTGGCTGAGCCCGTAATGTTGGCTCAGCGCCTAGAGGAGTTAGTGAAGAAGGTCCGACAACCATGTCATATAAATTAGGTGTCCTTTCTTTGCAACCGAGGTTTCCTATTATGTGTCTCTGACTGCTCTGCTGAGGTGTGTAATAGGCCTTCTATGAATATAATTAGTGAGCCTAAGAGATTTAAGAACAGCACTTAGTCTGGTTTCCCACAGAGCAGCTCAAGATGCCAAAGGGTTGACTTGTAAAGGCTGAATGCAAGGAGCCAGAGGGCTGCTTGCTCCCATGGGCACTCCAGAGGCATCGCTGCCAGGAGAAACACCTAGAGTCAAATAATTGGCCTCATTGCAGCATAGCATATACACAGACTGGCGAAATTAGGGTAGTGTGGATTCTAGAGCTAAAAGGACTTCAGAGAGAATGAGGCCCAATCTCTTACTTAATAAACCAGGACACCCAGAGAGACAGAGACCTCGGGTTGTACAACAAGTAAGTGGCAGACCCAAGACTAGAAATCTCATTTCCCTAGTCTCTTATCTCGACCCCCCCTTTAAATTATTATATGTTGAGGGTACAGAGCAGACTGGCATGGGAGTTGGAACTGCTCTAGTACTAAGGGTGTGTATACGTGAATGCCAGAGAAAAAAATATTCAGCCTGACATCTGGACATAGCATTTACCTGATACGATTCATTTGGGTTTGGGGCTCTTCTCAGCACTCGCCCAGATGTTTTATGCTATGAAAATTTCAGAGCGATGATTAGACATGGAGGGGGTTAGATGCTGAAGGGAGAGATGGGGGTAAAGGATGTGGAGCGTTGGGAGAAGGCATTTTTGTCATGCAGCTTTCAAAGAAAGCAGAAGATAAATATTTGGAGCTCTCGGGTTGCAGCTGTTAGGAAGAAAGTGGCTGAGGCGAGGGTAAGGAAGAAAATAAAACCCGACCAGAGTGATCTGCTTTGAGTTGCCATAGATGGAGCTGTGTAGGAGGGCTGAAGAAGTACTTCCAAGTTCTCACCCACCACTCTTAACCCTGGAGGGCGGATAGAGGTTTCTTCCTTACCAATGCCAAGTTTATTCTCGTCTTTCTCTAACCCATCCCTATGAGTCAGCCTGCTTTTCCTATGCAAAGAGACTAAGATTTTGGAGTCAACATTGAAAGACCAGATGAAGTGATCACATGGGCTGCTTATTGTGACACTAGTCCTATTATTATGAAGATAAAATTAAACCTGTGTATGGCGATGCTGACTCTTCAAACAACAAATGACTCCTTTGCAAACTCTACAGGGATGCGAGGCAGTACCATTGCAGTGAAGCAGCTCTTGCCACGATTGGTGCTGGTGCTTATGACCAGAGGAACGGAGAGCAGGTATGAAAGAAATTGCCTGGTCCACAAAGGTGTGGGCTGTGTGAAGAGAATCTCTTCACCCTCCATCTTCCTCCAGGGGCCATTGGCCAGGTGGCTGCCTATAAGTTGGGCATGCTCTTACCAAACATAGTTGTTGGTACTGAGCCCTTTACCTATATCTCAGCCTTGCCCAGTCTCTGGCCAGGGTTGGGGGGACCCCAGAGAAAAGTGTCTGGAATGAGTTTTTCCCTTATAGTCCTGGATTATGGGTTTCCAGGAGTGAGTCCCATGAATTACTTGGCTATTAAGCCACTGCTACAAACCAATAATTTTTACTATTAATTTAATTGTCTATAACAGTGGTCAGCATACCAGGGCTCATGAGCCACATGTTGCTTGTGAGCCATGGTTTGCCGCTCTATTGGCTAATAAGTTTGCTAAACACTGGTCTATAATAATAAAAGCATAATATGCTAATTAGACCAGACATCCTTCTGGACGTCCTTCCGGATGAAGCTGGGGCTGTGAGGAAAGCCCGGGTCCCAGGTGCCAGAGGGAAGCCAGGGGGAAGGAAGGCCTACTCTTGCACGAATTTCATGTATCGGGCCTCTAGTATTTTAATAATTTAACACTTAAGTAAAATCTAATAATTTGTCTTGTGTCTCCTTAGGTGCTTTGCAAACATTTACAATCCCTACACAAAATCTACAAGGTAGGTGTGATCTTCACGTTTTCCAGCTGAGATGACGGACGGCACGCAGAGGATTATGTGACACCCCAATGACTGTGCACCTGAGATGTCACACTGTTGTCTACTCTTCACCCCGTGCGTGTCTCAGAGGCTCTCCAGTGTGATGAACACTTCCTGTGCCCTGGAAGGAAGGCTCAGGGTCTTAAACTGCTAAATATCATTCACAACCTAAATCCAAACAGGACCCCCACCCCTGATACAACACTTATGGTTTTGGATTCACCGTGGTGGCCATTCACTACCACAGCCTTTAACAAGTGCTGGGAGACCGTGAAAAAAAGACACTTATTTATAGAAACAGCACGAATCCTTTCTTGGAAGCAAGCAACCAAGGGAATTACATTTTCTGAGTAGAGGTCACATCTAGATATACTGCTGCTGCTACCACAGGGACATCACTAGCCCCTATTGTACTCTATGTGTCTGCCGCTGTGCATGCATTAGCAACTCAATCCTTGCCACTGCCCACGAAGCAGATAGTTTTATTGCCAGCATCCTGATGAAGAGACTGAGACTGCGCGAGGGTACACAGGTCACAGAGCTCTAAGTGTCAGAGACAATATACAGGAAGGAGCCCGGCTGGACTGCAGACTGAGCTGCTGTGTTGGCTCTGAGGAGGGAGAGATGACTTCCATTCAGGAGCACTAATGATGGTTCCCCAAAGGGGCTGGCAGTGGACACGGGCCTTGGAGAAGGTGGGATGCAGATGTCCAGAGATGCTTAGATCAGGGGAGTAGCCTCAGCAAAGACCCGGGGATGGGAAAATGCAAGGCGTGCAAAGAAAATGGTAGAAGTGACTAGGCAGTGTCCCGGGAGTGATTCAAACATGAACAACCAAGGGTGGGGTGGCACAGGTAACTGAGACGGTAGGTACTGGACCCCCGGATGGTGCTGTACATAGCTCATCTCATTTACTTTTCAGCAAAGCCTGTGAGGTAGGGCATATTACTATTTCTGTGTTACAAGTGAACACAGGGCTCTGAGAGGTTAGCTAACTTACTTAGGTCATTCCTGTCCCACTATTTCCACTATAATATTAGAAAAGGACACTATTTCCCCCAAAATAACTTCCTGCTGGCATGCTCTGCTCTACCACACCGATTCTCCCAATTTTCCACAGTTCAATATCAGAGAGCACCCCCACTGGGGAATCTCCTCTTATTGCCTATCACCACCACCACCACCACCTTCGTCATCCACATTAACCTTCTCCTCCCTCCTCCCCAGTCTTTGATGATAGGAACAAACTCGAAAATCAGCAACCAACAAAAAGCCCAACGCAATGAGTAAGTAGCTGATAGCATCAACTAGAATCTCACCTTGGGAATGAGAAGATAAATACCACAATAACCCAAATCTCAGAAATGCATGGCTCAATTTTACGCAATTGATATTCCATTTCATGGATCCAAAGCAACAGTTACATCAGCCAATTTATGATGTTAATATAGTAAAATGCCTACTGAGGGAAGGCAGGGAAGCCCGTGTGCTGTGGGGATGCTTTGCTGAGGCTCCTACAACCAGCTTTCTGGGGGTCCAGCACGGGGCAGCAGATGGTACTCTTCCCTTCCATCCATGACAAAACTATTGAGTGGCTCCAGAGTTGTTTGTACAATTGATTCAGCTGATATTATGAGAGCGTACATGCCAGAGAAGTCAGAGCAAATGAAATGCACTGCTGTGCTCCTGTTTCCTGCAAGCAGGAGACAGTCTTAAACCCAGAGGGTCCAAAAAACCATCTAATCCAGCGGTTGCCAACCAATGTTCCATGGACCACTCGTGGTCTGTGAGGTCAGATAGATTAGATTCTAATCCTTTCATACACCCCACTCTTGTCCCAATTCCATCATTCTAGCCCATTGAAAACCTGGACAGGTGTTATTTTTTTAAAAAAAAACAATGAAGTGTTCTCATGGCACCTTTTGGCTATGTTAACCCTTTCCCCTAGATTTTTTATGGTCAAATAACTTAAAATACAGCAAAACCTATTTTTACTACTTTCTTGATATTTTTTTTTCTCTCTCTCTACACACACACTCACAGAAACTGTCTTCATCTCTGGCATACAATCATTCAGCCATTATAAAAATGCCACCACCTAAAAGCCGCTATAATGCATCTCTTTCTCTCTGTCTCCACAACCACTACTTCATCTTATTCTGTCCTATTATTTTATGTTTTCCTCTCCTCTCCCACCCCTCCCCCAGCCACTACCTAATTTAAGCCCTTATGTTACTGCACCTCCTCAAATCCCAGGTGCCACAGACTGTCAGATTTTGTCCTACTGCAGAGAGAAAAAAATGCTACCAATAAAATGATGACACAGCATTGTTTGTAGGAAGATCCTCAAGAGATGTTAAAACATAAAAGGAAATTGTGCACCTTAAACATTGACGATACACAATATCTCAATGACATAACCTTGTAATCGCCTCTCCTACAATCTTGTAGGGGCACAGCAGGGCCTTTGTAATTGGGCCCCCTCCTACAGCTCCTTTTCCTCCGCTTGGCAAATCCCTTCTCACCCTTGCAGACCATCTTCTCAAAGTCCGTGGGGACCCCTCAGATGTGGTGATGATGCTTCCCTGTGCTCCCATGGCATTCCCAACGTTCTCACGTGGATTAACACCTACTTTTTATTTTGTGATTATCTGCCTATGTGTTTTTCCCTCCCGGGGCTATGAGGAATCTGAGGACAGGCTGCATGTCTCCTTCACCCCAATATCTCTGTCCCTGGCCCATAGCAAGTCCTCAATGAGATTCAGGGGTGGGGGACCTTTTTTTCTGCCAAGGGCCATTGGATATTTATAACATCATTCGCGGGCCATACAAAATTATCAACTTAAAAATCAGCCTGCCATATTTGTCCAAACATTTAATTAACTCACTCTTAATGCCTTGGCAGGGCCAGACCAAATGATTTTGTGGGCCTTATATGCCCCGTGGGCCAGACATTCCCCACCCTGGATAGATATTACTGAACACAGCTGAAGACATGCGTGATGCTCGTAGCTTCTGAGCACAGCCACCAGAGGGCAGTGTGGAACCATCCTGTGGCCAGAGCTGCCGTTTCCCAGGAATCTAGGTTGCAGAGGTTGAAGGAAGCTGGGCCTCCTGAGGGCAAACTGGCTCAGAGCCTAGGAGGCTCCATAGCTCTAAGAGAGCTCCCACCATTCTGCAGATTCTACCTCGAGGATGCTCCTTGAATCCCGTATCCCTTGCCAAGCCCCTACCACTAGGTGCTTCCGGGTGGCTGCCTGGGCGCATTTCTTTCATAAGAGCCCAACGCTCTTCCCAGCTTTCCATCCTGAGCGGAAGGGGGGAGGCGGTGGAGAGGTGAAGAAACATCTCCGGAACATTCTCATTTCTAATAAACACAGGCTTGCCATGAAGGGCCTGCAGTATAATTGCTCCACTTTGAAGAACAACAGGTAGCAGCATCAATATTTGATTTTTAAAAGGTTGCGCGCGAGGTTTTAAATATTAAAGATGAAGGCAAAGTCTCAGATCGTCTTTTCATCTCAGCAGTTGAAGCATTTTAAACGGAAAACGGTGCTAATGAGCAGAATAAGACCGTGTACCCATCAAGTGGCATTCGGGTTGCAATGAAGCAAAATCATTTTGAGGTGGGGGTGGGGCTAGGGTGGGGAGCCATGAAGGAAGTTTTCTGTTCATTATCCCAGTAATGAGAGAAAAATAACACAACCACCAGAGTAACTTCCTCCCATCTCATCGTGGGCTGTTTAGTTCCCTCTATGAGTGGTCTGGGACAGGCTCCGAGAAAAGCTCATAAATTAACTATCCAACTTCCTGCCTAATGAGCCCAATATGTCAATTTTCAGTGATCAGAATGATGCAATTCAATAAAGCACAGTTCATTTTGTAAGGAAATATACTTTTAATAGGGAGGACGGCAGGGTCACGGGCCTCCTGAGATAATTATGGGGCAGAGGAATTAGCGGCGTGGAGCTGCACTCTGTCTGGAGACACCCCAGGGGGTTTGTGTGGCAGATATTGTCTTTCAGGGACAATAAATTCCTTCATTATATTTCCATTCCTGCATTAATGCAGCCGTCTCCGATTTACTTGTAACCAAGAAGGCGGGTTATCCCTGAAACTTGGCATTTAATGCTAATGAGTGCTAGCAAGCCAGGCCACTCCGTGTGTGCGTGTGTGTGTGCGTGTGCGTGTGCGTGTGCGTGTGTGTGTGTGTGTGTGTGTGTGTGTGAGAGAGAGAGAGAGAGAGAGAGAGAGAGAGAGAGAGAGAGAGTGCTAGGGGGTGGGGGAGTTCAGGCAATCCAACAGGACAGTCAGGAACCTGAGAGATCACTGGGGTAGGGCCTGGAGGACTGAGATGGCTCTGGCCAGCCAGCCAGATGGATGCATGAATATCTGGACAGGTCAGGAGTAGATAGCCCGAGAGCCCTGAAATCACAGCTGAAAAGAGAAGCTGAGCTGACTAGCAGGGAAGGCAGTACCAATGGACATCCAGACTGAAAAGGCAAGGGGTCCTTTGGTAAAGCATATAGGACTCAGTTGAAAAAAAAAGTGAGAGTTCTGGGCAGCAGAAGCGTGTGGGACCCAGTCTCAGAAGCAAGAAAGGGTGAGGGAACTCCTGCTGATGACCCAGGGTTGCCTATGCAGCGTGGGAGGCTCCGGGCACTTCCTGGTGATGGGGCCAAGGGCAGCCAGCCCATGGGTGTCTCTTTAAGAGGCTGCACCTTGAGACACCCCCTTTACGACCCAGGACTCCACAGTCCGACTTGTTGGCATTGCTCCATTCTGTAATCTGCACCCAAGAGCGAAGGGTACCTTTTGTTTTTAATGGCAGAGGTAGATGGAATGAATTTCACAGTCTCCATGTGGGAACAGACGATCCTCTAATATGTTATCCAATCATGATGGGAAGCTCTGCTTTGGAGGGGAAAAACAAAAAACAAAACAGGGAAGACGAGTTCCACTGGCATCCTTCAACGTGACTCTAGGGTAGCGGGTAGGCAACGCAGCAGGAGAGAGGACAGCTCCTGGCGTCTGTCTGATTCAAGTTCTGACTCTTCTGCTCTTAGCTGGGTGGTGTTGGGCAGGTTGCTCAACTCTCCGAGCTGCAGTTTCCTTAACTGACATTTAATTTGCTGGCAATCTATCATCTATTTCAAGAGAGATGGGAAGATACGTAAATATGTCAGTCCGCTTACTTTTGCTTCGTTTTGATTTCTCTAACATCAGAGATAAGAGGAGTTAAGTTTCAAGCAGTATCAGGATTCTCTCCCTTAAAGCAATTCTTATCTAAAACGGGACTCAGCTACAAAAGCAAGGCTCTGCTCATTTGAGTCACTTGGAAATAAATTTGTGAAAAGAGGATTCTCCCATGAGTCAGCGGGCTGAGAGGATGATATGTTCATTAGGGGAGTGCTTCCATAAGGTGAGACGTGAATGGTGCCAAGTTCAACCTTCTTCAAACTGAGGTCCCTGATGGGCAGTGGCAGGCAATGTTTGACCTGTCCTCGAAATGAGACCTCTGGTGGCCCAGGACTTGCAGGAGGTACCTTGGCAAACATTTCCCGCTATTTAAACAACTCTCTTCTTTGGCTTTTGACACTTACCTTGTCTTGGTCTTCGACTATACTCAACTAATGTGCATAGAACATTTACTACCTGCAAATTCATTTTATATGTTCTGTCATTTAATCTTCTTCAGAATAGCATGAAGAGGGTTTCATGACACTGGCTTTTAGAGATACAAAAACTAAGCTTCGGGCAGGTTAAGAATGTAACTACAGAAGGCAGCTAATAGGATAGGGGGGCCCATCCTCACGCCTTTGGATGGGTTTCATGTCCCCCATTCTTTTTAGCACTTCATGTCTCATCCTCAGCGACCTATGGGTTTGATCTCAAGTATGTTACATAAAATTTATACTTTGAAATAGTTTTAGGTTTACAGGAATGTTGCAGAGCTAGACCAGGGGTTGCCTGTATCCCCCTCAGCCATTTTCCCCGAATGCTAACATCCTGCACAACCATCGTATGTCTATCACAGCTAAGAAATGGACATTGGTACATCACTCTCAACTAGACTTATATACTTGATTTGGATTACATCTATTTTTTCCACTTGTGTTCCCTTCTGTTCCAGGGTCCAGTTCGGGCGACCACGCTACATTTAGTGACTCACAGTTTTGACCTGATATTTGTGGCAAGTTCATTTGAGAAAAAGTTGCCATAGGGATTAAGGTTAAGGGCTAACATTCTGTACTCATTTCTAAGGAGAGAGTCGCCACTTGCTTTTGCATTTGTAGTTGAATTCGCTCTTGATAGAAGCAATGCTTCACACTCATTTCAGAGGCCACTTCCCTATTGGCTGGGAATCCTGGCTTGCTAGCATCGGAGCTGTGTAGGTTTGGGGTTGAGACTCAGCCTTCAATAGCCACAGTCTACCACTGTCTTCTTCCAAGGACAAGAAATTTCAAATCAACTCCTGGCTTTAGCATTCATCGCACTCCTGAAGTTTCCACACTTGCCAATAAGCAAGACATTCTATCATCTTTAAGGCGTCAAATCTTCGGATAAATTGAGTTTCATAAAATATTGCTCTATTGATCGCAGGGCTCAGCTCCGAATAAGGCACGCCAGCCGGAATTGCTGGTGGGGACTTTTCTGCAAGGAGGGTGTCCTCACATGCATGGGGACATGTATGAGGTCAGGGTCCCTGACTCTAAGTCTCAGTGCCTGCCACTACATCTCACCCAGTCTGATCAGAGATGCTGCCTCGGCTTCATAGGAAGGTTTCCCTGATGCGCATTAGGGCATGGGCAGAGGAGTCGGGAGTCCACACTGTAGCTAGTCCTGGGCACATGGGTGTGGGGCCTGTGTTACTGCTCCCGCTCCTCCCAGAACAAAAGAAGACAACCCTGTCCCAGAGCTCAGTTGTGAGAGTTTCCCATGTTTGCAGAAAGGAAAGGACCACCGGTGAAAACCGAAGAGGTGGCCCGACTGAAGAGGGACAAGTCAAAGCACAGTGTATCCCGACCCCAGCTTGCCCAGGGCTGCTCTTCACACAGCCTGCAGGGAAGTGCGGCTCCTTTTCAACATTAAAAAAAACACACACACCCACAGATAAAATCTTCACACTTTTACAATGACAACATACCTTGAATGCCATCTGTGCTCACCATTTGTTCAGGTAACTCAATGAGTTCTCATTTGGAGAACTACTGTTTTCAGGGGTGGGCAAACTTTTTGACTCGAGGGCCACAATGGGTTCTTAAACTGGACCCGAGGGCCGGAACAAAAGCAACCTGACCATGCTGGCACTCTCCTCTTGGGCTGCTGGTGAAGGAGCGGAGGGGAGAGCAAGAGAACCCTCCACTCTTTCGGCTCCACGGGCCGGATAGAACAGCCGAATGGGCCAGATCCAGGCTGTAGTTTGCCCACGGCTGCCTGTTTCTAGTCTTTTAAATGGGTGGATGGCTTCCCTTGAGATAACATCCCAGGACCCATGGCTGGCCCACTTCTCCCTCTCAAACTCACCAATCAGAGAAATCCGCCCCCCTTTCTTTGGGGAGGACGGGGGTGGAGGGGGGATGATGACAGAGGGACCAGAAGTGTTTGATCTGGGAGGAGTCCCTCCTCCTGAGTCTGGGTGTGGGAAACAAGGGTGCCCCAAGGCCTAGAATCTGCTTATGCATCGGTCAGAGCATAACATGAAGCCAGTGTTGGCAGGGTCAGGTGAATCAGGGTATGTGTAAGTATGATAAAATATAAGCTATTATTAAGAACCTTCCCACACCTGACTTTATTTCCTTGCCTTTCTGTAAAAGAACAAATTACTGTCTGAGAAACCTGAGCTCTGGCCCCTGGCCCTGAACCTAGAGGTTAGCCTTGAGTGAAGCGAGCTTTCTACCCGCCACCTCCCAGAAGTCCAGGCATTTTTTGGCATCCGGCTCCACTCAACAGAATGGAATGGCCAAACGTTGATTCGCAGGCTGGAGGGCGGGGGGGAGGGGAGGAAGAAACTGCAATTAAAAACATGCTAACGTCCTTTGAAAATTCATAAGCAACAACCAAGGACCCAGGGTGGTGCTTATGTTCCGACAGTCTGACAGCTTCATTGGTTGACGCTTTTTGAAAAAGTAACTCTCGAACTCGCATAAATCGCACCTTTTGTATTTTAAGTCACAGAGGCACGGCGGCATGATTATTCATGACTTTGGAGAAGGTTCTTGACAACAAGAGGACATGAATATCCCCAGCCCTGCACCAAATTAATTAGACACCCCAAGAATCAAAGAGAACAGCCAAGCGGAGCCCCTTCTCCCCAGGAGAGGAGAGGGGTCCGTGCTTTGCCACGCGTGGGGTCCGTGGTGTCACTCCTGAGAAGACAGGTGTGGGTGTCTGGCTGGCGGTTGATAAGTATGCTCGGGCAGCGGCTGCCGCAGAGACAGGTCTCTGCTGGCGACCGAGAGGGCTTTGATTTGCTTTGTGTTGCAGGTAGCAATTGGGCTTCTGAGCTTTCTGAAATGAGGAAGAAAAAGTATCCAAGATGCCAATAACGTACAGATGGGAACCCCAGCAGAATAAAATGGAGTTGCAGCCTTAAAATGACAGCTCCAGGTCAAAGAGGGTGAGTTACGTGCCCAACGCAGTGTGGAAGCGGGTGACCTGGGATCCTGGGGAAGGTACTGTCATCCTGATGTGACAGAGGGAGAAACTGAGGCATGGGAAGACTAAACAGGGTTCCCACCGTTATACTGACTATTAGATGCAGAACCAGGATTTAGACTAGGGGTGGGCAAACTTTTGACTCGAGGGCCACAATGGGCTCTTAAACTGGACCGGAGGGCCGGAACAAAAGCAACCTGACCATGCTGGCACTCTCATCTTGGGCTGCTGGTGAAGGAGCGGAGGGGAGAGCAAGAGAACCCTCCGCTCTTTTGCTCCGAGGGCTGGATAGAACAGCCGAATGGGCTGGATATGGCCTGCAGGCCGTAGTTTGCAGTTAAGTTATTTATTTAACTAGTGCTCTAAGCTTAGAGTATACAATTTTACCTATTTGCTCCCAAAAATTCTAGTTTAGCACTTCTTAGTTGGGATTCAGGAATCTGTATTTTAACAACTCCACCAGGTGATTCTCATCATGAGAGAAGTTTGGGAAACACTGAGCTAGAAGATATTATGCTAAGTGCAATATGCTAGTCAGAGAAAGACAAGTACCCTATAATTTCACTTATTTGTGAATTCTAATGAACAAAATAAACTAACAAACAAAATAGAAACAGACTCATATATGCAGAGAAAAGACTGATGGCTCTCAGAGGGGATGGGATAGGGTGGCTGGGTAAAAAAGGTGAAGGGAGTAAGCCAACCGACCCCAACCCCAAACTCATAGACACAGACAACAGTATGGTGATTACCAGAGAGAAAGGAGGCAGGGGGAGGTAGCAGAGGTTAAAGGGGGACAAATGGTGTTGGAAGGAGACTTGAATTGGGGTGGTGAACACACACTACAATATACTGATGATGTATGATAGAGTTTTAAAATACAACAACACTGAGGACTCCCGCCACTGAGGGTAAGTGGAGCTAGATCTTGTCCAGTACAAATATAATACGGGCCATATGTGTAACTTAAAATGTTACAGTTGTCACATTAAAAAACCCCAAAACAACCACCCCACAAGTAAAATTAGTTTTAAGAAAATATATGTTTTAGCCTAACGTATCCCAAATATGATAATTTCAACATGTGGTCAAAATAAAAATTATCGGTGACATTTTACATGAGTTTTTTAAACAAAATCTTCAAAATCCAGTGTGTAGTTCACATTTATGGCACATCACTGTTTGAACACCAAATTATCTTTAAAAATACTTGGTCTGTGTTTACATTTCATCCACGTTAGAGTTGAAGTAGAGTCACATACCTCAGTTGTACTACCGTGTTTCCTCGAAAATAAGACATCCTCTGAAAATAAGACCTACTTACAGGTTTCCTTCTGAGTGAAATATAAGGCATCCCCCCGAAAATAAGGCCCCCAGGCTCTGTCTCAGAATGAAAATTAATTTACGGTAAACTGGTCACTAGGGCCGTCCCAACTGGTGTCTAGCAACCAGTGACATTACGCGGAGTCCTGACGTCACTGCTGTGTGAATAGAGAGAAATCAGCATGGAAACTTCGTGAAACCTAAACTGCAAGAAGCTGTGACTTGGGAGAAAATCACTGACAGTTGTATTGCAAATGCACTGTGAGCAGGCTACCTTGACAAGAAGTACTCATTTAAAGACAGTGCTATTGCTAAACATGAGAGATTTGGTCCACTGATCCTGAAAGAAATGGAGTCACAAGAAATTCACCAGGAAATTCAGGAATTGGATTGTTATGATGATGTTCCAGAAGATGATGACATGATTGTCACAGAATAAATGAGTAAATTCTTGATACCGTAGGATTCACAGTTTGTCTGGTTTGTGTTGACAACTACCGTCCTACCGTACCGTCTACAGGTAATAAATTTCCTTTATTTTCATTTAACAATAAATGTGTACCGTATTCTTCTTCATGGAAAAAATAAGACATCCCCTGAAAATAAGACCCAGCGCATCTTTGGGAGCAAAAATTAATATAAGACACTGTCTAATTTCCTTGGAAACAGGGTACATGTACTTGTCAGTTTTCCAAGAACTGAATCGAGTGTAGGTTTTTAATTGAAGAGAATTAAAATGAAATAACATGGTGATGTCAGTTTCTCAGTTCCACTAGCTTCCTTACATGTGCTCAGGAACCTTTACTGGACAGCTGGGCCTCAGAATATCCCGCTGTCAGGGGTGAGTCAGGGGAGCTGGGATATTTGCAGGTCAATTACAGTCAGTCATTGGACGAGGAGAGATCCTGACACCCCACACCTGCCTGTGCTGGGGTGGAGTTAATTCTGGCAACTAGAGGAAGCCCAGGTGGCTGCTGATAGTTGGGTAGTCATGTACAGTCGAAGTGGATCAGGGCAAGGATGAATCTGCTACAAAAGGACTGAGGTTGGAAGCAGTCCATAGGCTGTGCAAAATGAGGAGAGAGCGAGAGGAAGAAATCAAGTGTGATTTGTAGTTCCTGGCTTACAGTTGGGTGGGTAGCAGTAGCATTTATGGAGGTAGGGAAGATGAGAGGAGGCCTTGGTTTGGGAATAAAACGATCGATTTCGTTTTAAACATTTGAGTTTGAAATTCCCCAGAAATTGCCAGGTGGAGGTGTTGGAGGTAGCTTTGGGATACATTAGCTGAGAGATCAAGGAAGATGAGAGGACAGTGAATGATAGTTTAGCACTCGAGTAATAAAAACAGCATATAATGGTAATGATCAGATGTATATGTAAAGTCACCTTACATATTATAAAACAGCTCCCAGCTGAGCACAAGATGGAACAGTGCTAAAATAGCAGATTTTAACATTTTCAGAATGTGGCCATTGGTGTGTGTGTGGGGGGGGATCTCGTTTTTTATGGGGCAGGATTGGTTCATGCAGCTCCTCTCAGCTGGGGCAGAAAAAAATCCTCAGGAATGCATATTTGCCCTTGCTCTGAGTTCAGGCTCTTTGAGCACCTTTTCTTGGTAAATGATAGCGGACAGAAGCTGTCTTGGACAAAGGACACCTTCAATGGAAAGAGCGCCCCCATTCTAAATACTAACAACAGGCTTCAGAGGTACACCGCCTTCTGGGTGGGTATCGGTCTGCCTTGGGCCAGTCTCCCCAGGACCCACCAACTCTGAGTGTCCTAGTCCATGGGGCACGCCCAGTGCTAGGCACACAGGTGGCTCTCCCAAGACTCAACAATGGATCCAACGCAGACCAGTGGCATAGGTGGCAAGGCCTTCAGATTCGCATGTTTTGGAAGTGAAGCTTGCAAGGCTAGCTGGCTCGTAGGATTTTGGCTGGTTCGGGAGCATGATCATTGCACAGGTGTCCTGCAGTCGGGGCCACTCTAGGTGGTCCAGATGGTGAGGTCTTACTGGATTTCACACTCTGTTAGGAGGCTTTGTTCCATCAGCTTAGATGAGATTGCAGAAAACACACTTTAACCAGATGGGAATAGCCGTGGTTGATATAAAACCCCACCTTTACACAGAGGAGATAATCCAGTGCTCAATCACTCCTTCAACTTGACGTTGTAAAGTGCTCACGTTTTCCAGGTGGCATGCTAGGAGAGGCCCCAGAGCAGGGAGAGTTAATACACAGCAGGGTAGAATGTGCTAGAAGGTATGATGGAGGGGATCACAGAAATGAGGTGGAGTAGTGAGGACAGGAATGTTTTCCTGGAAAAAGTCACCTGTGAAGTGAAACTGTTGAGGGAACAAGAGCACTGAGGCCCACGTTCTCACTTAAAGTCATGGAACCCGGTTTCTTGCCCCTGGAAGGCTCTGCCATACAAAGGTGGTTGGGCTGGACATATTTTTAAAAAAATATTTTTTATTGATTTTTTTTACAGAGAGAAAGAGAGAGCAATAGAGAGTTAGAAACATCAATGAGAAGAGAATCATCCATCAGCTGCCTCTCGCACACCCCCTACTGGGGATGTGCCCGCAACCAAGGTACATGCCCTTGACCGGAATCGAACCCGGGACCTTTCAGTCCACAGGCTGATGCTCTATCTACTGAGCCAAACCAGTTTCGGCAAGGGCTGGTCATCTTTTGATCCACAGCAAGATCAAGAGAGAGAGTCAGGGGTGGAAAAGGCAGGACCTGGAGTTGAGGGAAACTGCAAACCAATAAGTGGTGAGAGCCAGGGAGGGGTTTGTATGGAAGCCACGACACAGGTGCTTGGGGCTGGTAGGTGACAGGCAATATTTCTCTTTTTCCTTCCCCGGGGGAAGTGGGTAGAGTAGTGGCTAGAGTGAGAGACCTGTTGTGGGGGTGGGCATGATATCTTGGAGCTCCGCGCGTGTGTAGCAATCCCGTTCTGCCCTCCACCTCCCCATAAAGGATTCTGGCCTGCAGATGAACACTGGATGCTTTAAAAATTAATCATATTCCCCCTTAGAACAATTCATTATAAATTCTATGTCCATGAGATGCATTAATATTGATTAAGAAACAGGTGCTCCCAGATTCAATTAGCAAAACTGCAATTATTCACAGAGGGTTATGCTGGGAAATTGGGGAAAATATGCAGGTGTGCAAATGAGCCCTACCCGCAGGCACCTCAGCAAGCCTGGAAGAATGCCTCCCAACAGCAAGTGCTTTGGTTGGGTGACAAATGGAGTTGCTATTTCACCTAAACAGTGATGAACCTCTGTGGCTTGATGTTAGGTTTGATCAAATAATTGAATCGGAACCCTTCCCCTGGGAACTGATCTTTAGGCCGCTTCACAATGGTCATTCCCTTTTGTTCAGATCACATCCCACTTGCTAAGACCACATCCCACTTGCTAAGACCATTATCTCTTCCCTCCGGACCTTTCCAGCATCCACACCTGCACAGAGAATTCTCCCCCCCAGAAAAAGCTCCTTTAAAACCTCTGGCTCACCATCCCTGGGTGCTGGTGCCATTTTGGGGCTCAGCCTGTCTGGTCTCCAGAAGACCTAATCTCTCTTTATATAAAAGTCTAAGTGAGCATCCAACCATCTCACTGAGAGCTATGATGCGCCATGACCACCAGGGGGCAGATGGACAATGCAAGAGCTGCCAAGCTGCAGTGACTTGGCAGCTGCAGATCTCAGGTGACGCACCCGGGACCCAAGAGGAGGGAGCCCAATCCTGAGGTGCATCATTGGAGAACCACCCTCTCGCAATCCGAGACCCCCTTGGGGGATCCTCACAGGCCAGGCAGAGGGATCCCACCACTGCACGAATCTGTGTACCAGTTCTCTAGTAAATGTATAATCCCTTCCCACTTTGGCCTGGTGTATACTTCCTTTGGTGACCCTTACATCTAGGGGCTGGCAGAACTTCACACTTGGAATCAGACTCCTAAGTTAGGTCCCCAAACTTGCCCATTTGCCTAGAGAAATCCTTTGGCCCCACTCTGGCTGGTACCAGTTAAATGTGAGCTGCTATTGCTTCACAAACAGGACACGTTTCCAGATGGGCCTGTGGAATTAGCACGGGTTGAGCATACACTCAACAAGAAAGGTGCCTTGTTTTCTCCAGCAGGTGACCCAGGAGAGACGCTGTTTGGCCATAAGTCCAGGGGAGAAGTCTCCAATGGGATCTCTCCCTGGAGGCTCTACGTGAAATGGCCTTTTATTATCTGGCCTTCCACATACGAATCCTAATGGAAAGCAGTTTGTTAGCTCCCTCCGCCAGACTGTGAGCTTCTTGCACGCAGACCATCCATCTCTGAGACACAGGACCTGGCACACAGCAGAATTCAATGTTCCATGAAGATGACTTTGTGTCTGTTGCTCTTTCCGCGTGTGGCACCTTCTTTCTCTTCTCTTTAAGTCCCACTGCATGCTGATGCCATGTAGACCTTTGCTCTTATAACAAAGATGATGTGTAATATGTTTGAAATCCTATTATGTGCCAGGCAGTATCCTTAACACGTTCTGAACATAATTTCATAGCTTGTATAATATGAGTCGTTATATAACAATGTTATGTAACAGTGAGGTAGGTATTATTATGAGTCCTACTTTACAGATGGAGAAACCAGTGCTCACGATACTTGCTCCAAATTTTACAGCTCGTAAGTGGCAGGACTGGGATTGGAACCAGGCTATTCTGATCCCAAAGCCTGGGGCTGTGCCACGGGATGACACGCAGTGCTCCCGCACCACCTTCTGATGTTCCAGGTGACTCCGTGCAAGTCAGTTTCTTTCCCCAGCCAGATTGTGCTTTTGATATTTTTTCCCCCTCTCAATTCCCCATCTAATGTCAAAAGGCTGACATTTATGAAATACTTGGAGACTTAACTTGCAAAGACCTTTGTCCCATGGTCACCTGGATTGTTCCAAAGAATGCACTGCTAACTCATTCTGGCCTTTGGGAAATACTGCTCCTTTGACATATGGCAAGAATGGAAATATTTTTTTTTCTGTTTATATGCTAAGCAGCATTATAACAGCTGCCTGCAAATACGGGCCTGCCATCCATCATGCAAGCACCTGGGTACTGTAATCACTGATGACAGCACAGCTCAGAAGTGCATTCTCTCTGCAGAGCATCAGTGGAAACACTTTCTCGGTGAAATGGAAATCGAGGCCCATTGGACTGGAACCCCCCTTTTAACAATAGTAAGTGGTATCAAGTATGGTGGATTCTTCTCTGGTAAGAAAAGGCTGTGTTTACTTCTTTTTTCTTTTCTTTTTTAAAAATATATATTTTTGTTGATTTTTTACAGAGAGGAAGAGAGAGGGATAGAGAGTTAGAAACATCGATGAGACAGAATCAGCTGCCTCTTGCACACTCCCTACTGGGGATGTGCCGGCAACCAAGGTACATGCCCTTGACCGGAATCGAACCTGGGACCTTTCAGTCCACAGGCTGACGCCCTATCCACTGAGCCAAATCAGTCTTGGCGACTTCTTTTTTCTTTATCTCTCCATTCTCCATGGGATCAGGACAAAATCTACCATGGAGCGCTTCGATGGAACCCTGTTTCTCCTCCCCCAGGAAGCTTGCCCTGATCACTTCCACAGGGCTTAGAAGTCAAGACCCAGGTTCAAGTCCTGACTCTGCTGCAATTATCTGTGTGATTCTGGGGGAGTTGCTCTACCTCCCTAAGCTTACTTCCTCCTGGGATAAAAAGCCTACCTCATGTAGTATACCTCTAGATAGATTATACAATTGCAGAATAGCTAAATAAATTTAGTTTCCCACCTTCTTTCCCCCTTTCCTCTGAAATTCAATGGCATTTATAGTACTTGTCATATAATTTGGTTCCCAGCTACAGTTTTCTAATTAAAGACTTTCCCCATAGTGCTATGTTCACTTGTAATTCACTGTATGCTAACAGACGATGGCCTGTAGTTTAAAGGAATAAAATAGGTCTGTTTGCCATTAGTTTATTCAATGTAGACAGGCCCTGGAATCACCTAGATTCTGCCCTTGCGTGGAACATGCCTGCCACGTGACATGGCTTACAGCTCCCCGAGCTCATGTCTTTTGCCTCCGAGTATGCTGGTATATGACTGCCTGTGTTTGAGCGCTCAGCATGTGAAACAGGCATAGGGAGCCATTACAGTCCGGGGTCAGGCAAGACTTTCCCATGGAAACGTAGGGAAACACAGGGTGCAAGAGGAGTGGGGGTGGGCAAGAGTGGGCAGAGCAGCTGGTGTCTGAACAGAGAAAACAACATGATGTGAGGGGCTGGAAAGAGAGGAGAGAGAGAAACAAAGATAAAAGGAAAAATACTACGGTGTACCTACATGCGGGTATCATGCCACACGCTTGATACATATCATGGATGCCTCCCATCTAAGAGACAGGGATGGCTTCCCCAAGTTTAGCAAAGACAAAAGCAGGCACAGAGAGTCAGTTAAGCAACTTGCTCCCGCTGAAGAAGACAGGAAACAGTGGAGCTGGAATTAGAGACCAGTTCTGTGTAGTTTCAACGTCTGTTCTTCCACTTGACCAGGTCCCTACTAATGCTTTGCACATGATGCAAGCTCAGTAATTGCTGAGCTGTGACCTGACAAACCCAATAACATAGAGGGTATGTGGTCGTAGCTAAACATAATCAGATCCAGTTTAACAGCTTCAATATACTTGAGAGAAGTAGAAGGTGGGTAGCAGCATATGGTTGTTGGGATAACTACATTATGAGAAACCAGTTCATCGAAATGGGAAGCAAAGATTGAATTAGTGGATGGAGCTCGGCGTAGACGCTCAGCCTCAAAAGGACACGAGCAAGGCCATCATTATAGCATGCTGTTAATTATGATCAAATCAAAAGCAAATTGACTGGTAGCTATTAATTAAGTTCTCATGCATCTGGAAAGCATAGGAAAATAAGCACTAGGATCAACAGCTCCGGCACGAGGCTGGTCTGGATTATGCAGATGGGAGCCATAAATCACGTGTGAGAAAACTGTAGGAATGATCCTGTCTCTCCCAACCATTATGATGAAAGCTAAAACAATTATCTTATGTTGAGGCAGCTCTTTGTAGTTCAAACATATTGTCACTCCTATTTCACAGGTGAGGAAGCAGTTCAGGGTTTAAGCACCTTGCTCAAGGTTGCCCATCCTATATAATAAGAGAGGAATTTGCTAATTATCTGTTACCTCATGAGGCATACGACGGACATTGTAACAACCAAATCACTGATCTGCTGGAGGGTTGGGCAGCCAACTACAAGTGGGCAGCAGAGAGCTACAGGAGGGGACAGGGCAGCAAGCTATGGGCAGGGGGGGGAGGAGAAGGGAAGCAGGGTGGGGAGAGCTATAGGAAGGCGGGGCAGAGGGCGGAAAGCTACAGGAGGGCTGCAGTGAGCTCCTGGCACACAGATTTGTGCAAAGGGCTACTACCGTGCTCCCCGAAAGTAAGACATTCTCCGAAAATAAGACCTACTTACAGGTTTCCTTCTGAGTGAAATATAAGGCACCCCCCAAAAAATAAGGCCCCCAGGCTCTGTCTCAGAATGAAAATTAATTTACCATAAACTGGTCGCTGGGGCCTCCCTGACTGGCGTCTAGCAACCAGTGACGTTATGTGGAGTTCTGATGTCACTGCTGTGTGAATGGAGAGAAATCAGTGTGGAAACTTCGTGAAACCTAAACTGCAAGAAGTTGTGACTTGGGTGAAGAATTCATGGGAGAAAATCACTGACAGCTGCATTGCAAATGCACTGTGAGCAGGCTACCTTGACAAGAAGTACTCATTTAAAGACGGTGCTATTGCTAAACATGAGAGATTTGGTCCACTGATTCTGAAAGAAATGGAGTCACAAGAAATTCACCAGGAAATTCAGGTATTGGATTGTTATGATGATGTTCCAGAAGATGATGACATGATTGTCATTGAATAAATGAGTAAATTCTTGATACTGTAGGATTCACAGTTTGTCTGGTTTGTGATGACAACTACCGTACTACCATACCGTCTACAGGTAATAAATTTCCTTTATTTTCATTTAACAGTACATGTGTACTGTATTCTTCTTCATGGAAAAATAAGACATCCCCCGAAAATAAGACCTAGCACATCTTTGGGAGCAAAAATTAATATAAGGCACTGTCTTATTTTGGGGGAAACAGAGTAGTAGCTAATAGAAAAGCAAAGAAGAGAATGCAGACCTTCAAGAAATTGCTTTTCTTCCAATGGTTTTCTGTACATAGTGAGGTTCCTAGAGAGAAATTGGTTATTCCAATCACTTTATTACTATCTCATGCTGTTCCATCCTCCTTCCTCTCCATGACCTATGCTGCTGAGGACCCGGCACACCTTGCCTCTGAGCCCACCTAAGTTGGAGCAACAGGAAATGCTGCTTCATGGTTTAAAATAAACCTGGGGTAGAGGGGAGGGCAGAGATAATTTTGGGCCATGAACTTCCTACTGAGCCAGGATTTTCTAACAACTTCCTTTGGCTCACTGGCCATTGGTGGCAGGGGGGATGACTCAAAGAAACAAAAACCAAGATGTCTGTCATATGGTTGTGGCTTCATGCAATTGAGTGCTTCTAAGATTATTTGCCTGCCCCCATTCGTTAGCCACATACATGAAGCCTAGAAATCATTGCAAATTGAAAAAACACACAAAATACAAAACACCAAAAAAAAAAACACACAAAAAACTACAGACTGCAACAAAACTGAATAATGGGCCAAGGCTGGAATCATGGTATAATTCTTTTTTAAAAAAATATATATTTTATTGATCTTTTACAGAGAGGAAAAGAGAGGGATAGAGAGTTAGAAACACCGATGAGTGAGAATCATCAATCAGCTGCCTCTTGAACACCCCCTACTGGGGATGTGCCCGCAACTAAGGTACATGCCCTTGACCGGAATCGAACCCGGGACCTTTCAGTCCGCAGGCCGACGCTCTATCCACTGAGCCAAACCGGTTTTGGCTCGGGTATAATTCTTGATAATCTTCACTATGGTAAAAGTGTATTGCAATATCCCCCGGGAGGCTGGTTACCCCAAAGCAGCCAGGTTTTGCCTTAAGCTGAGACTACTGGCTTAAATGCAAAGAAGAAACCAATGGTTTTTAACTAGCGGTAGGGCTTCGGGAGATTTGCTGTAACTTGGTAATAAACTTGTCTCTTGTACCACGGACAGGGGAAGCGCCGAACAGCTGCTGATGGGTAAATTAGTATCCAGACCCACATGGTATCTTTGGAGGAGAGACAATTTCTTTCCCCTTGCGTCCTTTAGACAGATGTTTGGTGTTCCTTGTGCTCTCTTTCCTTACCATCTCATCCTTGACCTTTCTTTGTCAACTGTCCATTAGTGTAGAGTTATCATTTATCCACCTGCTGCGCCTCCATCTGCCTAGGAAGGCCTGTGCTGGCTCCGATTCTGGGCATCCCATGCAATCTGAGGGGGATTTGCTTCTCAGGGTCCCGTTCTCCTTGTACACGATACATCAAATAACCAACGGTGACCGTGTGACCCACCTCTGCAAAGTCATCAGATGCTGGGTAGCTGTTTGGAAGGAGGCTGAATGGAACTAGGCAAGTACAGATATTTGCAAATTAAAACAACTGCTTTTCTGCCAGGGTTTCTGTTGGGTCTTGCAAGGGCCAAGGAGTAAAGTTAATTACACCAGTCACCTTGAATTTCCTCAATATCACAAGAGGAAAAGGGAGTATTTTTTTAGTTTGTTTCTGGTTCCATTGCTAAGGAAAGTGAGCACGTAAACAGGGCATTGTGCTGGCTGGGCATGCACGTGCGTAGATATGGTGTAAGAGCGAAAGGAAACTGAGGTCAGAGAGGTTACACGCCGGGGTCAAGGTCAGGTAGCTAATTGGTGACAGAGGTGGAAGTGGAGATGAGGTAATTTTACCCCTGGGTCAGCAGGTGTCAGCCTGCTATATTACATTAATTTTAATTTCTAGACAGCCTTTCCTATTCAGGCAGGGTTCTTTTTTTCTACCTTAATTCCAATTTTATGATACTTAAAAATTGATACCAAACAAATAAAACCAAATAAGTATCATGTATAATGTATATACTAAGTATAAGACACAGTGTAATAAACGTCCTCATTCTTTCAACTAATATTTAATTGGGACCTTTGGGCAAACACCGGAATAGAGATCGAGTTTCAATGACACATAAAAGAAAATTATAATAGAGTGAAAGAGTAGGGAAAAAATTGGGGGAGAAAAAAGAAGAGAGTACAACACAGGTTATGTAATTCATTACTGCAAAATCAAGGATTTATCCATGAATATAAGGCAAGATACTTGCTACTTAAAAAAAACAAAACAAAAAAAACCCACATCTAAAAATCCTCTCTTTAAATAGCATTTATAGGGAAAACTTGGTTAAAAGAGTTCTCAGAGGGGAACTCGCTGGTACTCTCAGTGGTTCAGACCTCCATGGCTGGTTCTGTTTTGGGAGAATGAGACAAACCATGGAGAATATAGGGCATGTAGGGCAGGGGGGTATCTGGAAAGGGTCTGGGTCCTGATCATGATTTCCCAGAAACCTCAGCATTTCTGCCACTCATTTTCATCTCCTGCGTCCCCAGTGGGGCCTCACTGTGCCGACAGGGTGACATCATGCATGTGGAGTGCCCAGCGTCTGCACACAGCATCTGCTCAGTGAATGTTCCTGGTCCTCCTGAGGACCTTCCTGGGTGTGATCCTGATCCAGCGCCGTGTCTTCCTCATCAGGTGGAAGAGTGAGGTTCAACGTTCAGAATGATGGGGCTCCAGGGGAGCACAGCCACGCTCACCGATGGGCTCCGTCCTCTTGAAACATAAAGCCACTTACCAAAGGAGAAAAATGGAATTCGACATTTTGGAAAGACTCTTGGCCATTGAAAAGGACATGGAGATGACTTTTAACCATCGGAAAAGTCAACCGGTAAAGTCAACCACCCAGGACATGGCTGCTACATGACTGTGGATGATTGAGGTTCTGTTTTCTATTAACCTCACGAAGGTGCCTTTGGAGGCAGCTCTTTTGCTGCGTGGCATCAGCTTCCTCCAGGAGGCAAAGGACCTGAGTGCCCTCCCTAAAAATAGCCTCTCCTGGACGTGACCAGTGCTGACAGAGCTCAGGGCTGACCCCGGAGGCGCACGGTGTCCTCCGCAAGGCCACACTCGTGGTGGCCACAGGGCAGGGCTGTGGCGGGCAGATGTAAGAAGGCACAGGTGAGCATATATGCAGATAATTTTTAATGTGTCAAATCCCCCCATGCTTCCCCGAACTGGATTTGGAGAGTAGGTGGGAGTGTGTGTGTGTGTGTGTGTGTGTGTGTGTGTGTGTTGGGGAGGAGGGTGGGGGAGGCAGATGGAATTCAAAGCACAAGGAAATCTTGGCATAAAAACGTCCTAGAAAGAAGCCAATTTGAAAAGGCTACATAGTCTATGACATTCCAACTATAGGGCATTCTAAAGAAGGTAAAATTATGGAGACAGTAACAAGATCAGTGGTTGGCAGGGGTGGAGTGGAGACAAGAGAGATGAATAGGCAGAACACGCAATTTTTAGGGCAGTGAAATAGTCTGTATGATATTATAACAATGGATACATGTCATCATACATTTGTACAAACTCATAGAATGTATGACACCAAGCATTTGAGTTAACCCTAATGTAAACTATGGTCTTTGGGTGATAATAGTGTGTCCATATAGACAGATTCATCAATGGAAACAAATGCTCCCCTCTGGCAGGGCATGCTGATGGTGGGGGAGGCTATGTATGTGTGAGGGCAGGGGGAATATGGGAAATTCTGTACCTTCCTCTCAATTTTGCTGAGAACCTAAAACTTTCCCTCACCCCTTTAAGCCCTAGAAGCCAGATAGATTTATCTAGAAACTTTATTCTATAGAATGAGAAGCTGCAGTCTGGAAAGGCACAGAGTGTTCTAGCACAATGGCAGCGGTGGGACCAGGGCTGCTAATTTTTCATTCGGGTTCTTCCCACCATCTCTCTGATGAACTGGTTCCTGACTTTCTTTCCTAGGGCCATCCTTGGACCACTAACACAGACTTGAATGTTACAGATGAAGGCATCCTATAAACATCCTGTTCCAATTCTACTCTTGTTTTGGAGGAGGAAACTGAGGCCTAGAAAGGGAATGCACCATGCCCAGGATCTTATGGAAATTAGTGACCAGAGCTCACCCCTCCCCTATCACTAGCCCAATGCCATTTCTTACAGATATGTAAGATATGTAAGATATGTAAGATATGTAAGATATCTTAAGATATGTAAGACTTTGCCAGACTTCAAAGAGGACCAACATGCTTCCATCACTCCCAGGAACTGCAAGTTCAAGTGCAGTGTCTGCACTGTCCTGGGGACATTCTAGGGCACCATGCAGAGAAAACTATATCCTTTGGGGGTGCAGGAGACTAGAAGGAGATTGAGTCAAAAAGAAATGATAAGAAGACCTCCTATCCTCTGGTTTAAATCTTGTTAGGTAATTCAAGCAAAGCTCATGAATCCTGGATTAAAGCTAAATTCACAATAGTCTCAAACTGGGGTGGCTCTGGGCTTTTCCCTACCTGTTGCCTGGGACACTTCAGATCAGGGAAGCTGCCCCCTAATTACAATGTAGCATCTGTCACTCCATCTCCTTCTGCGCCAACTCCCCGGGGTCTTGTCCATTGCCAAGGCCTCCAGCATCTGTGCCAAGAGCACTGCTGCTTTCCCCAGAGCCACCCAGGCTTGGGAAAGTCACTGAAGAGCCAGCTCCCGCAGCTGTCAGAGACACTGGTGCGTATTTTTCTATAAAACATAGAGTGAGTGTGTCTTTAAAGATGAGGATGGGAACCTCACTAAATTATTCAGTCATTATCCTCATCTTTAAAGACCTCTTTCCCCTACCGCCCCCAGAAGTATCCCAGGTACACAGGTTCCTAACCACAGACCATCTGCCAGCTGTGTCTGCTGGAACAGCTGCCCATCAGGTGGAGGATGGACCCGGTGAGCCTCCGCACAGCTCTGGAGTGCACCTCCAGCATCAGGGAGCAGGCGAGCCTGTCACAAACAGCCCCCGCTGCTTGCGGCTGACACACCAACTTGGGCATGGAATCGCGACTGAGAGGGCATTCAGGCAGCATGGAAATAAACCTGCACTGGCCCACCATGTGCAAACTGCTGCCATTTCTATGGATTTCCAAGGCTCAAGCTGAAAACTCTACCCTGTCCTAATTCACGGTATGCGCAGTGCACACGAACACTGACACATGGAGTTGTGGTACAGAAAACGATCATTCAGTCCAGTGGTTCCTATAACGTGACCATGACTTCAGACCATGCTAATTACCTTGGGAGCTCATTTCTTTAAAATAGGTTTTTTTATAATTTATTTTTTTTAGGTAGAGAGGAAGGGAGAAGGAATTGAATTGGTGACCTCTTGGTTTATGGGTTGACCCTCAACCACTGAGCAACACCAGCTGGGTCTATATGGGGAGGTTTTAGAAATCACGGATTCCTGTGTCCCATCTACTCCCTAACCCCATGAATCACAATATCTAGGGGTAAAGCTAAAGAAAAAAATCTGTATTTGAACAAGCCTGCCAGATGGTTTGGGTGTAGCCAGCCCAGCATGTAGCCATAGACTAGCATTTGGGTAGCCACTGATTATAGTTCAAATACCCTCTCTCCACCCTGCAATTTTTATTGACAAGGATACAGTAGCCCTGGGAGAGAAAGTGACTCCTTTGAACCCACGGCAAAGCCCTGACAGAGAAAGTTCTAGAAGCAAATGACTTTTTTTAAAATATGTCTTTCTCCTTCCCACAATGTACACCACCCTGGCCCTTATTAATGGCAAAACCTGCCTTCCTCTTTTTTCTCATGTTCACCTATACAACACACACACACTTGGAGAGGCAACCACACCTATGGACCAGAGTATATTTCATCTCACCCTGCCACCCTTCAGAAGCTCATATTCCCTCTACATGAGGCATCCAGGCCAGGTCTGCAAGGCTGTGGAGATACCCTAAGGCTTTAGAGCTGAGACTTAGAAAATGTAGGAATATTATCACACACACACACACACACACACACACACACACACACACACAGCTGTGCTTGTTTTTTGGAAGAGGATTCATAGCTTTCATCAGATTTTCAGAGGCATCATCTATATCCCTAAGATGGCTAAAACCTCTGGTTTATAGTATTCCTGATAAGAGCTTGTTGAACTACTATTCTGAAAGAGATGACTGAGAACTTAAAACAAAAGAAAACAACAACAACAAAAAAACCACACACACACACAGAGAAAGAATAGAGAAAAAAATAAGTCTACTTTACAGATTCTATTTAACATTCTGGTTTTGGGCACATCTCGCTGTGCTGAGCACAGTAAAAGCATTTGATAAAGTGTCAACAGGGAAGACGTGATCATAAAAGCGAATGTGACTTCAGAATTTTTTTTAAGTTGGCTTCAAGCTACACTGTCACTAATGTGATGCCAAAATATGGCCAAACCAAATGCCTCCAGGATAGGCAAGAGAAGCCAGAGAAGGCTTAAGACCCAGACTTGGACAGATAATAAAACATTTTCTCAGGGCAGAAGTTGGGAGAAACAGGAGGCAGTAACTTTTAATTAAAGTTATGCTAGTGCACTAATTTGGGCAACCAAGATAGATTCATAATTAAAATTTTGTGCTAACTCTGCGCATCACCAAACATTTTTAATGGCTCTAGGAAGAACATGGTGTGGGTACACGCTACACTGCAGTGAACATCAAGGGGGCCAGTCCAATGCACCAGGTGGGGATAGCTGGGAAGCTTTGTCACTCAGGCTCTCGAAGCTTCCTTCTTCTGCAACACAGGCAGTGCTAGCTACATGGTCAAGGGGCCATCCAAATGTCCTTCTCAGCACAGACTGAACTGCATTATCACTCTCTGGTACTTTTCTGCTTTCCCTAATTCAACATGGTGCCCTGAATGCAGGGACTGTGTCTTTCCTCTTTTATCATTAGTACTCAGGATGCTGTCTTCTATCAGTGATCTAGTCCCATAATATAGCTGCAAAACAATTACAAATCCTCACTGGCAGATAACAATAAAACATTTACTTAGCTCATGCATCTTTGGGGTTCTGGTGATCTGGGTTGGATTTGCTCTGTGTCTACGGTGAGCTGCATGCAAGTCATCTAGACCAGTGGTTGCCAACCTTTCGGACCTCACGGACCACCAGTGGTCTACGGACCACAGGTTGGCGACCGCTATTCTAAAGGTTTCCTTAAACCAGAGATCACCAACCTCATGGACCACCAGTGGTCCATGGACCACCGGTTGGCGATCGCTGATCTTGACAGCTCTGTGAAACTTGCTGTTTTCTCACATGTTTGAGAGTTGCTTGACTCTAGGCTGACCTAGGATAGTCTTGGTTGGGATGATGAAGTGACTCAGCCCTACATCACATGGCTCATCATCTAGCAGGGTAGGTTGGCACCATCTCCTAACATCTCATTGGACAAAGCAAGTCATGTCGCTAAGTTCTGATTCTGAGAGAGAGAGAGTACTACCAAGTTACTTGGCAGAGGATATAGATACAGAGAGGAATGAAGAATTGGGACCATTAATGCAATCGGTCTCCCATATGCCTGGAATATGGTAAAGGCTCAATAGAACTCATGGATATGGACAATAATGTTGTAATTGCGAGGGGGGCAGATGGGAGGTGGAGATGGAAAAGTGTAGAGGAGGGATAAATGGTGATGGATAAAGAAAGAAATTAAATAATTAAAAAGAAAAGTTTGTGGCAAAAAGTGAATTGAATATTCCCCAAAGAAGATATGTAAATGGCTAGTAAGCAGAATGGAAAGATGCTTAACTTAGTCACCAGGGAAGTACAAATCAAAACCACAATGAAATGTCCCTTCAAACCTACTGGGATGGCTAGCACCCAAAAGTCAGAGAATTCCAAGTTGGCAAGGATGTGGAGCAATTGGAATCCTCAGATACTGCTTGCAGAAACAGGTTGGTGCAGCCATTTTGGAAAATAGCCTGGCAGTTCCTCAAGGAGTTCAACATAGAGTTACCATTTGACACAGCAATTTCATTACTGGGCATGTACCCAAGAGAAATAAAAACATGTCTACCAAAAAGCTTACACACAAATGTCCATAGCATCATCATTCAGAAGAGCCAAATGGTGGAAATAATTCAGAGTCCATCAATTGCTGAGGGGATAAGTCAAATGCAGTACACTCTTATAATGGAATAACTCATCCACAAAAAGGAATAAAGGACTGATACCATATTATAACATCAATGGACCTGAAAGAATCCAGACACAAAGGGCCACCCATAATATGATTTCATTTATATGAAATGTCCAGAAAAGGAAAATCTATAGGGCTAGAAAGATTAGGAGTTACCTAGGGCTGGATGGATTGGGATAAATGATAAAAATGTTCTAAAATTGATTGTGGTGATGATTGCACAATACTGTGAACATACAAAAAACAAAACAAAAACAACACAAAAACAAACACTGGATTTTACACTTTACATTGTATGGTATCTCAAAAAAGCTTCCAAATAAAGTAAATTAAATGAGATACCTCCTATAAAGGTACCGTGCATTTTGTACTTGGCCATGCCAATCATACTCTATGACATCAATGAGGCTGTAGACTGTAAGATGCACCTTTATTTTATGTACCATCAAGAAAGAAAAAAACCCTGCCAAGTAAACTGTGATAGATCAGTGATAAGATATATTCTAACCTTAGAGATGTTAAGATGTGGGAAAATGTGTGTCTTAGAACCAATGAAATATGGCATGTGTTGAAGAAATATTAGTAGGATCTGAAATGAAATCTATTCTACAGAAAGCAGAAAGATCATTCTGTCTTCAGATTCAAATTTTAGGCCTTACATGTCATTGCTAGATTAATGTGTTTTGTTGTTGTTGTTGTTGTTTTTGTTGAGTATCCATTCTCGACTCCTGGACTCCATCAAATTTAGCAGGCGTGTCCAGGTGAAGTGCCTACCCCCTCTTATTGGTCTAACTAGCCCTGTCATTACCACTGCCCTAGAAATCCCTGGTCTGCATGAGTATCTCTTGGCTCTCTGCAGGGAGGGAGGCCTGGGCATAGAACGAGTCTATCTTTCCCTCAGGGACTGCAGGCCATTTCTTCCTCCGAAGCTCTTTGGGCATCTTTTCTCTCCCCCGTGATGGGATGTGACTGGGATAAACAAGGAAAGTGTTTTTGTTGTGGCGAGAGACATCTGGCCTCCTGTGGCAGCTTCCACTGAGGAGGGAGTGAAAACCACACACATGTTCACTTTTGTTTGGGTGATGAGCAGTCAGAGCTGTTGACTGATGGCCAATGGAATGAATAAAAGCACCGCCCATCTATCTTTTGGCTGTCAGAAAATCCGCAGTCTCCCTTGGGGACTGGGGAGAATTCTTTCCCCTTCTTGCAATTTTCGAGTCTCATTTGGACGGGGAGGAGAATACCTCCACCATTGGCAGGCTGGGTTTCATGCGCTTTCTTAACAGCTTGAATATACTTCCTAATGGTCACATAGGAGGGGGAAAGAAACAAATATTATCACACACACACACAAACCCTTCAGTCCTATCTTCCGTATACATGAACCTTGCATGAGCTCTGAATGTTCTTCTAGGGAAAGGCAACTAAGAAAAAAAAAACAGTGTTCAGAAGCAACCTTTCTCAGAAATGAAATCTAGGAAGAGAGTGTCGAGAAGCACTGTGGCTGCCTTGTTCCCTCGGTGATAGTCCTCCCAGGATGTCCTTTTGTTCTGAATGACTCCAGGTTTAGAGTATAAGGTCACAAAAATTACAGCTAAGAAGATAAGAAGATTAGGAGTTACCTAGGGCTGGAAGGATTTGGATGAAATGGAGTTGATAAGATAAGAAGAAGGTATTCTAGTGCAAGATGACCCATGCTTTATGACAGGTATCTAACCCTGGTGACACTAGGAAGCCTTTGATCATGGTGTCTCAGGGTAGGACTTGACCTTGAAGTGTGTGAGTCTGTTGTTCTAAAGTCCTAATCTTAGCCCTCCTGCTCAGGGAACAACCCATATCACTGAAGCTTCATGGGGAGAAGGATTGCAGGGTGTGGACCATGGGGTCTGGATGCCAAACTATTGGGTTTCACAAGTCAGGGATGTCAAATAGCTTCATTTTTCACCAGGATTCCAAGTGATGGCAAGTGGCCCCTTGGCATGGCATGCTGAGGGAGATTCAGAGGCTGCTTCAGAGTTTCGATAGGAAAAAGTGTACTATTATTGATCACGCCTGTCTGTGCTCTTGGCAGGGGCAGGAGGCAGGGCTGGGTCTGTCTCTCACAATGCACCTCATCAGTTTCCCTCCGGCAGACAGCACACCTGCTTCCAGCCCTGGTGTTGCTTTTTGTCACACGACAGTGGGACAGCTTATTTAATCTCCCCAAAGCTCCATCTTCTCATTTGCAAATGGGAGTGACAAGAACAATCGTGGTCTCTTGTATCTTGCTCGCTCGGTGCAGTGCGCTGTTTGAAAGGGCTTCGCACATTGGAACTCGTGTGGTCCTAAGAGTGCCTAGCACCAGCAACCCCTGGCCTTGTAGAGGGAGAGTCACAGAGGGCATTCCTGGCTGCCTTCTCGGTCTTCCCCTGAGAGGTATCCTTCCAGCATTAGAGGGAAGTGTGCTGCTTGCTTGTAATCCATCTACCACAATCTAATTAACAGGTAAAGACTCATTGGCCCCCAGAAGAATCCAAGTCACTTCTGACTGGCAGACTTGACCTTTGCCAACCTATTTGCCCTCTGAATGGATTCAGCCTATAATTTATTCATCTTCAAAAAAGCTATCTTTTTGCTCCCTTCCAAAATTGGATGGATATCACAAACCCATAAAACTTGCATGTATACTTGTACAACATCAACACTTCATTTGTTTTTTTTTTCTTAATAAACTACAGGCCAGGGGTTCTCAGGCTATTATTTTTCTGGAGGAGCAAGTAAGCTTTATCTGGGCAAAGTTAATCTTTTATTGAGAGTTGTTGTACATGTTATTATTGGTGGAAAAACTTTTCAAAAATAACACAAAACCTCTGCACCTCGCACTCACCTTTTCTTGGCCTCCAGTGTGGTCTGGTGTGGGTTTTAGCTGTAGTTTCCTAGTTAATGACACAGACAAAAATCTGCATCGCAATTTCATTTCCATTTCATCGCCATTTCAAAGGAGGTCATTGTGTGCCCTCCTTTGAGAAATCAGATCATTATATTTAGTAACAAAGGGCTATCTATAGTGGGGGCACCTCTTCTTGACTTACATAGTCATGGTGGTAAATACTATTAGCTTTGTGGTCATCTGCATGAGAACTCCTCAGGCACAGAAATTAGAAGCATCATCATCTATGATGTTACAAACCAGGAGTTGCTGAAACTAGTCAATGGTTTTGCTACATAAATCTTTGCACGGATGACTGCTTGACTATCGACCATCTTGAAAGTTAAAATCCCTATTGGTCACAGACATCCTCCAACATAGAGCTAACTGGATTGCTTTCATCAACTCTGCTCAACAGATCACTTTGTCATGAGCTACCTTTTTTTTTGTTTTCCTTCTGAATTTTCAGCCCAAGTTACTATAGATAGTAACATGAACTCGCCAAAGAATGTTTTTAAGGCAGGAAATTGGGTCCTACAAGGGAATCGCACATGCAGGAAAGAAAGGCAGCTACTCTCTCGTTGAGCTCTGGGCAAGTTCTCTCCCATTTTGCTTACCTTATGCTATTTCCCCGGGATCCCTCCAGCTCTAGACTCTCAGTTCTGTCTACTCAGCCCTCTCCTTTGACCCTGCACCTGCAGCTGTTCATGGTTAACTTCTGACCTCAGGGTGGACATTGTGGTTTTTCCTTATGGAAATAAGCCTCTGTTTCTACCTGCCCACTCGCTCTTCCACAGGACTTGGCCTTACTTCACTCTTCCAACTTGGATGAAATACCAAGGAGAAAAATAAATCTGCCTTCCTAGGAGAATGTGTGGAACGATGCAAGATAAAGTTATACACATTTACCTGGATATATAGGAAAGAGAGCCTGAAAACCTTCTAGCCCAGTTTTATGAATTAAATATGTATGCAATGCTGCCAAAACCGGTTTGGCTGAGTAGATAGAGCGTCAGCCTGCGGACTGAAGGGTCCCAGGTTCGATTCCGGTCAAGGGCATGTATCTTGGTTGCAAGCGCACCCCAGTAGGGGGTGTGCAGGAGGCGGTTGACTGATCAATGTTTCTAACTCTCTATCCTTCTCTCTTCCTCTCTGCAAAAAATCAATAAAATATAAATTAAAAATAAATATGTATGCATTGCCATTTATATTTTATTGCTTAGTAATCTGTCTGTTGTTTAATCTTAGCAAATGCAAAAAAATCCATAAGAGTTTGCATAGGTTTATAGGTGAGAGCACTTTAATTTTTTGTTTATTTTTTTTTTGCCATAGGTCTCTTTATCCTGCCCTCTCCAGCTTGATTGAGGTACTAGAGACCAGATGCCCGAAATTCATGCAATTGCAGGCGTTCCTTCCCCTGGCTACTGGCACCGGTTTCCCTTTGGCACCAGGGACCCAGGCTTCCCTCACAGCCCCGGTTTTGTCTGGAAGGTCATCTGGAAGGATGCCCCATCTAATTAGCATATTACACCTTTATTATTATAGATAATTGACATATTACAATGTATAACATCAAAGTGTATAATATAGTGGTTTTATATATGTGTAAGTTGCAAAATGGTAACCATAGGTTAGCTAACATATTCATCACCTCACATAGTTACAATTTGTTTGTGTGTGGTGGAAGTTTATAAATTTAGTCTTTTAACAACTTTAAACATACAATACAGTATTGTTAACTGTATTATACAGTCACCACATTATGCTTTATGTCACCAGAACCTCTTTATCTTATAACCGGAAGTTTATACCCTTTGACCACTTCACCTGTTTCCACCACCCCTCACCCTCTGTCCCTCTAACCACCAGTCTGTTCCCCATTTCTATGCATTTGGTTTTTTAGATTCCACCTATGAGTGAGGTCATACAGTATCTGTCTTTCTCTGTCTGACTCATTTTTACTTAGCCCTCAAGGTCCATATATTCTGTCCCAGTTGGCAGGATTTTCATCATTCTATTATTAATGGCCCAACAATATTCCATTGTGTCTATATTTCACATTTTCTCTACCCATGCATCTGCCAGCAGAGACTGAATTTGTTTCCATGTCTTGGCTACTGTGAATAATGCTGCAATGAACATGGGAGTGCAGATCTCTCTTTGGGATAGTGACATAGGTCTTAAAATCCTTAATTACAAAATTCCCTACTCCGAGAGTGTAGACTTAAGAAGAGAGGTGGTACTTTCCTTGAACTCTCCATTCTGTATTTCTGTGCTTCTGAACAGAATGCCTCTATTTCCTGTCTGGGGTCTTTCCTTATTACTTTGCAGGATTAAGTGCCCATGTCATTGGATCCTTGGTCTCAGAGGTCCCTCTGAGCACTGGCCTGCGGAAGGCATCTCACAGCATGTGTTGGTTCCAGCTATACATCTGCCATTCTGGGCAGCTCTTTGGAAAACACTCCATGATAACACACTGCACTCTTTCATGTTTCTGTGCCTTAGCAAGGGTGTTCCCTCTATCCTCTACTCTTCTATTAACACTAAGCAGCTACTATGTGCTAGATGCTGGAGATTCAAAGGTGACCCAGCACGAGTCTCTCCCTTAAGGGAGCTTTTATTACTAGGACAATGCCCAAGTAAACACTGAGGAAATAAGATCAGCACAGTGCTATGTAGGCAAGGCAATACGCTGGGTGGTGACATAGAGCAGTGCCTCTGAGTCGTGGCTGTACATCAGAATCGCCAGGAGAGCTTTAAATATCTACAGGAACTAAGGCCCTATCCTCAGATCAATTAAATCACCATTTCTGCGAGTGGGGTCCAAGTAGCAGTATTTTAAAAAAGCTCCCCAGGCAATGTTTAAAAATAGCTTTATTGACGTTTAATTTGCATCCCATAAATTCACCTTTGTGAGTGTACGCTGCAGTGATTTTTTCGTAAACTATGGAGTTGTGCACCCACCCGACAGTCCAGTTTCAGAGCATTCCCATTGCCTGAGAGGACCCTCCTGCCCATTTGGAGTAACTCGCCATTCCCGCCCCAGCCCTAGGCAGCCACTGACCTATTTCCCGTAGACTTGCCTCTCCTAGATGTTTCATTCAGCAGGTAGTTTTAATATGCAGCCTGGATGGAGAAACGCTAAGAATGAGGGGAGTGAGCGGCTAAGCTAGACCCAAAGGATGAGAATCAGTCAACCCTGCAAGGCGTGTGGAGAGGAGCATGCTTTGCAGAGGGAAGAGCAAAGGAAAAGGCTCAGAAGAGGGGAAGAGCTTGGCTTGGCCCAGGAGCCAAAAGGAGGTCACTACACATAAGCATAATGGGGAGCAGGGATCCAGAACATTCCAGGATTTATGGCCTGGTTGGGAGCTTGGGTTTTCCTCTGGGAGCAACGGGAGGTCACTGAGGGTTTTAGGTAGGAGTGTGGAATCTGTGATTCTCCTTTGAAAGATTCCTAGTAGTTTTTTTTAAAAAATATATATTTTATTGATATTTTACAGAGAGGAAGGGAGAGAGATAGAAATGTAAATGAGAGAGAAACATTGACCAGCTGCCTCTTGCACACCTCCTACTGGGGATGTGCCTGCAACCAATGTACGTGCCCTTGACCGGAATCGAACCTGGGACCTTTCAGTCCGCAGACTGATGCTCTACCACTGAGCCAAACCGGTTTCGGAGATTCCTAGTAGCTTTACAGAGAGGTGAAAAAGATGGAAGTTGGTTGGGAGGCCACTTCTGCGTGGCGGACCTCTACTCATCCTTTACAGCCTAAATGTGACCCACTCTGTGAGCCTCTCGCTCTCAGAGGAGACACACTAAGACAGTAAATGAGAGCGCTTCACGCTTCCATTAAAAACCAATTACAAGGGATTGTTAATATCTGTTTACTTGTCTGTCTTCCCTATAGGCTCAGAATGCCTTTGGTGGATCTCCTGGGGGAAGAAAATCTCACCAAATAAATTAATAAAATATAACAAACAAATAAAAACGAGAAAAAGAGAATCACGAGCTATTTATCCTTCCATTCCTAGCGCCTGGCGCTTTGCCTGGCGCAGTAACAGGTGTTCAGGAAATAAATGTTTGTTGAATTGAATGATACATTCTTCAAGGGCCGAAACCATGCCTCATGTTTTGAATCTGCTCAGCAAGCAGCATAATTTCACATGGCATAAATAAATCTCCCTCGAGGCTTCGTTCCATCAGCACATGGAATACAATGTGTGATGATAATGAAAGCTAACATTTGTATAATAATGTACTTTCATTCATATAAAAAATAGTTGCTGAGCACGTGCTGTGTACCAGGCACTGTGTTGGGTGTTGGTGGGTGGTACTGGTTTGGAGAAGACAGCAAGGGTCTGCTTGCATGGAACTGTGAGGTCTTATTGGAGGAAACTGAAGACCATGGTTCCATACAATAGGTAAGGCTGGGAGGCAGACAAACCTCATTATCCCCATTTTACAGATGAGGAAAGCAAGGCAGATTGAAGTACACAGCTAAGATATCAGCTGAGATTCAAGCCTGTGCCATCTGTGCCTCTAAGTTCCTTTGCTGGCTCTTGGGACACTTGGCCACGTCCAGGACATTTGGGCATTTCCCAATGGAAAGCAATGATTGTCTCTGAGATGCAGACTAGGTTGAACTCTTCTGAAACATGGAATTGACAGTCAGAATGAACCTTGGGGAGCATTTGGTTTGACTGATCTATTTTACAGGTACGGAAAGAAAGGCCCAGAATAATGAGATGACTTTTCCTCAGGTGACACAGGTATTTAGTCAGAAAACCATGCACTCTCAGCGTGAAAAGTCTTCATTTCCTTGTTGAGAGAACTTCGAACTAGGGACATGAAATGATTTGCATGAAGTTATATAACTAGGAGATGGCAGAGCTCCAAGAAGAATTCAGGTCCTATAGCTCTTGCTTTATTGTTCTTGCTACCAATTTGTAAAACACCTGAAAGCTTATATTTGTTGTTTGCAGAAGAAGACATATAAAAAATGTCCACAGCACCTTTCATCATGATAGCCCAAAGGAAATAACAAAATGTCCATCAGTGAATTCTGCAAGCGTGTTGTTAAACGTATCACTGTTAATAATTTCATCATATAAACTTTCACTTAATATATTTGGTTATATTGAAACAATAGTAACGCATCCTCAAACGCATCACCTTTCTAATTCTTTTATTGCATTTTACTATTATCTCCGCTCTGTGGATGATTAGCATTTATCTGTGTGGTGGAAATAGTAAAACATGATGTGCTTCTGTGCAGCTCTCCCCATCTCCATGTTTAGTGATGTCCTGTTGTGAGCTCGAATTTTCCAGCATGGAATTATTTACACCACGGAAATCGGCAAACTACAAATCAAGGCCTCTTTCCTTCCTCCAGCTAACTGGTAAACCACCATACCACTCTTACCCTAATTCACAAATCTTGAGGCCATGCACTGAGGCATACCAGTAGACAGGAGATCAGTGGCAAATGACTGAATGGCTACTTCAGATTGGGCCTTCGTGCTGAGGTGATAATCTGAGGCTGCTATCTGAATGAACAGATAACCTGTCTCAGATTTTAGCTTCATTATCTAGTTAGGAATCCATTTCCCCGTATAGGGCTGTAAGATAATGGAATTCAAGGTCTATTTAGGTGACAAGAAAGCTGACAGGGCAAGAAATTGATTATCTGAATTTTTCCTCTACCTTCTAACACGAAAAATGTAAAGCTTTGGGTTTCTTTGGCTTAAGGAGGCCTGCCTTTAGGCACAAGGTATCCCTTCCTGATTCTCTTTACACTATCCTTTTGATTTCTGGCTTTTGGTTTGATTAACAGGAAAGGCAGGAGATAGCTCCGGGGAGGCCTGCTGGCCTCAGAGCACTGGTAAGAGCCATTGGGGGACAAAAGGACTTTGCTGAGCCATCTCCCCAGTAGCTCATCATTTTCAACTCAGAATGATACGACATGGGTCTTACATTTATTTCAGGGGTGGCTTAGAAATAAAGACCCCAAAATATTTATTTACTTCAAAAACTTCTCAGTCAGCATGAGTTCACGCAGACTAAATCAGATCACAGAAAAGGATGGGGTGTGTAGACAAGATGAAAAAGAGAGTCATACATAGCAGATTAAACATTATGCCACCGGCAGAGGAACAAGAGCACGGTGCTCTGAAGGAAGAAGAGGCTTCCTCCAAAGATACTATCAGACATCTTAATCGTCCAGGTGGTTAATGGCTGTAAAGCACTCCAGAAGCATAAAGCACTGTATCAATGTTGAGACCTAATTGTGCCCATTACAGCAGGACATGGAGCTTCATTGCACGCACTCACAATGGGATTCGTAAATGAGAGATGTTAGCACCAGTCTTGACGTAAATCCACTGGCTTCTATCAGGTACTGACCTGTCCTTTCCCCAGACCGCTCACCCAGGTAGCCCAGGGGAGGGCTGGAGATGTGTGAGAGGGTAGGCCTCTGCTTACAGGTAAAGTGGGAGGCCGTCAGTCCAAGTCCAAGTCCCACCTCCAGCATGGAGCCCTTACAGATCACCAGGCCTTCTCAGAACCACAGTAACTCTACCCCATGGGTCACCCTGAGGTCACTGTTTACTGCATGGTCCTTTGCATGTTTCACCTGGGTCATGACTCTTGTTCCTATTGCCCCTGTGTATGCCTGCCCATCACAGAACTATAGCCTGAAGGATTCTCCATAAAGCTGTGTGTGATTGCATGGTCTGGGGAAAGCTTTCTCCTCTCACTGGCATTCTCCCCCATCCTATGGTCCTGCTACACCAATCCTGATACCCAATGGAACATTCCAATTCTTCCATCTGCTCTGGAAGACAGGTGTTACCTAAAACCCTCACTTTGGCTGAAACTGGTTTGGCTCAGTGGTAGAGCGTCAGTCTGTGGACTGAAAGGTCCCGGGTTCGATTCCAGTCAAGGGCATGTACATTGGTTGCGGGCACATCCCCAGTAGGGGGTGTGCAAGAGGCAGCTAATTGATATTTCTCTCTCATCAACGTTTCTAGCTCTCTATCTCTCTCCCTTCCTCTCTGTAAAATATCAATAAAATATTTTTTAAAAAATAAAAAAAATAAAATCCTCACTTTGTAGACTGGGGAGAACAAAAGCTCAAATAGGCCAGGGAGATGGCAGAAGAGTACAAACCTACTTCCAACTCAGCCTAGCGCTCTTTCCCCATTCCTTCCAAATGTTGGTTGGCTCATGACAGACTTCCTACGACAGTCAAAATAGTAACCACCCAACACAAAAGCAACTGACACTGCAGACAGGGCTTTCCCGAGCTCAGAGTGCTTCTGTATTTGGCATCCCAATAAATCTGTGCTGAGGTTCCATTTCTAGCCACTCAACCTTGGGCAAGACCTTAACCTCTTGGGGCCTCCGTTACTTCAATTATCACATTCATCATCCCAACATCTAAATGAGGCAGGCAAGATTTTTATCATTAGTAAATTATTAATAAATATGCATTAATAATGGTCTCTTAAACTTTTATAACTCTTCAGAGTTTACAAAGCACTTTCTCAAGCATTTTCTCCCAATGGCCCGCAAGGTCGGTGAGGCCGACAGCATGGCTCTGAGGTGAGGGTGGTGACACGGAGACCCGAAGAGACTCCAGCAGCAATTTTTATAAAATGCATTCTGGGAACATATTAGTCCCTGTCAATGCTCTGTGAAAAAAAAATGGGTGGGAAATTCAGCAGGCTACACTCCCCATTTTGAAGTGAAAACTGCATGGCACATTAAAGGCTCTGGTAAGTGCTACAGTAAGTCACATAACCATTATGCCGGCAAGCACCAAACCACTGCAGTATTCATGCTACCTGTGACTGCTTTTCCAATAGAAATCAGAGGTGTTTTCATATCACATTGCAACTGTTATGTCAATATCTCAAAATATCATTTTGTTCATCGCTGCTTTGTAATTAGAGTAGTTACCAGTGTGATGCCTAGGTCTTAATGTAATAATACACTAATAAAATAACACACGCATCACTATATTATAGTTTGGTTTTTATTTTAATATTTTGATAACACTTCCAAATTGGTTTCTTTTGTAATCCTATGCATTGTATTTTATTCAGTCACAGACATTCTTCAGAGACGGGTCCACAGGCTGTACCAGACTGCCAAAGGGGTTCATGGCACAAAAAGGTTCGGACCCACTGCACTCGCTCTGAATGGATCAGAATCTTCCCTCCCACTGGGGGGCCCTGCCAACTCACATTAGGCCACAGTATCAGCAAGGAATATGCCTTTCTTGGGTGGAACCTCTGAGGTTGGGGGATGTTTGTTACAGCTTCTCTGACCCACACTGATTAACCATTCTAACTGCTCTTAGTCTGGTTTCCAAACTTCTCGGAAAGAATCACATCTGTTCACTGGATGGCTGGGAGAAATGAAGGAAAGAAAGTGCATGGAATGTGCCACAGATGGAGGGCTTATATGAATCACCAAGTAAGATGGCTTTCCCCTAAGCCAGGGGTCAGCACATGACAACCCAACTGTGTTAGTAAGTAATGTCTTATTGGAACAGAGGCCAACTGTTAGTTTCTGTATTACCTGTGGCTGCTGTCATGTGGGGTGTGCATATTTGAACCTCTGGCTTGCAAGACTAATATAAGCTCTGTAAGAAAAAGTTTGCCACCCTCTGCCCTGGGCCCACTTTTCCCATTCAGGTGGTGGTGGGGAGGGGAGAGCTGTAGGTTCCATATTAGGATAAAAAGCCTGAGAAGATGCTATCTTCTTTAGATCCAATTGGGAGGTTGGGTTGGGGCACTGGGACTCTCACAGCATGCCCACCCTCTAAGGGCACTGAATAGATTCCAGGCCAGAACTGGTGGCTCTGGAATTGATTTGAACTGGTTCAATATGCCGAAGCATACATGCAGTTGTGTCCTTTGATGTCCTCATGGCTGGAAGACAGGCATGGGGCAGAGAGCGGGGGCAGTTCCATATCCACTCAGTGGTATAACTTTCCACCTGACCTGTATGTAGCAGTGAAGATATGATCCCAGTCAGTTTACAAATGAAGAAACTGAGTCACGAGAGGTCAACTCTTGTTTGTCATCTGAGCATGGGAAGGGAACTACTATTTATTCATGTGTAATAAAGTCCCTGGCCTACAGTGAGATGTGATCAATGCTAACTCAACCACAGCCATTGTTCTAACTACCACATAAGTGCCTTCCATCATCATATACTGTTCCTTAAAACCCTACTATGAAGAAGCAGGCATCGGGGTCAGGGGAGTTCCAGGGTTTGCCCAAGATGATATAATTACTAAGTGGTAGAGCTGGGATTAAAAATGTGTTATTGGCCCTGGCTGGTTTGGCTCAGTAAATGGAGCGTCGGCGTACAGACTCAAGGATCCCAGGTTGGATTCCGGTCAAGGGCATGTACCTTGGTGACGGGCACATCCCCAATGGGGGTGTGTGCAGGAGGCAGCTGATCGATATTTCTCTCTTATCGATGTTTCTAACTCTCTGTCCCTCTCCCTTCCTCCCTGTAAAGAGTCAGTAAAATATATTTAAACAATGTGTTATTGAATTTATTGGGGTGACATTGGTTAATAAAATTATAGCAGTTTCAAGTGTACAATTCTATACTACGTCATCTGTGTATTTATTACCTTGTGTGTTTACCACCTGGGCTGAGAATTTAATCCAGATTGGTTCCATGCCCAGCACAGTGCACGCTGCCCAACACTACATCATCATTTTCACTGCCATCATTTCATTGTTCCACTAACACTGACATCGACAACTCTTGTGCAGTGAATGTGGTTACTGAGAACGAGGCCTCTGCCATAATCCAGCCCCGAGTGGCCTTTCACCTGACACCAGGTCAACTCTTGTTTGTCATCTGCTATTGAGTTTCTACGTGACCCCAAGTAAGTCACTTAACCTCTCTGAGCCTCAGCCCACTCAACTGTCAAAACAGAATGACAACCTTTATCCCACCTCACTGGGGAATTTAGCTTTCATTTAAGGAAGGAAGCAAATCAATTAGTTTGGTAGATTTTCCTCTTTTTAGTCTCAGCACTGTTTGTGAAAGACTCACAAGACTGACAGCTGCCAAAATTAGCATCTAGCTCTTTTCCTTTTATTTAAATATGCCTTATTTGATTGCATTTCTTTGGCGCATCGTAGAATGATATGAGATCTTTCTAAACCTAGCCCCCTATTCACTGTTGAGGAAAAAGGGGTCCCGGGAGGCAGACTGATTTGCTTTGAGTTGTCCGGCAAGTGTGCGCCGAGGTTGCAGCTCTGGTCTTTGATTCCTAGGGACCTGTGTTCCCACATGACTTTGTTTACTCTTAAAGCAGGAACCTGCTCAGAGCTCCCAGTTTCTTGATGATGGTTACTTAAGCACAGAAGTCACCATCCATGTGTTCCTTTCGTTGGGGGAAGGTGGGCAGTGCTAAACCCATCGGTTTTGGCTTGAAGCTGTGGGTTTGAATGGGGCCTCAGCCATTGACAAACTAGGAAACCTCGGGCTCCTTTCTTGCCCCTCCTGCCGAGATTTGCTTCCGTGCCTGTAAAACAGGGGTAAACTAGTACCACATTCACAGGGTACTGAGAGGTGAAATAAGATGATGTAGAGAACACATGTCTAATCAAGTCCCTGGTCTACAGTAAGATGCGATCAATGCTAACTATGACACTCATTGTTCTAGCAGCCCCAGGCAAGGACCCTCCCCCAGTTACATCCTAGTGCAGGGGTGGGCAAACTTTTTGACTCGAGGGCCACAATGGGTTCTTAAACTGGACCGGAGGGCCGGAACAAAAGCATGGATGGAGTGTTTGTGTAAACTAATATAAATTCAAAGTAAACATCATTACATAAAAGGGTACGGCCCACTCTTTCGGCTCCGCACGGCCCGGATAGAACAGCTGAACGGGCCGGATCCTGCCCGCGGGCTGTAGTTTGCCCATGGCTGTCCTAGTGCCATCCTCTCACCGGGCAGGAAAGAGGCAGTCTTGTGTCCTCCTGAGGCCCATGAAAAGGATACAAAAAAACAGGGCATTAGCAGCCATGGCTGTCTGCCCAGTTTTATGACTGAGAATAATTGCATCCTAGAAAATCACTGCGAGTTTAGGCCTCTCACTTGATATCACTAAATGGGAGTTTAAGTATATATTTATTTCACGTTCGTGTCAGTGCGTGTGAGTCCAGAGGAAATCACCCATAAACAACTTGAACCTCCGGAGGTAAATCTCCCGGGGGAATTTCCTTTCCAGCAGAGGGCTATCCTGGGTCTTTGATTTAATTTGCACATGGGATCCCCATCGTGGCAGCCTCCTTCCGACCGCAGAGCTGGTCTCCAGCCTCTGGCGGCTTTGGATCCAGGGCCTCAGCAAACCCTTCCCAACTGTGCGATGTCTTTAAGAATGAAGCTTTACTAAGGTTGATGGGCATCAACCTTGTAGCCACTGACCGAGGTGACAGGCTGGCTTGTTTACACACAGCCACATGCTCGGCAGAGCCCCGTGGTGGTGGGAGCTTCTTGGGTCTAATGAGCCTCATTAAGAAACTGCTATCGAGCTAATGGAACTGATACGGTGCCACTAATCCTGGCCTAAAATATTCTTCTTGCAAGAGAGTCACGGGGCATGCTCCTTCTCTTTCTTCAGGCCTCAGGCCACAGCTCATATTAAAAACTCCATTCTTTTTTTTTTTTAACTTTTGTTTTTTCTGAATGATAGTCTGTCTTTTTTTTTTATGATATATATATATATATATATATATATATATATATATATATATTTGATATTTTACAGAGAGGAAGAGAGAGAGATAGAGAGCTAGAAACATCGATGAGAGAGAAACATCGACTAGCTGCCTCTTGCACACCCCCCACCGGGAATGTGCCCGCAACCAATGTACATGGCCTTTACCGGAATCGAACCCGGGACCCCTCAGTCCACAGACAGACGCTCTACCACTGAGCCAAACCGGTTTTGGCAAAAAAAACCTCCATTCTTGATCACTCTACCAGTATATAAGCTAACATCCTTACTCTCCCATTATCATTACTGTCTTGCATAATTTATCTCCAAAGTACTTAATGCTACCACAATTATTTAGGTGTTTATTGGGTTCCACCCAGAGAAGGAAAGCTCCATGATGGTTTGTTGGTTCACTGATGTTCTGCTAATATATGCCTGGCACATAGTAGGCACTCAATAAATAGAAATGGATAGTGTGTCAAGGGTGGCACACCAGAAACACAGAGAAGGGATATCGCATAGGACTTGGTAGAACAGGAGGGCTCACAAGTCCCTTTTGGAGGAGGTGCCACTTGCCCTGAGTTGTGAAGGATTGAAAGGTATTGGCCAGGTAGAAAGGGGGCTGGGGGAAAAAAGTATACAGTCACTGGAGGGTGCAAACATTACATGCAAAGATCCAAAGGAACTAAAGAGCATGATGCATTTGGGGCACGTTAAGTGGGTCTAGAAGGGAAGCAGTCTGGAATCCTTTTACACTGGCATAAGGAAGAGATTCAGCTCCACTCCTCCTTTCCTGCCCCAGCTTTTTTTGTTCCATAATAATTCTCTAGAGGTTTTCTTATCTGAGAGATTTTTTAAAAACCCTTTCCTGAGCCCTGCTCTTTCCAACCCGGGCAGCACTTTATTTCCTTTACTTCTGTTTTCCTTGTGTTTTGTTGCTTTGCTGGAACCCAACCACCATGAAATGGAGTTGGTGAGATGCCAGGGCGGTCACATCCAGAGTGTTGGCAAAAGACAATGTGGGCCAGGCCGGATCAGCCGACCTGCCGGAAGTGGGTGAATGGGGTCCAGCCCCTGGAGTGCACCCTGCAGCTCCAGCCAAAGGCGACGGTTTGGCTGTTGTTTTCTGCCCATGGCTGGATGTACAAAAAGGCATCGGGTTCACTTTGGTGTACCAGGGACGGAGGGGCTGCTTTCTGGTTTGCTCATCCTTTTCCCTTCGCCAGCACACCTGGTCCTTCTCATCTGTTCTCTCTGTAAGGAACTGGGTGAGGCCCAATGTGCTCCCTATGGAGGGAGGGCAACTGGAACTTTCCAATAATTGCATCTTCTACACCTCAGGGCCAGAGACCTCGATGCTCCCAGAGCTGAACCAGATGATAAGGATGCCGTTAACATTTTAGTGCTACGTCTATGCACCTAGTGGTAGAATTATCCTAAATCCTGGAGTCTCAGCTTCAAAGGTGGAAGTGTAGTCATGACCATGAGCTCAACCTGCCTCTCCAAACTTAACTTTTTCTACTTGAGTGAGATAAACAATAACCACTTTTTAAGGCATGAAGATTCTTAGGCACAGCGCTACACGTTAGAGACAATTATCTCCTTTATTCGCTTCAGTAACCCTTCTCTAAACTAGCCCCATCTCTTTCTTCCCCCTCTGCTGCCATCACTCTAAGTCATCCTTCACCTGCTTTATGTTTTTTCCTAAGTATTTACCACAATTGTGCTAGAGGTATTTATGCATTTATTTTTCACTGGGGATTACTCTCCCAAAGTAAAATGAAATGTCAGAAGAGCAGAAACTGCTGTTTTGTTTTCATGACCATTCTCTCTCTTAACACAGCAAGCACATAATAGGTGCTCAATAAACATGTGTTGGTGGATAAACAAACACATCCATGAGTTAGGGTTGACTACCCTTTTACTGAGGAAGAAACCAAGCACTTAAAGGGAAAGTGAATTACCTAAGGCAACATATTCAGGATGAGGCAGAGGGTCGACCTGAGCCCGGATTCGACCCCAGGCCAGGTGATTTCAAAGGCATGTCTTTTAATGCATTCTTTCTGCGCACCTAAACTCTAGCAGGGCTGGGATTAGGGCAAGGCAAGTGCTGTACCTAACCCTGTAAAATTTAAGGGGGACACAAAAAAATCTAGTAATCAAAATACATGATATTTTAATGCACTATTTAAAAAGGTAAGAAATTTAATGTCAAAAAGCCATGATGAACAAAACTTCAAAATTAAACATGAAGGATCAGTATTAGTGCTTTTCCCCTCTTCTGCCTCAGGCTCCCACGTGGTGCAGCCCAGGACCGATGCATCTTCATTTAAAATGTTGATGTTCTCCTGACCCCTGCCTGAGCTCCGGTCACAGCTCTGTGCTGAATCACTTATTCCTCAAGCATGCTTTTCCTCTGGGCCTTTGCGCACACGCTCCCGGACCTGAGAATATTTGTCTCTGGACCCGTTTGCACTTTTGTGTGTTTCACAGGTCTGTTAAGCCACGATAGACTGACCATGTGTGGCATCTCTCGCGCACGTTCTGACTCCACAGATTCCGACTCCCCCATCTCGCTGACCAATGGCCACAGGGAAGCGGGTGTTGGCATCACTCCAGCCACCAGGGCAGAGTGTCAGAGCCACCATCCACATTGCCATGCTCTTCAATTATTGCGCCATTTCGTTGCAATTTCCTTATTATTTTGTGAACGTCGGTGGAAAACAGAAAAATGAAAGAGCTGAGTCTAGAAGTGTAAGTCTTGCAGTCTAATCAGATTGAATCAGAAATGGAAATCATTAGGCCAAAAGCATGCTTCCTGAGCCTCCACCGGACGCTTGCTGCTCCTGTCTACCACAGCATGTCCGCAGGTGGAAGAACAGGATTAGAGAATGTGTGAAAAATGCTAAAGACATATTATCAAAGAGCCTGTCAAAGGGCGATGTTTACTCAGGTTCTGATGCTTCTTAATTTTTTTTTGTTCTGAGAATGTCTTTGTAATATCATTATAATTATTATTTTTCTTAATATATATTTTATTGATTTTCCACAGAGAGGAAGAGAGAGGGATAGAGAGGTAGAAACATCGATGAGAGAGAATCATCGATCAGCTGCCTCCTGCACACCCCCTACTGGGGATGTGCCCGCAATCCAGGTACATGCCCTTGACCGGAATCGAACCCGGGACCTTCCAGTCTGCAGGCCAATGCTCTATCCAGTGAGCCAAACCGGTTTTGGCATCATTATAATTATTAATCTAGAATCAACTCAACACCAGGCTCTTTACATTTAGAACTTGTATAATCCTCATAACAATTCTAGGAGGTAAGCGCTTATATTACCTGTCTGTCTTGTCTATTACATGTGAGGAAACTGAGGCACAGAGAAGGTAAGTAAACTTGCTCAGGGTCACATAATGAGCTGGCGAATGTCAGGGGCAGGATGTGAACCCAGAGAGTCTGACTCTAGCATCCCAGCTTTTCGTATAGCAAACCTCTTCTATGATATGTAGTCTATTTGCTGGCCCCAAGCCTAGCCTTTGCCAAGCCCCAGAGGAAAAGCAACTTTCCACGTTGCCTTCACTGACATGCCACCAGGACCCTGTCCTTCCGGAATCTCACCCCAGCATTTCCCTCTCCATCTCTGAAAGCACTTGATTGTCCTTTCGCTCTAACATGTGGGATCTCCCTTAATCGACTGTGTGGATTCCCTCGTTGCATGAGCAGAACAGACAGTAGCAAGTGCACGCTGAAGCAAGGACAGAGGGGTGGAATCTTCCTGGGAAAGGCAGCCTCACAGCTCCCGGGAGACCTAAGGATGCTGTGGCTCTCCCACGGCCTTCCCAAACGGTGGATGGGAAGCAGCATGAAGTTCTGTATAAACTTGGAGGAGGCAAAGGCACTATCTCCTGAAGAGCGTAGCAGGGAGGGACTGATGAGAGCGTCCTTTGGCAGAGATGACCCTTCGGGGACACCCAACAAGGTGTGTCATTCCCCTGGTGGAATGAGCACCAGGTTAGTTCTGGGAAATTCCACCTTCAAGTCTCCTCCAGACCTAGGAAGCCTGGAGGTGCAGAAGGCAGCTTTGTATGTAATTGTATGTAAAATATGGACTACGACTCATGGGTTTGTGACATTGGATGAAAGAAGGCATGAAAAGGCTTCATAAGCTAAAGCAATGAGGGGTGAGGGGGTAAGCGCATTTCCCCTGGGTGGGTTTCCTCATGCCAATCCACATCTCGCATCCTTTTTTAAAAATATATATATATTTTATTGATTTTTTACAGAGAGGAAGGGAGAGGGATAGAGAGTTAGAAACATCCATGAGAGAGAAACATCGACCAGCTGCCTCTTGCACTCCCCCCACTGGGGATGTGCCCGCAACCAAGGAACATGCCCTTGACTGGAATCGAACCTGGGACCCTTCAGTCCGCAGGCTGACGCTCTATCCACTGAGCCAAACCGGTTTCGGCCACATCCCGCATCCTTAAAGCCCCACTGTGTTGGACACTCTGCTTGCCCCCAGGTCCTGCCTCCATCCTTTCCCAGCTGCCTCTGCTCTGTGAGGCTGACCCTCATGCTCATCGTCAGCTCCCCTGCTCTGGCCTCTGGTTGGGCGTAGTCAGTGCGGGTCCCTGGAAGGAGACTGGAGGAAGGAAGGGGCACGAGGCCGGGGAATTTATCCCATTATCTCTCGCTCTCACTCCCAGGGTCACTGTGTCCCTCAACTGAGGTCACTCCTCCCCTTAAGGCAGTCCTCTGTACCTGAAACTGTCCTCCGGTTGTCCCCATAGGCCTAAGGACAGTGACAGCCAGTGCTGGGCACTGCACTCTCCCTCGTGGGTTCTCTCCACCCTGCACACACCTATATACGCAGTCCCTATACTAGACCCTCCCCAAGTTATCCCGCTGTGTGCTGTCATTTCCTACGGGACCCTGGTGGGTTCAACTGCTTAGCTTGAGCATGAACGACACAGGGGATTCTAGGTGTGCAATGGCTCACTCAGCCTAGCAGTTCTGTGGCTGCTGATTCTCCTGCACCCCCTCCTATCGGCTCTGTTCTCCTGGGCCAGGAATCCAATGATTGCTCTTAATGAGCAAAATTGCAGACTCAGTACACAGTACAAGCTCTGTGCCAGTACCAGCTGGCAGGGGCTCAACAGAAAAGGCTGTAGCAGCCCCCTTGATGGCACAGGACCCAGGAGGGCTCCTATCACGTGGCCCGTCAAGCCCCCTCTCGAGACCTGCTCTGCGGCGCTTCTGGGTTCTTCCAGATTCTCCCGACACACAGGGGCCTGCTGGAGGGTCTAAGTGATTTCACGGCGATGAAGACTGCAGGCAGGAGAGATGCGTGGTATTCATCGGCTGCCCCCCACGGATGTGCTCTGAATCCTCCGAGCAGCCCACTGCAGCCTCCCTGCCGTTGGCTCTTTAATTTTTAAAGCGCTTGGATTCTTTACCGAGTTTATAGCTTCGGAGACTGTACACATCCGTTATATACATGATTGCTGAAGCCTCAGTTTCTGCTCCCGAGAAACTCCAGCTCTGTGCGTGTGGGACTGGCTGTCAGGGGCTGGGCTGGGGAGAGCAGTGAGGTGCTGAGGTGGTTGGTATTCAGGGAGGGGGGTGTGGTCGGAGGATTGTTCCCGAGACATCTTGCAAAATCAGCTCCGTGCAAAATAAAGGCAGCAGCCAGGAGCTCCGTTCAAATGCTTCACGCTAAAGACACGTAGGAAAAGGAGTCACGGGGGAGACACATGCAACTGCACACCAGTGCAACCCTAGAAGGACCACATAGGGGACGGAAGGAGAAGGGAACTAGCAACTGCCCAGGTGCCTACTAGGTGCCAGGCATTGTGCTAGATGCTTCCATGAGCAGGCTGGCATTCCTATTCTCATAGGGACCCAGAGAAGTCATTGCCATCATCACCCCAACTTCACAAGGGACAGCCATTTCCTGGCAGATTCTGGTTCCATTTCCAGGGACATTTGTAAAGTCTGCATGGATAGACAGTCCTCCTAACAATGGCCATGAGACAACCAACCTTACATCTCACTTACATTTTTTTTTAGGCTCCAGAGATGGAAAACAAGGGCCCTATTCCTGGAGAGAAGTTTTGAACAACTGAAGGAAGAAGATGCAGTGTGAGTCACGCAGCGGTGGAATGAGTGGCGTTGGTGAGAAGTGAGCTTCCTGCCGCTAGAGGTAATCAAGCAGTATGGGTCTTCCCCAGCAATGATTCCTGCTCTGGACAGAGGCTGGATGAGTCTGAGGGCCTTTTCAGTTCTGAGATCCAAGATTTCGTGAGTGATAGTGACAGAGCAACCAGCCTCTAGGGAGGTTCTGGGGTGGGTAACAATCTACCTCCTGCAGGGAGAGCTGCTGAACTCAGGCAATCTGGAGTCAAACAGGTTTGATTCCTCTTCCCTTCCATGAGCGCCTCTATTCCAAGGAGCCATGAAGCGTTTGGGTTGCCGGCTCTCCCCTTTGGCATTATTACTGGTGGCCAACACCCTAGCGGTCAGGAGAAACCAATGCCCCCAGTCCTCCTCTTATCAACCCTCTTCCCTCTTCCCCTCCAACACAGAGTAAGAGCTTGTTTTTCAACAGCCTTTGATGTGTTGTTGAGCCTTTACCCTCAGGATTATTCCTTGTTCTTCCTCTCTCTTTTGTTCTCCCAACTTTCAACCAGCTGATTAAAATTCCAGTTCAATTGAAATACTCTTTCAATCCGGGCCATTCAGAATGAAGGAAAAAGTATTGGGTTTATTAGAGGTCTAGCACTTTTGATTAATCTTTAATTAATACGTCACTTTAATTTTCAATGCTGCTTTTAAGACACAGAGCTATGCTGAAACTTCAAACTCATTATCTTATCATTTTCAAAGGCAGGGCTATCTCCCGGAGAATAAAAAGAGAGTGCTGGGTAGTCATTGCTTCCTGGAAGTCGACTTTGTAAAAATCTGCCCTGATAGACAGTGGTATAGACACTGAGTGGACAGATTATTATGATCTCTGAACACATAATAATCTGGCCAGATTATTGTGTGTGTGTGTGTGTGTGTGTGTGTGTGTGTGTGTGTGTGTGTGTATTAGAGGCCCAGTGCATGAATTCATGCATGGGTGGGGTCTGGTCAGCCTGGCCAGGAAGAGGGGACATGGATAGTTGGCAGGCCTGCCTGCTGGTTGAATTCCTGGTCATAGATCATAATAATCTGGCCACTCAGTGTATATTCTCCCCAAAATGTATATACACTTTCACAGTTGTATATACATAAAGTGTATACACATATACTTTAGCTCAATTTTGAAAATGAAGTGTATTTCAATAAACACTGCCTTTATAATTATTCAAAGTGTGTATACACTTTTTGGGGGACTATATATACACTCCCCAAACATTTAGAAAATAAATACAGTTTCTAAATGTTCTAACAAGAAAAACGAAATAACAGATCTAACAAGAACCAGCTGGGAGAAAGTTATTGTACTACAAGATAAAATAATATTGTGCCATGTTAACAGTAATTTATCTTTGTTATTTATCCTAATCATTTTATGTTTTTATTGGTGTGCTACATTGCCGAAAATGTGGTTTCTAATTTAATTTCCACCGCTGAACACAGAGAAGCCACTGGAGGCACCGCAGTGATGAAGGAAGAGCCACGGTAAGACCACAGAAAAGGATGCAAAGATGATTTATGTAACTTTCTCTTTCTGTTTGCAGTTCATTAAGTCACTGTCTTCTCGCAGTGACCAAGTGAAAATTAAAGTACTTCAGAGGAGAGCTTGGGGTTCGGCATCATTAGAGGAAGAGAAATGGGTGCCTCGATGAACTTGACTGCAGAAATCCATAGAGCACAGCTTAATCAGCCTCCACATTGATCTCAGATGCTCAGAGGCCGGCTTCAGATTGAACACATCTTTTCAATGCATATTCTTTCCCTTTGAAACACAGCCTAGGATGCATGAGAACAACTTAGGGATTATCCTAGACTTCCATTTCATAGTTTGAAATTGCACGTAGCACTTTCCATGTTTTCACAAAAAAAGGGGAAGAGAACAGATGCTCCTCCTGGAGCTGCCTCCTTCCTCGGTTGCTCTGTTCATGCTCCTGAGAAGCCCCATCAATGCAGTAGCGATCACTCAGAAGAAAGGAATCCTGCTTGCTGTCCAGATGATCATTACACAGCTGGACCACTGATGTGTCACTTCCTTTTCAAGTGCAGGTTCAGAGAGGCTAGCAGCATCTATGTCCCTGGGCTGGCCAGAAGCTGTGAGCACCATCTTTTCCTGTAGCAATACATCCTCTCCCGTCCTCATGCAGAGGGCTAGCTGCACACGAGGCAGGTAGCCAAGGCACCCAGACTTTGGTGTCGGACAAGCTTGGCCTGGAATCCTTGCTTCTCCGCTCACTGTGACTCCCTGAGCAAGTTACTTTAAATCAGTTGAGCTCCAGATTCCTTAACTGCTAAAAGGGGCTGATGAAATGTATCTCATATGGTTTTCCAGGAAATTAAAGGCCGTCGTTGATGGGGACGGAAGCTAATGGCAGCCATTGCACTGCCATGCAAAAGCAGGCTTTATTGGGAACATTCACAAGCAGAAATTCACTAGCAAGACTAGTCACTCATTCTCTCCTCTGCCACAGAGTGCTGTCAGGGGGCCACGTTGGCTGGACACAGTGTGAGGCTGTGCTCCGGAAATGGGTCCCACCATTCCTCTGATACCCTCTCCTTTTATAGGCAAAGTGCGAGAGAGGTCTCAAAAACAATTTGGTCTTGTGCCATAGAGGCTCAAGAGAGTTGTAGATAAGCATCGTGCAGCTGGACATTAGGTTCTCATCATCATCTGGGATGATGTCAGCTCCAACCTGTGTGGGAGTCTAAGCCCCTCCCACCGGAAGAGGAAACAGTCAATCACCCGGAGTGACGTGTGCTGGAGACATAGAGGCTCTTTGAAGAGAGGGTGGCGAGGTTGAACCTGGGGGTGAGGCTGTGCCTTGAGCTACGTGGTTGAGAAGAGAAGTCACTTCCCTTTGATGATCTATTTTGTGAGTCAGGGTTTACCTCAGAAGCGGAACCGGGGCCCGCCCCTTCCCACCTGCTCTCAGGCTCCCTCCTCTCAGGCCACACCAGGAGTCCAGGACCAGCACTAAAATCAAACTAACACGAGGCAGGATGTAATTAGGTTCCCGAGGAAGGAGTTTTTGTTGTCGTTATCTTCCAATTCAATAAAATAAGCATTTACTTTGTACCTCCTAGGCGCCAGGGAGTGTAACAGTGGGAGGAAGTCACCCACAACAATAATTTCTAATAGTTATTGAGTTTCACTGCCTGCAGGCAGCACTCTAAGTGCTTTATGTATTTTATATAAAAAATATATCTAACATATAATACCTGCCTTGGAGTTGGGTGGGGATGGGCCACTTAGCCAACTGAATGGGCAGTGCTGGCATTAAGTGCCTTAAGGGTGTAAAGACAGAATGCTACCGGAGCACAGAGAAGGGCTGTAAGGAAGGTAAGAGGGGACCCTGGAGGAAGGGTAAGGATTAGCTAGGTAGAAGAGGGAAGGAGGAAGAGTGCACACAAGCCACGATGCTTTGAGAATGATGGTGATCAGACCCAAGAAGGAAGAAAAAGAGGAGGAGGAATAGAAAGGAAAAAAAATAATATAGGAGAGACAGATTCCTAGGCACCATCAACACAACTCTCATGCAGGTTTCCAATACATATATTTCAGCTATTGACTTAAAAGGGACCGTGAGAAGCAAAGAAACGAGAACACTACAGACTTTGTTGGCGTTGCCAAAAAGCAAGGCATCCTTTCTCTAGTCGGCAGGTTGGCTTGCCTTCTCTCACCTGTCGTTCCCGCTTGCCAAGGTAAACATGCCATAAAGGAAAAAATGTCTCTCTGTCTGCCCAAGATCTGACAACCCCTTTGAAAAAGGTACCAGAATCTAGCACACGGGCAAAATTGATGCTGTAAAGAACTCGGGTCCCTTGGGTGCTTTCTTTGCAGTCAGAGCTCACAGGATGGAGACGGCCATGGGCAGGTGGTTGAAGGGCAGAGACGAGGCAGCACAAGGACAGGGCACATGCCACTGGAGTGACCCAGGTCTTTTCCACACTAGCCTGCGGGGTGCTCCTCCTAGTGCCCATTCCCACTAGGTAGTGAGACACTCAGATGGAGAAACATACGTCAGTTCAGTTCATTCATTATGTGCAGTGCCTGTGGACACCATAGCCAAGGATCTCCCACTGTATCAGGAACATGGACATACAAAAAGTAACAGTATATTGTGTGTGCAGGATGGCATAAAAGTGTGGGGACACAAAGCAGTGAGACAGCTTGTGGGGTGAGGATTGACAGGGAGAGTTACAGGTGCAGGAAATCCTCCCCAAAGGTGAACATACTTGGGTATGAGAGAGAAGGAGGAGCTGATATATGTTTTCATTCTCACTGTATATATTTAGTTCCTTCGAATGGAGGGTGTTACCCAGGGAATAAAATACCCGGGGTAATGAAGGAAGAAAGGGGAATGTGAGGCTGGGAGAAGAGGTGGGAAGTGAAATATTGTGTGAACACATTTGTAATGTCATAAGAAATGGAAGATAGCCCTGGCCAGTGCGGCTCAGGTGACTGGGCACTGTCCCATGCACCAAGAGATTGCCAAACTTGTGAGCTTGATCAAACTTGTGAGTTTGATCCCCTGTAGGGGGCATGCAGGAGGCAGCTGATCAATATTCCTCTCACATCAATGTTTCCCTCTCTCCCTCTCCCTCTCCCCCCCTCTCTTTAAAAAAAGAATGGAACATATATACTGGTTGAAGTCAGATATTTCTCTCTCTCTCTCTCTCTCTCTCTCTCTCTCTCTCTCTCACACACACACACACACACACACACACACACACACACACACTTAGGGAGAAAGTTAGTGAAAAGATTCAGGTTAGTGCTGTGTGAGGTCCAAGCCCTTAGGAAACTCTTCAAGGAAGAATCATTGAAAGCAGAATAGGGTGAGAAGACCTTAGTAAAACTTTTCCTTGCTAGTTAAGTTTCTAGAAAACATGTGTCCTCTTTTAGCATTATCATAACACCTGACATGGGGAGGACCTTTCTCTATAAAGTCAACTGGGGGTGAGGACAGGAACACAAACATTGGGCAGATGCTATGTATATATAAAATTGCATGTATTTCTTATGACATTCTATAATATTGGGTATGAAAGGCTAGATCCAGTTCACCACTGACTGGAAATATCTATATTGATTTAGAGAGGAAGGAAAAGGGAGAGAGAGAGAAACATCTATGATGAGAGAATCATCGGTTGGCTGCCTCCTGCATGCCCCCTACTGGGGATCAAGCTTGCAACCTGTGCATGTGCCCTTGACCGGAACTGAACCATGACCTCCTGGTTCATAGGCTGACACACAACCACTGAGCCACGAGGGCTGGACAGTGATTTGGACTTTTAAAACATTTTGCCTTAGGTCATGCAACTGACATAAGTCAGGCCTCTGTTCCAATGTGTAAGTTTTGTCCACTATAGAATGCTGCCCTGAAAGCATTAGTCAACACCATTACTTTAACAGGCAGGACTTAGACTGTCATTATTTCAGTGTTATTGAAGGCTTTCCATTGTTTACAACTTCCAATTTCTTTTTTTTTTTTAAGTCTAGTCCAGAGGAGGCTAGATTTTTGGAGATCCTAGCCATCTAATTATCTAACAGACATGCAATATAACACCTGCTCTTCAAGTTATTATTTCTTCTCTCCTGGCCAAGGACCAATTTGGATGATGAAAGAATCTGTATATTCTCAGACTCTGAAAGCCTTCAAGGGATATTTACCATCACTGATTTAAAAATCGAAATGCAAGTTTCTTGAAGCATCTTATCAAAGTGTAATGAATCACTGTGATTAAAACGCGTGTGAAGTAGGTGCTGCAGGCATTGCCATCTTCCTCTAACATCCATCCATCCATCCATCCATCCATCCATTTTACAAATATTTATTCACAGGCTTTAAAATTCTAAGCCCCAGAGAGACAGTTGATAAACCTCCAAGTCTCCTAAGTTAATGAAAGGCTAGAATCAGGGCTTCTGGGCATTTTCTCGCTAAATTGTCTTGCCTGCATCTCAATTGTAGTCTCGGCCTTTTGGATACACATTCTTGATGCACTGGCTGATTTGTTCATTTGTAGGAAAGATCTTGGCAGAACCAGTACCTCCCAAATCAACTCCCACTTGCCTCCAAACCCCCATGGAAATGTGGCTGTTAGTAATGCTGTCACTTCAGAACTCCTCGGAACTGCCACCGAGTGGCTTGTGCACTAACTCAGTGACAGGGGATGGGGCCGCTTCATTGCCGGGCGGAGCTGAAGGCCTCTATTGCTGAGTGAACGAGCCTTGTTTCTTATTTTCTTTAAAGACCGACAATTACTTTCTGGAATGACTTGATGCATTATCCAAACTTTCATAGGAATTCAGTGAAACATTCCGTAACAGAGCAAGTCACCCCCTATCTTTAGACAGAAAACATTTCTACAGACACACCCTGTGCTGCTCAGACAGAAGATGTTGGAAAACACACAATTCTGCTCCAGCCTGTCATGGATGAGCTCGGTGGCCCAGCTCCTGCCTGTCCCCTCCCCCACTTTCCCATCACAGACAGGATCCCTCTTGCCCATCCATCACCACTGTGTCCTTTATTGACCTCTAGGAATAATAAAGTTATCTTGTTTTCATGTCTTGATTTTTTTTTAACCCTTGCTAAATTGTGTGCTTTCGAAAGCTGTTTTTTTGTTTGTTTGTTGTTTTTAATTAACATTTGGAACCTTGATATCCAACCCAGCGCCTGGCATAAAAGCAAGCATGCAAAAAACGTTTGTTGGAGGAAGTCACAATGTATGAAATCAGGGGTTCACAGTCCTTGGGTAATTATGCATGCCTTGTTTTTGTTCTTTTTTTTCATTTTAAAAGGGGACGCCCTTTTCATTAAACACCTACACTTTACTCTCTTCCTCTCAGAATTCTAACAACAACCACAACACACACCAAAAACCAAATAAACCGCACTTTTGTTCCTGCTTAATGTACAAAACAAAGAAACTATTCAAGCATCACTTTTGTGATAGGAAAGAAGGCGGAAAGTTTCACCATAACCAAAGACAACTGTACCAGGAGGAGAGAAATCTAAGGGCACTGACTCTGGTCTGGGGCCAGGCCAACCCAATGTGAACCAGAGCCCTTTTTGGGGAGGGTTTCCCTAGCAAACTTGCCTTTGGGGATGGGGGATGGGGGGGGGGCGGGGAGAACTAGGAAGCAGCCTTCTCTTAACTTCTGAAGCAACAAACAGAGCGAAACCCCTAATGACCGCAACACAAATCCATCTATTTTAAACAGCATAGGGGCTTTTTGCAGCTGTCTTCCCACCCCTCCTCCAGGTTTTCTTCTTCGTCAAGAGGGGGTCCTCATCGTCCTTGGCGCTGCAGAAGGTGAGGTCAAACTCCACCCACCCCATCACGACCAGGTAGAGCAGCCCATAGCACACCAGGAGGAGGAGGATCACCTCCAGCAGCTCCGCCAGGTCCTTGGTGATGCTGTGGGGCGGGGCCAGGAAGGCCCACTGGCCCAGGCAGCGGCTCAGGCAGGCCTCCTGGGAGAGGTAGTTGTTTCTATTGCCCCAGCACCCTCCATACGTAAATCGGTGGCAGGAGTTGTTCTTGGCATCGAAGTACCAGCGTGGTAAGGACGCGTGGCAAGGCCCGGCGGCCACCTTGGCAGCGCAGTATTCTTTGTAGGTGAAAATGTCGCCGGAGGGGCCGTCAAACCCCTGCCTTCTGGGGACACTCGGGCGGGAGGAGTCTGCCGGGTCCCTGCTGGTGGCCGCCTCGTCCACGGTGCTCCCTGGTCGGTCCGCACACTTCTCCAGACACTTCTCCTGGGTCAGGTAGTTATTGCCGTTCCTGCCGCAGCCTCCGTATGCAAACTGCTGGCAGGACCCGCAGGTGGCATTGAACCACCACCTGTGGAGGGAGGCCAGGCATCTCCCCACCACCTTTGGGACTCGGCAAAAGTCAGGGATGTCGTCGTCGCGCTCTTCACTGGCCGCCCTGGCCCCGAAGAGGAGGAGCAGCGATGCCAGCAGGGCGGGCAGCGCCATGATGGGTGGGCTCCACCGGGTCTCAAGGTCAGGCGCGGAGGGATGCTGGCTCCCAGGCCTCCCCAAGCCCCTCCGGTGTCTGGACTCCGCCTGCTCCGCCCACAATGCTGGAGAATGGCCTCACTCGCCCCTTTGCCCCCAGGGACACTCGGGGGGCTCTCCACAGTGCAGAAGGGAGTCCCAGGTCCCAATCAGTGCTGGGTGGGGGCTGGAGCCAATGGCCGCCTGGGAGGAGCCAGCGCAGCGGGTGGGTGGCCGTTACCCAAGGGCGGAGGGGGCGGGGCGCACAGAGCGCAGGCGCAACAAGCCACAGGCTTTCCACATTCCCAGCGCTTTCCGACCACGCACAGAGCTCGGTGGTCAAAGGGCTCTCTACCTTACAGAAGAGGCAAGGAGACATGTCAGTGAAGTGAAAGAGAGGCATGGAATGGCTCATCGGCTCCGAGGCCAGTGCCCACTCTGGCCCAGGCACTAGCTGATGACTAGGTCCGAAAGGAAGGACAGGGTCCTGGAGGAACGTAGAAGCTTGGCAGGAAGAGGCTGGCCTGTTACTAGGTAATTCAAGAAAACCAAGGGCCTAAATGCAAAGGAAGACTGAAACTCAGAAAACTCCAAAAAAATATGTATACTAATACAACTCTGGTAGGGGAATCCACATGCAAATCAATTCTGCAACACGAGCAGTCAGTCGGTGAGCAGTGGGGTCCTTAACATTTAGATGACGTGTTCTGGTCAGAGGGGGCGGGAGGGGACTGGCCTCTGCTGGATAACTTATTCCTTACACGGACCCCAGAAAGTAAGCACTGGATCCTTGTACAGAGACAACCTTGGGACCTTAGGAGATATTCACCAGCTTTGGCATCTGGCAGAGATGAATCTGGGGTCTATTACGTACCTGTGTGACCTTGGACAAATGGTGACAAGCCTCAGGATTTTAACCCGTAATAGGAGCAGGCGACAGTACCCACCTCCCTGGTGAGGCTGGTAAGGCACTAATCAGCAGCACAGTGTTCAGCATAGAATCCTTGAAGCTTTGGCTGTTTCTTTAATTCAAGACCACACAGTAAGGGCCAAGGCGCTTTCATCCTGCTGCCCCCACCACCCCTACCCCGGCCCCCCTTAGTCCTCTTTATTCCAAAGCGCATGCTCTTACACGCTCTCTGCCTTTCTGGGAAAAATGAGTGATTTGACATTAATTGAGTAGCTGATATGGGCCAAAAGGCAGGATGCAACTCTTGTGATCACATTATTTGGGCATTTCTGTCCCAACTTGAACTGTGAACCAAATTATCTATCATCTATCTATCTATCTATCTATCTATCTATCTATCTATCCATCCATCCATCCATCTATCTCTATATTTATGTGTTTATTTATATAAACATAAATAAAATAGTTCCTTGTGGCTACAATAATAAAAATAATGAGTGTTGGAGAGTGGGAATTTTTGAGCATGCTTCCAGAGAGGCCATGGACTATGCCCCAGATAGAGCTGTTAGTGCTGACACCAGGCCAGGCCTTGAGATACGTTCTCGTGGCCCCTTCCCAGCATGTAGGCCTTCTTTCACAGAACACTGTCAACTTTCTGAAGAACAGGATGACCCTGTGAACAACATGATCATCAATGGCATGAAAACTGTTTTGTCTAGGGTTGCTTGCTCTGTAAGTACAGGATGTGGTTAATGGGCTTAAAAGCAGTCCTACACAAAAGGTTGCTGCTGCTCTCTGGTTTCCCTGTGTGGAGAAAGGCAGAGCAGTCACCCGGCTAGGCACTTGCCCGGCTGGCTAATAAAGGCTCTTTGCTTTTTCATTGGACTCGGCTCCCTGGTGGTCCTTGGGGATCTTGAAATCTGGGCATAACAACGAGCTAGTAAATGACAGATAAAGGGAGGAATACATTGGAGCTCTTTCCCATGTTTTTGACGTTGGAGAGTAATTCTACACCTCAAGACAGGAGGATGACTTTAGTTTGGGACCTGTTGTGTCGGAGTTCCTGGCGATCATATAAGTATAGCGGAAACACAAATGGGAAAGACATCACAAAGGCATCGTCAACAGGAACTGACTACACTTGGGACAAGGCAGGAGGTTTTTTGAGCAGGGAGGCAAGACATCAGAACCACCGCAGTGCAAGATTGTATGGCGATTACTCCAGATTCCTTAAACAACACAGATCAACACCGAATCCAAAGCAGCAGCAGAGGCAGGCCTTGGGGAGAATGAACTCGCAGTTTATGTCAAAAAACAGAACGCAAAACAGGGCTGGGACCACTTCACGAGACCCATGCGGCTGCTTGGAAGTAGAGCTGAAATAATATTTGAAGGACTCAGCGAGAGCGGTAGAGACAGATGGTAATGGCCTCCATTCTCAGCAGCCAGGCTCTCGCTTGCCTGGAGAGGACCAGGTTCTTACATAACACAGAGTCCTTTGCCTGCCCTCAGGACGGACTTGCTCTCTGGGTTCCTCCTTCTCCTTTTCCTGTGGCTGCGTAAGCCAAGGCTTCACCCTCCCACCCCAGAACCGAGTCTTCAGTCATGTGTCCTTTGTATTTGCCCTCCATGACACTTGTCTGTGTGGGCAGAAGTAGGCTTACCATTCCTCATTGAGTATGAGAAACACAGAGTTTATTCTTGTATTATTATTTATTAAACATTTTACTGAATGGTGCCTCTGGTACTGCTTCTGGTGCAGATCTGGCTCTTCTGGAGGGGAACTTCTAATGTGCATGTGACAACACACATCCCCAAAGAAGCCCCTGGAAAGAGGCCAAAGAGCAGGATCTGTATACAAGATTTCTTGGGGAATTGGATGAGGCCGTGGTTCCTTCCGCGGTGAAGAGTGGGCACCCTGGGAGTCTTGAAGATCACCAGGTAAATAAGGGCAGAAGCTCCCTCCAGGCAAGGGACACGGCATGGGTTGATTTATTATTTTGGCTACTATGTCAAAACACTTTGGCAGCAAGTGGCAGAAAACCTGGACTCGAACAGCGTAAACGTAAGGAGATTTATTATCTCACAGTGCAAGCTGCCCATAGGTAGGCAAGGCTCCACGCAGGGTACCGCAGGGCTCTGACCCCACTTCACTGTCGCCCTGCCTTCCTCTGCGGGTTTTGCTTCATCAGCGGTTCCAGACATTACAGGCAGGCATGCCCGTGACTGGGGGAAGAGCAGGGACTTCCCCTTTTTAATAGCAAGAGAACATATGCCTTCAGTGCCCTAATAACTTCTCATCTCACTGGCCCGAATAGGGCCATGCGCCTGTCTCTAAGCCAGTCACCTTTAAGGGTGGGAGATGACCATGGTAACCTTACACTCCTTGGGACTCACGCTCTCTCCTCCCCGCCCTGCCTTGAGTGGTCACGTGAATAAATTCAGTACTGCATCATCGAAGAGGTAGAGGGCAGATTTTATGTGAGCAGTCAACAAAGCCTGATGCCCACACTCCCTTACTATAAGATTTTTAAATTTTTATTTTAAAAGAGAAAGAACTAAAATGAAAACAAAGCATGCTATTACTTGTACAGGAGGACCAGGCTCAGAAGAGGACTGTTTCTGGGCAAGGAACTTGGGTTATGGCCAGAGTGACACAGTGATAAAGAAAATCCGGAGATTTCAAGAGCTGGCTGCCCGTGGGCTATCAGTTGCAGAAATATCAAAACATCTCCATGTAGTCATTAGACATGACTGCGTGACTGAGCCCTGCATGTCACATAATGTGCTACTCTTGAAGTGTGTGCAGTGTCAGAGACAACAGTCACTGTGGTCTGCACTATGTGTGGTTTTGAGACTCCTACATTTACTTGTTGGAAACATACCCCTGTAAAAGATATGGCACCATCGGCATGAAACTCTAGCATAAGCACTTACAAAGAGAGCTAATCACTTATTTTTCATGCATCTGAAACCATTTTTGTTTTTAGTAAAAATTTCATCAATAAATCAATAAGTAATTAAAATTTAAGTATTCAGTCTGAGAAGAATAACAGTACATGGAACCCTATAATCCAAAATCCTCTCTTCTAATCAACCTATGAGAGACAAACAAAAATGCATTTCTGTTGCAGAAAAATGAGCCAAGTGGGGGGTGCAGATGGGTTATCTCCAGAGGTTAAGCCAGAGGAATGCTTATACTCAGCTTTGTTAAGTTACACACAAAGAGAAAGGACTATGACTGTATCCACTGCTGAGTACCCATTGTTTTTGCACTGAAGCTGGGGCTGATGGGAATACTGAGAGGGGCAGCCACATTCGCCCAGAGACAAGTTAAGGTATAAAACAAACTGAAGAAGAAAGGAACCATGGAGCTATCTGTAGCAGCAGTCTGTTCTATGAAGAAGTCACTGGGTAAACTCTGAGTATTTAGCACATTCCTAGAGGGTAGATTGGGAGTGGAGGGAGTTGCTATGGGAAGGAGTCATTCACTTAAAGAGAGATGGACAGGCTATGATGTGTGTGGGCCCCTCACACTGGGCTCAGAAAGCTTCTCTAACTGATAACTCTCTAACCACATAGCCTTTGACTAATCTATGCATTTGCAAGAAAAGACAGACTCTTATTTAGTCACTCCAATTGCCTCCAACACTGGTTCAAGACTTCATCTGGAAGGGACTTTTATTTTATACTAGAGGCTCGATGCAGGGAATTTGTGCAAGAGTAGGCCTTCTGTTCTTCGGCTGCCAGCACCAGCTTATCTCTGGCACCTGGGACTTGGGCATCCTTTGCAGCCCTGGCTTCGTCTGGAAGGTTGTCATAATCGGTCTAATTAGCATGTTATGCTTTTAATATTATAGATTTTTAGGTTTAAAAATATTTTATTGCTAGAGGCCTGGTGCACAAAATTCATGCATGTGTGTCCCTCAGCCCAGCCTGCACCCTCTCCACTCTGGGACCCCTCGAGGGATGACTGATTGCCCATTTAGGCCCGATTCCACTGGGATTGGGCCTAACCTGGCAATCAGATATCCTTCTCACAATCCAGGACTGCTGGCTCCCAATCGCTTGCCTACCTGCCTGCCTGATTATCCCTAATTGCTTTTGCCTGCCAGCCTGATCACCCCCTAACCCAGCCGTGGGCAAACTACAGCCTGAAGGCTGGATCCGGCCCATTCACCTGCTCTATCCAGCCCATGGAGCTGAAAGAGAGGATGGTTCTCTTGCTCTCCCCTCAGCATCTTCACCAGCAGCCCAAGATGAGAGTGCCAGCATGATCAGGTTGCTTTTGTTCCGGTCCTCCGGTCCAGTTTAAGAGCCCATTGTGGCCCTCAAGTCAAAAAGTTTGCCCACCCCTGGCCTAACCACTCCTCTGCCATCCTGATCAACACCTACCTGCTCCCCTGCCAGCCCTTCCCTGTTGGCCTGGTCGCCCTCAACTGCTCTTACCTGCAGACCTGGTCCCCCCCCAACTTCCCTTCCCTACAGTCCTGGTTACCCCCAACTGCCCTCCCTTTCAGGCCTGGTCACCCTTAACTGGCCTCCCATGCAAACCTGGTCACCCCCAAGGGCCCTCCTATGCAGGCCTGGTTCCCTCCAAGTGCCCTCCCATGCAGGCCTGGTCATTCCAACTGCCCTCCTGTGCAGGCCTGGTCACCCCTAACTGCCCTCCTCTGCTGGCCTGGTCACCCCTAACTGCCCTCCCTTGCAGGCCTGGTCCCTCCCAACTGCCCTCCCCTGCTGACCCGATTGCCCACAACTGCCCTCCCCTGTTGGCCATCTTATGACAGCCATCTTGTGTCCACATGGGGCAGCCATCTTTTGTGATGGAGTGATGGTCAATTTGCATATTACTCTTTTATTAGATGGGACACTTGACATAAGATCTACCCTTATAACACATTTTAAGTGTACAATACATTACTGTTGACTATAGGTGTTGATTATAGGTTTTTGTTTGAGCACCTGCTTTCATTTATTTCGGGTGTATACCTAGGGATGGAATGACTGGATCATATGGTAATTTTATGTTTAATTTTTATGAGAACCCACCAAACTTTTCTACAGTGGCTGCATCATTTTATAGTCCCACCAGCAAGGTAGGAGGGTTTCAATTTTCCCCTGTCTTCCCAACACTTATTATTCTCAATTTTTTTGTATAGTAGTCATCCTAATGGGTGTGAAGTGCCAACTTATTGTGTTTCCTTTGTTTTTATTTTAAATCTTTATTGTTGGGACTATTACAGATGTCCCTCTTTTTTTGGAAGGGACTTTTAAAGGACAAATTCCAGATTTCTGCCTCAGGGATGGTTAAATGAGAATCATGCAACACTAGTTTACTTTCTTCCCATATGAAGTCTCTTAGGAGCCAAGCCTCTATCCTTTGTCCTCATTATCTGAGACGTGTGGGTCCATCTTCAATAAAAAAGTTCCTGATGCAACTCAGGCCTAGAAACATTCTCTAGCTGTATATATCATCCTCTCCCCACAACAATATACTGAAATGATTCTACCAATGTTATTTATTTAAAAAATATATTTTATTGATTTTTTACAGAGAGGAAGGAGGAGGGATAGAGAGGTAGAAACATTGACGAGAGAGAAACATCGACCAGCTGCCTCTTGCACACCCCCTACCGGGGATGTGCCCGCAGCCAAGGTACATGCCTCTGACTGGAATCGAACCCGGGACTCTTCAGTCCACAGGCTGATGCTCTATCCACCAAGCTAAACCAGTTTCGGCTCTACCAATGTTATTTATTTTTTTACAGTGTTACTTTAAAAAAGTTGAAAAAATCTCAATAGTATCTTTAGCAGGATGGGGGTACAGTTGTAAAAAAATGAAAAAGTCAGAAAGTCCTTATTATCTGGGTTTTCATGACTGGAGTCTCAACAGAGTTGCCAGGTTTAGAAAGAAATGAATTCCCAATTGTACCAACATACTCATTACTGAATTGACCACTTAGAAAAATCAGTCCCCATTCAAAATCAGTCCCCACTTAATGCTAGCATCTTTGTCAACATCATTGCAAATCTCTAATGGATCCTTATAAATATACTTTGTAAGTTGATTATAAAATAAGTTTTCAAATTTTCCAAAAAATGGAAGATTTTATGAAGTTAAAAAAGGAGCTGTTGAAAAACTACTGAATCAAATGCAGAATTATTAGTAAATGATAATGTGACAGAAACATAAGTAGACAGATTTTGAGGATGAAGAAATCCTCATGGATTTCGGCTTAGGTATTACAGAAGAGAATGCCATGCATACCAAAAGTCTCAAGGAATATTGATAAAAAACCCTTGAATTTGGGAAAAATAATGCTCTTCATTAGTATGTTGAAAAAGTCAAACTTAATGTGAAGGCTGCTCTGAAATCATGTGATTTTGTTGGAAAAATTAAACTGGGGTGGAGGCAGGAGGGAAACACAATTCATTCTTCATTTTAAGAATTAGTGCAGTCATATTTAAAACCTATATTTTTCAAATTTAAGTAAACCTCACTTATTTTTATAATAAAAATTAGCCAAAATATTTTAAAGTAAATTTGGTCTCCAGTTTAAGAGAATTCATGGAAATGGCCCTTTCCAGGTATCTCAAATGTTAAATAAGACAGAACTTCTGTAAATGTTCTCTTTTCACTGGACCACGTGGTCTCATATGAGACTGGAAGTGCCCAGCAGAAAGCATATGGTACGGAAGCACAACTTTGTCCTTGTGGTGGTGTGAAAATATGTCCACACATTTTTGAGTGCTCCTCTCTTCAAAAGACAGAGTCTAATTCATCTCTTCTTGAGTGTGGGAGGATCACGGACTCACTTCTAACAAGCAGGATAAAACAGAAGTGATAATGGGTGTCCTGGGTGGAATGTATCTTCCTCCAAAAAGAAAATTCATGTCCACCCAGAACCTCAGAGCCTGACCTTATTTGGAAACGGGACCTTTGCAGATGCAGTTAGTTAAGATAAGGCCATTGTGGATTAGGGTGGGTCCTGATGCAATGACTGGTGCCCTTCTAAGAAAACAGGGAAGGTAGCTGTGTTCAGATGGAGGCAGAGCCTGGAGTGGTGCATCTGTAAACCAAGGCGCACCAACTGTTGGTGGCAGCTACTACCAGAAGCTGGGAAGAGGCAAGGAAGGAGTCCTTAGAGTCTTCAGGCCCCGATGACACCTTGACTTTGATCTTCCCACCTCCAAAAGTATGAGAGAATACTTTTCTATAGTTTGAGGCACCCAATTTGTGGTACTTTGTTATGGCAGCTCTAGAAGACCAGATTGGGATGACTTTAAAGACTACGTTATAAAAGGCACTACGGCTTCCTCTTGGCTCATTCTCGCTTGGATCTCTCACTCGAGGGGAAGTTAGCTGCCATATCATGAAGATATGCAACAGTCTATAGGGAGGCCCCCATGGTGACCACTGAGGCCTCCTGCCAATGGCCACGGGAGTGTGTCATCTTGATCTTCCAACCCCAGTCAAGCCTTTGCATGATTACAGCTCTGGCCCACATCCTGACTTCACTAACTGGAGAAATCCTGAACCTGAACCCCAGCAAAGCTGCTTCCAAATTTCTGACCCACAGAAACTGTGTGATAATAAATATTCATTGTTTTAAGCCACTGAGCCTTGGCATGATTTATTATTATTATCATTTAAAAATGTTTTTATTTTATTTCAGAGAGAGGAAGGAAGTGGGAGATAGAGAAACAAACACCAATGATGAAGAGTCAATGATGGGCTGCCTCCTGCATGCCCCCTACTGGGGATCGAGTTGCAATCTGTGCATGTGCCTTGACCTGGAATTGAACTGTGACCTTCTGGTTCATAGGTCAACGCTCAACCACTGAGCCATACTGGCTTGGCTGGCATGATTTTTTTATGCAGCAGCTAACAACAAATACCTTTGTTCCCTCATATCTAATTTCCCCACCTCCAAAGTTCCTGAAGATTCAACTACAATCCAAACACACTTAGAATTGAAAAGAAATTTCTTCTCCCAAGGCTATTAAAATTCTCCTTAACTTCATTTCCACTGCTTATCCACCAGTTATTTCTGGTAGATTCACACGTGAGCTTGTTTTCTTCCATGGAACTCTCTCACCCACAAAGCTCTATGATCTCTGGGATGTAAGATTCTACATAAAGGGTGGCTGCCATTTTCATAAATGAGATTTATTAGTTTTATTACCTTATATATTTTTAAAAAATGATCCGAAGCTTTTCATATCTCCTTGGAAAATGCCCTTGGGTGCAGATTCCAATACTGGCATTGTATCCAGGAAGATTCAGAGGATGTTCAAAGGGTGCATGTCTCTGGCCTCCCTGATTCCTCGGCAAAACCAATGAAGGCAGCTCTGCTGCTCCACAGCTTTGCCAGTGAGCAGATCAAGGAGGGAGGAAGTCCCCGAGAATGGAGCAGACAGAAAAGAGCTACCACCAGGATGCAACACAAAGAGCCAGGCACTGGTCCCTGCTTGATTCAACAGCTTTATGCAGGACCTGCAGTGCACTGAGGTAGGCGCCGGGCTCAGGCTGTGAGGTCCTGGGCAGGGAAAGAAGACTAAGGTAAGGACCCATCACTGTCCATCAGGGAGACAAACCCACGATAAGATCATTACAACAATGGAAATCCGTCTAACGCACCATAGGAACCAAGAGGAGATGAGGTGAACTTGCTAGATATTTGTTTGTTTATTATTTGTTTTTATTTCTAGAACCTGTTTGCCAGCAGGTTTCTTGGCCATGGAACTTGTATAAGAACCACCTTCAAGGTGATGATGGCAGCTGTTCAATGTCGAAGGAGGAGGAGAAGGGACAGAGGACGAGAGGCAAATCCACGCTCATGTAGGGCTCTGTTCTCGGGTTCACACCCCCAGGATGAATGAACAGGGTCTATGAAGACCTGTGTGCTAAGATCCTGCCCCGGGGGCTGTCTGCGGTGGGAAATGCCAGCTCATCTTGTATGCCAGCTGTGGCGCAATGTTCTAAGTGCTTTACAAATATCACCCATCAAACCGTCATAACAACTTAAAGAAGCAGGTACTGTTATTTTCCCCATTTTATCAACAAAGAAACCGAGGTACAAGAAGAGGCAGAGCTGGATTCAAACCCCAGCAATCTGTCCCCAGACTAAGCCTCTCCATAGTAATCCCTCGCCTGTCCTGACCATCAGCAACAAGGATGTTTATTCTTCACCCCAAATGATTCGGAATTCTGATAAAACAGAGCAGAATCTCTAGCCTTTTAAGCACATTAGACAGTTACAATGCCGGTGAACTTGCTATTACAACCCAAGTCTGACTTGTGTCTGTGCTTGGCAGATAAGTTAAAAACAAGGCAATCGGGGGTAGGCAGACTCATATGTTTTTATGCTGAAATAAATTTTAATGTAATGGTTTGGAATGCAGTACATTCGGTGTGCTCCTAATTGCCGGGGGGAGGGGAGGAGGGGATGAGGGGAGGCAGACCAGTTGATTGTGCGATGGCATGGACCATTCAGTGTTATGTAACACATCTGGGACTGTTTTACCAGGCTCTGCACATCCTGGAGGGAATAGGTGCAGCCCATCACAGGTTTACTTTAAATGTCAGCTGCTCAGAAAAGGAGAGATCCGGCGTCTCATATCAGCTGGACTGGACCAGCCCTTCCCTCTGGAATCTGGGGCTCCAGATAATTGTGTAAGTAGAGAAAATTCTTAACCCATGTAAGAATGAGAGCATCAGACAACGGCTGCTGCCATCTTTTCCCCCTCGGGAAATCTCTGAAGATGAAGCAGGAAGCTTCATAGGGACCCTCTGTCTTTCTGTGAGTTGCATGTTTGCCTTGTGGCGACAGTGGCACAGCTTTCAATGAGCTGAGGGCGGTGAATGGATGGCTGAATATTCAGAGACACACGGAGCACTACAGTCCTTTTATGTCTATCATGGGGGTACAGCATGGAGTCTCCCCAGCCTGTTTTCAATGTCATGGTCACTGGGGTTATGATCATCATGCATTCTGATCCCATGTTAAGAGGCAACATCCATCCCCCAACCCCCTTCTCCCCTTATAAAATCTTTGAAGTTGGTATGTGTCTTTAATTGTTAGTACCTTCCAGTCGCTGTCATCTTGGTGGTACATAAAATATGTGTTTCTTATAAGGGCTGGGACCTGGGGAGTCAGTGGCTAGGGTGTTTGTGAAGCACACCAGAGTACACGCATGAGGTGGCTTGGCTGGAGGCAGCCAGTCTGGGGCTCCTGAGTCCTGGTCACACCCATGATTTCCTTATGACAGTACGATGGTAGGATTGCCTTCTCCAGTCTGCCCCCCTCCCCCCCCCCCCGCAAACAGTGGTCCTAATACCACCTTCCTGAGGAGACGCTTTTGTGGGCTGTCTGTGGGTTACGTCCATAAGACCCTCCCTATAGAAGATGACAGCAGAGAATCTCGGTCACTGCTGTTGGTTTTATGGGGCCAGGGCTTGCGGGAGGCGAGGGAGGCATTTATTTACCTTGGTCACAACACTTAAGGGACATCCACATCTCAGTGATCAAGACACATAACACTTTCATGCAACATTTTTAAGAAGTCAAAAGGAATGACAAAAGAATCCAGGAAGACAAAAGGAAACATTTTAAACAAAGGCAGGATCTGGCCTTTCACCTAGATGATGCACCTTATACCTTACCCTCCTCTCTGCCCTGTGGGATCCCGTCTTGATTTTCTTCAAATATTGCATTAAAATATATCTTATTTCTCAGTTTCCTGGTGTCCCCTTAAATTTTGCACCCGAGGCTAGCACTTCACTTTTTTCCACCCTGGTTCTGACTCTGTGACGCTGTGCTGATTGTTTCTAAGTGCTCCTGATGGTAGCTCTCATTCGCTCGGCCAGCCCCGATCTGGGCCAGGTGCTGTGCCCGCCTCTGCGGAGACAGTGATGAGACACAGCACTGGCCTGTGGAGAACAATGACACACAGACAGGCGCCCTATATATTCCTTAGGCGTGTTGCAAACGCATCCATTCACTCATTCATCCCACAATGGACCTCCTCTGTCTTACTTGGGTACACGATATGCACCAGCTACAACAGGAAGTTCAGGAAGAGTCACTTCTACGTGGGTCACTATTTCTCCCAAACACTCATTTGCAGTGGCCTACCAGGAGGAGGTAATGAGCATTCCTTTAGGAATTCCAATGTTGCATCCGCTACGTCAAACGCAGTGCCTAGGACAGCGCCTGCGCATTAATACTGCGGACCAGTAGTTTTATTGCTAGTTTTACCCAGTGGCCAGTTCAAAAACATTTTACATAAACCTTAAAGGCACGCCTTAAAATTAAATATCCATTGCATTTGAAGTTATTTACTACATGTTCTTACAAGCTAATATCTTTTTAAAGTATGATATTTTGTAAATTCTCGTGATTCGTCCGCAAGGTGTTAAGACACACTCAATCAATGATTGTGAAATGACTGCTCAAACTGATGAATTCCTATAAGTAAGATGAAGATGATGAACGTATACTCTGCCCATCTGGCCTCCCCTTGTTTGCCCTGGGTGCTTGGCTTAGCGCAATGGAAGAATCAGGCGTCGCAGTGGGCAGATCTGAGCTTTCAACGTGGCTCCGTCATTATTATCTGTGCGACCTTGGTCAATTTGCTTGATCTTGCTGAAACTGCCACCCTGAATAAGGTTAATAGCACTGAACCTGCAGATACACAGTGAGTCTGTGGAGTATTTCTTTCCTTCCCATAGAGTATCAGAGAAGATACTCTGCGGAGTATTTCTTTCCTTCCCACTTTGTTTTGGAACTTGCTGCTGGAGGTGCAGGTCAGAAAGGCCACGTCAACCCCAGGCGGAGAAAACCACCTGGGAAGGAAGCAGTGAGATCTCACAGCCGCCCCTTTCATGCCCAGGGCTCTGACCACACCAAGAAGAGAACGGGTCTGTTTCTCTGCGTTGAAACCTTGTAAGCAAGTTGGCTGCGGGTTCTGAATAATTCAAGTCCATTTCCACAAGACGGTCACAAATGCATTGGCTTCTCCAGGAGAGATGCCACGCTGGGGCCTGGAGAACCGTGGGCCCGAGACATGCTTCGGTGACAGGGAAATACACGTGTGAGTGGGGAAGTCCTGAGCGCTACAGCAGAGATGCAAATTGGGGCTGTGTCATGAAAACAAAAGTTAAACCATAAAAATGTCACTTCATATGCAATTTAAGAGAGATCGATGAGGAATAAACTTTAGGAAACTGCTCACATATATCAATGCATTACAGGTGCCTGGCAAAACATTTCTACGAAAATATGCAGTGCGGTGTATGTATAAATCTGCCTTGAGTTTTATGGTTCCATATACACAGTTATAATGTACATAAAATAGAGGAACACAGAGAACCAGTTCATTGCTTTAGCCCACGGTGGCCAAATGGACTTGGAATAATCCATCAAGGTTACAGAGTCTCAAACAAGTACAATCACCGTCTCTCAAGGATCCAAATCGCAGGGGTAGGTCTGGTCACATTCATTATACAGGAGGGTAGGCAGGTGGGGAACAGACCAAGGTTTTTTAAAATATATTTTTATTGATTTCAAAGAAGGGAGAGGGTAGGAAGAGAGAGGAAAACATCACTGGTGAGAGAGAATCATTGATTGACTGCCTTCTGCTGCCTCATACTGGGCATTAAGCCTGCAACCCAGGCATGTGCCCTGACCAGGAATCAAACCATGACCTTCTGGTTCATAGGCTGATGCACAACCACTGAGCCACACCAGCCGGGCCAGACTAAGATTTCTTGACCATGTGCAATGGACCAGGTTTCTGTTAAGCACATGACACCCATTATCTCGCTTCAGCCTCATCCCACACCCCGATTCTATGAGACAGGTACCACTGTCCCCATTTCACAGATGGGAGAACTGAGACCCATCTGAGAGTTACATAAGCAAGGACACATAGGCAGCAGACACTGCACCAAATGGAAGCCTCGTGCAAACACGGGTCTTGTACAGCACTCCACTCTCAGCTCTTAGAAGAGTGCTTGGCACATAGTGCGTGCTCAGTAAGTGTCTGTTGAGCAAGTGAGTGAAGACGGAAAACCCAGGTTCAGCTGAATCTGTCTGGCCCAGGGTCATTGCAGTGATGAGAGGAATGGATGGAGGTGCAATGAGAGCTACAGCCTCTGAGAGGGCACGCTATGGAGACCTCTGGGGAAATCTCCCGTTTGAGGAGCACGCTGCCTCTTCTTGGCAGTGCCTGCCCAGACACTTTTCTCTAGCCCAGGCTCTATTAAATGGCCCTACTTTGTAGTCCCACGGTAGCCCAGAGCAGCCACGTGGAGGCCCCATGGAACCTAGAATAAGCATGATGCTCAGAGGCACTAGTTCCAAGCCTCGGCCCTGCCACTTACTAGAGGTAAGACTTTGGAGGTGATCCTAACTGTCTCCAAACCTCAATGCCTTGTCTCTGAAAACAGTGCATCAACACCCATCCTGTTTTCTTCCAGGCTGGCCATGGCTCTGCACGAGTCCACAGCCTCTAACCTCCAATGTGAGCGGTGGCCACACAGCAGTCTTGCTTCTGGATGAAAGCAGGGGAAGGAAGCCACACCCCGATCCGGAAACACCCGTGTTCACATCAGCTCTGCTACCTGCAGGCTGTGCGGTCTGCCTCAGTGTCCTCACTTGTAAATGGGAACAAAAGAACATGTACCTGATTGGGTTCTCCTGAGGCTGAAATGAGTGAACACATGCAAAGCCCTTAAAAGGCATGTGGTAAGGGCTTAACAATAATATAATAATTGCTATATTATAATATGTCATTTTACCATTTTTTAATTCTGTATTAAACCAACCTACTTTAGGGTCAGTGGTTTTGTTTTTTTTTTTTTTTTTACCAGATTGGAAGCTTCTAGAAGGCAAGGACTATTCCCACTTACCTATATACCACCATTCTCCCAAGGTGGGGCTAATATTAACTCTTGATAAATATTTGTTGAACTGAACTGAGCCAGCTGTTGACCAAATAAAATGCTGAGTCTCTTTGACCCTGTCTCATCATGAACTGTCCTCTTCTGCTCCACAGGTTGGAAAAATCCAACCAGACACTTCTTTGTCCTAGATAAAAGGTTTATATTACACTAGCCTCCAGATTTCTCCAGACTTTCTGCCCTACCATCCTCCCAACTCAAATCCTCTTAAGTCTAAGAGGAATGAGCAAAGAGCATTCTTTCCTGTCAGGCAGAAATCTGCACATAGTAAAAGCTCCGTTTGGAAAGGACTTTTTAATTGCTGCTCTCCTTTGGGTCATACAGTTAAGTAGAAGAAATGTAGAGGCTACACTGTCTACCCAGGAGCCAGGATAATGCAGCCTTTAAACCTTTCAGGGACAGACTTAGAATCGGGGTCATGGAACAACGTGCTTGTCCCTGTCGGCAAGACAGGATGGGGAGGGGTGGGGTGGGTGCATTCATTGTCTCGTTCTTTTTTAATTTTCAAAGGGGACACCCTTTTCATTCAACACCTACACTTTACTCTCTTCCTTTCAGAATTCTAACAACAACAACAACAACAACAACAACAACAACAAAAACCCCCACAAAACTTTTGTTCCTGCTAATGTACAAAACTAAGAAACTATTCAAGCATCACCTTTGTGATAGGAAAGAAGGCGGGAAGTTTCACCATAACCAAAGACAACTGTACCCGGAGGAGAGAGATCTAAGGGACACTGACTCTGGTCTGGGGCCAGGCCAACCCAACGTGACCCAGAGCCCTTCTTGGGGAGGGTTTCCCTAGCGAACCTGCCTGAGGGAGCGGGGGGTGGGGGTGGGGGACCAGGAAGCAGCCTTCTTAACTTCTGAAGTAACAAACAGAGCGAAAACCCTAATGATCACAACACAAATCCATCTATTTTAAACAGCATAGGGGCTTTTTGCAGCTGTCTGCCCACCCCTCCTCCAGGTTTTCTTGGTCAATAGGGGGTCCTCATCGTCCTTGGCGCTGCAGAAGGTGAGGTCAGAGTTCTGCTTCATCTACCACACCATGACCAGGTAGAGCTGCACGAAAAGCGTCATGATGACGACCATCACCAGTAGCACCTTATCCATGACCTTGACGGTGCTGCAGGGCGGGGCCGGGAAGGCCCACTGGCCCAGGCAGCGGCTCAGGCAGGCCTCCTGGGAGAGGTAGTTGTTTCTATTGCCCCAGCACCCTCCATACGTAAATCGGTGGCAGGAGTTGTTCTTGGCATCGAAGTACCAGCGTGGTAAGGACGCGTGGCAAGGCCCGGCGGCCACCCTGGCAGCGCAGTATTCTTTGTAGGTGAAAATGTCGCCGGAGGGGCCGTCAAACCCCGGCCTTCTGGGGACACTCGGGTGGGAGGAATCTGCCGGGTCCCTGCTGGTGGCTGCCTCGTCCACGGTGCTCCCTGGGCGGTCCGCACACTTCTCCAGACACTTCTCCTGGGTCAGGTAGTTATTGCCGTTCCTGCCGCAGCCTCCGTATGCAAACTGCTGGCAGGACCCGCAGGTGGCCTTAGGAGATATCCACCAGTTTTGGCATGTGGCTGAGATGGATCTGGGGTCCATTACTTACCTGTGTGACCTTGGACAAATCCTGGCAAGCTTCAGGATTTTCACCCGTAATAGGGGCGATCCACAGTACCCACCTCCCTGGTGAGGCTGGTAAGGCGCTAATTAGCAGCACAGTGTTCAACTAGAACCCACGAAGGGTTGGCTGTTTCTGTAGTTCAAGACCACACAGGGTCCTCAGTCCAGCTCCTCTCCAGCGGATTCAGCGTCACTGAATCAGAGGGTTGGAGGTCGGGTTTGTCCCGGGTCTTCCCACTATAGTGGTGAGCGGAGGAGACTGATTGCCCAGGAAGCTTCAAACACAAGAACTCTATTGATTTTCTCAATTACTTAGAAATTTGGGTAATATTTTCAAGTACGATGTACCAGTTATAGTACTATTATAATACTGGGCATTGGCCTATGTTTTATTTAACTTAGGCATCACAGAAATTAAGGTAGGGATAAAGAACTTCCATATTATAGACTCAGAGAGGTCAAGTAAGCTGCCCGAAGTCACACAGCTGAAATTCAAATGCAGATATGAATCTAAATACTGTGTCCAGGGTTAAGCATTTGGGCTCCGGGCTTGGAAGGATCTAGATTTAAATCCTAGGCCTGCCTCTGAAGAGCTAATCTGTTCCACCCCATGGAAAATGAGAATAACAGCTGTATTCATCTCACAGAGTACTTGTGAAGGTTAACTGAGATAAGGCATCGGATTGCCGTGCACAAAGTAGGTGCTTCTTCAAGTTTAGTTGCTCATTACTGCTTTTCACATGTGCTGCCTCCTACATCATGCCATTTACATAATTCCGGTGCTCCCCGTTTCCCTCATTTTTAAGAGGACAACGGCACGGCCAATTTTTTAATCTAGAAATTCTAATCTGCTTCCCCTGCTTTATTTCAGCAAGAAAGTATCCCATTTAGAAAAAAAGGGGGACTTTCTCCTACGTCCTTGGAAAAGTGGAAAGAGGGTAAGTAGATAGATAGCTCAATAGAGCCGGAGACGCCTGCCAGACATTAGCCTGAATACTAATCTATTAGTTGTTTAATAAAAAGGAGAATATTAAAAAGGTCCCGGTGATATTTAACTATATAATAAAACCCACAGACACTGCTAGATGGAGAGCGGGGGAGATGAAATACTGCCGTAATCTAATCATGCTGGAAGCCACGGTGTCGCCCCCGGAGCTGGGCGCCTCAGGCTGTGCTGCGTGAGGCTGGCCAGTCAGGGGCATGGCTGGGGGGTGGGGTGCTGTGCCTGCTTTAGCTAGTAGCCACTCCCTGTGTGTGAGTGCTGCTTTTGCAGTGCCTGTCCCACGGAGCCCTTTACGCGGATGTGCCTGCCCACAGGGGAATGCCTCCGTACCCTACCCCAGGCCCTTGCCCTTGACTTTTCTTAGCCCAGGTCACCACCGGCAGGTTTATGCCAGCCAGCGCTCCTGTCCGCTCCCCATCCCCAGGTTCATTCCCGCCGGCTCTGTGTCCACGTCTGGCTTCCTGCTTTGGCGATCTGTTACACAAATGTGTGCTCTGACTGAGTCTGCGCCTGCCTGCAGGTTCACTTCAGATATTTAGCACTTGGCCTGGGTTGAGAGGCACCCTCTCCCCATCAGGACTCTGAGGGGACTTCTGCTTGCCCAGTGGTACTTTCCTTTCATCATCCCCCTGAAAGAAGTTAGTGTGGCCAACCTACGCTCCAGAATGAGAAACTGAGGCCCAGGTACATGAGCTCACAGTGCTGGACTGGGGGGCCGGGGCTGGGGGAAGGGGGGCAGCAGCTTCACCTGCTGGGCGCGGTTCCTTTGCAGAGAGGTCAGACTATCTCTATCTCTGGCCATTCAGGAGGTGTAGGATTAGGCCCCGGCAGCAGACAGCAGTGTGCGCTGTGGCAGGAAAATGTTTCTCTGGGGGAGAGTGAATGCATTTCTGTGCTGTTTTTATATGGGCAGCAGGCAATACGCCTCTTGGTTGTATCAGTCTGGTGTGTGTGGTTTCCAGGGGCTGGTCTTGTGGGACCCTCCCATTTGCTGGGGAGCTTGGGTGAATGGCAGAGCTAGCTGAGGAGTCACTTCCTAGTGATGCCAGTCCGAGAGGAAGGCAAGCTCTGCTCAGGCCTGGAGAGGGCAGTCCTGGAGGGCAGAGGCATCAAGTCCTTGGTTCCCCTCCTGCGCTCTTAGAAGAGGCACACGGTACAGGGCATCCCAGAGGCTTCTGGGAACCTAGCTCATGACATGAGAGGAGGAATGGAGGCCATATCTAAGTTTCAGACGATGCCCACAGGGGGTTCAGAAAACCAGGGAATGACATAGTCACTCATTTACTGAGCCTGAGGTGCATGTGGGTGCCAATGGAAGGTAAAATTCTCATCCCCATTGTACAGATGAGAAAATTGAGGCACAGAAAGGTTGTGGAACTTGCCCAAGGTCACCTGACAGTCTGTGCTCTTATGCTCCCCGCCCCCCTCCAATTCGGCTCTCTGGGAGACTGAGAGCCGAGCCCGAGGAGAGGAGGAAAGAGCATCACTTTGGATTCATACCGCCCTGGGTGTGGCTGGGACTCTGCGCCTTGCTGCTTGTGACTTTCACAAAATCACCTTGTCTTTGTTTCCTCCTCTATGAAATGGGGATATACCATTTTGGGGGCATATTATGATGAGGGGATTAAACAGTGTGGCCCATCAAGCCTACGGTGGGCATTCTACATTCTACATACGTTAGCTCTTATTATGATGGGGAAGGTACTTGGAACTATCAGATACTTTTTAACTCCACGATGGCAAGATTGTAATGCACACCATCATTTAAAAGAGGGGAAAAAATGGTGACTATGAAACTCTGCCACACCATTGACTCTGAGACACATCTCAAATTCAGTGACGCTAAAACGCTCACTATCCTGTCACATACCTATATACAAACAGCCGAAGGAGGCTCTCGGGTCCCCTCCCCTCAGCCACCACTGCAGCATGGATGGAGAGCAATGCAAAGAGATGAAGGCAGAGCAATTGGTTTCATGAGGAGTGAGGAGCCCAGACCACAGGGAGCCGAGTGGCCACTCCGGGGGTCCATGGGGCGGGCTTTCTGCTGGTCAGCAGTGCATGAAGGCCATTAGGCCTGGCTAGTCTCTCCATCATCTGAGCTGCAGGGTTTAAAAACAGCAAAACTTGGCTCTGCCTCAGAGTAAAAAGCAGTGGTGTCCAGGAGGTGTGATTCCTTCCTTTGGTGGACCCTCAAAATGTCAGGATTTGGACAAGGTGAGTAACCCGTGAATGGGAAGAGACGGCAGGAGACAGAAGAGGAAAAAGCAGTGAACTCAGAGCCCGAAGACTCTGGCCCTGGCTCCAGCTTCCCTGCCTACATAGATACAGGACTTGGGCTGCTTGGTCCACTTTGGACCTCAATTAGTCTGGCTATCAATGAGGGGATGAGGTCTGTGTCCACACCCAGGGCAAATGTGCAAGGGTTAAACCAAAGGTGGTATTAGGGAGCTGGACTTTCCCGTGCTTTCAGCATTTCCAACCTGGCCCCCGAAAATCCCAGTCCTTGACAAATCCCGGCCCTTTGAGCTTTCTACCTGCAAAGGGACTAACAGGCTGGTGTGAACCATCTTCCTAAAGCAGGTCCAACCCTAATGTAGTGGAGCTTTCCCTTTCATTCCCCAGAGCAGCAGTGGGAGAGGCGCTTCATTCTAAACTCCAGTTTTGGTTTGTTTTCCAAGGGAGAGCCTGGTTATTTAAGGGGTCACCCCGACAAAAACAGATGAGAGACATTTGGGCAAAACAAGGACTATGACTCCCCAAAGCCCGAATGCTTACCATAAGGCCACAAAGACTGTAGAGATGATCAGTATAAAAGGACCGAGAGTTGTCAAGTAAGTGGCCACCGAGGAGCATGAGAATCATGACACGATGCACAAATCCCCAATAAACAACTAGAGAATGCAGATCAGGACACTGGGGTCCTGAGAAGGAACCTGATCTGCATATTGTGGCAGACAAAGAACTAAAGAAAAGACTATCAGATTCTAAAGCAGGGATGGGCAAACTTTTTGACTCGAGGGCCACAATGGGTTCTTAAACTGGACCGGAGGGCCGGAACAAAAGCAACCTGACCATGTTGGCACTCTCATCTTGGGCTGCTGGTGAAGGAGCGGAGGGGAGAGCAAGAGAACCCTCCGCTCTTTCGGCTCCTCGGGCCTGATAGAACAGCCGAACGGGCCGGATCCGGCCCACGGGCCATAGTTTGCCCACGGCTGTTCTCAAGGCTGCTTTTCCCCAAGGGCAGTATATACCTTTCACCACGTGCTACTGGTTTTTTAAAAACCTATTTGTATTGATTTCAGAGAAGAAGGGAAAGGGAGAGAGAGATAGAAACATCAATGATGAGAGAGAATCACCCATTGGCTGCCTCCCGCACTCCCCCACTGGGGATCGAGTCCACAACCCAGGCATGTGCTCTGACTGGGAATCGAATCATGACCGACTGCCTGGTTCATAGGTGGACACTCAGCTACTGAGCCACGCTGGCCAGGCATGTGCTCCTGATTTTATCAGACAAAACTATGACCCTGCGTTTTAGCAGAAAGAGCCTTAGTTAGTTGAGAAGCACCATCATTAGCAAAATTCTTCAAGGTTCACTCTTGGGAATGCCAAGAGCTATGCCCTCAGCACTCTAGAGGAAAGTGGTCCCGCACCGATACTTGCCGAATTCACCTGCCATAATATGGCTGGCCGGGCCACACATGACTTCACTTTCTTCTATTCTGGCACCAAACTACTGTCAGGTTTGGGGGATGAGCAACATCCCCACGTTCTGTTGTGTTTCCATAGGAAAGGACTGAAACTAGAAGAGTCCGTCTTTATGGTTGGAATGATAGGCCAGAGGATGACCCAGGCGCAATAGTCCACTTCCCTAATTTTATGATTTCTGGTCTAGTCTGCAGCAGCAAGCACAGCAATACCCATTCTGATTCTGGGAGAGTGTCTCCCCGCAGAAAAAGACTAATTTTTCGCAGTTAGGGTTGAGAGGGCATGAGAAACTCAGGACTTTCTCTTTGTGCCTATCCTTCACTCTGCCCACGGCCCATGTCCTGGAAGTTGGGGAAGGTCTCAGTAACCTCATACTGCCCTTTTCCGAATATTCGTAATGATGTACCCGAAACTATAACTATTTATAATAAAAGATAATATGCTAATTAGATCAGATGTCACTCCGGATGCCCTTTTTAAAAATATATATATTTTATTGATTTTTCACAGAGAGGAAGGAAGAGGGATAGAGAGTTAGAAACATCGATGAGAGAGAGTCATCGATCAGCTGCCTCCTGCACATCCCCCACTGGGGATGTGCCCGCAACCAAGGTACATGCCCTTGACCGGAATCGAACCTGGGACCCTTGAGTCTGCAGGCCGACGCTCTAGCCACTGAGCCAAACCGGTTTTGGCCGGATGCCCTTTTTGACAAAGCTGGGACCCAAGGGTAGCCAGCCTGGGTCCCGCATGCCAGAGAGAAGCCGGGGGAAGGAAGGCCTACTCCTGCATGAATTTTTGTGCATCAGGCCACTAGTGTTATGTAAATCACAAAGCAGAGGATGAATGGAAGAAGTCCTCAAAAAATCTCTCTGGGCACCTCTATCAGAAATGCAAACCAGAGAAGTTTCTGGATTGTAGGTAGGCAGAGGGAAAAACCATCCATCCCACCTCAGTGAGCAAGAGCCAAGGGACATGAGCAGTAAAAGCAGAATGTGCAGACTGGAGCCTGGCTCACCCTGAGGAGGCCAGGTGCCAGGTACCTGGCGCTCTTACCTCGCTTGGCTCCGTGCAGGCCATTCCCTCTGGGGGGATGCGGAACATGTGCCCCGTGCAGAGACGGGGCGTCCCCACAGCCTACCTTTGCCACCACGTCTGTGTGTTTCCCTGAACCGAGTTCCAGCTACAAAATACTCAGCTGCGGTGTAATCGCTCTGCTTGCAGCTGACGATGTTAGTCATTTCATTATACACACCGGAAGGGGGGTATATGAAAGTTGTTTACAAGAGCAAAGCGGCACTTCTGGATGCTGGCTGGAAGGGCCCCTTCCACCTTGCCATGTTTTAATTCTTCGAACCTGCAGCAACAGTTCCGTTTTTTATAACTGCCAGCACAGGAAGTTATTAAGACACTTGGCTCTAATGTGTCTTGGCCCCTGCCTCTGCTGGAATGCCGAAAACAGTTACCAGCCAGATCATTGGTGCAATCCCGTGAAGAGAAAGGTCATATTGAAATAGTTTCTGTGGCTAGTTAATGGCAGACTGTGCGTCTCTAGGCCATGCGATGTAGTGATCGACAGCATGGGTGCTGGAGTCAGCTTGAATCCTAGAGCTGCCTTTTGAATCCCTGTGTCTCAAAGCCTCAGTGTTCCCATCTGTGAAATGGGAACAATAGCAGTACCTGCCATAGAGGATGTGTATGGTTGGAATTAGTGAAGCATGTAAAGCATCATAGTAAGTGAACAATGAAAGTTATTGTTTTTGAATGAATATAATTATTTCTGCATCAGAGCAGGGTTATGGAATTGGTGGTTTAATTAAATTTCATGACCATATCCCCCTGTGGTAATCACTTGTTTAGTTTTTAACAACTTTATTGAGATATCTTTGACATGTAAAATTGTATATGCTTAAGGTATATAACTTGATGTTTTGATACATGCATTGAGAAAAAAAAGGCACCATAATCAAGCTAAATAATTTATCCATCATCTATACAAAGTTATTTTTTATGTATATTATGTGTGGTTTGAAAAAATTGAAGGTGCATCCTCTTGGCATATTTTAAGTGTGTAATATAGTATTATTAACTATTGTAATATAAGTGTAATTATTACAATATATATTACGATATAATTGTAATATAAGTGTGTAATATAAGTATTATTAACTATGCAGTAGACAATAGTTAATAATATTATTATTAACTATTATTAATTTTATTTATAACTATATAATAGTTAAAAATAATATTATTTTAAATAAAATTAACTATTATTAATTTTATTTATAACTATATAATAGTTAAAATTAATATTATTAACTATTGTCTATGCAGTAGACAATAGTTAATAATGTCTATATTAAGTATGCTGTACATTGGATCCCAGAACTCATTCATTTGTGTGACTGAAACTTTGTACCCTTTGACCAACATCTCCTCATTCCCCACTCCTGTCGTCTCTCCTCTCTTGCCCCTGGAAACTATCATTCTACTACTGCCTGCTTCTACCAGTTGGACTGTTTTTAGATTCCACTTATAAGTGAGATCATGCAGTACTTGTCTTTCTGTGTCTGGCTTATTTCATTTAGCAATGCCTTCCAGGTTCATTCTTGTTGCTGAAAATGGGAGGATTTTCTTCTATTTTAAGGCTGAATGATATTCCAAACAGTCTCTCTCTCTCTCTCTCTCTCTCTCTCTCTCTCTCTCTCTCTCTTTCTCTCTCTCTCTCTCTTTCTCTCTGACATTTTCTTTATCCACTAGTTCATAAACAGACGCTTAGGTTGTTCCCATAGCCTGGCCACTGTGAACAATGCTGTAATGAGCATGAGGGTGCAGTTACCTCTGCGAGATCCAATGTCATTTCCTCAGGGGATATACCCAGAGTGGGACTGCTGGGTCATATGGCAGTTCTATTTTAAATATTCCCAGGAACCTCCATACCTTTTCCCTTAATGTCTATAATCACTTTCTTATGGGAACCAACGGTGAACAATCATGGACTCCATCTTTTTCTACTGTAATCAAAGGGTTCCAGACAATGAACGGCAAGATCTATACACTCCTCCCTGGCCTCATTGTGAATGTGCGAAGGCCTGGTATACAAAGGTCAGCATTCTGCTTTAGAATGTCCCCAGTCCCCATGTTTGTTATCTGCTTCCCTCAGACTGGCATGATCGGGCCTAGAAGGGTGTCTGAGATTATTCTGTTGGCTGGGTCAGTAGTGACCTTGGGGGACCCACCCGCCCAGTGAGGAACAGGAGCCTTTGTGCCTCATTTCCCACAGGCCACTTGGGAAGCTATGAGTACTGGAGTTAAAAGAGCTGGGTTCAAGTCCCAGCTCTGCTCCCTAGGATGATGTGATCTTGGACAAGTTACATAAACTCTCAAGGCCTCAGTTTCCTCATCTGAAAAATGGGAAAAAATACTTCACAGAGTTTTTGTGAAGCCTAGAGCACATAACACAAAAGAATATTATGAACTGTAAAGAACTACATAAATGTAACCTATTATTACTTTTGGTAAGCAGGGCAGTCATTGTCTGGCCAGTTCCTTATGTTAAGAATTCTGAGGGTTTCTGTGGTTGAAGACTGCCACAAATCACATTCAAATAAATGTATTTTAAAAAATATATATTTTATTGATTTTTTACAGAGAGGAAGAGAGAGGGATAGAGAGTTAGAAACATCAATGAGAGAGAACCATCGATCAGCTGCCTCTTGCACACCCCCCACTGGGGGATGTGCCCGCAACCAAGGTACATGCCCTTGACCGGAATCGAACCAGGGACCTTTCAGTCCGCAGGCCGACACTCTATCCACTGAGCCAAACCGGTTTCGGCTAAATGTATTTTAAACAATATATATATTTTTAATTATATCAGAGAGGAAGGGAGAAGGAGAGAAACATCAATGATGAGAGAGAATCATTGATTGGCTGTCTCCTGCACGACCCCTACTGGGGATCGAGCTAGCAACCTGGGCACTGTGCCCTGAGTGTGAACCAAACTGTGACCTCTTGGTTCATAGGCCAACACTCAACCACTGAGCAACACCGGTGGGGAAAATGTTGCATTTCTTACTCAAAGGTCAGAAGCAGTGGAGTGGGATAAAGATAGGGTACAATGGTGAGAGGCAAGGGATCTGGTGCCGGCCACACTGGACTGCGTGGCTGTTGAAAGGGAAGCAAGGCAGGGAGGGAGCAAGGTTGATTGACGTCTGATTTATTCGAATTAAACGTCACCATTTTCTTCATTCCTCCCAGACATATCCCATTTCATCCTCAGGCTCTTTCCGAATCCCATTCCCGGAAACCCTTTCTCCTCTGATCTCTTGAGACGCTTTGGAATTTAGCAGTCATCGAGCATTAATTTTTAAGTGGTAGATGCTTTTACAGGACCCAGCACTGACCCCATAAAATTATTCCTTCCTATTTAGAACCATCGGATTACGGAGAGGCTCGAGCGCAGCCAGATCTGCAATTCTCTCTGGCTGGCCAGGCCCAGAGACCTCGTTTGCAACACTCTCATGTTCTCTTTCCCCGAAACACCTGGCAAATTGAGCGGTTGGATGTCTGACTGTCACAGTGGCTAGGAGAGTGGACCGAATACGCTGTGTACATTTTGATGTCATGGAGACCAGGGGCCTGCCCAGTCATTCTGCAGCTCCCCACGGAGAGCTATCTGAGGGAAGGACAGACTGGTGGGGGAGAGCTGGCCACTGGCCACACTCACTGCTCTGAGAGAATCCAGAGGATGAATGCTTCCCCCGATGTGAGCTGTCCCCAGTCATTCCCAGTGACCCTGACTTGGAATGTCCAGCAGGAAGTAGGTTTCCTCCGCCTCGTAACTTTCATCCATGGCGCAGAAACACGCTGTGCGCTTTAATGATGCATGTGCCAATGACAACATAGCAGCTACTGATTTCTTTCCCTTATTAAAATATCACTGGAGGTATTCAAGGATGGGCTGAAATTTGGAAGGAAAAGGAAAGAAACTGAGAATGGGACCAAAAGATACAGCACTAAGTACTAGATTCACTCCTCCTCCCCACGTGCCAACGCCTGTGAGCTGTGTCGCTCCTTCTGAGCCAAGAATAGACACTAGATTCTTTGAAATTTTAACATCGAACACCTCCCGTGCCATATATGAAGCGATTGCCTCTCAGCTCCAAATCCAGCTCCCCACACTTCGTTTTGTGATGCTGGGGGCTCTGCGCTGGAGCCAGGACAGGTTCTGCCAGGAGGGGGCGCCAGAGGAGACTGGGGGGCCAGACAAGGGAGGAGAGACTGGTACCCTTCAGGTCCGCTTTGTGTCTTGGCAACATGTTGCTCACATCATTTGCTTTTTCATGCCGGCAGCAGCAGTTCCTTCTTGTAGGAGCAATTTTAATCAGCGGTTTTCCTAACATTGCAGAACCAGCGTCACGGAGGCACCTTCTGAGACATCAGCGCCATCTGAGGCTCCGTGGGGGTTTGGGTCCTCTCTGCTGAGGGACAACAGCGCTGGGCAAATAAGACCCATTTCTCAGAGGTCTGATTCCAGCTACCTTGCCTGTGCGTGTAGGTTTTACTATTTATTCCTCGAAGTGGTATCTGCTCCCTTCAACTGCTGCCTCTGTGACACCTTTGCCTCAGCAGGCATCTCACACCTCAGTTAACCATGCTATTTATTCTAACTAAATTCTCTCGGTTGAAATGCCTGGTGTGGTTTCTGTCTCCAGACTGGACTCTGACAGATGCACCACTTCTGTGCTCTGACGTGCCTGGCAGTGAGAACTAGTGGTATTAAGTTTTAATCAAAGGCACAAGTGCATGCTCTAAGGAATATGTGTTGAAAGCCCATTAGAAACAGCTGATATTTGAGAGAGATAAGCAAGGAACCATAGTAACTATTTATATTTTATTAAGCCGAACCACCTGAAAGCCACATGCTGGGATTGTGGAGGTATATTGCCTAGCTCCTACAGCGACTGGGACTATCAACTGGGAAAACTACATAAAGCACCTAGCAGGTTGTAAGTGCTCAAAATCCTGGGTAATTGTGTGTGTGTGTGTGTGTGTAAATACTTTTGTTTTTTAAGGAAGGAAAGTGAATGTGTTATTTCTTGCAAAGTTGTTCTAGAGAGGGATACCACTGTATTTGGAGATTTAGGAAGACAAAATTGGAAGCTGTATTCCTTTCCTGGGTTTGCTATACAAAATTAGCAAAATAGAAAGGAGACATTTCTTGTAGCCCAAGAAGAGAGGCCTTGCCAAAACCGGTTTGGCTCAGTGGTAGAGCGTCGGTCTGCGGACTGAAAAGTCCTGGGTTCGATTCCGGTCCAGGGCATATACATTGGTTGCGGGCACATCCCCGGTAGGGGGTGTGCAAGAGGCAGCTGGTCGATGTTTCTCTCTCATAGACATTTCTAGCTATCTCTCTCCTTTCCTCTCTGTAAAATATCAATAAAATATATTTTTAAAAAAAGAAGAAGAGAGGCCTTAAAGGGACTACAGGGGAACAATTTAAGCTTCTCGTTATCGTCAGAGAGCTGAGATCAATGAGAAGAAATAAGTCATATTTTATGTGGCTCAAGAGGTCCAATGAGGACTGACAGAAGGAGAAGAATGATTTTTGCTTAAGATACACAGTTATTTTGAAAAGCAAGAAGTATCCAAAGGCGTACAGCCTAGGAAGCAGTGAGTTCCCCATTAGGTGGGGAGATCAATCAGAGGCAGGTATCTGCTGGGCTAAAGTAGAATGTCTGTGAGCAGCAATGGAGGTTATTAAAGTTCCTTTCAAACCCAAGGCTATTTAATTCTCTGATTTCAGTCTACATTTCTTAATTCACAGATTAAACTTGCAAAAGTGGAAAAATGAGGAGGATGTGAGGAAGAAAAAAAGTTAGACACAGAATATAGGGCTGGAAAGGCACTAGGAAAAGCTATACTTATGAAGAAAACTCTCACCCCATTATATTTTAAACCGCTGAGCTGGAAAAATGAGAACTAGGTCATGATATGTGCTTTAAAAAAATGAGATGGTTTGGGTCAACTTTCTATATACTAACTTTACGTGGCATTATTTCAAAGGCGATTCTTGGCACAGCAAAGAGAGAACATAATAAAAAATTCATGAATAAAAGTTGCAATCAACGTAGACTAAGCCTTTGAAAATTAGCCAATTAATCTGGCTTTGCTTTGTTTCTTCATATAGTGGGACTTGATTTTCATAAAAGAAACCTAGTGTGAACAATGAACACATACGCAGAAAATACAAGTTGAATAAAAGATGACTTATGTGTAATAACTACACTCTTCAAAGGGTCATGGTGAAAGATGAATCACTAAAGGCTATATCTGAAAAGAACCAGAACCATTACAACTTGTTTTAAGAACCAGACTTTCTTACAACAAGTTGTAATGGATTCCACGAGGCCCAAGTAGAATGGCATATACAACAATTATTCTCTGGTTATGGACACCATTTCTTCCTTAATTCTCACAGACAGAGCCAAAATCAATGAATACAAAACACACAGAGGTACAATGTATTATTTTATTTAAATGTATACATATATTTGTATTGATTTCAGAAAGGGAGAGAGAAGCAGAAACATCAATGATGAGAGAGGATCATTGATTGGCAGCCTCCTGCATATTGGGGATCTAGCCCGAAAACTGGGCTTGTGCCCTGTCCAGAAATCGAACCATGCATGATTGCCTGGTTCATAGGTGGACGCTCAACCACTAAGCGACACCGACTGGGCCAGAGGTACATTTTAGCTCCTTGAAGAAATGTTCAGATGATTTGATCTGCATGAAGGAAGCATTATCTACCCGGAAAGGTAGTCAAGCTTCAGCTGGAGGACTGCCTGACTCTAGAATCCGATGGGGAGATCAGTTTTTGCGCCGAGATTCTTAGGTGATAAGTTCAGTAACCATGAACAGATGTATATATATATATATATATATATATATATATATATATATATATATTAGTTATTCAGATAAGAGAGATTTTAGACAGAACCAACATTTAACAGAACTCTCTCTCTCTCTCTCTCTCTCTCTCTCTCTCTCTCTATATATATATATATATATATATATATTTTTTTTTTTATTATTTTTTTTTGCTTAAGCCCTAAGACATTTCTCCCTCCAGGTGCACCATTGCACTCCAGAGGAGACAGGATGCCATGTGCTGATAGTAATTTTCAGAAGTCAAGAGCTCTTACCAAATGAAATTCAGTGAGTTCCGGGTCCAGACACTGTCTTAGTCAACTTAGGCCACCATAACAAAATACCATTGCCTGGGTGACTTAAACAATAGACATTTATTTTCTATTGTAGTGGCTGTGTGATTGGATTCAATCTCTAACCCTATTCCCTCCCCAGGACTGGGTTGACTGACATTTGGTGGATCAAAGCCCTAACCCTCTGATTGCATGTTTGGTTATGTGGGGTTTTTTTTTGTTTGTTTGTTTTTTTGTCATAGCCAGCTCCTTACCATTACTGTTAGGGATAGGTGTGTGGTGCTAGGGGTCCACTATGAATAACAAGACACTCCTATCACCAGTAAATTCCAAGGGTTTAGTTGTTATCTCCAGGAACCAGGGGCAAACAAAGGTCAGCCAAATATTTTATTACATAGAGATTAAGCACTCTGTGTGCTTAGTAGAGTCTATGATGTGGTCAGCAAATGTTTGCTGAATAAATAATGGAATGAGTCATAGAAGTCAAAACAAGGCTATTGTAATCACATGGAAAGAGGGTATATTTATTTCTGGCACTTGAAGCCCCACACATCCCTAATTCTATTTCCTCCTCTACTTTCTTCTGTTTTCACTGAGCTTTTCCCACTCTCCTTATTTCTTACTACAGTGAACCAGACGTTGAGTTCCTTCTCAAAGCCCCGCCTTTGCCTTTCACACCTCCTCAATAGGATTTCACAGCGCTGAGAGCTGCGGAAGGGAGACAGAAAACACTGCGCAAGAAAACCATATTCCTCTCTCAGTATTCAGAGGTGCCTTAACGCATGGGGGCATTTCAATCGCAGTGTTCATTCCTCTCCACGTTATATTAATGTCACTAACGTTGCCACTCCATTACTTTTCATTAGTCAAATCAATAAGCAACCTGCAGGCTTGGCGCTTACCGCTTGTCACACGGAGGCATGCGGGTGGAGCTGCGAATGCTGACTGATATTTCAGGTGTCGAGGGGCACTCTGGCTCCCTGAGGCAGGTCTGAGGGGAGAAGTTTAGTTAAAAAAACAATGACTAAGGGCCTACTATGTGTCAGATGCTGTGCTGAGAAGACCATACCAGTACTGAAAAGGCACAGCTTCCTGCCTTCAGAAACCGAGTGGCTAAGGGACCATGGAGATGGGGGATGGGAAGCTTGTATGTTTCCTCTTCGGTCCTGTCTCCCCAGTAGAAATTCCCCAGGGTCCCTATGTCATCTTCTGAGGTGTGACTTGCATATCGAAGATCCCAATTATTCCACCGCACCCTGGTACTCCTCATCCCACCCCCCCCCCTGCTTCGTTTTCCTCCATGGCATTTGTCACCATCTGACACACTTGTATACAACATTATGCCCATTTTTTTAGCTTCTTCCTCCCTCTAGAATGTAAGCTCCACAAAGACAAGGAATTGCATCTCTTTTAATTCATGGCCGTGTCTCTAGAGGCGCCAGGAGGCCACCCATTTCGGCTCATTTGTTTCCAGCCAGATAGTCAGGGGATCCTAGGATCCCAGGATGTCTTTTAACATAGTCCCACGGTGATGCTGTTTACTTCTGAAAGCTTCGTAGAAAGGTAGCCCCGTTCAATGGCTTTTCATCCCCACGAGGAAACACTGAGAATAGTTTACATGCAAGCTAGACAGCTATTAATAGAAAAGCCAAAGAGAGAATTGGAAGATAATGGCACAGCTCCTCAGAAACCGTCCCCTTGTCTGCGAAGTTAAAACTCAGAAGCACCTGGATTGTATTCAGCCGATGGATCCCCAGTATGAGAAATGACTACAATGGTTTATTTCTGTTTGTTTGGCAATCAGATTGACATATTTCCTTGGCTCCTTGGTGCTATTAGAAAGAGAGCCTCTAAAATGAAGACTATTGCCCATTTCGGTAAGAAATGAGGCCACATGTCAATAGAATATAGGTAACTAGACATTTATAACACTGGGCAGTGATGCAGAATTGATTAGCAGGTGTAATTGCAGTAAGTAAGATGCTCTCTGCTCCCGGTAATGACGGCTCGTGGCATATTGAGAGGAAAAAGCACGATTTGCAAGGAAATGAGATGCCCCATATTAAGATTGGGTCTAAAAGCACCCACATAGAATTGGAAATAACTATTGAAGTAGACTGTGGGGTGTGATGGGTAAGAGCATGGGCTGCACACAAAGACAGAGCTGACTTCAAAGATCAATGTTAACATGCATTTTATTTTTGACGTGTGCAGCAATTTCTTTAAGTGAAGTCTTGGTGTCCTCTACTATACAATGGGGATGCTAATAGTGTTTACTTGTCTGGGTGATTGTGAGAATTAAGGGGGAAAAAAACCCATGATGCAAGTGAAGCAAAGTCTGTGTCTCTCACACAGCGAGTGCTCAAAAAAGAGAAAGAGGAAGAAAGAAAGGAAGGAAGGAAGGAAGGAAGGAAGGAAGGAAGGAAGGAAGGAAAGAAGGAAGGAAGGAAGGAAAAAGGAAGGAAGGAAGGAAGGCTATCTATATTGTTTTATTAGTTCACTAGAAGCCCCAGGTACTGGAAGGCAACCACCCAGTGATCTAAGTCTGCCTGCATATGAGATGCACTTTCTTAACTGACTAGATTCAGACCAGTGGCAATCTGTGCTCCCCCAGGGCAGAATCTGAGGCCCTGGCTTGTGAACTGAGGGCGTACGTAGCAGGGAAAACCTTCCCAGAATGGCAAATGTGAAAGGGAAGCGCCAAAGGTGACCACTTATTTCCAACCAATTCTAAAACTCTCTCAATGCCAAGTTGGCATAAATGCAAATCTAAACCACTGAAGGATGATCCACAGTTTCTATACTCTTCAGTCTTTTAAACATAAAAAATCCGAGTTTTCCTTAAGCAATTCCATCAAGATTCAACTAAAGCAGGTGTAAGAGGCAAAGCAAAACACCAACAAAAAGTCACCGAAAGAGGGTCTCCTTTAGCTTTCTGTTGTACCTGGGGAAACCATTCATCTTATCTGCTGCTCTCTCTCCCTCTCTCTCTCTCTCTTTTTTAGTAAACATTAATCCGCACAGATGGTGAACCATGGTAATCTCTGCCACCAGCTGCAGAGAGGAATTTTTAATGAAATGGGAATTTAAAGGTTTTTACACAAAGCACTAGGATCTCTGCTACTTTTTTCTCATAATGCTCAAATTATTTTTACTGCTGCGGGTTATAAGTGCACCATGGTGGCACTGCCTCTGGAAGAAACTGACTTGCTGTGCAGAAGGTGCTTGCTGCTTTAAGCATGCTGTTTCCTGCCCCACCTGCATTTGAGGGAGCCAAGCAGGTTTCAGAACCCTGGACAGAGCCAAGTATAAGACACTCATTGGCTAAGAGGGACAAAATTTACCCTGATTGACCTTATTCCAGACAGCGGACCTTGCCCAACCTCTGTCTGACTTTTGTTGGTATGTCTCCTGATCTTCTGACCTCCCTTTTAATAAATTCTACAGAGCGCCGGGGCTTTGACTTAACTGCATCTCTAATTCCCGTCAGAAAATTTATTTCCTTCCCCTCAGCACTGACTTCACTGACCACCTGGTATTTTGACATCTCCTGCTTGGCTTTAAGACCCTCCTTTACAAATCATAGCATGAGCAACTCTCCCAACATCTACCCAGTCACTCACCCTCCCCAGTTCTTGTTCAAGAGGGTTGATGCCGGACACTTACGATCATTCTCAAAGAAATCTTACAGGAAGGAATGCTAAGTTGGTGAGGAAGTCTAAAAATCCGGGCAAAAAAAAGTTCTATGAAAAGTTACACACACACACACACACACACACACACACACACACACACACGCATACATGTGTAAAAAATTGAAAGCCAAAATGCTGTTTAATCTATGTTAATCATTTTTAATAGGAACAATGCCCCCTAAAAAAAGATTTGTGCACCTCTATGGACATTCAAAATATAGTGCCATAGGGTGATTTTGATGCTTGTAATAGTTTTTTAAACATAAAATACAATGGGGGGGGGAAGTCATAAAGAAACTGTAACAAAAAAGAACTACTGTCTGCTAATTAAGGCTGGACACAAAATCATAACATAATCTTAATAAGTTTATCTCCATTGAAGCTAAATTGTGAAAAATTTCCATCTTGAACATTGAAGTCTCATGTGTGCTCCTCTGATCACCAATAGCCCAACCACACACCATTTCAAATGCACTGGGAGAATATTCAAAGGCGAAGAAGGGAGGAGACGAAAGGGAGCCCATTGTCATGCGTCAAGTTCAGGAAGCCTGGGATCTGCTCTTGACCCTCCCAGGAACTCACTTTGTTCGGAGGCCTCTTTGGGCCTCAGTGACCTGATGTGTGAATTTACTTGTGCGGTTCTTAGGTCCAAGTAATATAACAAATCAAAGGGAACAAAGCAAAACTCATCTGAAACTTGAAAAGGAGATCCTCTTCTAGATCCTTGATAGTATTTCACGAGGGTCATGTAGGAGGCAGGTCTCAGATCCCTGAACAGAGCTAGTCTGATGTGGGCAGGAGGAAAAGCAACTTTTATGACAGAGTAGAAAGAAACATGATGGAGTTTGTCATTGTTACTCTTATCTCTTAGAACCATGCCAACATCCTAGGCAAGGTCATATGCTTCTTAAAGCAGGGCTCCTTGAGGTTTAGTGCTCACCTGAGCCCTCTATTTATAAATTCCAGAATCTAGAAATGCATATTTTTCACAGCCCAGCTGGTGATTCTGCCAGGCATTCATGCTAGAGAGGTTTAAAAGGCAAAGACCAGGTCTTATTAAGTGCCCGGCACATATCAGACTGCCAAGAAAGCATGCTAAAAGAATGCATGTGCTGAGCGAATTAATGCACTTCAGATCTTGCAATCCAGCACAAACAATGACCTACCTTTATTGGACAAGTTACTCTGGACATCAGGCAAACTTCCATAAATTGCTGTTCTACCAAAGATGCTTTCAAATGAAGGCAGCTGAGATAATCAGAGGTGACACCATGGTGAGAAGGATGGAAGGGTACACAACTACAAATAAATATTATTTGTCCTAGGGTATAAGATGATCGCCTTTAGGCAGGTAAGAACCAGAGAAACACAAAGAGGAGGATGTAAACATTGGCCTTAGGTGTGGTATCTCCAAGATGGAGAAAGAAGAAGAGGTCAGGTGTTATCCAAAATCAAGTCTCAGACCTTCCTGCCCAAAGCATTCTTCAATGAGTATTTATTAAGACCAATCCACTGGTGCATGATCCTCTAGTTTGATCTACGGTCACTCTGCTTGGTCTCACAGTCTCCCTATGAGAAAGTTACAAGGCAGAAGGAAAGACTTGCGTGAAATTGAAACCCAATGATACAATCTGGCAATGACTGATGATACTTACACAGTTGGCAGTCCTCCTAGGAGATTGCCCTACTGACTCAGGAATCACTGATAGCTTTTCTTGGGCCATGGCTTTATAGGGCATGCTATGCTATTTCGCCCATCATGAAAGGGCTGGCAAGTCCACAAATCACCTGAGGGCAGGATCACACTCTGAAGTGACTTGAGCAAATGATTTGTGTAAGTTAATGTGCACTTCCTATGGCCCTGCTGTCATCAAAACACTGGGTCAAATCAAATATGTCCATCAAGATGCTATCAAATATGCATGCAAAGAGAATGGATGTGATGTTGTTGAGAATAATAAAGCAGTCCATAAATGCTACAAAGTAAATCAGCTGTTCTGTCAGGCATGGAATACCAAACACCACATTCATCCATATGTATTATATATGCTGTAAGCACACATATACTATACATCAGCAGTTATTGACACACTTGGGGAGATACAACATGAGTAAGGTGTTGGCACATGGACTGAACAATGCCGTAGTGTCTAATCAATGGCTTCACCAAGGATAATCTCCCTGGTGAATATTTTGCATCGGGAGCATGTGTATCCCTAGAAAGGTTGCAACATAAGTAGAAAATACTCCCCTAGTATTAGGAAGACTGATGCCATGAAAGAAGGGTCTCAGGAAGGTAGCTCTCAGACGTTCTAAAGGGATTCTTTGCCATCACCATGTTTCTAACCTCAGGTCATGGGGAGAAATGCACCCCTAATCTTCAAGGGGAATAATAAATGAGTTCGGAGGAAGAGACCTCTTCTTCCCAGCATCCTTCCTTTCTTTCCTCTCTCCCTTTTAACCTCCTTCCTCTCTAACTCCCTCCCTCCATAATTATGGAAAGTGCCCTCTAATACCAGTGGCCCCTCTACACACTGTATTTAGCAATGCCAGCATTCCTTGGGGTGCATTTGCATGTGACAAGACTTTTGCTATGGACCAGAGGTGCAGAGTTACAGACATGAATGAGCTACCCCTCTCCTTAAAGAGTTCATCACTGACTGTCAGATCACTATGTGTAGGCAATTGATGATAATGCCAATAAGAACAAAGTATTTACTTCAAAACAGAATATAACCTGGCTCAGTGGTTGAGTGTGGACTCAGGAACCAAGAGGTCACCAGTTCAATTCCTGGTCAGGGTTGCAGGCTCGATCCCCAATGGGGGGTATGCAGGAGGCAGCTGGTCAATGCTATTTCTTTTCCATTAATGTTAAAATCTCTCTCCTTTCCTCTCTTTCTAAAAATCAATACAACGCATATTTTTAAAAATAAAAGAGAATATAAGGAAAGAATGACTATAAAGATGTAAAGTATCTCATATGAGATATCATCTGCACTTTGATTGAGAAATAGGATTTTCATTCCCTGAAAAGTCAGACCACTATTCCAAGTTCATTTTTATACTATACTAGAGGCCTGGTGCATGAAATTTGTGCATGTGTGTGTGTGTGTGTGTGTGTGTGTGTGTGTGTGTCTCTCAGCCCAGACTACACACTCTCCTATCTGGGTGGCCAACTGCCCATTTAGGCTCGATCCCACCAGGCAGTTGGACATCCCTCTCACAATCCAGGACTGCTGCCTCTCAACCGCTCGCCAGCCTGATCACTTGCTAACTACTCCCCTGCCAACCTGATCGATGCCTAACTGCTCCCCTGCCAGCCCAATTGCCCCTAACTGCCCTCCTCTGTTGGCCTGGTCATCCCTAACTGTCCTCCCCTGCAGGCCTGATCACCCCCAATTGTTCTCCCCTGCAGGCCTGGTTCCCCCCAACTGCCCTCCCCTACAGGCCTGGTCCCTCCTAACTGCCCTCCCCCGCTGGCCATCTTGTAGCGGCCGTCTTGTGTCCACATGGGGGTAGCCATCTTGTGTTGGAGTGATAGTCAATTTGCATATCACTCTTTTATTAGGTGGGATATCCTCAAAGGATGCTAAACAAGGTTATAAGATTGTGGCCTTCATGGACAGAACTGTACAATAGTTGCTGACCTTGGGAGATAAGACCATGCCTTTTAAAAACTGATAGAAAAAAGTTACCATAAGATCTAAGAATCAGTGCTGTGTTCATTTATGACTATTCCTAGGGGAAGTAGTGTCAAACCTCCAATATAATCTTACTAATTTAATTTTTAAAAATTGCAACATAAGCATCTATTCCTGGAGTGCTTATTTTTTTTAAAAAAATATTTTTATTGATTTCAAAGAAGAACGGAGAGGGAGAGAGATATAGGAATATCAATGATGAGAGAAAAATCACTGATTGGCTGCCTCCCATACACCCCCTACTGGGGATTAAGCCTGCAACTCAGGCTTGTGCCAGCCAGGGAATCGAACCCCCTGATCTCATTGTTGATGCTCAATCACTGAGTCAAGCCAGCCAGGTGGAATGCTTATTTTAAAAATCCCACAAAACCCCAAACTTTGTTTTCCTTTCTCTGCTCTTTTATTAAAGTCCTGTTCAAGTCGTTTCCTAAGCAACAGTAACTGTTTCCGTGATTAAAATGTCAGGAGGTGGGCAGATCTGATTAGAATAGCCTCTGACCACATGTACCAAGACAGTCATGTGCTTATGTGTGTGTAAGAGAGAGACATAAAGATAGAAAGAGAGAGAGAGAGAGAGAGAGAGAGAGAGAGAGAGAGAGAGAGAGAGACAGCAAGAGAAAGTGCTAAATTCATGGATATGACCTCATTATTTACATGGTTTATAATGTTAACCTTGTTCCATATGTAAAATGTGCTGAAAACATTGATACTCAGCTCTTTCTGGTTTTAATTCTGGCACCTCAGGCAACTGCTTCCTACTAGAGCTAAAAACTGCATGTGTATTACAAAATGAAGGCCTGGAAAAATGAAATGTAGATTCAAGTTAAAATAACATCCTAACAAGAAACTCAGTGTCCACGTCTATCACTCCTTGAGGATGTCTGTTTGCCTAAGGATACTGCATCTTGGTAGGCCTCACCCCTTGGTGGCACATCTCCCCCTTATGTTAGGGAGTTCCGTAGGAGGAGGGGCATAGGGTACTCAAAGAGGGGAGGGTGGTTTCAGTCAGTGTCTGGATTGTGTTCACAGATGAACAGAGAGCCACGGTACTACTGGAGGCTGCAGTTGGATTCTAGGTAAGGGCCCATCCCTGAGTTGCAGGCTACTGATGCTCAGTAGAGGGCATGCAGGAGGCAGCTGATCATGATCCTCTCCCATCCTTGATGTTTCTATCTCTTTCCCTCTCCCTTCCTCTCTGAAATCAATTACATTTCTATATTTTTTTCACAAAATATGATTTTATTAAATAAAGAACTCTAAAGTAATTTCAATCTAAACTTTCTTTTTTTATCAGTGTAAATGGCTCCCCAATCCCCATTTCTGAATATATTATTTTTTTATGTTCAACAAATTTTATGCTTAAGATGCATTTTGATATTGTTCTATCATTAATTTTTACTTTGTTTTTAAATTATACACTTATATTTTCACTCTGTCTTACATATCCTTTATTGTTGAAAGTATTACAGAGCTTCCCTTTGTTGTTGTCTTTTTCCCATTAATCCCCTCCATTCCACACTAGCCCCTCCCAGGCCTTCACCACTTTATTGTCTATGTCCACATCTATATATTCTAAATAATAACAGCCTAAGTGACCGTTATGGTGGAACGACCAGAACGACTGGTTGCTATGATGGACACAGATGCTCAATGCATGAGTGCCCCCTGGTGGTCAGTGCTCTCCCACAAGGGGAGTGCTGATCAGCTAGAAGTTGGGCTCATGGCTGGGGAGGGCAGTGTTGGTGGCAGTAGCCTCTCCAGCCTCCACAAAAGCACTAAGGAGCAGTGAGCAGGTGGGCAGTAAAGAGCAAGGAGTTCTGGACTGTGTGAGGGTGCAGGTCAAGCTGAGGGATGCCCCTCCCTCGCCCAGTGTGTGAATTTCGTGCACTTGGCCTCTAGTAGGTATCTAGGTTCTTGGTTAATCATGCCCCACCCTTCTTTCCACCCCCTCCTTCCCTCTAAAATCTGTCAGTCTGTTCCATGCTGCTATGTCTCTGGATCAATTTTGTTCATCAGTTTATGTTGTTCAGTAGATTCCACAAATGAGTGAGATCATGTGATACTTATCTTTCTCTGACTGGCTTATTTTGCTTAGCATAATACTCTCCAGGTCCCTCATGCTGTTTCAAATGGTAGTTCTTTCTTTTTAAAATAAGGGATAATAATACAATACTATGGCAGACAGTACTGCAGATCAGCAATGTTTCCAGTTCTGTGACTCTCTCATCACTTGACAAAATGTTATCTCCTACCCTCATTAAGTTGTACTTGACTATAGAATTGCCTTGGCCAAAGGTGGGAGGGAGGTGGGTCACTTCAGGCTGGACACATGGAACAGCTGATGTACTTTTTCTCTGTCTGCCCTTCTCCCAGCTTTGGCAACCAGTTACATTCCAGATGGTGGACGCTTCATCAGCCATTGTCCTTGGGTGAGAATGGAGGAAAGTCCTCTGCCAAACTTCAAGTGGACATAAGGTATGAGCAGGAAATAAACCTCTGTCATTTAAAACCACAGGTATTATGGGATGGTTTGCTCCCCATCCTATCTAGCCTCTCCAGACCAAAACAAATTCCAATGTGATAGGCTCACTGAGAGCATTTATGAGATCAATGTAAAGAATGCATTTAGCACAGTTCTTGGGTCAAAATACATGCTTGGTAAATGGTTGCTATTATAACCATTTACTTTTCCCTTATCATCCTGCCCCATGGTGATTCTTCTGTGTATGTACGCACAGCTTTTGCTCTCTGTAATGCATGGACAAAACTACTTTAGCTCCTTCAAAGGTATCCAAAAAAGATAGAGTGAAGCAAGCATGCATTTCATTGGCCACTGAGGTATGCTGGCTCACCATTTTGGGTTCAAGGATGAAGCATCACTGTGATGTCACAAATATATTCTTTCGAATGACGAACAATATCAAGTCATTTTCAAACCTGTCTCCTATAGGTCATTGTATGTTTTGAAGGTCTTTTTTCCTGTTAGCTAAGCTTTTCAATTTTTCTGTCTTCTTGCCCATTTCCCAAGAATATAAAGAGAGGCAAAGAGGTATGAAAACACAATGGTTTCCAAAGTTGATGTTGCATCAGAATTACCTGCAGAAATTGGAAAATTCTGATTCAATGACTAAATCCTCCCGAAATTCTAAAGCAACAGATCCAGTGTGAAGCCTAGGACTTAACACATTTTTAAAGAGTTCCCTACATAATTCTAATTAGGAGACAAATTTAGGAGCCACTGCATTAGTTGCAGAGGGCTGGAAGAGTGACCCTGAGAATCCTGGTAAGACTCAGATATTTTTGTAATGCCTGAAATCATCCTAGCTATTTAGAAATGCCAAACACCCACACGACTCACCAGGCAGAATTGCAAGCTGCCATAGGACTTTTTCATGTGATTGCCCAGTACTGAAATATACCCCTGGCTCATCTTTAATCTGGCAGAGACCTTCCACAGAAAACTTAGCTCCCTCTGGGCACCAGCGTCCATGTCTCCTATTTATGTAAGAAATGAGTCTTTGATCCACTATTTTTTATAATCCAAACATTATTTTGATTATCTAACTTGATGGTTGCATAAGTGGAGGGCCCTCTGCTTGGGCCAGAATTTTATTTTTGATATGGGGTCAACCAATATTTTTCAAATTTATAATGGTCCATCCACTGATAAATAGGGTGTCATGCCTGAGTGAAGGCCTCATCAGTTCGTTTTTGTTTTTAAAAATAATATTTTTTATCATTCCAAATATAACATATGCTCATTATATAGTATATGAAGCACAAATACATAACCATAAAGTTTCATAATTTGACATTCCCAAAATATCCGCTGTTAATATTTTACTTTTAAGATAAAATATACCGTCTATAGCTCTGTAACCTTTAAAATTTTTCCCCATAACATGAGAATTTCTCATGATTGACTGTTATTAAAAATGGAACTTTAAGTACCTGCCTAGTATTTTATTGGGTAGTTATCATACTTATATGACCATTCTTCTACTGTCAGACATTTTGGTAGTTTCCAATTATTTCCTATTAAACATCATGCTATGATGAATATTCTTCATACATATATTCTTAAGTATGTAGCTCTGCTCATTTCTTTAGGATAAACCACCAGAATTGGAATAAATGGGGAGTCAAACACCATAAAGAGTTACACAGCCTTCTAAATGGTCTCCCTATCTCCTTTCTTTCCCTCCTCTACATATCTTCCTTACTATTGTCAAGACTACCATTGTCACACACAGACTTTGTCCCCTTTCTCTCGCCCATTTAACTAAACCTATGATGGGATCCCTGTTCTAGATGGTGGTACTCAGCACCTCCCCTCAACCTCCAAATATTATTAAAAATGAGCAAAATGATATAAAGGAAGGAATTAAATCGGTGAAAGGTCTGGAAAATAGGAATGAACAGTAACTTTAAGAAATGATAAAGAAGAATTAAGATCTGACAGGAGCCGAAACCGGTTTGGCTCAGTGGATAGAGCGTTGGCCTGCAGACTGAAAGGTCCCAGGTTCGATTTCGGACAAGGGCATGTACCTTGTTTGTGGGCACATCCCCAGTAGGGGGTGTGCAAGAGGCAGCTAATCAATGATTCTCTCACATCGATGTTTCTAACTCTCTATCCCTCTCTCTTCCTCTCTGTAAAAGACCAATAAAATATATTTTAAAAAAAAGATTTGACAGAAAGTGAAGACTTCAGGAGAGACCCAAAGCCTATCAAAGAAAGACTCCCTCAGAGAGGAGCATCAATTGCTCCTTGTGGAATCTTGCAGAAATTCCACATGGCTATTGGACATTAACACGTCTGAGGAGCAGGGCTAGAATGCAAAGAAGCTCCCAAATCCATATGAAAGAGGGGAATTCTTTTCTAAAGGAAAGGCAGCAAAACATGCCCAGGCGTGAAATTCATGGACAAGTGGAACTCCTTCAATAGAGGTGGATTAGTTATGTATTTTACTACTTTTTATCCTGAAGCTCTGACGTCTGATCTGGAGGGACGGGCCCTCCCAAGGTCATCCAACTTCTCAACAGTAAACAACTTGCCTATGACTATGCTTTTTGAATATGAAACCAACCAATCCAGAGCTCACACCTTTATCACCTCTTTTATTGGGCTCTCACACACAGAGCCACTGTTTCTCTGTCCTGATTACCCAGGGGCCGGGTACCAGTTGACTAGGGACAGTCCCTAAATTAAGCCTGCTGAAATCATTCAAGCTAGCTCATCTTAAATCAGGTTACCCTGCCTCCCTGTTCCTTTCCATGGAAACCATAATGAAGGTTTTTGCTACAGTTTCCTCCTCCCACTGCCTCCAGACAGATCCTGGAGCTTCTCACCGTGGACCCCATGAGGTGGTGTGCCTCCTCCCCTTGGAAACCAAACTATCTTTTCAATGACGCTTTCTCCATCATCTCCTGGTGGGCTGGCAGTACTGTACCTCCCCCATGGTTTTTTTATTTTATTATTAATGCACAATATTTTAGTACAGAAATCTTTCTACTGTGTGTTTCCAAATTGACTGCCAAATCCCTGCCCAGTCTTCTATAGGAAATCTTGTCCTCTTTTGTTTTTGTTTTTTGGTAATGAGAATATTTTTCCATTAATTATTTTTAGAGAGTGAAAGGGAAGGTGAGAGACAGAGAGAAACACTGATGTGAGAGAGACATCTATTAGTTGCCTCCCGCATGTGCACGGACCTGGGCTGGGAATAGAGCCTGCAACAGAGTTACATGCCCTTGACCAAAATTGAACCTGGGACCCTTCAGTCCTTGGGCTGATGCTATATCCACTGAGCCAAATTGATTAGGGCTCCAATAGGTTTTGATAATATTATAATTAGCTGGTTATTAATAGGAAAGGAGCAAGGGGAAAGCCAGGCATTATAGGCATGCCATTTGGGCAGCTTCACCAGAAAGCTGAAATTCCACACTCCACAGGGAACCACAGGCCCATACCCTGTAGGTCACTGGGAAAGGGGTCCAACAAAGGGGAGATGAAGGTAGGTGCAATGAGTCAGTATGACTAGGGAAGATGACTGTCAGTCAAACCTGAAAACAGAGATAACTGGTCAAAATAGACAGGGCCACTGCAAGACTGAGAACATTTGGGGACACATAATCCCCCAAACAAAGGAGTTTGCTCTTTTGCATCCGCCTGTGTGACCCACGGCCATGTGGATTGAACTCTGCTTCAACATGGAAAGGAAATTCTGGATGCTGGCTCTGATTCTAGCTCTACTGCAGCCACAGCTACACTTCTTCCTTAGGGAGGGGTGGTGGTGAGGGGAAGAGGGATCATGGACACTCGAAGTGTAATTCCACAGAAACAAAGCTTTCTTTCTACAATACCTCCTCCTCTTGTGAGAGTCTCATACAATCCCCTTTCGTGGGATATCGCAAGAAATCCATTTCCACGAGCAATAGGTGGGGTTGAGGGCCTCTCCCAAACTGGTAACAATTTCAGAAATAAAATGATAATAAGTAGATAAATGCCCTACAAAGAAATAAGCTAAAAGTACTGTTATGAGTGAAAGCATGTAGAATAAGATGGTGTGAGAAAAAGTAAGTCATCTTTTCTGTCAAAGAACAGTTTATACAGCCGCCATGTTGGCCGTAGGGATTGCAGCTCTCCTGGGGGCTGCCATCTTGAAACAGCAAAGGCCAACCCCTCCCTCTTAATGAGCCAATCATGAAAGACTGTGCACCTAATCTCTAATCAAGAGCAAAGGACAGGTCACGTGCGTAAGGGATTATAAATCTGAGCCCACTGCCTGCTTGGTGTGCATGCGCTTCCATGTGTGTGCACCCTTCTACTTAGAAGTAAAGATGTTTTCCTTGCTGCCTGGCTCCTGAGTGTTCTGACTTGGGGGGGGGGGGCTTACCTTATTTCTAACAATTGCAACAATTAAACCTTGTGGCGTTGGTAAATGAATGGTAAAGAGAGACACTAAAAAAGAAAGTGCGAAACAGATCCATGAACATGTAGGAACTTAGCTGTGTCTCAGATTTGTGGTAATGAATGAGTTATTCTAGAAATTGAATAACTGGAAAACATTAGGTAGATTTTTAAAAAAATCAGAAATAGACTAAAATAACTTTGGGGTGAATCCTAGACATGCATATTTAAAAAAATAATCCTATAGTGATTATATTAATAGGATCATGTTTTTATAATCTGATGCTAAAAGAGGCTTTCCTAAGCAAGGGCAAAAACTCAGAAACCACAAAGAAAAAATATACAGAATTTATAACTTAAAAACAGAAGCTACTGCACACCAGCAAGAGTCACTATAAATACATTTAAAAGACTAACAGAAAAGATATCTGCAACACCTAAAACAGAAAGATGGTTAATATTCATAATGTAGAACAAACTCATAAAAATCAATATGAAGAAGACAGCCTATCTAAGAGAAAAAAAGAGCAAGGCGTATGAATAGACAATTTACATAAAAATACAAAAGGCAAATAAACATATGAAAACGTGATGGACTGCATTTGCAATCAGGGAAATGCAAATTTAGTCAACAATGAGAAAGCAGTTTTCACATATCAGATTGGCAAACATTTTAAAGACTGGTAATATCCAGAGTGGGTAAAGATAAGGGGGAAGAGGAGTACCTTATATTATTGGGGGATGGAGGGGAGAGAGAGAGAGAGAGAGAGAGAGAGAGAGAGAGAGAGAGAGAGAGAGAGGAGAGAGAGAATATGCTGAATGCTTTGTGGAGGACAATTTGGTGGAAATGATTAAAATGACAAGTTCATAAATTTTTGTCCTGGAAATTCCACTTCTAGAAACATCCTATTGGAATGCTTGCTCAGATGCATAAAGGCCTGTGTGTGAAATGTTAGGTGCAGCATTGTTTGATTCCTGCCCCCCTCCCCTCTGTTGTCCTGTCAGGGACTAAAACAGTGCCCAGGTAGAATGCACCCATAAAGACGTGGATGACTGAAAGCTCCCCAGGATGAAGAGGATCAGGGCAAGGCCACTGGAAACAGTGTTCACACCCTTGGACAATCTGTGCCTTAAGTTTTCATTCTGAGCTCTAGTCAATTCCCTCAGTGTCCCTCAATTCTACCCAAGTGAACTCCTGGCTCTCCCTCAAATAAACACTTCTACTACTCTCTGTTTCCCAAAAATATGCTCTTTCTCTACTTCATAACACACCTCACTCTGTTAACATCTTGTACATCTTCCAAGATGAGCTCAGTTTTCACCTCCTTGAAACCTGTTCCGAACCCACATGCCGTTAACAGCCTCTTTCTCTGGGTCCTCCCAGTTGTTCTGGTTTGCCCATTAGAAATCACATCCCATCACCTGAATGATTACCATGACAACCCGGACCTTCCCATTAAACTGGGAAACCCTTCAGGAAGGGGCCAGTGCTTTCTTTATCTTTCCTTCACGTCAACCTCCAAGATCCATGCAGTGCTGGGACAGAACAAAGGAACTAGAACAGAGTTGTAGCCCGCCAGCGTGGCTCAGTGGTGGAGCGTGGGCCCATGAACCAGGAGGTCATGGTGGTTCGATTCCCGACAAGGAGGCTGGATCCTCAGTAGGGGGCGTGCAAGGAGGCAACTGACCAATGATTCTCTCTCATCACTGATGCTTCTATTTCTCTCTGGCTCTCCCTTTCTCTCTTTGAAATCAATAAAAACATATTAAGAATAACAAAACAAAGTTGCAATTCGGCCCATGGCCCCAGGGCATTTGGACTACAGAGTCAGCACTGAGCAGAGTGGGAAAGATGAGGTTCCTCCGGGTTTATTTATTTATTTATTTTGGTCACTAAGTGACTTCCAGGAAAGTCCTCAGACATGGGCAGGGAGGACAGGGATCAGGACAGGAACACTCAAAATAGACTGCACAAGAGGCCAAAAAGGGACTTTGTCTCTCCAAACTGTCTACCAGCCGTGGCCAGTCAGTAAGTGGGATTAGAGGGTAGAGTCTTCCCTCAGCCACCTGCTTTGTCCCTAAAGGCCTATCCCTTAGAGCCACTTCCAGAGATATTTTGAGCCTTGTGGGTGAATTTAGCAGTGTGGTCTTAGACTTCGATGAGTCTGAGTGGCTATAAAACTTGCAGCTGCCAACTATGAAAATGCCCTGGAGTAACAATCCTGTCGCCCAAAGTACTCAAAAGTGCAATTGATCCGTCTGGTCTTTAGGCAATGCTCCACATAGTTTGAACCACTCTGCTAGACTCCCTTGAGTGCTCTTAGAATATTTAATTCCTAGGTCTCATCTAAGATCCCCTTGTATCAGATCTTGGGGTGGGGCCTTGGAACCTGGCAACGAGGCCCCCGAGAAAATATGACACATACAAAATTTTAACAATTTCTATCTTCTAAATCTGTCCACATGAGCTAACATGGTCAACCCTATTCTTGATAAAGATGGAGAGAGAAAAGAGTGAAACATACAGAAAGGCTTTGGATGAGGCTGGGTCTTATGTAAATATTCTCCTGCCTCCACATAGAACTATTCTTAGAGGGCAGGCACCCAGGATGAAGCCCGTGGGCTGAGGCCAGCCGGCCTACAGGGCTGGGCCATGGAATGGAAGAGACAGCAGCTTTTGAGAGCTTGTCAGCCAATCACACCCAAAGACAGACAAGGATTCTGAGATCAGGAGTCATTTCGTATACTTTTTAGCAGTTCCTGGAACTAGATCCAGATTTCAGATGCAGGGTGGTATAGTGAAAATAAAAGGCCTTTGGCATAAGAGAGAAAAAGGTATGAGTTTCTGCCTCACCAGTTATTTCTGGCTAAGTAAATTTGGGCAAGTTATTAAATGTATGTTGGTCTCAGTTCTTCCGTCTCCACAATGGAAACAGCATCACCATTTGGGCTGGCCTGCTGTGAAGACTAGCCAGTGAGTGGCCATGGACAACAGGGGGGTGGGGGCACATGTGGGGAGGGGTTTGGGGTGGGAATGGGGGAATGAGGACGATTATGTGATACCATAATCAATAACATTTTTTAAAAAGAGTAAGTGAAAACAAATGTCTGAGATCACCTGGCATGATACTTGAAATAAGACTCTTTCTAGATTTATTTTCCTTGCCCCATCAGAGATAATCAGAAGTTGGCATTGATTTAGAAAGAGGAGGAGGGGGAGAAAGAAGAAAGGAAGAGGGGAAAAAATAAAGGGGAGGAAGGGAGGAATAAAAGAAGGAAAAGATAAAAAATTTTAAAAAAAGAGAAAGAAAAAAATATACTTAAAGAAAAGAAAATTAGCTTAGGTTGGCAGCTATGAGAAGTTTTGTGCCTGTGGATGTTTCACTGCACATTTCAATTATAATCTTTAAAGGATACATCATGCCATGATAGATTGTTTCAAGTAGCTAGACAGTAGAAAAAAATTATTTTCTATAGCTTAGAGTGAAATAATATGAAAGTAAACATTGGAAAGCTTTTAAAGCATCTTAAATTGTTTCTTCTTCCTTTAAATGTCAAAATATCTTTCTCAACAGATATTTAAAAATTGCATTCTTTTTTTCCCTTCAAAATCCTTCTATACTACTACCTCACTTAGGAATGAAAGAAATAAGTTGGAAACAGCATAATCGGGGGTTGAGGTGGGAGGGGAGTTTAAGTAAATTTCAATTTACCATCTTCTATATCTTAGTGAATACTGATTATATTTTACTGCTGACTTTTGTGGAAAATGGAGAGAAACATTATCTTTAGATATTTCCTATGCTCCCATTGTCTACTGCTACATAAGAGATCATCTGAAAAGTCAGTGGCTTAAAATAATAATAATTTATTATTATCACTATATATAGATTGCCTGGGCTCAGCTGGGCGGCTCTCACTTGGGGGTCTATCATCATCTGAAGGGTTCCCGGGGTCACTCCCAAGATTGGGAGCTGATTTTAGGAGTCACCCGGGAGCTCAGCAGGGTCTGTCCACCAGCGCACCTACACAAAGCCTCTCCAGGTGGCTTTGGCTTCTTGGGCATGATGGCTGGATTCTGAGAAGGAAAGCTCCAAGACACCAAGGAAAAGGCTGCAAGGCTTCTTATAACCTGGCCTTAGAAGCCGTACAACATCATTGCTACTGCATTGCACTGGGCCAGTGAAGAACCAAGAGCATCAGCACCAGCTGAGGCCGGTTTGGCTCAGTGGATAGAGCGTCGGACTGGGGACTGAGGGTCCTGGGTTCGATTCCGGTCAAGGGCAAGTACCTTGGTTGCGGGCAGATCCCCAGTAGGGGTGTGCAAGAGGCAGCTGGTCGATGATTCTCTCTCTTCGATGTTTCTAACTCTCTATCCCTCTCTGTAAAAAATCAATAAAATATATTTTAAAAAAAGAGCATCAGCACCTGAGTACAAAGGAGTCTGACTCCTGGGAAGCATCCTTTGCTGGGGAGGCCACACCTACTTACTTACCTTTTAGTTAAATGGCCTTGCTCACAGGAGCATTTCTACATTTATACGATCATTATTGGGGCCACCATTTAACTATACATTTCAAATGGAAGTTTACCTGCATGTATGAGAACAAGGTTACCATCAAAGGTAACAAAATGCATGACCACTAATTGTCTGCTAAAGCTTCTACGAAAGCCCTTCTACTAGATGGGGGTCCACTAGAGACACCCACCCTTTGAGCATTTCTGATCTCAGTCCTTGGACAGAAAGGGAGTAGAAATCTTCTAGCTGCTAAGCAGTCCTGCGGGAACAAGCTGGTAGAGATAGACCATTTACACTGAGTATCTTGGGCAACTCACTTACTCTAGTTTCTTCTCTGAAAAAGAGGAAGGAGAAAGACTATACGACTTTTAGCATCTCTTCCCTTCTGACTTTAATATGCTAGTGACAAGATTTTGCTGTGAACTTCACTGAATAGAACATTTTAGTTAATTTAGGGTTGTTGTAATGCGTTTTCCGAAACCATCCATCTCTTTCTTGCTTTTTGGTTCATTCATTAGAATAGAGGAGATGGGATGAGTAATTGATTTCAGAGAGAAAGGGAGAGGGAGCAAGAGATAGAAACATCAATGATAAGAGAGAATCCCTGGTTGGCTGCCTCCTGCATGCCCCACACTGGGGACAGAACTAGCAATCCAGACACGTGTCCTGACCAGGAATTGAAGCATGACTGCCTAGTTCATAGGTGGATGCTCAACCACTGAGCAACACTGGCTGGGCTGCTCAACCTCTTTGATCAACTGGCTTTTTAATTTGCAAAAAATATATGAAACATATCGTTCAATTGGGAGGAATAAATGAGCTGAGCTTTAAGGTCTTGCCCTAGGTCTTTCTAAAAATAGGCATTTTTGTTGTTTGAGCTTTTGTCTTTTTAACCTCACTTGAATGACTTAACGGTTACGGTGTACCTGTAGCTTCTAGTTACTTCAAATCTGTCTGAGAAGTAGTCAGGGTATGAATAATACTTGTAAATAATACATGAGTGAACAGTATTTCAAAGCAACGTAACACTTTTTTAAAAAATTGGACTCAAACCACAACTTTACATCAATCAAAAATATTTATTGGGTCACCAGAATTTGGGTTCTGTAGAGAACAGGATTCATTTTTAGTCAAAGCTTCTTTCAGCCTACTTATCCAGAGATTGCTGAATTTGGAGCTGGTTGACAGCTATGCCAGCAACACAGATCAATCTGCATGCCGGCAGCGAACTGAAAGCTCGCTCCTCAGTGCAGAGCAGACGGCTCGCAAAGAGCCTTGCAAGCCACATACTGCAACCCAAGGGCTCGTCTCCTCCTTCCAGGTTTCCCTAAGTAGGTCAAGACAGTTCAGGAAAGATGTACTTCTGAATAGAAAAACAGTTCCAATCGACGGAGATTCAAACAGCGATGAAGACAAAAAAGAGGTGCCAACGACTGTCTTCAGTAGCTAACTCAAAAGGAAAGAACCCCCCAATAATCCCATGTGTGAACCCAGCCATTATCAATAGGGTCCTGACGACCCACCGGGGCAAGAGGCTGTGTGGTGATCCAAGTGGGTGTCTGTGTGTGTGCAAGGGATGGGTGAACAACACAAGGCTTTTAGGAGCTCATAAAAGAAAAGACGAGATGGGTACCCAGGTAATTGTATTTCAAGAGGGAAAGTGCTAAGGTGGTAAAAGCTCAAAGTCCTAAGGAATGGGAAACAGCCCCAGTCAGGTCACAGAAGGAGGACTCGTTGGAAGAAGAGGTCATGCTTCAGCTTGGCCTTCGAGGAGAGGTGGCAACAGTGAGCAATTTGGTGTAGGTGAACCATAGAGTCTTGGGATGGAAGAGGTAGAAGAAAAATCTCTATGGAGAGAAGGGTGAAGAATCTCTAGAGCATTTTATTTTATTTTTATTTTTTTAAAAATATATATTTTATTGATATTTTAGAGAGGAAGGGAGAGAGATAGAGAGCTAGAAACGTCGATGAGAGAGAAACATCGACCAGCTGTCTCCTGCACACCCCCTACCGGGGCACATGTACATTGTGCCCGCAACCAATGTACATGCCCTTGACCGGAATTGAACCCGGGACCTTGCACTCCACAGACCGACGCTCTACCACTGAGCTATACCGGTTTCGGCTCTAGAGCATTTTAAATACTGATTCATAGGGTTTACATCTTATAGAAAAACAAACAGACAGTGGTTTAAATGAGAAGGGAATCTGTCTATTCCACCCAAAGGGAAGTCCGGGGGAAGGCAGTCCAGAGTCCACTGGGTAGCTCAATGAGGCCATGGGAGGCCCAGGCTCTTGCCATGTTCTCTGCCTTGTCATTCCTCTCAAGTAGCTTTTGTCCTCATCAATATTATAGTTATTGTCAGAGGTAGATAACATAGCCGAATGTTACGATGAGCAGGCTGTAGTGAAAATGCTGCAGGAACAAATAGGCAATATCCCCATGAAAAGAAGGAAACGAAGTCACTATAAGGGACTGACAGTAACATAAAACCATGTGATTATGCAGAGGTGGACACTGTCTACACAGATGTTGGGAAAATCTAGGCTCTAAGCTCAAATCCAGGATTAAAGGCTCAGATGCAGAAACAGAGCACGCATGGAGGGGGTGGGGGGCGGGAAGCCTTTCTCCAGGAGAATTCTGAGCGACGGCTACAAAATTAGCGTTCCTGCTCTGGAAGAGGGATTCCGCGGCTCTGACTTAAATTTAGTGTTCTTGGGGAGGGACAGAAATCAAACTAGCAAAGAGAGACCGTGGTTTCTGCTGAGGAGTTTAGAAACCAGGGAAGCCAAGGTCTATGTAAATGAATTCTCTGACCTTCAGAATTCTTTAGCTAAACTACTGAATGAGGTAGAGTCTTTATCTATAATGTATGTCAAAAATTCAGAATCTAAAGTACAAAATTAAGCCCTATGAACAACAGATACCAAGAACAGAAAGGCTATGGAAGACAACGACAAAAAACTCCAGGGTATAGCATAGCCCTAGGCAAACATGGGTTTGCCAAGTAAGCAAATGATCAAATGAGGAGTACAGGTCATGCAGACAAAATCAGAGATTTTTACATTTATGAGGTCAGTAGGTAAAAATGTCTACCACTCTCTTTACCATCTACTATATCATTATTATTTATTTACACATTTTCAGAAATATTTGTTACAATTTACATAAATTTGCACACAGCAACAGACTAAACAACAGATAAAAGAATACCGCACTTCAAGATGGTTGACTATGTGTGTCTCCTGTCTCACATGCAGTTAAGTGACATACTGTAAGAGCAACATTATAACACCGCTGGAGAAGAAATGGACTTTATGAAGAAAGCAAAGAGCTTGGTATGTTAGGCAGAATAAAATCCCTTCCAAAGACACCCATAGAGAATCCTTAAAAGCAGTGACTACGTTATCTTACATGGCAAAAGGGACTTTGCAGATGTGATTAAATTAAAGATATTGAGATGTCCTGGATTTTTCAGTGGGCTCACTGCAATCAGAAGAGCCCTTATAGAAAGAAGGAGGCGGGAGTATCAAAGTCAGAGAGAGATTTAAAGATGCTATGCTGTTAGCTTTGAGGATAAAGGAAGAGGCCACGAGCCAAGGAATGCAGGTGGCTTCTGGAAGCTGAAGAAGTTAAGGATGGGCTTGTCCCCTAGAGCCCCATGATGACTGTCATCCTGCTGAACCTCCATGTTAGCCCAGTGAAGTCCATTTCAGTGCAGACCGCCACAGCTATAAAATAATTTGTTTTCTTTAAGCCACTAAGTTTGTGATAATTTGTTACAGCAGCATTAGGGAACTGATACACCGTGGAGAACAGATTCAGCAGCCCCAATAGCTGTGGAGAAAGGGAGTTCAGAAGGAAATAGAGATATGTGGATGGAGGGTGGGATGTGCTAAATAAATAATGGAAGGAATCGCTCTGGGCTGAAAAGGAACCCGAGTTTTCAGAGAGAAAAAAAATAGTCCAACTGAGTCATTTATGGGGAAATTGTAAAAAAAAATTGGGATCCTCAAGGACAAATAAAAATCCTACAAGCTTCCAGACAGGAGAGCAAATATATAAGAAACCTTTTCTCATCACTGAGCTCATTATCTGTTTGTGTTTATATTTTACTTTAATCTTCGCCACTCAAGGGCCCTTACCATCCAGTGAGGAAAGAGCAGCACTGAAGTTAAGCAGTAATACTGGTAGTAGGTGGTAGACAGAGACTGAAAACTCAGGTTGCCTATTTCTGAAAACCATGACCTTAATTGCTAGCATTGAACTTCTCTCCTGCAATCCAGAGAGCAGGAAGGCAATGGACCAGTGCCTCCAAAAAGCGAAGGAAATAACATTTGGAGTCTCAAGCCCTGCCATTCAAGTGTGGGGCAGAGGGTGATGGCATTTTTACATTTACAAAAGCTCAGAATGTTTACTGTCCACATAACCTTTTCAGAAAACAAAGCATAAAAAAAAGATAAAAATTCTGGTGCCTGTCGGAAAAATAAAGCCGAGAAACAGAAATACGTAGCATCCCAATAAAATGAGTAACGGCATCTGTAAAACTTACGGTTAATACTAAGTAATTTTTGAAAATACGGCAGTGAAATTTCATGGAATTGTTAAGTGGGTACTCATAAAATAGGAAAGGTGCAAAGTAAAAAATTAACAACGTGGAACCAAAATTCAAGATAATTTTAATAGTACAGAGGAGGTAGAAGGAAGAGCTAAAGGGAAGATATAAAAGACCCGATGAGACAACTCCTATTTTGTTTTAGAGAGGTGGATGTAGGTACAGCTTCATTTTTATGGAAAAGAAAACAATTTGGTTGCAAAGAGTTTAAGGATAACCACTAGCAGAATAAAAATATAAGGTGGAACTTTTACACTATTAAAATTTAGTAAATGTAAAATAAAAAAATGAAATCTGAAACACATGATATAAAAAACAAAAAGATCAGACATTATAAATGAATGACCATTAGTTGAATTTAAAATATATATATTTCTTATTGATTTTTTTTTAAGGGAAAGGAAGAGAGAGATAGAAACATCAATGAGAGAATCACCCATCCGTTGCTTCCTTCATGCCCCCTACTGGGGACTGAGCTCAGTAACCTGGCCACGTGCCTGACCAGAAATGAAACCAGGAACCTCTTGGTTCATGGTTTGACACTCAACCACTGAACCACACTGACCGGGTGAAATTTTATTGTTTCTTAAATGATTCTCAGTTTGGAGTGGGGGAAAACAAACAAAACAATGTATCTATATTTGTTTTAGGAGAAACACCCAAAATAAAACCACATTAAGAAGTTAAAAATAAAGGAATGAACTAAGATTTATAAAGCCAATGTCAGTACAACAGTCTGGGTGTTATCAATAAAGTAGAACTCAATAAAAAAAGCATTATAAAAAAGAGTGTAATTTATATTAATAAAAAGCCTATGTTCTAAATAATATTTTATAATAGCTGTGACTCTTGCTACTCAGAAAAATAGGTCATTTAAAATACATATATTTTTATTGATTTCAGAGAGAAACAGAGAGGGAGAGAGAGACAGAAACATCAATGATGAGAGAATCATTGATTGGCTGCCTCCTACATGCCCCCCATGGGGGACTGAGCCCACAACCTGGGCATGTGCCCTCAATGAGAATTGAACCCAGGGCCCTTCAGTCCGCAAGCCAACACTCTATCCACTGAGCAAAACTTGCCAGAGCAGTAATTTCTAAAAAAAACGATGAAAGGTGAATTTTATTTAAAAATATCATACTGGAAAATTTATGAATTGAATTAGTAGACACAAAATTTAGGATATATAAAGGATTTGAACAACATAGTTAACATTCTAGAAGGAACAAGAGAGAAGGAGAGAGAGGAGAAGAAAAAGAGAAAGAAGAGACAGAGGTAAGGGGCATAGGGAGGAGGAAAGAAGGGTTGAAGAAAGGAAAAGAAGAAGGAAGGGAGGAAATTGAAAGAATTCAGACTATGCATTATTTTTGTTTGACTATGAGCTATTTTCCAAAATTGATGCTATCCTAGGCCACAAAGAAACTCTCAATAGAAATACAAAAGCTCAAGCCCTTCAAGTCGCAGTCTCTGACTACAGTGTCATGAAGTTGGATATTAAAATCAAAGATATAACAAAAATAAGTAAAGGACAATCAAAACTCTTGGCCATTTAAGAAATACTGATTTATACAACATTTTGTTTAAAGAGAAAGATAGAACTGATCTTTCAAAGTCTTTAGAAAGAAGGGGGAGGTATGAAAACACTACAGAGAACCTGAGAAATCAAAGTCATAAAGAATGTCAGGGTTGGTAACAAAAAAATTAAAACATTTCACGTAGAAAACATCACTGATTGGTTAAAAATGGAGAACAGTCCATTTAATAATAGTTTAGCACCCATAACACACAAAGAGAACCTGTAAATTAAAGGTAAAAAACAGACGGGCCAATAGAGAAATGGGAAAAGGACAGAAACTGGAAACTCACTCAGGAAGAAATAGAAATGGCCAATAAACAGCAACAGATATTCTTGCTGGTGATGAGGAAAAGGCATACAATGACAAGATGCAATTGTTGTCCAACAGTTTGGAAAAAAAAATTCAAAATCTGCTAATAATGTTTGGCTGGAATGTGGGGAAAGAAGCATTTTTATACTTTTTGGTTAGTGTTTAAAATGGTTCAACTGGATGCCAGAGGGAAGGGGGTGGGTGCTATTATCCATACCATATTATAAATCTAAGACAAAATGAGTTCTAATCCATCATATATAATAAAAGCATAATATGTAAATCAACTGAATGGCAGAATGACCAGTTGGCAGGGAGTGGGGCTGGCAAGCAAGCGGTACCAGGCCAGTTAAGGTGGGTGCCAGTGGGAAGAAGAAGGAGACAGGGATTGGGGGAAAGGGGGCAGTGACAACCAGCAGTGGCAGAGGGGTGATTGAGGCGGGGGGGTGGGGCTGGCCACTTGTCTGCACCATCCCCTGATGGGCTTGCCGGTTGCCTCCTGCCATCAGTGAGACATCCCCTGAAGACTCCCAGACTGAGAGGTGTGAGAGGGTGCAGGCTGGTCTGAGGGCCACCCCGGACCCCGAGTGCACAAATTTTCATGCACTGGGCCTCTAGTATGTACTATATAAAAAGGTCTCACTGACTAGTTATATTTAGGTAACATAGTTTATGTTTGTCAATTCTGAGTCCTCTTTTTCTTTCTCTCCTCTCTTATTAGCGCTCTTTCTCTATTTTTTCAAGTCAAAAATAGACAATGTCCAGTGAATAGTAGACCTTTTGGCCAGTAGATTCTTATCAGGGACCAAATAAAAGCCAGGTAAAAACAGACCTTCAATAGAAAGTTCTTATACTTTTTATGAACTTGCTCTTAGACTGCTTTCCACAATCTGATCTACTCTTTATGCCTCCCTAATTACTCATGTCTTTTTATTATCTCACCCTTAAGATTGCACACTTGGTACCACTTCCCAGGCTACAATCTCAGTGCCTCTCCTTGGTCGTAATTGACGTTGTCTCATAAGTGCTACCTGGGGTCACTTAGAGAAGGACGCGGAAGAGGAATGACAGTGATGATGATAACAACAGGGCTATGTCTTTGCACCAGGCATTGTGCAGAGAGCTTCACATACATTTTAGCTACAAATCCTCACAACCCTGGGGGGAAAGTGCACAGTTATCACCATCATAGACATCCACAAATGAAGATTGGGAAGGTTAAGTCACACACTCAACACCATACAGCTAAAAGGCAACAGAACTGGGATCCCCTGTGAACCCAGAGCCCATGTGCTTAACCACTGGCTTGGTTCCTCTATGAATACCTTTATGTTTTAGTGTGACCTCTAACACCTCCTTATTCTGGGCCCAATAGTCTTGCAGGACCCAGGCTGGTAGGAGCCGTGCAGGTGCAGTTGTGCATGAACATACAATGAGTGCCCAGCCCAGTGTCAGCTTCTATTTGCTTAGAAATGATAATGACAAGGAAGAAAAGGTCAACTAAAGGTAAACAAATGCTCTAAGCCACAAAAGGCAGCAGACATGACTATGAGCACCAAGAACTTGATAGGTTCTCACAGGTTTTCTGAGATCCCAGCTCTAACACGCATGCACATTACTTGAGTTCAGTACAGAAAGACTAAAGAAGAAAAGGAGCCCAGCTGGTGTGGCTCAGAGGTTGAGTGTTAACCCAGGAACCAAGAGGTCACTGGCTTGATTCCTGGTCAGGGCACATGCCTGGGTTGCAGGCTCGACCCCCAGAGGATATGTGCAGGAAGCAGCTGATAGATGGTTTCTTTTTCATCAGTGTTTCTATTTATCTATCCCTCTCTCTTTCTCTCTCTCTATTTTTTTTAAAGGGGAAAAGGAATTAATGGTTATTGTTTTGTTTCTTATAAAAATTGTGTTCCTTGCTTTGGGGGAGGTTAAAAATAATAATGACAACTACTTATATTTTGAAGAAGCTTATGAAGGAAAGAATTAGCACTATATAACTTATTCCCAATATCCAAATATTCAGAAACACTCTACATGTTCAAAATAAGAGAACATTAAGTAAATTATGGCAATATTGATGATAATGATGATGTCACTATTGAAATAGTAGTAGCTAGCATTTATTGGGTCCTCATTAGAAATCACTTGAAATAGATTCACACTTTCAGCTTAACAATAACCCACAATCGTAGGACCAACTTAGATTCACGCTTTCATTTCATCTTCACATCTAATGAAGCTGAGTTATATAGTCAGTATAAGATAATGTTACTGGGAGTTTATGATAAAATGGAGAAATAAAAAAGTAGGATAAAATTTCATCTTTTACAAGAGAAAAACTACTTATTGAAAAACTATTGGAAAGAAATAGAGTGTAATATGAACACTGGTTGATTCTCAAAGGTCGGACTATGTGTTCTTCCTTCTTTTTATTATTTCTTGTGTGCATCTTATAAGCTTTTACAATGAGAAAGCATGCAAACTTTATTTAAAATAAATGAGCAATGTGGAGATCCTCTCTTAGAGATGAGTAACTGGGCAATATTTATTTCTAAGGGCTTTGGGGGGCCTCCAAGAAACCTGGGTTAGATTTTGATCATCAAGTAGAAAAACATGCCCTATTATCCTTTCTTGGATGTATGAATCAGAATTCAACAAAAGGGAAGCATAGTTACAAACTTGTCAGAAATGCAAAGATGCCTCTGCCATTGCCTATGGTTTTACATTTTTCTCAGTAACTTTATTTTTATCTTTTTCCCCACCTATTCCTCACAAGAGTCCTAAAAGATGAGGCCATCAGGCATTACTAACGTTCACATTACAGACAATACAATGAGAACCTGCCAACACCAAGCAAGGAGATGGTAAAAAATCCGAGACTGGAATGTGATCTCAGCTCTGCATTTTGTATTGATAGTTGTCTTCAATGACAATGACTATCTCTGCAGAGTCCGGGTCACTCTTAGCAGGAACGACAAGCTTATCAGGCTAACAGAGATTTAAAGCATTGATGGGTGAAGGTGCTGTGTAATTCCTGCTGTACATGCAGTCTATTGCTTCTCTAAGCAAAGTCAAAGTAATACAAATTGTATCACACCCTTTTATGCAGCCATTCATGCAACTCTCCTTCATTGCATGCCTAGCACTGTGAGATCCCTGGGAACTCAGTGATAGTTGCCTTTTAGTAGCTGATAGAAGGGAGTAGGTAGACAGGCATGTGCGACAGTAGTACGAGTCCTGTGAAGGAGACACAATGAGGTGTCACGGCTCTCAGAGGAGGGGCATGCGGCTCCTCATTCATTCAACAAAAATCATTGAGTGCCTTCTTGTTGCCATGCTTTATGTTGGGTTCTGAGATCATAGGGAAGAACATGTGGTCTTTATACTCAAGGATTACCATCTAATGGGGAAGACAGAGTTAATCAGATGATTATACAGACCTAAATTATCTAAAAAAATGAATAAATGTGGCAAAGGATAATTAGTGCTGCAAAAGCATATGATCTGTAATTTTGATTCAAGGAAGAGTTTCCTGGCCACCCTCTACTAGAAAAGGAGAAGTTCTGTATAATCTTAAAGGATTGAACATTCACAGGATAGTCTTCTAGTGCTGGTTGGAAGCAGCCTACTCAACAGTGCTATTAAAATAATTTCATAGATTTGTTACTTCTTATCACACTGCTGCTTCATTCTCCCCCTCTCCATGACTGCATATAGTAAATGCTTATCCTCTTGTCCTCAGTTCATGGATGGAATGTTAAGTTGGACCATTTCTCTCTTCCCAATAAGCCAGGCACACTCTCCTGGAGAGAAAATGGCAATCACATCCACATTAATCCTGGTAAAGCATTGGCTGCTAACCTGAAGCATCCTCCACGGAGGGTAACAGATGGCATTGGGTCACCTATGCTAGAAGAAATGAAAACCTGATTATACTCTTTCTAATTTTCCCCCCTCCTACGTGAAGCATGCTACAGCCACCTCACAAAATACGGTCATGTGTCAAAGCTTAATTAGCCAGCACTTGTATGCCATCTACATTATGTTGAAAACTATGTTTCCAAGAGCAGGAGAAAACAGCTCAAAATATTCTGGCAGGAAGATGATTCTTAGAACACAAAGAAGAAAGGATAATGCAATAAGCTATTTTATGTTACCAAGGACTTAATGATTTCTTAGATAAGCAGAAGCAGGAGAAAATGTGTTGGTTCCCTAAATGCAGTAAGGTTGGCATTTCTATAAAAATTAGAAAATGCATGGCCTGGCATGAATGTATGTACTCATGAGGGGCCAGGGGTAGATCTATTTGAAAGAAGTGCAGTTCCTATGTATCTGGAATGCACCACAGGGTGACCAACCATCCTGCTTTGCCTGGGACTCAGGGGCTTTCTGGGATGCAGGGATTTCAATGTTAAAACTGAGCAAGTCCCATACAACTGAGATGTGTTCCATGCATGTAAACTGTGGTTATAAGAAAATCTTTTGTATAAACTTAGAAGATCAAGTTGACCAAGCCAGTGCTGTTTCCTCTGCTCTATTCTTCAACCAATGTGAAGGAAGAAGGCTGACTGTTCAGAGGAACATCGGAGGAGATTTTTCTGGTTCCTACACAGGCTCATCTGTCCTGATTCCTCCCTCACTATCTTCTCCTCTGGCCCAGCTCCTGGCACCTTCGCTGTCACCCTCACTGCTTTCTGGCTGAACACTGCAGCATGATGAGTCTCTCAGGCAGGCCCAGAGCTCCTTTTATATGTCCCAAGGATTTGTAACCAGGAAACAGAAAACAATGAGATAAACTTACAAAGTGATAAAAAGGCTCCGCAAATCTCACAATAAAAAATATACTCTTGGAATTCCCTAATACATGCATGACGCAGTTTCCTTATTTACTAAGTGCATGCCTGAGAGATTCAATCCCACCTCCAACCTATCCCCAACCCCTTCTTTGCTCCTGATGTGAAGGCTTGATGAAGAGGCTCCTACCTTCAGCTCCTCCCACTTCTCCTGGTCATAGGAGACAGCGGATGTAACATAAACCACATGGATTTTGGAGCTCTCTGTTCACAGCTGGTTTCAGATCCTGGCTCTGCCACTTTTTAGTTGAATATGCTTGGATGAATTACTTAAGGACTCTAAATCTCAGTTTATTCATTATGTTGTCACAGAGATTGAAAAAACATTAAAAAGTTATATTGACATGTTCCTTACTTGCTTTGCTTGCTCACATGCTTAGCGAGATAGGTCATTATGAGGCCCAAGAATCTCAACAAAGAATGATGCAAGTCAATTCTCTATATTTTCTTCATTAAGGCAAGTAAGTGGTGGAAGATTTGCTCCAAAATTGGAAATCAAAGGGGTTATCCATCAGTGTCGCAGAAATTGCAGTTGACTCTCCCCTGTAGCACTGAGACAGCTGTAGAATTGGAAAATGGGGCTTAGACACTGAGCTAAATGCATTTGAGAGAATAGTATGCACCCGAGTCCCAGGTTGGGTAATCCCTCCTGACCTCACTGACTTGTGATAATTAGTTGAGAATGGATCTAAAATCATGGCATGGGGGTGGGGGGCATAGAGTAAGCTCTCAATAACTATTGGGTAACACCCCCCCCCCCTTTTTTATAAAGGGAATCAAAGGGTCACGTGGCTAGTCAGTAGCATTTATATCATTCCCTTGCTTAGAATCCATGGTTCATCACCACGGTCAGTCTACTCCCCAACAACTCAACTCCTTTCATCAAACACCTGCCACAAGCTGCAGCTGGTTGGAAGTGGCTGTCTGCCTACCTTGTTCCTACTTCCATCCACAGAATGAATTTGGGTAAAAATATGCACCTACTATATATTTGCATTTATAACCATAACTCTCAAGTATGTCCTTGCTACTCCTGAGTAACTCTACTACATTGCTCTTGTCAAGGTACAATCCCACCCTTTGGGAATACTGCTTTTTTGATTTCTCCTTACCCTCCTCAAATTTCCCATTCCCAGCCTTAACTCCCAATTGATGACCTTGATTATTTGAGAACATAAAGCAATCAGACTTAAACTGCTTCATCTTCCCATAACCAAACCTTCTTCCGTAGCTCCATCCACACCTAGACCCGCCTCATCCCTCCAGTGATGGGGGTGAGCTGTCCTTTCACCTACCTAGGGCCAGCACCTCCTCTTTTGTACTGGATTCCATCTCCTTTTACCTAAAGGAGGACTTGACACCTACAGGTAACTTGTGTGTTTCCTTAGCATTATCAGTGAATTGAATTATTCCCATCCGCATACAAATATGTCCTAAATCTCCCAGTTAAAAAACCACGCACCTTATGTTTATCTCCATTCCTCTCTAACTACTCAGTGTGTGCACATGTGTGTGTGTGTGCGTGTGTGTACTATCTGCTGACCAGATCTCCACTCAAGGTTGCAGGACTTACACACCCAACTGCTATGAGCACTGCAACTGGAGGTCCTTGGCAGCCAGCCCTCTCCCACAATTGCTTTTAGCTGGTAAGAGCCTCCTGCCAAAGATCATGTCCCCTTCCCATATAACCCACAGTCAATGACTACCCTGTGCACCAGTCTGAAGGTGAAGACCCTGTCACCGCAATGGGGGACCATTCTGAAAGGCCATCTCAACTTCAGAGCTTACCATGGAGTCCCTGAACCGGTTGTTGAAATGGCCTCACAGACAAGCTTTTAGCCTGTGGTCTGTCTTTCTTCCTCCCTTTCCCCCCATAAGAGTTAAGCTGGAAAGTCTTCACCAATAAACTTCCTGCCCACATATGTCCCTCTCAGAGTCTCTTCCTGGGGAACTCAACCTATAACACCTCCATTAAAATGCAAGCTACACTAGTGCTGGGACCTCATCTGTCTGGTTGTCAGCTGCATGTCCAGAGCCTTGAATAGGGCCTGACACATAGTAGGTGTTCAATAAATAAATCTGCAAGACTTCAAAGTTAGTGCTCTTTGCCCCACAAACACTGCCATGGAGACATTCCTAACCTCTAACTCAGTTCAATTTGAAGTTATGCTCTAGCTGCTGCATGCACCTGGCAGCAGATGAAACGTGCAGCTAGATTAATTGAAGGAACTCATTCTCACAAATGGTGAACCTGGGGGAGCTCATGCGTGGCAGGGTAATTACTTTGGTGCCATCGACACATGAGAAGGCCCCTGGAGAGTCCAGAACTGGGCTCAGCTGCAGAGTTTCCACCTTAACTTTGAATTTCCTTGGACCTCTGTCACTTGAAGTCAAACAACATCATTTTAACAAGTTTTGAGTATGTGAGTAATTTCTCCTTTTCTTCTGCCCTGCTACGTAAACCGATATTAAAGACTAGAATATTTATCACGTTGACAGCTCCTGCCTGGTATATTAGATTTTGTTAGGAAGCTGAGTTTTCCTCTGAGAGCATTCAACTCCATATATTCCTATTCTTGACTCCCACTCGAGACGCTTTTTGGTATTAGCTCGCTTTACACCACAATGAAATAGGAGGCAGCCAATAGAAATAGTTGAGTATGTGGGCCACCTTCATTGGAGACCCCTTGGGGAAATACAGATTCAGTTACAAAGTAAAAAGCCCATTCTGTTCGGGAATGATGCTGTGTCATTGGGAGACACAGCATCACAGCTCATATTCCAGCGATGTGTCTGCCACCATATACCAAATCACCAGGAAGGCTATGTTCTGGGACATCTACACAAATGCAGAGAGAATCAAACTCTGACTCTGCTAATCTGATATCAATGCAAGAACATTAGTGAAAATAGGAAACTCTCACTGAATGAATTGTACTTGACTTTCATTACTGATTTGTTTTAAAAATATTGTTTTTATTGATTTCAGAGAGGAAGAGAGAGGGAGAGAGAGACAGAAACATCAATGTGAGCAAGAATCATTGATCGGCTGCCTTCTGCTCACCCCACACTGGGGATCCAGCCCACAACCTTGGCATATGCCCTGACCGGGAGTTAAACCATGACCTCGTGGTTCATAGGTCGATGCTCAACCACTGAGCCATGCCGGCTGGGCTCATTACCAGATGATTTCTTGACTTCATCTGGTTCTTCGCAAAAGCCAGAGACACAGCCAACTTCATGCTGCAGGTAAGGCCATAACTCAAGGGAACAAGTGCACCAACACACACGAGGTCACAGAGCAACCACGCTTCCTTGTACACAGTCAGTGTAACTGTGCAGCCCCTACCTGGCCACCGGTGAGAGAGAAGGTGGAAGGTACACGGAGACAGCTCTTTCTTGGCCTCCGCTAAAGATAAACATTCATTTCCCCAGTTAAAGCAACTATTAAGACTAGATGCCATCTCTGTTTCTGTGACATTACAGTGAAGGGGAGTCAGATGTCTCTGGGACTGGGCGCTAGGCTGCAGAATTAGTCAGTTTTATCTACAGACCATGCCCAGAGTTTCCTAACGTGATTTCGGGAAATGAAAGCCACATGCGGCAGGTACAATTCAGAAGTAAACACTAGCAGTTTGAAAGGGAGAAACATGGTGTCCTCCACTCTTCCTATTGTAGGAATTATTTCCAGACCTGGTTAGACATTGCAGCAACATGGAAAATATCAGTAATGAAAAGCAACCCCTTTTATGAGAGCAAAATTGCAGTGTTGACATGAGAATGAGCCTGTCTGTTTCCAATCATCCATTCAATGGACAAAGAGCCCATTTCAGGGAATCATCTACAGATGTTCTTTTAATAGCTTTTTGCTTTAACAGTCAACCAGGGGCTCAGCTTTTTATAATTTGGTTTCCCAGAAAAAAGCATCCTCTTCTCTTAAGAGACTATTCAGTACCTCCGTGATCTGCAGAATTCACTCTGGCACAATGTGCTCATCTCATGGATGCTAATTAACCCCGGAAAATAGAGAGAGTGGAGAAAGACCCCTTTCCAGAACAGCCTACAGGCCAATGCATAGCCCCTCCCACTGTTTTCACTGCACCGGGTCTTTGAAACCACTGCAAATTCTTCCAGGCTCTGTGCAGCTGGGAATACTTCCTACTTCAAGTTTTGAACTTATAGACTTATAATAAAGTGTTGCTAGGTACTGTTGACTGAAGCCATTGAAATCAGACCAGCTATTCAGAAGCAGGGTGACAGGAATTAAGAGCAGAAGGGGATGCCCATGGTCCTTTGTGGGTTCAGGATGGAGGATGGGGAGGGGAGAGGCTTAGGAAGGGGGATGGTTCCAATGGGGAGACTTTGAAACAACGCATTAAATCCCCTTTGATCCTGCCCTTAAGCTCTTTAGAAAACCTAATCTCCAAAGATTTAGTTTCATTTTGATTACAAATAAAGTATTTTTCTACCAATGGTGATTAATGAAGAGGAGAAAGCAGAGAAGCAGACCAGCTGATTCCCCTCTTCTTAATTAGGTACCCTGACAGCCCACCATTTCGTCTATTTGTTTTGTTCTCCTTTCTATCTGCCTCATTCCACAAAGGACTTAATATGGCTTACAGTAAAAAAAAAATTCTACATAACATTATGTATAACAAAAAAGAAATCAAAGTAGGATTCAGAGAGTAAGTCAGTGTGTTATAATGTTCCACTGATTTTATTACAGGTGGAAATTTGGCTCTGAAGGTCTTGACCCTCAAAGGAAAATGGACAACACAATTACACTGTTCTCATGGGGGAGTGGAAGGGGTACATCAATTATATAGGGGAAGCTAGGTTTTTTTCTAGCACTTAGTGTTCAAGAAACTTCTTACCTAGGGCTTCCTTCAGCGACACCTAATGACACCATGTCCTTTACAAAATGCCAGCAGCAATCTAAAGGGTAGATACCTCCCTCCAAACTGCTCATAAATTTGAGTTTTATAAAGCAAAATGGATCTTAAAAGTGTTTGAATTGGTGGAAAAGGAAAAATTTTGGCCTGTAAGTTATCACCTTTCAATTGATCATTCTGTTAACTTTGGGTTGTTTTATGTGAAATTTTCTCAGGTAAAGGCCGTAGTGGGTAGTGGAGAGGACACAGTGGAAGCCACAGATGGCCATGCGACGAGGCCAATGAAATATAGATGGAACTGACAGTGGGCCAGTTTTGTACCTAAGGCTCATGTGACATTGTGTGCTTCCGCTTGCTCTTCTGGGAGCTTCTGATCTCAGCCAGAAGGACAGCCTTAGGAAGTTGCTACCACCTTCAGCTTGGGCCACAGAACACACCTGACCTTGACTTGAAGCTTGAATGAAACCTGCCGCAGCAGACTAGAAGACCTTACATTACAAACCATATACTCTACTATACCTTTCACCATGCTATTTTACTTTTTTCCCTTCAAGTTTCAACTACTATTTTATTTTATTATTTTTTTAAATTAAATGCATTGGTATGACATTGGTTATTAGGATCATTTAGGTTCTTTTGTACATTTCTCTGATACAAGATTTATATATTGCACTGTGTGCCCACCACCCAAATCAGACCATCTTTCTATTACCATGTATTAGGTCCCCTAAAACCTACCATTTATCTCACCATGTTCTATGCAGCACCATTGACCTTCTACGTTGACTAGAAGTAATTATTACTGCTGGCATAAAACCACCGAGCTTATTATTACATGGGTTGTCTCTGTTGACATAATTCCCATGGTCAGCTATTTCTTTTATTCTTTTTAAATTTTATTACCGGGGGTTACCGGTTAATAGCATCATGCAAGTTTCAGGTGTACACTTTTATAATACATCATCCATGGATTGCCATAGTATGCTTACCACCCAAAGTCTAAGTCCATTACCATATATTTCAGGGTGAGTTATTTCTCTGTTAAATTAAAATTAAATTGTGGAAAGAGTGTGTGTTGGGCACAATCATGTAAGCATTCCAATAAACTGTTCCTTGTCATAATTCTTTTAAAAATATTTTTATCGATTTTTGAGAGAGAGTAAGATAGAGAGAAACATTGATGTGAGAGAGGACCATCAATTGATGCCTCCCATATACACTCCTACTGGAGACTAAACCCACAACCTGGGTATGTGCCCTGATCAGGAATTGATCTGGTGATTTTTGGGTGCATGTGATGATGCTCAACCAACTGAGCCACATTATCCAGGGCCACAATCTATATGTATAAAAGCCTAAGTGACCATCCAACCACTCAACTGGTAGCTATAATGCCCACTGACCACCAGGGGGAAGACACTCAACGCACAGGCCTAGAAACATGGAACAGACTGATGAATCTATGAGGGGAGAGGGAGGATGGAGGGCAGGAAGAGATCAACAAATCTTACATGAATACTAGAGGCCCGGTGCATGGATTTGTGTACTGGTAGGGTCCCTCAGCCTGGCCTTTGGGGATTAGACTGGAACCAGCAGTCCGACATCCCCCAAGGGGTCCTGGATTTCGAGAGGGTACAGGTCAGGCTGAGGGACCTCATCGGTGCACGAATCCATGCACCAGGCCTCTAGTTCTTTAATATTAACTCCCCTTTACAGATCAGGAAGCAGGCTGAAGGAGATAAAGTAACCTGTATAAGGACTGCCGGAGTCCAAGCGCGTTCCTTTTCTCTATGCATCCTGCTACCTTCATAGTTTATTTACTCTGCTCCATATGGTGCAGTCACTATAAAGCAAATGGCAATTGGAGGAAAAAAATAACTTGCCTGCCATTTCTCTTCTTCATAGCTAGCGAAAGAGTTTACTAACATCAGTGTCAATGATCATAAAGCGAAAACGTCCTGAGCCTTAAATTTGCTTTTCAAATACCAGTATTTCAGAGGCAGATTACCTGACTCCAATAATATGCCTCAAATCTGGCACCTTGTGTGCAATGGAGAGGGAATATTTTCATCCATTATAAGAGGCTGTCAGAGGAAAACATTTCCCCGAGATCCTACCCAAGAGAACAGCATGTGAAGCAACATTATCATATTTTACTGAACTTTCATATGCTCCGTGCAGGAAAATGTATATTTTACCTTTTGAAAAGCCTTGGTAACAAAAGGATAAAATATCCATCTAAAACTCCAAGTACATTCTAATAATGCTGCATTCATGTTAATAACATTAAAGGAAGTCCACGGGGCTTGGCAGCCCATCTGACTGAGCTAGGAAGGACTATCCTTCAGTTGCAGGAGGAAAGCTCAACCCCGTGGCTTTGCCCACCCTTCCCAGCAGGGCACAGGTGGCAGCTGAGGGACCGGGGGGAGGGCATCCATTTAGAAAAATTTCCTCCCAATGAACAAGAGGTGGGGAGAAATTCCCTATGCAAGGCGAGTTAAGTACAAGCTTAGTTTAATTTGCATGTTCCTGGAGAATGACAAGGGTATAAATTCCAGCCTCTCAGAGCCCATTTACATAAAGATTTCTGGGCACTCTCAGGGAACACTAAAAGGGAATTGGGAACTGATGGTGATTTTGGGTCTTAAGAATCTCAAGAAACTCGAGGAGAGGAAATGTACCAATTGTTGCTCATTTTGGTAAATTACTCAGAGGAAGAGAGTTCTGAAGACCCATGTCTTGGACGAGACAGCCTCTTGTTGGTGAGTAAGAGCATCCCTGCCGACTCCCATCAGGCATGGTCGCTTCACCTGCTTGGCTTCCAGATGGATCCCCAGGGATCTTGCTTTAAGAGGCTCCCGTGGAACCGGAAAAGCCATACTATCTTCTGGGGAAATGCAAAAGAAGGATGGATTCCCTTCAAGGTCAGACCATTCGGGCTTGGAGGAATTCCAGCACCGGGATGGAGCCACAGTGCCATGTTTCAGCAGTGCCGGTGAGAGCAGGGTGGAGTCCTGGGGGCGGGAGAAGCAGGAGTGACACTGGCTCCATAGGCATTGGCCTCCCAGGAAGCCTGCGCCGCCCAAGACCATGCAGAAGGGAGAGGCCCGGGAGGCCGGGAGCGGCTCCCAACAATGGTCGTGAAAGGGGGCGCTGAGCTACATACCGTTGCCATTGCAAGCCTTCGATTTGATTGTCCTACTCTTGGTGTGACGAGACCTGAAGGTCACCTTTGCATTCTTTCCAGTCTTAGCGCTGGATGTGGAGAACAAACTTAAAATTTCCACCCGTTATCATCCTTCTTGTCCAGAGAGAAGTAGGGGCAGGCTGAGAAATGAATGGCAGGGATGTGGCAGCTTCGCCCCTGTTAAATTATGCACATCCTATGCAATGACTTAAAAGATGACTGCCCAGCTGAAACCGGTTTGGCTCAGTGGATAGAGTGTCGGTCTGCAGACTGAAGGGTCCCAGGTTCTATTCCGGTCAAGGGCATGTACATTGGTTGTGGACAGATCCCCAGTAGGGGGTGTGCAAGAGGCAGCTGATTGAAGATTCTCTCTCTTCGATGTTTCTAACTCTCTATTCCTCTCTCTTCCTCTTTGTAAAAATATTTTTTAAAAAATGGATTACTGCCTAGGAGACTCAGGGATGGGCCGTTCACACTGGCCAGTCCTTCCAGGCTCATGACTTCAGAAGTTGTGCTTGATGTGCTCTGAGCCCAGGAGAACTTGGTCATGTGCCTCCTGGGGTTTCATGTCCTCTGGGCAAATAACTCAGTGCCAGACACTCCAAGGTATGTCCTCATTCCACATGAGGAGAGAGCGAGCAAGCAGAAGAGAGAGAAAGAGGAACAGGTGACAGAGATTACACTGCCTCCCTCTATCCCGAGAGAAAGCACATGCATTTGTGTCCTAGAAATTAAAACTGTAAGTCTTTCTCCCGACCCCATAGCTGCCAGATCTGGTGTTTGATGCCAATGACTATCTTGGGCATTTTATGCGTTCCTTTTTTTTTTTTTAATGAAGAAAGTAGGGAAATTAACCACCCATTCAGAAACCGCATTCAGTGTGTGCTTTGCCACCTTGCCAGGGGAGAGAGCGGCAGCCAGACCTGCGGCACCATTTCTAAGGAGAAAGCATAGATGATGCCAGAGCGTAACAGACATCCTGCAGAGATGAAAACCACAGGCTGAACCCGGGGCAGACCCGGCCCAGGCCACCGCCATCCCTCATTCTTGCAAAATATGCCACAGAGAAGAAAACCTGCTGAAGGTCAGGGTACTTCTGACCCCAAGCCCTATTCTTCCTAAACCCTTAATATCAATGGAAAATACTCCTCCCCCATCTTCAGCTTTCCTGCAACAGTCTGGAAAGGAACACAGCTTTGCGGTCAGGCAACCTGAGGTGGAAACTCGGTCTTCCTTCTCATCTCTGTAAACTGCAGGCGCATCATTTAGCAGCTGCACATTTCACTCTCCCGGTGTGTGAAGCTGACCGTCTCAGGTTGTTTGGGGAATAAAACGTGATAAAATATATATGTGTAAATGGAGGTAGTAGGTACTCAATATATTTAGTTCCTTTCTCTTCCATCTATTTGTGATTTCGGGATCTGGGGCATTTTTTCCACTCATCTATTTATCACTTCACTCAATAAACCTATATCGAGCACTTTCTTTATGCCATGCACTTTTGCTGCAAACCAGAAGCTGTCAGCCACAGCCATAAACATCAGAGGGCCAGGGAGCCCAGGCTGCTGGGTGAAAGAGGCCATGATTATTCAAGATGCCATGCCTCATATCTGTTGGTGCTTTAATTGCGCAGTCTGTGCGGGGCATGCTAGCTAGACCAGGGGTGGGCAAACTTTTTGACTCGAGGGCCACAATGGGTTCTTAAACTGGACCGGAGGGCCGGAACAAAGGCTACCTGACCATGCTGGCACTCTCATCTTGGGCTGCTGGTGAAGGAGCAGAGGGGAGAGCAAGAGAACCCTCAGCTCTTTCGGCTCCGCGGGCCGGATAGAACAGCCGAATGGGCCGGATCCGGCCCACGGGCCGTAGTTTGCCCAGGCCTGTGCTAGACCCATGGTAACAGGCAAAGACAACAGGTCCATCCAAATAGATTTCGTCGCTCCCATTTGAATCTGTATCAAGGGACTCTGGGTGTTGTTAATTCAGCTCTGAAAGGTGATGAATGGATACACTTTCTCTTCGACTCTACGGGGCCAAGTCTATCAATAGGAAATTAAAGGCCCAACCAAATGTGTCATTATGGGTGTTGGTGTAACATTTGACCTTCTTGTGTCTTCACAATCCCTTTAATTCTCTATTTCTAATCACAGCCTGTAGCAACCTGGGACACACAGAAGCGTTGACTGTCCAGTATTAGTGAAGTCCCTTATTTATCTATTATTCGTGATCACTTGCTTCTTCCCCCATTACATTCTTCCAAGTGGGTAACTTACAGTTATTAACTTTCAGGAAGCCCTTATATATCATAGCATCATACCATTAAGCCCTTTGGAAATTCATCACAAATCAGTATACAGATGACATTGATGTCTTATTGCTATTCATTCCTCCTGGGCCGTTTTCAGCAGTTCATTTTTTATATCCCCGCAGAGCTGAAATATGGCTCACTCCAGTATCTGTCCTTTTTGTAATCGCAAAAGGAAAGCTTGGCAGTTGCCGTATATTACACTCTTGAGAAAAATGCTAGTAATGCTTGGAATTGATTGAATAGCGTGGACTCAAGGCTGCCCGGCACAGGCTATATTCTCATTCCTATTTAGATTTCCCCCCCCTCTCCCCTGATTCTTACCTTTTGGATTCAGAAACTGCAAAGAGAATCATTAAAAGGCAATGGTTGAAGAAGGATCGGTTACTGGGAAAATCCTAAAAGCTCCTTACGTATTTTCTCCCTTCAGATTCTCAAACATGTTGGTAGTATGTGTTTACAGTGTTATAAGCCACGCTGCTGGAAACAGTATCACTGACAAAAGGCTGGTGGAGGGGCCGGAAGTGGAGAAGGGACAGGGGCACCCCTGGTTTTGGGGTAGTGATGACTAAAAATGGAGAAGTTGAAAATGTGCTTTGTGACTATCAAGGCGTGTACCCATACACCAACCTTGCCATTGCTAATACTCAACTCACCCTCCTCCTGGGAACTGCCCTAGGCCTGTAAAAACTGTAGGGTAAATGCTTATCAACCAAGTTTTCAGGGAAAAAAAACAAGTCCTAATGGACAGATTTTATTGGTGTAAACACTCCTACCAAGGTGAATTTCAAGTTACCAACCTAATAAACAGAGTTTTAGGAACAGATTCATAGATGGGCTCTTGAAAGCCAGCATGAGTGAATTTCCTAGGACCCCAAAGCATAAGAGGTGCCTTGTTTGGGAATGCCAGCGGGGGGGGGGGGGATCTCCCTTGTAGGCGGCCTTCCTAGATTCTAAGGGTGAGACTCTGCAATCAGCCCCCACTCATGCTCAAGAGCTCCCTGTGGTGTCAGGCTCCAGGTGGATCCCGCTTGAACCCATATCTTTGTGGAACATATATTACACTACCTCTTGTTTATCTATTATACGCGGTCACTCGTTTGTTGATTACAAGGAAAGGGTTTTGTGGAAAGGGTTACCCCTGGCCTGCATCCCCCGTTACTTCCTGGTCTACCTTTGGCCACGCCTCCTTAGCAAGTCCTCTGCACAAGTTTTTCCACCCCAGGCCCTAAACCTGGGCTTGGAGAGCAGCAGACCCCGAAGGACTCTTAAAGGTGTACTCTGTCCTACAAATGCATGTGAAGTTTTATGGACCATTTGCATCCCAAAGCTTCAGTGTAAAGGGACCCATGCATGGTACTTCAAGACCGCTAATAAGTTCCCAATGCTACGAATACTTACGGTATCTGTGAACGTTTCAGATCCAATACCCAAGAAAAAACAAAACGCCACAAACAAACAAACAAACAAACAAAAACAACCCAGCACCACAGCCACATAGTGAGAGGGTAAAAATGCTCTCTCTACTATTTGCTTTCATCACACAGGGAGAGCCAGAACATCTGACATTCAAAGACCCGCCTGCCAACGTAATTTCATTCTACCTACTTTTCCCTGGGAGCCCATATTCTAGCACCTCTGTAAAGCCTGATTCAACCAACCCAACTTCTTACCCCATTAAAATTTATGCCAAATTGATTGATCTTCTTTTTTATTTAAATATATTTTATTGATTTTTTACAGAGAGGAAGAGAGAGGGATAGAGAGTTAGAAACATCAATGAGAGAGAATCATTGGTCAGTTGCCTTTTGCACACCTCCTACAGGGGATGTGCCCACAACCAAGGTACATGCCCTTGACCGAAATCGAACCTGGGACCTTTCAGTCCGCAGGCCTATGCTCTATTCACTGAGCCAAACTGGATTCGGTGATCAACCTTCTAAGTCAGTGTTTCCCAAAGTGGGGTACGTGTACCCCCAGGGGTTCAGGAAGAGTTTGGTGGGGGTACGAGTTGCACTGGAGTTTGGTGGGGATATGCACTGCACCATGCTTAGTTGTGCCTAATTCTCCGTTCTCATGAGTCAAGTCAAGACAGTCTTGTGAGGTGTGAGATGGTCTGGTGTGCAAATAAATGTTATTTATAATATAACTTTTATTAATATTTTATTATGAATAATTTTATTTTTCATTTATTATTATTTTGTGTATGTACCAAAAAAAGAAAAAAAGAAATATATTTTGATTGTTATTAAAATACATCCATTTTTTTGACAAGGGGTACTCAGCGTTATGAAAATTATAGAAGGGGTACACATATGTCAAAAGTTTGGGAAACACTAATCATTTCACTGCTTCCTTACTATCTATTCTACTATTCTCTCAAACAGTTACTTAAATGGATTATTGCCGTTTACTTTTGTATCTCTATGCTTTCTCTCCTAACATAGCATTAAGACTCACTCAGAAAAGTTTTCAGAACATACTTAAGAACTGCAAAGGTTTATTGTGGTCACCTAAATTTTGCTGTCAGGTTCATGGGGAAACAAAAATAGAGAAGTGGTCAAATTTTAAGCCACCAACTATTTCACATGTCTTATTTTTTTCCAACTTAGTATTTAAGCCATGCTTTAGAAAAGTTTCTAGTATAGGATACTGGTTTCCAATGACAGCTTCTGTTGATAGTGAGCTTACTTTTCTCACCATGGGGCTTTCCTATATTTTGCCAACTTAAGCCAACGCAACGTTTGATTAATTCCACAAAACCCTTTCCTTGTAATCAAGGGTAATCTTGGTTCAATTCGAATCAACCAGTATGATATCAGATAATTCCAGGGATATAAAATCTATACTAATAAAGGGTTAATCTGCTAATTAGGGCAGGTCTTCCTGATGTCCATCCGGACAAAGCCACAGTGGTGGTGAGGCCCCGGCTCCGGCCTTGCAGCTGCCATGGCCGGCAGTGACAGCAGCAGCAGGGCGATGGGGTGATGGGCGCGGCACCTTCCCCTGATCTGCCTGGTCGCCTCCTGCAGAGGGAGGCCAGATTAGGGCTTAGGCCCACTCCCTAAGCCAGCCGTGGGCAAATTACGGCCCGCGGGCAGGATCCGGCCCATTCAACTGTTCTATCCGGCCCGTGGAGCCGAAAGAGCGGAGGATTCTCTTGCTCTCCCCTCCCCTCCTTCCCCAGCAGCCCAAGATGAGAGTGCCAGCATGGTCAGGTAGCCTTTGTTCCGGCCCTCCGGTCCAGTTTAAGAACCCATTGTGGCCCTCGAGTCAAAAAGTTTGCCCACCCCTGCCCTAAGCCATCAGTAGGACATCCCCTGGAGGGTTTCTGGACTGTGAGAGGGGGCAGGCTGGGCTGAGGGACGCCCCAACACTGGGCCTCTAGTGAAAAATATAAAAACACATCTATTTCGAGGAGCTCTTAAGCTAAGACAAGGGGAAAGAAGGCAAGTAAGACTATAGGCCAAGTTGTAGGTCCTAAAAGAATTATAATCAAGGAATTCAAGATTTTATCTATAAAAGTTCTATGTATCAGGTAGGAACTGGTTAAAAAGTATTATCCTTTATGAAACACCAAACACACACAAGCTTACAACCTACCCTGGAACATAAGGTAAACGAAATCTCACCACTCAAGTAAAATGAATACCTTCTATTATACTCAAGACACAGCATGTTTTGATGCTCATGTGACTTTTATTATTCTTTGTATTCTTGTGTTCAGATTGAATTCCGCCCCTCGCTAAGAAAAAGCCATCAGTTCATCATCCCAGCCTATGCCAGGCCAAACACGTTAAAACAAACTCAGTAATCCCGGGCAGGGACCGTGGCCGAGCTGCTTCATGGGTCTGTAAGTGGCAACATTTAAACACGGGCAGGAATAATGCTCACGCATAAAGAGGCGACATAAAACACACGATGCCTGGGATGCATTTAATATGCAGATACCCACCTGATCTCAGACTTCAAATTGCTCAAGTGCATGAAGGCTCCCAGCCTCCCAGGAAGGTTTTTAAGCCTTTTGAGTTGGATACGCATCTCCTCACAGCAAAACTAAATTCAGAGCGGGGCCTTGAATTCTCACTTCCACAACAAATCTTCACCTCATTAAAAATCGCCTTTTAGACCGCTCTCTAGCACGTTTCGCTACTGTCTATCGGGTTTAGGCATTTCATCTACCAGCTTTTTCCTTCTCCTAACCTTCTCTCCGCGTGTTTTTTTTCTACCATTTACAAATGCAAAGGGACTCATCAGACAGCTCTCAGCTCTTCAAACAGCTGACAACACAAATCATGCCAGATATAAATATTTACACCGTCAAAAGTAAATGTTTCCAAAATTCCGAACTCCAATGCATTTGAAAATTGACTTGGATCAGGTACACTTCACGGAATTGAGAATTTTTTAAAAAAATCACTTGTCAACAACAAAAGAAAAACACAACAACACACACACCAGAACAAAACATAAGAGTGATTTTTACCACCAGGCTCTCTCTCAGTCCCTTCTTTCCCAATGAATCTTAGGAGGAAGGAAGCTATGTTGAAATGAGGTTTCTCCCCCTGCCCGCTTCACAACATTTCCCTTTAAGATGGTCTATTGAAAATTATATCCCCATTGTTTGTGTTAGCTTTCCACCTTTCCATCCCACTCTCAATGTACCCTTTATGCAAAAGCACTTTAAAGCTTGCCATAACTCTTAGGAAAATGAGCCGGTTCCTTAGCACAGTCCCAGGATCTGCCCTCTGCCCTCCTCCATCCACAAGCCCCCACTACCTCCTCTCTGGTCTCTGTCCTTCAGCCTTGCTGGCCATCTTTCAGATAATTCCTGGACATCAGCTACCAATCCTCATTCTACTTTGGGCTTTTCCCATTACCTGGAATACAGCTATTCCCTCCATCACCCTCCCTAAGAAAGAAAGATAATTGAGGATTTAGTTAACACCACAACTTGTCCTTCTTAAATACTGGAGTGAACTTATCCATCCTCATGATTTGACTTGAATGAGTCCCCTTTTTAGAGAGAGATGTATATAGAACCCACAACAAGTTCCTTTTGGGGTATATAAAAATAAAACTGAACATGGAATAATAATTAGGCTAGGTTAGTTTTCTATGAAACCAGAACAATAAACTATTCCTACTGCATAGAACCCTGCTACAGAAATGCTTCCCAAGTTATATTGAAAACAGCACACAAATACTACATGGCTAAGTAGTCTTAGCCACATGCAAGGTCTGTTATAACTTGCCATGTGACTGAAGTCAAGGATACTAACAACACTTTTATTAGTCATTAGATTTTCTTTTTTTTTTTTTAGTGACATTTATGCGATAGAAAAAAAAATACCAATATCAAAAGGGAAAAAATTACTTACAAAGTCTGTGGTAAGTAAGGTGAATGCTCCTCATAAGTGGAGAAGAGAGTAGAGCCCAAGGAACCCACGCCCTGGAGAACCAGCTGCCCGCAGTAACAAAACTTGTCCATAATTGTAAGCCCAATCACTGTCTTGCTCACACTTGATCTCCCATTCCTCTTGAGTTCCCAACAGCTAAATGACCTTCGGACACAATTTTCTCTATGGGTGTGTGTTTGTGGCTTCAACAATCTACTCAACAATAAAAGGCTGCCAAGTAGAAATGAATCAGCAAGAGAAATGCTACATTCCAGCACTGAGAAGACCCCATGGGCATAACTACTTGTCCTTTCTCTAGGAGGAGCCCATCATAGGGGGAGGAGAGGGAAGGAGAGGGATGTCGGAGACGCACACAGCACAGTTCAGCATTTCTGTGCAGGAGCTAGGATTCTCAGCCAGCGAGATGCTTCGAGGAAGATGAATTATTGATTTTCTTATAAATCATCGAGGGTGATTTTCGTTTGTTTTTTAAAATGATAAATGTCTGATTTTACTTTTGTGAAAAATTTTATTTTCACCCTGTTCAAGTTAAAAGAAGCTCCAGTAAAGAGGTTTCTGGGGAAAAGGATTTTCCCAGCATGATATACAGAGGAGGCAACTCTGTGTTCTGACCTTCATGGGGTACCAAGGGCTAGAACCTCCGACAACCTCCAGGGGTGACAAAGTAATTAGGAACATGAGGGCTTCACTAGCTAGGTAGAAAAAATCCACACACAGTTTAGACATAATTAGATGTGCTGGCAGTAGGCCTGAGGTCTAGGTAAGAAGACAAACTCATCGCAGAGATCAAGCCACGGAGGATTGGCTTTCAGAATCAGTATCACCCCACGACCCTCCTCAGCATCACAATGGAAGCAACATGGCTGCTTACCTTCCTGCCCCCAGTGTTGATGCGAAGCGGTGTCAGAAAGGGGTCGAAGATCATGTGGCTGGTCTCTATGTTGACTGGCGACTGCCGTTTCCCCACGGAGCAAAGATTCCAAGCTGAGTTCACCAATCCCCAGAAAGAAGGAACTGGAAACAAAAAGAAACTGTAGAGTCAGGCTGGGTAGAAGGTTGGGGAAACAATACAGAAAGAGCTATGGTACTAAAGTGGTAAAATCAAAGAGTCATCCACAGAGATCCTTGGGTGTATTTTTCTGAATTTTAGTCAATTTCTCTAAGTCCTACCTTCATGATCTTTAAGGTCAGATTTCCTTATTGCAGACCCATTCATCATATGAATTCTCTGGTAGGTAGAGTTGGCATTAATGCCTCAGGAGGAAGGTGGCATAGTCCAACCACATCATACTTGCAACATCTCTGAGGCTCATCAAATATTTAGCAGTTCCCGAGATGATGCTCTGCTTTCCCATTTGGCAGGAATAATGTGAACATCAACCTTATCCTATATAGCAGAGCATGGCATTTGATATATACAAGGTGATATTCTTGGAGTTGTCAAGATCAAACTGAGGGAATGAATGCTTTTTATGACCCTCGGTCAATGCCAGACAGGAGCTTGGCAACTTGACTTTGTTTAGTCCCACAATGTACCATTAAACTAATATATCAGCAGCTGACGAGTTGATTCCTTGAAAAGGTAGGGGCAAAAAAAGAGTGCTGAGTGCTAATCTCCAAAGGGAAAATGCCTACTCATCTTCCATGTCACATTAAAACATCTATTAAAATAAACTTCAATGGCAACTTCCAGTCATACCTTTTTTTGTTTAAGAAAGTTAAACAGAGTAAGGGTAAGCCAACCTACTAATTTTATGTCAGTGAACATCAAAGTCTATATCCACAGACGTTTCCAGCCCCTCTCAGGATCTCCATTGAGGTCCTGGATCCATATGTTCTCCATATGTCCCTGAGATTATATAACTACTAGAGGCCCGTTGCACAAAATTTGTGCATGGGGGTGTGTGTCCCTCAGCCCAGCCTGCACCCTCTCCAATCTGGGACCCCTCGAGGAATATCTAATTGCTTGTTTAGGCCCAATTCCAATAGGATTGAGTCTAAATGGGAAGTTGGACATCCCCCTCCCAATCCAGGACTTCTGACTCCCAACTGCTCACCTACCTGCTTTCCTGATTGCCCCTAACTGCTTCTGCCTGCTAGCCTGATCACCCCTAACCACTCCCCTGCCAGTCTGATTGATGCCTAACTGTTCCCCTGATAGCCTGATTGCCCCTAACTGCCTCCCGCTGTAGGCCTGGTCACCTCTAACTGCCCTCTCCTGCAGGATTGATCACCTCCAATTGCCCTCCCTTGCTGGCCTAGTCCCTCCAAACTGCCCTCTCCTGCTGGCCATCTTATATCCACATGGTGGCAGCCATCTTGTGTGTTGGAGTGACAGTCAATTTGCATATTACTCTTTTATTAGATAGGATAATTCACTGAACCATCCACAGCATCCTTCAGCAGTCTAGTGAACTCGCATCGTGTGCTCAGCCCTGGGTTATGCGGAATTGTGAGGAGGGCAGATACACTCAATAGCAATGCCCACACTGTGGGGAGAGTGTGAAGTTAAGTGGAGTGTTTTATGAGACTCTATAGGAGGGACACCAAACCTTACACCTGTGGAAATGGAGCCAGGGAGTGATTCCTCCAGAAGATGAGCCCAACAGTCAAATCACAAGCCTCTCAAATGTACCTGTCCCTCTCAGGAACTCAAATGGAAGGATTCCGGCTGACTGACACTGATTTTAACCCCACAAGGCACATTTCTGATGTCTCACCTCTAAGTTGTAAGAGGAGAAATATGTGTTGTGTTAAACAACTAAATTGATATAGCCAGGATAGGAAATTAATGCAACCCCTTTATCTTTAAAAGTGTGGAAGGCAATACTCTCTTTGGCAAGCAGGCCATCTATGATGTCTGGGGAGCCGTCCCAGGAAGGCAGCTGCATGATAAAGAAGTTACAGCTGGGCGCACATTGCCTTTCATCTACACCCATGAAAACCATTAGCAAAAATAATCCCAACCCTATAAACGGATTGCGAGCCTGTTACATGGCAGTGCTGGTAGGCTCCTACTGCTGTGCCTCACTAATAAACTTCACTCCTCCCCCCAATACCCCCATGAAAACACAAACCACAAAAACTTTATGCGAACATCTGCCTGGGCTTTTATTGGGCATGATTCTGTGACAAGCAGTATCCAGGTTTTATATCCCCACTCCACCAGCAAGGCCTGTGTCTCCCGTTCTAAACACCTGCTCGGCCAATTCAGGAACAACTGAGGAACACTCACCCCTGCTCAGCTGTGTCCTTATTATTCCATTCCTGAAGGGGTTACCTAAGCTCATTTGCCATTGGATGGCTGGTTTTAAATATGCCATAAATTTATTGTTTTTCAGAAATAGATGCCACTTCAGAGATCATCTGATCTAAAGGAATATATGAAATTGAGGCCATCAAGGCAGAGGCGTGCCCAGTCCTCAGTCAGGGCACATACAAGAATCAACCAATAAATGCATAAATGAGTGGAACAATAAATTGATGTCTCCCTTTCTCTGAGTGTTTCTCTCTCCCTCTCTCTCTCTAATAAATTAATTTAAAAAAAAGAAGAAATCTGCCGAGACCGGTTTGGCTCAGTGGATAGAGCATCGGCCTGCAGACTGAAAGGTCGGGGGTTCGATTCCGGTCAAGGGCATGTACCTTGGTTGCGGGCACTTCCCCAGTAGGGGTGGTGCAAGAGGCAGCTGATCGATGATTCTCTCTCATTGATGTTTCTAACTGTCCATCCCTCTCTCTTCCTCTCTGTAAAAAAATCAATAACATATATTTTAAATAAATAAATAAATAAATAAATAAATCCTTTGGATTTGTGCAGAACTCCCGGTTATCCCCAGGGTTCTGATACTTAACCTCCTCCACATGATCGTGATTGACCTTTCAGGTTATAAACACCCCATGTCTCCTCTGGGACCGCATGTGCCATTTACAGAACGCTATGGCGCTTCTTCTATTTCCGCCTTTAGACAATAAGTGTTGAATTAATTTTCTTTTAGTTTCCATGACTGTCCCAATAAATTAAAAATTTAAAAGCAACATGATATTGCAGCTTATCAGCTAATGCTGTGTCTATTTCTATCTTGACTGATACAACTTACTGTTGAGCAAAAAAAAATGTAAGTGTACAGTAAAATTGAGTGAGAATCACTCTAATTAATGGACTCCTGCTCTGAAAATGTTTGAAAGGGTTCCTCCCTGGCATTCTTTTCACACAATCTCCTAATTTACATATACACCAGAACATGCAACAGACCTGGATGTTTTTGCAAATTAATTTTCACTGAGCCTAAACAATGGGGCTTAGTGGCAGGATCACAGCTATGCGTTCTCATGCCAAAACATTTCCCCACTACAGTGTTGTCACTCTAACTCCCACATGGTCTCTTGGCGCGGGGTCCAGTGAGCTGGGAAAGAGGCTCAGGGACTGTGCTGTCAGCTGCTTCAAACAAGAGCCTTGGAAAACCCAAAGCAAAACCTATCAGCTGCTTATTTAAAATCAAATAAAGGAACTCGGTTTTAGTAACACATCGTGGTTACCCCAAAGACAAAAAGAAAAGAAGTTCTCACCAAAACAAGAAATAGGTCAGGAGAGCAAGGGACCAGAAGAACAAAGTCTGATACTGAGAGTTAAAATTTCCCTCGATGACATTTGCACCTTGAGAAGATGTTCCAAAGCCATTGTAGGCTTTTGGGCATCCTCCTCATTCATTTGTCCTGAATTGCCATTTGTCATCTCAGCACAATTTGCAGAGATCATGTTGTTGCGGACAGGGAGTTCAGCACTTGAAATCAACTTATGCAGCTTATGTGCATTTGCTAAATTCTATGGGAATGAAATAAACTCAATGAAAAATTGTTTACTAACAGCCTATGACAGGCCAGGCATTTGGCTTGACACCAACATTACACTTTGGCAAATATTGACTGAGGACCTACTATGAGCCCGGTGCTGGATTCAGTTCAGGATAGTCAGTAATGAACGAAGCACGCATGATTCCTGCTCTCCTGGATCTTGCAGTCTAGTGGGGAATATGGGAGATATTTTTTATCTCCAAGTTTACATATGCCTATCTATGGAATTAGGACTTTTCGGTAAGCATGCTATAGAGAAAATGAAGATGGTAATGAATTACAGAATAAAGCAGGAAGGGGGACATAACCCAGGAAGAATGGTTGAGGATAATTTGTCTGGAAGTGACATCTGGTACACCATAGGAGGACAGAGAGGAGTTTCTCCTGAATAGTGGCAGGGGAAGAAATGTCTGAGGCAGAATTGAGGAGCAGTTCTTGGCAGAGAAGAGCTTAAAATGTTCCAAGGAACCTAGAAGAAGCCAGTTAACGTGAATGTGATGAATCAGATGAGGAGAAAAGTGAGATAGGATGAGGTTGGCCAGGTAAGCCAAGGACAGATGTTCAGGGCTCTGCAGACCATGGTTAGCAGTTTGCATTTTACTCTACTGTGCTAGTGAGGGCTGAGAGTTTTAGGCAAGGAAGCACCAGGGTCAGGTTTATGAATTAAAAGCACGTATCTGCTTTGGCTGGACTACAGCCAAGAGTCAGCGTGATTATCCTTGGAGTAGTTTGAGTGGGAAAAGAATTGGTTCCCGAGCAACAGTTAGACTTTTACGTGAATTTAATCCTATTGCTTTGGGTTTGTTTAAATTCTATCTCAAAGGCAGAACTAATTGAATGTTCCAAAAACTATTCTCTTCAACATGTGTGCCAATAAAATAGCATTTTTTCCTAGGATCCAACTAGTGCTTTGTAAGTCATCATTTGAAGCAAGGGATATTTTCCTGAAGAGACAGCTAAGGCAATCAATCTATTCTTGCTTTCAAGCAATAAACTAACTCCCCAACTTTTGGCTAGCGGAAAGCAAATGAAAGTTGGGAAAATGAATACTGGCATAAAACACATCTTTAGTGAACTCAGTCCTACAAATGAAGCCTTCCAGTTCAATACAGCCGTCTCCACTTTGGGGTTATAAAGCATATGAATATATTTTAAACAAGAACTCATATCTTCCCCTTGCTCTTTTCCTCACCAATGCTGATTTACTGTCTCCTTCCTTTTTCTCAACTGTAACAGATCCCCACTTTGAGCCATTGTCAATGAGCATGTTTAAAATACCCACTGCAGCAGGTGTTAGGCCCTGGATGATTTCAGATTTATTTCATAGGGGGACATGGCTCAGCATAACTCCTTTGCTGCTGGATTCTTCTTCCTTTGCTAACTAGGCTCCTCCCCTCTCACCTGAACATGTAAGGGGTTACAGATATCCTATTTAACATATCACCATTCATTTGTACATTTATCTAAAAAAAATGAAAAGAGCATCTCCAATAAACCATATAAAAATGGCCTCACTCTTAAGAACTCTCCATATATTAGGAAGATGGGCAAGCTAACAGACAGTTATAACAAAACATAGTCAATGTTATAATTAAGGTGCATGCATCTTAAATATTAAATGCAGAGAGGGGAGTAAACTGACCCCGATCCTCTTCTTAAGTGCTATGGTAAGCCTTCCTAGTAGAGGAGGCATTCAAGTTTATCCTGAAAGCATGACTATAGATCGTAAGCTGTAAAAGTCTTATAACCAGTTAAAAGGCTATAAAGTTCTCCCCAACATGGAGAGACATGCAGTTCCTAGCAACTGAGACCAGTCATCACTGGGATTTGAATAGCTGTTATACAGGGTGAGTTTAAGCCACTGTATCTTCTGGCATCTCCAACTTGGAGAGTGATTATTGTGTAAGAGACCATTAGCTACCCGGTTTGTACCCTGAATGGGTGGCTAAACTTCCATAGCCTATTTTCTCCATCTATAAAATCTGGATGATGGTTACTTTACAGAGTTGTTGGGAAGATTAGCTGAGAACATGTTTATAGAAGCTCCAGCTTAATGTCATTTCTATAATAAGTATTCAATGAATGTCGTAGAGGAAGTTGAGTGAGGGAACCCTGGGGAATGGTGTGACCGCCGTATTGTGGTTCCACCACTGTAGCATTCTAGATGGGAAAAGGGTGAAGGATCCAGGCAGGAGGGGAGGAGAACAGCTTTCAGATGCCCACACAACCTGGGTTTAGAGCAGGGAGCAGTCTAGGTCATTGGATTGACCACTTAATTTCATACTTTTAATGATCCACATGCAATTATTTCTTGGTCCATAACTCTCAAAATGTCTAAATGAGTGGAGGGAGTGAGCCCAATATTTAAACAAACAACCAAAGAAACAACTTATAATTGGTAAAATCAGGATTCAAGACTCAGACTGTCTAGCCCAGATCCTTGATCTTAATGCCTGTATAATACTTCCTTTCTATCCTGGTACACTGACTTGAGCCTAACACATATTCTCTTGAGTTTCAGGGTCATTTGTGAAATCAAGATCTTAAGAAGATACACTTTCCTGGATACTTGTATCCAACTAAGTGACAGTAAAAATTGAAAGGACAAAACTAGCAACAACTATCACAGCCAGTTTCATTTACCGATGAGTCATGGATTATGCCACTGTAGGTACGGTAGATAGGAAATTATTCATAAATGTAGTCCTCAAAGATGGGTATTATTTGTCCCATTGTATAGAGGTAGAACTGAAACTCAGAATGTTGAGTAACTATCCAAGGACATATAAAATGTACAAAGCTGAATTGCTGACTTGCTGACTTGAACCCAGGTCTGACTCCCATCCTCCTCCTGCTCATCCATTCTCATATTCAGCAACAGATCTGAGCTGAACTAAGCTGCCAACATGTGCTTTCTTAGAATTCGTTTGCCAGTGAATCAGGATAACTCGTGTTTTGTGGATACAAGAAGTCATAAAACAGTCTGGATTATGTAGGCATTACACCCTGTGTGTGCTTTAGGTTTCAGATTTAGCCCAACAATGGTGTTAAGCATTATCTGATTGTTTTCGGGTGGCCATTGTCTCAATGCATGTCAATAAACCAGCCCGTTAATTACTTCCACCAACCCAACTTTGAAAAAAATGACCAGGCGGATGCCTCTGAATAATCACAGCACCAGCCTGAATTTTATACAAAGGCTGCATCCATGTGTTTTCAAAAAGCACATATCAGTAGTGATGGAACCTGGTGGGGTATGAGAACCAAACACTCAGTGAAGAGCATATAGCCACTGAAACTAAGTGATCTGCTTTAGCCTCCGGGAATTTTGAAACCAGGCAACGGTTTCCTACAAATTCAGACACCTGGTGAAGCATTTTGAAATCCTGCAAAACCCCTGGATATCTTTAAATACACTGTCCTTTATCTATTTGAATATGTAAATACTCTCTCTCTTCCCTAATTCTCACCACTTCTGTGCGCACAAATTATCCTCTTTTACAAATGTTAAAAGTAGGCAAAGGATGAAAGCTCTTTTCCCCAGATGTATGTGGAGATCAACTGAGCGCCAGCCTCACAGCCCATCCCAGTGGTGGGTAGCTCAGCCTTTTGCAACTTCTCACTGTGTTCACATTTGTATAATCCTACAGAAAGCTCCAGCTGTTCCAGTCTATCTTGAGTTTGACAGGTATTTAGGGCATTTTCTTTATCATTTGCCAAAATAACAGGGCTCAGTTATCTTCATGACACATTAGGAGAAATGATCTTCCTGTGATCACTGAGTCTTGGGGCCCAAACACAAAAGAATCAGTCACTAAACAGAGAACAAAAACACGATCTGTTTAGTCTCTTCCCGATTTTGCGTGAGGATGGATTGTCCAATAACTCTGCGGTGCATAGCCTATGGAGATGCTAAGTTTAGCTTCTATGTTATATTCACCATGACGTTCAACTTCTCCTAACTTTTGTGTTTGAGTTTTGCATCAACACGCTTCCTATTAGCAGATGAGAAAACATACAGCCATCTCACTAACTGATCTCTTTCATCCCCCAAATCTCATCAACAATCAAATCTGGGTTCTTTGCTAAGAAATACTCCTGCCCAGTTCTTTGCTAAGAAATACTCCTGCCCAGCCTAGTTGCCACTGGCCTAGTCCAGGTTCCCACTTCTACACACCTTAATTTTTGCAACACTTCCTCTGATAAGTTCCCTGGCTCCAGGGTCAAGTCTACATCGCGAATGAAATGAGCGCTTGGCAGACAAGCACGAGTCAGGGCTGGAAGTTGGGTTGGATCCATGGTCCACAACAGAATTCAGTGCACAGCAAGGGTCAGAATTACGTTACTCTAGGCCTGTGTTTCGTTGTAGCCATAGAGTTCTGGTTTTTTCTTTTAATTTATTTTTTATTTTTTTATTTTTACAGAGAGGAAGAGAGAGGGATAGAGAGTTAGAAACATCGATGAGAGGAAAACATCAACATCGATATTTACTGCCTCTTGCACACACCCCACCGGGGATGTGCCCACAACCAAGGCACATGCCCCTGACGGGAATGGAACCCGGGACCCTTGAGTCTGCAAGCCGACGCTCTATCCACTGAGCCAAACCGGTTTCGGCCATAGAGTTCTGCTTTGATGCCACCATTATATCCCCAGTTCCGATTTCTGTGTGGCAAAGAGTAGACACTTAACAACTATTTATCCAATAGTTAAATGGATACATGGATGGATGGATGAGAGAGAACATACTATGTTTTCCTCCATTGTAGTCTTTCAATACAATTTGTGGGATGAATGTACATCATTCTGTTTTATTTTCATACCTTCAAAAGCATAGTGTATTCATGCATACTCCTGTGCTTCCTTCCCCCTAGATATATTGAGGTATGACTGTCAAAATTTGTATGTATTTATTTATGCTGCATAACAAGATTTTGAAAGGTCTGCATGTGATGATTTAATATACATTACCCCAACCATTAATTATCATTAATTAACACATTTCTTAACTTTTTGTTTTGAGGTGGGAACACATAATATCTAATTTCTTAGCAAATGTCAAGATAAAATATAGTATTAACTATAAGCACCATTCTGTACACTAGATCCCCAGAACTTATTGCAAATTTGGACCCTTTGACTGATGTGACCCCATTTTTTCACTCTCCAGCACATGGCAACCACCTTTCTACTCTTTGGTTCTCTGAGCTTGCATTTTTAGATTTCACATTTTCTTGTTTCTCTTGACCATCCCCTAGTCAAACCCTACACATCTGATAATTTCTAACTTAAATTCCAGTCCCTCCATTAAGTTATCCTCTACTATTTCTAGAGAAACTGGTTGGAAGCTAGACTATTTCATACTTAATTATGCATGGGCACCTTGTTCAGTGCTTTGCAAATGCATTACATAATTTCCTAAGTAGAAGCGAGTACCTCAAGATCAAGAATTTGAACATAACACAGAGCAGGATTACAAGGTTTAGGCCTATAAAAAATGATTCATAATGTGATTGACCTAGATTAAATCTCTCCAAGGGGCTTTTAAAGAAAAGCATTTGTATTTGAAAAGACACCAGCCGTGGAATGGATTTGGTGATGTTTTGATACTCCTCACCACCCAGCACCCAAACATGTGCCAAGCCCTATCGAGCTCCTTGCAGTTTCACTAACAAGACTTGCTTGCCATGGTTCCACTGCCCACAGTGCCGTTCCCAACTGCCCCTGCAGAGAGCACATCCTCATCTTTCAGGATGCAGGTCAAGAGACCACTCTAAGGAGCTTTATTGTTATTCCCTCTACTCTCCAGTCTTTCTGATGGAGTCACATCCCTACCCCCATGCAACTTGGGCACTCCTCTATTCTAATACTCACATTTTGTTGATATTTTGTATGTTCCTGTCTACCTAACTACGATGAGACTTCCATCTCTAAATCATCATTAAGCACAGTGTCCAGTAGATAGTATATTTATAGGCAATGTTGTTGGAATCTAAAGTTGTCAAGACCATATATACACTAGTGGAGGAAGAGACAAAGGATGAAGAGTGGGGAGGACTGTCGTTTTATTGAACATCTACTTTGTGACAGGCCCAGCAACAGGCATTTACTCAGGATGTTTCTTTTTAAAAATATATATTTTATTGATATTTTACAGAGAGGAAGGGAGAGAGATAGAGAGCTAGAAATGTCAATGAGAGAGAAACACCAACCAGCTGCCTCTTGCACAACCCCCACCGGGGATGTGCCCGCAACCAATGTACATGCCCTTGACCGGAATTGAACCCGGGACCTTTCAGTCTGCAGACCGACGCCCTACCACTGAGCCAAACCGGTTTCAGCCAGGATGTTTATTTGATGCCTGCCTGACTCTCCCCAAATAAAGAGGAGATAAGCGCTGATCTCAGGGGCATGGTCTTACTTATCTAGGTTGTAAAGCATGAACACCATCCACAGTAGGCATTTAATGGCATTCTTACCAAGGCAAAAATCCAAAGTTTGGATTACCAAATTAAATAAAGAAAAAAGAATGATTCCAGATCAAAATCAAAGGAAGAAAAGTAGGTAAGTGAGGAGATTTGCAGTGGGCAGTAGGAAGAGGAAAAAAGGAATTTCATATGTCAGACAGTAAAGAGACAGAGAAGCATTTCATTCATTTCTATGTCTATGAACATGGTATGCTCTGAGTTTTCAAAAGCATAGCCCTGATCCGTCCTTCTGCTAATCATAAAAGGTACATAGTGGGTTGCATAAAATGATCACATTGGAAAAAGAAGTAAAATGGGATCATCCCAGGAGACCCTGACATTGACAAAAATGGCTTCAGAACATAAAAGGATGCTACCCATGCTGGTACTCATGTTTCCCCTTTTAAAGACATTCTCACTTCCCCACAGCCATGTATGAAGATTCAATAATGAATGAATGCAAAAGTATTTTTTAAACTGTTACACAGTCTTAATTATTTGTATTTACATTATAATTTGCTTACAAATGTCCAGCACCTACTTGGTCAGCTGGGGCTCAGCATTTCAGCACCATTTTGCTCTCCTGGCAGAACAACTCAAGTTCATGTGCTAAATACAAGAAATAGATCTTCGCAGTGATGCTTGCTTAGAGAGCATGGATGTTTACCTTTTCCTTTATTGCTGTTTCCTAAGGAAAAAGTGAGGTGATTGATAAATCATACTCAACTTGCAGCCTCCTCAGGAGAACTGTGGCAATGCAGCAGCAGAAGTTCATGCTGATCTAAGGGAAGCTTTCTTTTAGAGACTAATCCAGCTTAGAAGACGCTCTCACATCAATGGTTTGGGACATGAAAGTTTGACATCTTCTGTTTGAAACGGCGAGAATCTGAAGTATTCTCATTATAGTTGGCGGCTCCCTGGTCTTAGCTGAGAAGTCAAAGTGCCCCGAGGAAACACCAGTTCATGGTGACAAGAGATTAAAAGAGCATCTGAGTTTTAAATATCTGGATGCCTGGGAGAGTCAGCAGAGACGGCTCAGAAATAAAATCAGCACTGAGTACATCCTTATAAGTTTCCTCTGTAAATGGCTTGAGCCTCAGCACCCAGTTCATCATCAGGCTGCCCCCTCCTTCCTTTTTGTCTCTGCCTATGCATCGGGAAATCAGAAAAAATCAGCAAAGTCATCACTTTTCCAACTAATTAAAGTATGTTTTCAAAACTTGCAGCTAATGACTCCCTGATATAGCTATTCAGGATATAATCAATAATTTGGCAGTTTATTTTTTAAAAATAAAGTTTTAAAAGTATTTTTATTGATTTCAGAGAGGAAGGGAGAGGGAGAGAGAGATGAAAACATCAATGATGAGAGAGAATCATTGATCAGCTGCCTCCTGCACGTCGCCTACGGGGGATCGAGTCTGCAACTGGACATGTGCCCTCACCAGAAGTTGAACTGTGATCTCTTGGTTCATAAGTTAATGCTCAACTACTGAGCTAGACTTGTCGGGCAGGATTTCATAAACAATTTGGCAGTTCAATAAAAAAAAAAAAATCCTTGTGCATATGTCTGGGTCGCCAAACATGAGCATGTATTATACTCTTCTCTCAGAAAGAAGCTACTCTTAAAATTTCTCTCTGATCTTCTGGAAAGCATAGAGCAAAATCGAAGTCCAGAAGCAATCAGAGGTGATAGACTATTGATTACTACAAACATTCATGAATAGAGCCTTAGTGTAATGATGAAGCATTAATTTTGTGCATAGCAATAAGCCATAAACATAGAAGATACTCAGGTAATATTGGTACAGTGAGGAATAAGGGGTAAATTAATATTTGAAAAGAAAGGGAAACAGAAAAAACTGGTTAAAGAATCAATGGTCTTTGTATGATACAAAGAGTTGGCCTAATGCTGTGGTTGAATAATTAACTTTTATGAAGAGCTAATTCCATTCTAGGCCCTGGTTTAGGGACATATATGCATTAATGCCTTTAATCCTCACAACATCCTATCCTATGGTTACAACTGTTATCTCCACTTAACAAGTGAGGCAACTGAAACACAGGGAGTTTGAGTTTCCAACATAGTAAGTAGTTGGGCCAATATTCAAAGCCAGGAAGTCTGGCTTTAGAACCTCTATCCCTTAAACACTGTGTGATCTTACCTTGATTCTTAATCTTTAAGCATACACAATATGTTCTTATTAAGTAAATCTATTGTGGGATCTGCATAGACCATAATAACAGATAACACCAGCTGATAAAATTAACACATATTGGCAGAAAGTAGGTGTCTGAGATTCACAAGGCCAGCAATGTGACCTGAACAATGACAGGCATCAGAAGACAAGCATATGAACTAAAAAGTCAACCACGAAGAATAAAAGAGAGAAACAAACATCCACATTTTGCTTCCAGCCCTGCCACAGGAGAGAGGCACACAGAAAGGTGTTAATTGGTGGGGATGGCAATAGTTCACTAGGACTTACCATAGCCCTCACTGTGTATCTATTCTATCTCCTTTTGTTCTAATTCCTCGCCCACCAAAATCCTCGGATAAACATCACGGAGTGTTCTAATCTCAAGGAAGAAAAAAATTGTTTTAGATGGTAGACTGAAATAGTTCTGCTGTATTTGGGGGACATTTTTCCCATTTCCTCATCATAGAAGCAACTTGTCATGATGGCTGATGCTTTGACCATCCTGTGCTATTAGAATGAGTACCAACCAGCCCCAAAAGCCTGATTATCTGTGGGTATACCCAGAATATCCTGTTTCTGGGGTTGCAAATCTGCACATCAGACATTGGCTCATAGGTTCTGGCTCACATGTGGCCTTGAACAGGCACTGCCCGCAAACAGACCACACCCTCAATGGCTTATCTGTGGTAGCCCCCACCCTTCCACCCCCAACTTATCGGAAGAGAACTCTCACTCATCATCCTTTTAGAAACCATAAACTGCATTTGAAAACAAAAAATGATTTGTGCACCAAGATGTTCACCAGAACACAATTTATAATAATGCAGCACTGAAAACCATCTAAGTATGCAACAACAGAATGATTTAGTAAATTAGGTGTAGACATGTAAAGAATGTTTCTACAGTTCCTTATAAATTTTAACTATAGAGCAAATTTTCTTATAAAATATTGTTTCAAATATACAAAACAAGTGTACTGGAGGGGAGAAAATTAACCAAAATGTGGATAACAGGTATCTCTGAATAGCAGAATCACAGGTGAATATTAATGTATATGTAACTGTGTTTGCACGTCTAAGCTTTCTACAGTGAGCAGGTAGTACTTTCACAATGGGGGAAAAAAAGGCTGCTCATTTAGGTTCACTTTAAACCCTTCAAAAATTATATTCTGTTAACCTGAGATTAATTTTCTTATAACCCTGAGGGAAAACTGTCAGCCTCCCAGCATCCACTTTCCAAATTTAGGGGCTGATGGAGGTGGTGTGGTCACACCCAGGAACAAAATGCGGGAGATAAGGAAGCAGAAAAATGGGGCACATGTAGTGATTGCCAAACAGGACACACAAAAACCCTCCATATATGGGCAGGAATTATTCCCTTTCATCCCTGCCCTTGGACATGAGAAGTTAATAGGGGTGTTGTTAATTGGCTGGTTTTCATCCTAATTGGCTAATGAATCCAGTCCAATCTCAAGAAAAACCAAAGAGGAGGAAACAGATAACAGGAGGATTTAGCTGCTGATTGATGTTTCAAAGAGTCTGCATTTTTAAGTATTGGAAGGTCTCAGGTCCTGGGGCTCAGAGCGGTAGCTCCCTGGAGAGTGAAGAGTGGGGGCTCCATTAGGTGAAGTTCCTGCTGGGGCACAACTGGCCTTCCGATCTCTTTGAAGAAAAATATAGGAAACTGACTGCACACATTTGAGTTTGTCATGTAATACTGGGTGAAGCCTAAGCAAATACAGGCTCATTCTGGGCTGTGGACAGAAGACTGGGCAGGGCCTTCTGGAAGAGACGAGTTAAACCCATCGAAGCTGAGTTTGCTCATTCTTTCCCCACACCAATTAGTGCTGCCGTTTAACACAGGGCTTAGCATGCTCATTTCCTGGAACTCTCATCAAAGGACCACTTAGTGGAGCTAGGCTTCTGCAAAATTTTGAAGTCAGCTAAACGGGTTTTCCACATCCTTTCACTTGCCTTTTAAGCCTCCTTCCCACCCTATTCCATTACCAGTTAATCTGGGTCCCCTTTCTCACTGCCTTTCGGTCTACCTCTTATGCTCCTGACCACACATATTAATGTATCACAATCACACAGTCTGAACAACAACTTGGGTACTTGTGATCAGACACAGGAGGGGTGGCAGAATGCTTGAAGCTTGTGCTACATCAGAAATTCAGGACTGCACCCAAACTTTCCTAAAAGAAGGCAGAAAATGAAAACACACACACACAACAACAACAACAACAACAACAACAAATGAAAGAGAATAAGGAAAGAACCAGCTTATGATGATAGGAGCTAATTCATATACCACCAAACTGACCTCAAGAACAACAACAACAACAAATGAAAGAGAATAAGGAAAGAACCAGCTTATGATGATAGGAGCTAATTCATATACCACCAAACTGACCTCAAGACCAGCTCACAAAAGTCCCCTGGGCTCTGTTTATTTGCAGATGAAAAGACTCTCACAACAGCAGTTTGGAGAACCCATGACTTTCAAAACAATGAGGAATAAAGTCTCTCCCATGTTTAGTGTCTCCCTTTCCATTCCTTTTACACAACATTTTAACCTTCTGTCCAATCCTATATAATAAAATAGTAATATGCAAATTAACTGTAACTCTGCCCACAAAGCACTCCCACCAGCCAATCAGGAGTAAGAATGCTAATCAACCCAACCAAGATTGCTGCAGCAACAGAGCAAGCAGGAGGTTTGGGTTTCCCTGGCAATGGAGGAAGCCAACCTTCCTGCACACCCTGGCAGGCCTAGGCCTCCGCTCAAGGCTACAAAGTTTCAATTATAGAAGATAAATAAATCCCAGATACCAGGGCCTCCACTTGGGTCACCAGGGGTCATAGCCAGCTGGCAAACCACCAAAGGCTCCTCACCCAGGTCACCCCATACCCCAAGGGACCCCCCCCCCACCCTGATCCATGACACCCTTCAGGGCAAACCAGCTGGCCCCCCACATGTGCACCAGGCCTCTATCCTATCTAATAAAAGATTAATATGCAAATTGAACATCACTCCAACACACAAGATGGCTGCCCCCATGTGGACACAATATGGCTGCCACAAGATGACCAGCAGGGGAGGGTAGTTGTGAGGGACCAGACCTGCAAGGCAGGGAAGCTGGGGTGATCAAACCCACAGGGGAGGGAAGTTAGGGGTGATCAAGCTGGCAGAGGAGGGAAATTGGGGGTTGACCAGGTCTGCAGAGAAGGGCAGTTGGGGGGGACCCAGGCTTGCAGGGGAGAGCAGTTGGGGGGAACCAGGCCTGAAGGGGAGGTTAGGGGCAATCAGGCTGGCAGGCGAGTGGTTAGGGATTGATCAGGAAAGCAAGCAGGCAAGCAGTTGGGAGCCAGCAGTCCTGGATTGTGAGAGGGATGTCCCAATTGGAGAGGGTGCAGGCTGGGGTGAGGGACAAGCCCCCCCACCCCCACAATGCATGAATTTTGTGCACCAGGCCTCTAGTCCCATATAATAAAAGTCTAATATACTAAGTTTCTGGTCATCTGGTCATCCATTCAACCAAAGTATAATATGCTAATGATATACTAAGGCCACTCAACTTGCTATGATGTGCACTGACCACCAGGGGGCAAATACTCCAACCTGTAGGTTAGCTTGCTGCTGGGGTATGGCCAATCAGGACTGAGTGAGATGGGCTAGACATGCCCCAGAGCCCTTCCATGAGCCCTCCGAGGCTGGTCAAACTTCCGCATCCCTCTCCGGCTCTTATCATGCACCAATGGGATCCCTGGGTCTGGCCTATATCTTTTCAAAATCTGGGACACCTTGGGGGATCTCAGAGAAACAGTTTCAGTTTGATCATGCAGGCCAGGCTGAGGTACGAATTTGTGCACCAGGCCTCTAGTCTAAGATTGTCATCCACTAAGAGATCTTACAACTTTTTCCTGCTTCCCTTCCTCTGCATTAATTCTCATTGGTTCTTTCTAGTTCTAACTAATGATCAGATAATCAAGAATCTTTTAGTGGCTTCTCGTTGTTACTAAAACATTGGGGCCACCTTTACTGTAGCTTTCAAGACTGTCCACTGTCTGGCAGCTGCCTGTCATGGGGCTTACCTCCCACTGCTCAACCTCATGCTCTCTGGTCTCTGCAGAACAAGAAGTCTGTGATTCCTTGTGTGTCCTGGAACTTTCCTCTCTTCATCATACCATGCTCTTTGCCTGACATGCATTAAAATCTACTCATTCTCCAAGGCTGGACTCAAGTATCTCTTCCTTTGGGAATTTCCCACAATGCCCATTTCTGATTTTGAAATTCTGTTATATACAATGTTTCTCTTCTGCCACTTCTTATAATAGCTCTTATAAATAGTGGCAGACAGCACATTTTTTATGTCCTACTATTCCTTTTAGCTTATGGTAGATAATGGAATATCAATTGTTTGATGAATGAATGAGGAATTCAACCACAAACTCCAAGTGAATGCCACCACACTGATGGAGCTTTCTCTTTGGCCTGCTCTCACTTCCTCTTTTATATGCATGTTACACACACACACACACACACACAGTGAGAACAATTCATATATCTTAATTGAAAAACAAAAGAATGATAAGCAGACAAAAAACAGAGTAAAAATAATGATCACACAAGACATCTTTTCCTATGTGGCCTTTAGAATGTAATTATTTACAAATTTCTGTATGTAGAATCCACCTTGTTCCACAGAGGCCTTTGGAGACTTTTATAGTGCAAAATCTTGATGCATTATCACCAGGCAAAAAATAAGCAAAGACTTTGTCTAGCCTTCTGAACCACCTTTACCCTGTGTGGAGGTGAAAGACAAGAAGAAGCAGCCGAAATTTCTGTAATGATAAACAGGAGGGCTAATGAAGTCCCATGGAGGTTCACCTCCCGGTGGTTTGTAAACAGTGTGCATGTTCTCATTGGGGTAGATATGACCTTGTGGGTCTCTCTGCAGACTATATTACTGCTGTGCAAATATTCCTACTCAATTGTAAAGGCACATTATACTCAGGGAAATTATTCTCCCAGCAAATAGACAGATATTTAACTTCACTTAATAAGACACTACAGTTTGAATTCTTAATGTGAGACAGGGTTCCCTTCTTGATCTGGAGTAAAGTGGTGTATGCCACATTTGAACAATGTGGCGCTTTGTAGTGCCGACTAAGTCATCATCTCTTCTGACTCAAAACTTTCAGCTTTTTTATTCAAGACATGGCGTACCTAGCAGACCTTGGCAATTGCTAGACGATGCAGGAGGTGTGTGTGATGATATTTATCAGCCTCTCAGAACTTTTAAACACTTCCAGTTGTTAATTCCAACAGAATCACACAGCATGACTTATTTCCAATTGTAGGAGTCTGCTCCCCCCAAAATCTGAAACACACCTTTTCCAAAGACACTAGGAATGCTTAGGAAACTCAAGTAAAAGTGAAAGGGTGGGTGAGGTTAGAGCAAACACACTACCTAGATTCATTCTTGGGGACTTTGACTCACAATGAACAGATCCATCTACCTGCTCGTAGTCAGAAATATCCTGTCCTTCAGAACTTCAAATAGAAGGCGCCCAGGAAATGTAGCTACATCTGAGTTCAGGCACAGTGGAATGTCCTTTTAATGCTGGAGTTAGCAACAACCCCAACAATGCTGGGAATCAGCATGGGGACCAACACCCCTGTGAGGTTCTCACAGCCTCTAATATACACTCTGCCCCTCCCCACCCTACTGTATGCTGCTTCCCCTGGACCTCAACAGCCACATTTGTGCTTTATCAGTTCACTTCTGCAGGCTCCACCTACAGGGAAATGTAGAAATGAAGGGCCTGCCCCTTCCTGTTGGCATCCTGTTCCTATTGGCCATGGGGCTTCATTCTGGCAGTAGCATTTGGTTGCACTTTGTGGGCATTGACTCCCCTGCTCCCCAAACAGATTCATCACACCCCATTTGAGTTCCCAACACCAACCAGCTGGCCAAAGTCCCCAGAGGTTTGCATGTCACTCACAGGGGCCTCCCACGACTCCTGAACCCTCAACAGCATGACCTGCTCTGAGCTCCCAGTTCTGGGGCATCCTACCCTAGGCATTTAAATTCTCATTCCAGTCTCTGCTTGTACTCCTGGCCCTGGGGTGGTAGCCGATTGCTTTTAATATGATGTCTATGATATACCGGGATCCCTTTATTTCCCCTTTTCAATCCGCTGATTAAACAAGCCTATAGAATAAAAGGCTAATATGCAAACTGACCAAATGCAGGAACAACCAGTCACTGTGATGTGCACTAACCATCAGGGGGCAGACGTTCAATCAGGAGCTGCCCCCTAGTGGTCAATGCACTCCCATAGGGGAAGCACCACTCAGTCAGAAGCTGGGCTCATGCCTGGTGAGTTCAGTGGCAGTGGCGGCGCTAAGGATTTCCAACTGACAGCTTAGCAGAGAGCAGGCCTAAGGCACCAGTGGGACATCCCCCAAGGGCTCCTAAACTATGAGGGTGAAGGCTGGGCTGAGGGACCCTCCCCCTTTGAGTGCACAAATTTTGTGCACCAAGCCACTAGTTACTTTATATTAAATTATATCTGATTTGAAATAATTACGTGGTTTCTGTTTTATTGACTGAGCCCTAATTGACATAATTTACTACCTTGCAATGGAGCTACCGACTTTTACAATACTGTTGATATTATGTTTATATTTTGAAGGTGTATTCATGTGCTACAAATGTAAAAATGTATGAATGAACTGCATTTGTTAAAAACTGCTAAGTCAATATAACTTTCCTCAAATATCTCCATGACATGTTAAGTAATAAAAGCAAATGTTTTTATAAGTGGCAATAAGAACTTTACAATTAGAGAAAAATCATGAAATGGTTAAGAGATATAAACTAACAGGATACTTCATTATTGCTGTTAACATAACTTAAAGTATCTTTAATATATGTAATTAGGACAGTATGATTTTTGGGCTATATTTAGCTGGGATCGAAATAACTATAAAACAATTAAGATGTAATTTTTTGATGCTTTTCCTGCAATTTGAAGGCAAAAACATTTATACAATAAACATAATTCAAAGGCATACATGCTACTGCATCTAAAAGTTAACATTTTAGCTAAATATAGCTAAAACCAACTCACATTAAAGTCCACAGCTGGGAAGAAGAATTAGCAAAAACTTCAATTAGGATTTCCTTTACACTTCTATTTTCGAGCCCATTCATGAATTAATTTTAACTCGCTGCCTCTGCCTTCAATCAAACCGTAAGTACCTGTCAGAAAATGACAGTGTTTGGGTATCTGCACATATGTTTGAAATTTCCACACGTCGATTCCTTTGTCAAAATTTCCACTTAGAGGCATGTGAGTGAGGTTCCAAGGCAGAGGCAACAAGGCTGGTCTCTAAATGTGGCCAAGATGGAACGTTCTCTGGTGTAAGCCAAATTTGGAGATAGTTGGCCTACAACATGTGATGAAGCAGGAGGAGAGCATGAAGTAGGAAAGCAAAGTTGAACAGGAAATGTAAGAGACTTGAGTTCAGGGCTCTGTTCTACAGTGTTGCCTTGGGGTAATCTTTCTCTGTGAAATGGGCTTTGGACCAATAGAGTTTTGTTGTCTGTATGCGACCCTCCCCCTATAATAAGATCACTCTCCTGCACCATCTCAGAGCAACTCAAAGATAAGTAGTTGCCAAAATTTTGGAAGGTAAAGCCCTGTCAGTGGCAAAATAAAGTGAAGCTCCCATAAAAAAATTATCCATAAGTTAGAGATGTATGCTGTTGTGTTATCTAGTATTGGGTACCTTCTAAGATTGACTATCAGACTATCGGCCAGCATCCTCTCCCTCATTGACCTCCTTTGGGACCTTGACCTTGCCTCACATGTTACTACCTCACAGTCTCTGCCCTTGATGGCTCTCCAGCTAGCCACTTGGTTTGTACCCTCACCTTCTTCAAGTCTTTGCTCAAATGTCACTTTTTTTTTCAGAAGGCCTTCCCAGACAAGCCGTATTAATAATTAAAATCTCTCCCCCATGATGTCCCTTGCCTGCCCTCTCCCCTTCTTGCTTTACTTCTCTCCAGAGCATTTGGATTGGGTGTTCTCCATTTACCTGGGGATCCCTCTTCCCCCAAAGTATAGACTTTGCTGGCCCTCTTTGTCCTTATTCATAACAGGAGAAAAATCACTCAACATCTTGTCCCCCAGTTTACTTACTTAATTTGCATACAATGCCCTGTTATTTAATTCACATAACTTCTAGGATTTGGTTGCCCAGATCAGACTTAATTGTGTTTAGTAACAATACCCTTTAGAGCAAGACTAGCTAATTACACAGCAAGTGATATTTTTAAAGATCAGAAACACATATAAATCTTTTTTTGTGTGTCCTTCAGTGTACAAATGTGGGTGATTGCTACTCACTGAATTACCCTATGCCCCTCAAATATGCCCAGTACTTCCCTTTGAGATAAACCAGATCATTTTTCACACACATGAGGTTTTTTTTCCTCCGAATTAATCAATAAATGCCACTGGGTGCTAAGAGTGACTGCCGTACCGAATAGAACCTGATCTTCAAGCTGACCTCCTGAACCTGCTGAGCTTGCGCCGGGAGGGAGAACATAAGAGGCAAGAAACTGCTGAACCCTACATCCAAGAGGAAACGTTTTGTAAACACAGTAACTTCCGCGTGCACGTGGCTCCATTTTTAAATGCCGTGCTCATTGCTGGCTATATATAACGGCATGAGTAAGAGTTCTATCCTGTGGTTTTACATTGCTGGAGCTGCAAGTCAAAACATTGTGATGTTCAAACAGTCTTGGGGAAGAGGAGGAAATTAACTGCCAATGTTATTAGAACGGAACGCTGCTGTCTATGACAACCACAATGGATTTGCTTGCACACATCGTAAGGAAAGATGAAAATTGTATTCATTTGCTGGTGATGTCGTCACCAGGACCACAAGCTGGAAGGCTTAAACAACAGAACTCATTGGCCCAGGGTTCCAGAGGCTGGAAGCCAGAGATCAAGGTGTCAGCAGGGCTGGTTCCCCCTGAGGGCTCTGAGGGAGAACCTGTTCCATGTCACTCTCTCAGATTCTGGTAGTTTCCTGGCAATCTGGTGTTTGTGTTCCTTGGCTTTTTACCCTACCCCTAGCTTGGTTTTTACCTTTTTATGGTGCACTCATAGCATGTGTGTGTCTCTGTCCCGATTTCCCCTGTTTAGTTGGACACCAGATGCCCTGGATTAAAAGACCCCCCTCCTCCAGTATGACCTGATCCCACCCTAAGTAATTCCATGTACAGCAACCCCGTTTCCAAAAAAGGTCACCTTCTGAGGCTAGGGTTCAACCAGAGTTATTTTTGGGGTGGGGATGGGGAGACATACAATATACGCCATAAAAATGGAAAACACAAAAACAAACTGTTAGGTCTCAAGAAGAAGCTAAGAGATCGCTTGATTCAACCCCATTGCGTTTGAGGGAGAATGAGAAGGAGAAAGGGACTTGCCCGGGGCAGGCTTCCTGGTAGAGTTGGTAACACAGACCCAGAACACCGCTTCCTGCTCAGGTCCGGAGCACAGGACACGGCCTCCATGTCATTCTCCCCGAAGCTGAAAGTGGCTTTGCATGGACAGAGGGGGAGACAGCAGCAACCTGGCACATTTGGAAAGCCGGCCCAGGCAGAAGCACTGTGTCTGTGTCAGCGGGCCTTGTGAGGGTCATCTACGTGGGCGGATTAAGGGCGGGAAAGCTAGGTGTGATTCTTGCAAGACAAATCCAACTGAATGGCAGGCGTAGTTCCTGGCTCTCCCTCTGCTCCCGAGAACGTTTGAATGAGTAAATTAGACTAATTTTAGTAGCGAAAAGAATTGCTCACAAGCGTTCATCGCTTCTATGGCATCTTGTATTTTCCAATCCATTATCTCATTTGTTCCCTGCGAACTCTGAGATGGGCATTTCTACTTGACAGAAAGGGAAACTCAGGTTCAAAGAAGAGTGATTTTATTTTTGAAAATAGAAAATGTTACAGTGTGTTTTTAATTAAAGACTTGATAAAGCTTGTGTGTTACCTCAAATTTTAATTCAAATTCCAGTCTTCTCTACTGAATTCTTATTGTTCTGAGCAAAATGAAATTTATACATTTTAAAAATATTTATTTATCAAATTGACTAGGATGACATTAGTCAGGATGAACATAGAGGTTTCAGGTGTGGGATTCTATGTTACAAGATCTGTATAGAGCACCGTGTGCCCACCTCCCAAAGTCAAGTCTTCTCCTGTCACCTCATATTAGGGCTCCCTTCTTGGCCACCTCATAATTTAAACATTTTAAAAGTTCATAAACGTCTTATTATGTACCTTCAAGTTTTTTCTATTTTTCCCTGAAATGTAATTGTGGGAGAGCTGCTCACAGGCCAACCATCTCTCTCTAATAATCCTTGCAAGTACTCCAGGCCCCCACTGCTTTGCATTAAGCAGATGGTCGTGAAATGTGGGTAAGGGATGACAGTTGTATCTTCAGACCTCAGCGTGTCACCGAGTCACAGAAGCTTAGGATTTGGATGGATGTAGAGGGGTTGCAAATAATAGCCTCTGCTTTACACACAAGGAAGCTAAGGCCCTAGGTCAGCCTTGGGCAAACTATGGCCCGCGGGCCAGATCCGGCCCGTTCAGCTGTTCTATCTGGCCCGCGGAGCCAAAAGAGCGGAGGGTTCTCTTGCTCTCCCCTCCGCTCCTTCACCAGCAGCCCAAGATGAGACTACCAGCATGGTCAGGTTGCTTTTGTTCCAGCCCTCCGGTCCAGTTTAAGAACCCATTGTGGCCCTTGAGTAAAATAGTTTGCCCACCCCTGCCCTAGGTGCTAGAGCAAGTTAAAAACCCGGTACCCTGACTCTTATCCCAGTGCTCCAATGATAACAGGACGATCAGCTGAAAAAAAATATCCTGATCAGACTGCTTTTATCCCACTTTCTCTGAAGGCAAGAAAGGTCTTTAAAGGTGCATGGCAGAGAAAGCATGAGAACGCCAGAGTGTCATTCAAAATTATTAAATTGGTGGCCTAGAGCCCTTGGCAGGCATCAAGCTGCTCCTCTCGATGGGGATGAGAAGAGGTCGCATGCTGCAGGATAAGGCTTCTTTCTTCAGAGACCCTATTATGACTGCAGAGGAATGAACGTTAATTCCTTCCAGGGAGTCTGTGTGAAAGATAATGTATGATTCTTTTCTGATTCACAAAAGAGATAGGAAGTTTGAGGCTTTGTTATTGATGACCTTCCCACAGAATATGCTGCCTCTCATTTTAAAAATACCCTCACTTCTAGGGGAAGTGTTTGATGGTTTTCATAACGAAATGGAACATTTAAAAAAATAAATATATCTTATTGATTTCAGAGAAGAAGGGAGAGGGAGATAGGAACATCTATGAAGAGAGAGAATCATCGATCAGCTTCCTTCTGCAAGGGGGAATCACACCGTGGCCTTCTGGTTCACAGGGGGATGCTCAACCACTGAGCCACGCTGGCTGGGTGAGAAAGGGAACATTTTGATAGAAGTCTTGAAAGAAATACAGAATGCAAAAGAGAGGGGCAAAGAAGGCCAGGAGCCGAACTCACTGCTCCTGGATCTTTCTGGACCTCAAAGGAGTCATCTTTTTGACCTCAGGGTCTTATCACCTCTGTTGGTTTTCTAGATGGTCTCAAGTCATCTTGGCCATTGTCCACAGAGCTGAACCAGTTGGGTATTGCTGTCTCTCATGGAAACCTTTGTCATCCCACGTTGTGAGGTCCACCGAGCTCAGATCCACAGACCAGGTCCTGGGAGACTCAGCCTCTGCTCACCTCGTTTCCTGCTCCACTGCTCCAGGTGACTCATCTGTCAGCCACGCTTGGCCACTTGCCACTCCTCAGACATGTCACTTATTGCCACTGTCTTGTGCATGCCCTTTCTTCTTTCCTTTCTTAATCTAAATTCTCCCTGAGAACTGAGGCTCAGCTCAGAAGCTCTCTTTTCAGAGAGATCTTCTGGGTCAGAATAAATCACTCCTCCAGCCCAGCTCTTTCTCTGGGGCTCAGCTCACAGCCTCCTGTTCTAAGCTTTGTTTTTTTTTATTAGAACTAAAAACAAAGCCATTTGTAAACTGATGCCAGATTTAAATGTGTTTTTTTAAAACTTTATTTTGGAATAACTTTAGAGTTAGAGATAGTTCAGAGGGGTCCCACCTAATAACATTTAGAATCATGAAATATTTTATAGAAACATATATAAAGAATGACATTATATCCTCACCTCTCATCTTTACCAAATCTCAACATTTTGCCCCACATTTTTATTTAAAGGCACCTAGACCATTACTGATATTTTTAAAGTCCTCTTTGTACTTCTCTCTGGTCTTTTTCAGATTTAATCACTCTCCTTCTTTGGTATTTATTATTCATTGGCATGCTTTTTATATGCCATATATATACATAAATCTACACTACTAATAAAAGTGTAAGATGCAAATTGACCATACCTTAGGGATGCCCACCAGCCAATCAGGAGTGAGTATTCAAATTAACCCAACAAAGATGACAGGTTAATTTACATACTTGGGCACTAAGTGGCTGGGGGCATTTTGCACTGCCACAGCTGCTTCAGGCCTCTGGGCAGTGTGGGAAGGTGGGAAGGAGGCACTGGCCAAAGTGAAAGTGATGTTGGCAGCCAGGGGTAAGAAGGCCCATTCTTGCATGAATCTTCATGCATCAGGCCTCTAGTATTTACATATTTACATATGTATATATCCCAGAAGTTATACATAATTTTTTTATAAACAGAGCATCATTCAGTAAGTATCAATCATTAGTCATATTTGGCTTTTTCATGTGTTTATGATTTTCTAATTCTCATTTTTTTCGTTTAATCCTTTGTATTTTATTATATAGCTACACAACCACTTATTCTATTTGATTGCTAGACATTTCAGATTCTCATTTAATTTTTAGTGTCAACAAAGAGAAACCTACAGCAATGCATACTGCAACACTGGTGTTATCAGCAAAACCAGGAAGTGGATCTGGACTGATCTATGAACTCTTAAACTTTTCCACCCTAGAGCACCATTCAAGCTTTCATGAAAGAAAAACAAAGTTAGAAACATCAAAATAACATATTTGTCTGTGGTGAGAGTTTTTATTTTACTTTTTGTCCCTTTTGGTTCAGCACAAATAATTTTCTTCTTGAATTTATAAAAATGCAGGGGAATAGTCTACCAGAATTTTTTATGGAAATACACATACAACAGAGGTTAGTCTCTGCCACGCTCTTCCAAATATCCAAAGTGGAGGTAGGAGATGTTATTCATGCTATTATACAAAAACAGAAGTAAGTCCAAAATGCACCTGGAGTCTTAACTCTCTAAATTTTGGTTTCCTTTACTCAGAACTCGCTCAGCTTGCTTTAATCACCCCCTGAAATAACAAAATCTTAAAAAAAAAATAACCCAGGCTACACAAGACATGATTGCTTTTCCCCAAAGAGTTTTAAAATATGCCTATAAATAATCCTACAGAAAAGAGGGGAGGGATAGGCTAGCTCAACTATTTTGTGAGCTAATTAAATCAGAACTTTGATTTTATTTCTTAATGATTTTATAAAAATTGCAAGGAAGGCAAGAAATGTGATTACAGGGTGTTCAGGCAGGAAAATGGATGACTTGTATCAACACAAGAGTTCCCTCTGGTTCCACTGGGACATTTGCATTCATCTCCCTTCCCTTCTGCTTATTATGAGAGTATCAATTTCATAGGCATGGGGATAGCTGGATGAATAGGAGAGTGTCTAGTCACTTTCTGAATATGTAAAAACCTAATGAGGGAGGAGAGAGAGAGAGAGAGAGAGAGAGAGAGAGAGAGAGAGAGAGAAGGGGAGAGAGACAGAGGAGAGGAGAGGAGAGGAGAAGAGAGAAGAGAAGAGAAGAGAAGAGAAGAGAAGAGAAGAGAAGAGAAGAGAAGAGAAGAGAAGAGAAGAGAAGAGAAGAGAAGAGAAGAGAAATGACTTAATTTCTGGGAGGAGGCAGGAGATTGGGTGGCAGTGCTAAAAAATGAGCTAGAAAGTTCATTCCCTGTGGAGTGAGCATGTAAGCAAAGGCATGGAGTAATGACAGATTATCACTGCCTCCAAGGAACACCTGCAGTAGCACAGCTCATTGGACCCTAAGTCCTGGTTTCTATAGTTTGGTCAATTCCACTCCTACCAAAACCATGATGCAGAAGAAATAAAACAACGTGGGTCAAGGGAATGAAAACAAAGTGGAGTGTATCACACACCAGCTACATTGAACCACTGTCTGTTCCCCAAGAGGGCTCTGAATTTCCCAACCTCCAAGCTTCTGTTACAACCCCTCGTTGCATGACATCCTCTGAGTGCTCTACTTCTGGTGGGCTCCTGCATCCTTAAAGCCCACCTTAAGCATCTCCTCTCTAGCAAACCTTTCTGGATCCCCTGCGGAGGCCAGCAGCATCCCTGTGTGCCCCCAGAGAAGGCTGCTTTGGCCTCTGTGAAGTACAGCACTCGGCACAGTCTGACAAATAGCCTCATAAGTTTGGGGGACTCTGTGTCCTCTATGCCGAGAAGACAGGGCTCCATCTAATTTATCTTGTGGTCCCCTCAGTACCTGGAATAGTGCCAAGACATAGTACATGTTCAATGTCAAGTTCATTGAATGACTTGCATAGCCAGTAAGGAAACTTAGCTTTGGAGTTGCGAGTAATCAATGGATTCTGGTCATATAATTGCCTTAAAGTTACTGTAGATATGATTCTTTTGAAAATAACCGTGTTGAATTTTTAAAATTTTTTATTATGGGCATTTATTTCTTCAGCTCTGCCTAGAAGTCCAAGGTTCAAAAGAAACGAAGTTGTTATGTTTGAGTGGATGGATGAGAGTTTTCCTCATTCATCTCTTTTACAAACTATGGAGAACTAAAGGAGAACATTTCCTGCCAGATTCCTCACCTTTCCTAGATTGCATTTGCTGAAATGCTTATTTTTATTAAAGCCAGAAAAATAGTTCAAAATTATGCCTTGGAAAGAAAATTTAGAAGGCCAGAAGAAAAACTCTACAGGTAGAATTTCAAAGGGTATTATTTTCCGCTCAACTTTATGGTTTATTATATTTCTCAAAACCACTGTGACTAGCTTTTTCTTAGGAATTTTTTTCCATTTTGTCTAAAAAAAATGTTTGGAAAAGAGAAACATGTTTTAGCAAGGAAGGCTGATAAAAATTATTAAATTATTAAAACTCAAAGGCTGATAAATACCGTATTTGCCGGCGTATAAGACGATTTTTTTGGCCCTGAAAAATATGCCTCCGAGTGGGGGGTAGTCTTATACGGCGAGTATATAACAAACTCTGTATTTTGAGTAGAAATGTTAGGGGGTCGTCTTATACGCCCAATCTCTTATACGCCGGCAAATACGGTATTTTTCAGGGCCAAAAAATCGTCTTATACGCCGGCAAATACGGTACATAATACAAAGCAAAGCAAAGAAACAAACAGATGAACAAAGACAAAACAAGAACGAGTACCAATAAAAGGAGAAGTAACATGTTTTATTCCAGTTCTGGCTGTGATAGAGTAATAATACACCTCTCTACAGCTCCCATTAATTATTAATAAAAACACAAAGGCATCTATATGAAGAGTCAGAAAAGTAAATAATAGCAGGTGAATTAGGGAAAGAAATCAAAACTAAAGATGACGAATATGGCAGTGAGTTTACTGGTATTCTCTTTTCCCCCCATAATCTTCCAGCTTGGACTCCAGGCCAGCCCGAATCCCAGAATGGCATATCAGGCACAAAGAGGAAAATCGCCAACATATATTTATTCCCTATGTTTCTTTCCAGAGGGCTGGGGAGGAAGAGCAGGTGAGGTGGGGGCTGTGGAGGAAATCCCTTCCTATGTTTGTTTTTCTTCTGCTCACCTGGCTTGGTCCCAGACAAGCTGTAGTTATCGTAGTAAACAGTGGTTATGCATGTACTTAAAACTCTGAGAGAAACACTCTTTGAGCATAGGAACTAGGAAATCAGGTCCCTGTAACCACATAGAGAGAGCATGTGTGTGCGTAAAAAATCTTCATTAATTTCCTTCCTTCATTCTCTTTCCTTCCCTTTCTTTCAAGGTGAACTAAGTTATGGGAAGTGTGAACTGGCGTAGGAAACCCCAAACTCTGATTTTAAGACAGAAGACTTGGGAGAGCAACCGTTAAGGACTAGAGAATAAAGAAAAACCATGGAGAGAAAGGTGGCAGAGAGAAAAAGTCCCTAAATCTGTGTATGAATTCTCAGACTCACCACTGAGTTGCACATGCATTGAAATGAGCAGAGATACCATAGCAAATGGTTCAAGAACTGAACTCTAGTAACACAAAAGGTTCCCCTCTCAGTCACGTATATATGAAACAGACAGAATAGCACTACATATTTTTGGAAACTACACTGACACAGAAGCCACAGCTTACAGAAGGCAGATGTGGCGAGAACCACACCAGGCTGAATAGCTGCTAATACAAACAACAAACAAAAACAAACCAAAGAAAAACATTCTCTACAGGATTTTAACAGGATCAGAGTTACAAATATAATTCTCAAAATGTCCAGGATACAATAAAAATGACTATACATTAAAAAAAAAACTAGGTGGGGGGTAGGGCAGCCAGTGAGAAGTCAATGAGGGAAAAAGAAGACCTATATAATATTTTAAACAATAAAGAATTTAATTTTAAAAAACAAACAAAAGAAACTAGGAAAATCTCACCAACTCTCCACAGAACAGACAATAAACTGAAATCATTATCATATGCTGAAATTATTGAGCAAAGCTTTTAAAGTAGTTTTATAACTATGCTCCATAAAGTTAGAGAAAAAAATCTTTTAAGGTAAATGGAGAGAGAGAAGTTCTAAGTCAAGATATAGAAACTACAAAGATGAACCAAACAAAATTTTTACTAATAAAGAATATAACAGAAAACTGTACTTAATGAACTCAATAGCAGCATGAAGAGGAGAGAAAGCAGTTGGTGAACTAGAAAATAAATTGATAGAAATGATCCTTTCTGAACAAGAGGGACAAAAATAAAAGTGAAAAAAATATGAGTAGAATCTCAGGGAGCTGTGGAATAGGCCTTGCATTTGTGTCACTGGAATTCCAGAAGGAGAGGAAAAAGAGATTGGTGCAGAAAAAATATAGCTGAAAATTCTTCACATTTGGTATAAGCCATAAATGTGCAGATATAAGAGTCTGAGAGAATCCCCAAAAGGGACCTACAGAGGCATCATAATCAACCTCTGAAATCCAAAAATAAAGAAAAAAATCTTGAGCCCAAACCGGTTTGGCTCAGTGGATAGAGCGTCAGCCTGTGGACTGAAGGGTCCCGGGTTGCTGGCACATCCCCAGTAGGGGGTGTGCAGGAGGCAGCTGATCGATGATTCTTTCTCATCGATGTTTCTAGCTCTCTTCCCTCTCTTTTCCTCTCTGTAAAAAATCAATAAAATATATTTTTAAAAAAGAAAAAAATCTTGAAAGTAGCACATAAATACTCCAACACATTACATCTAGGAGAATGATTCAAATGACAGTAGTAATTCCAAACTGAAAATACCCCAAATGACCATCAACTGGAGAACTGATAAACTGTGACATAGTCACACAATGGAATATTGTCCAGGTATAAAAGGCAAAGAACTATTGGTACATGCAACAACACAGATGAATTTCAAAGACATTAAAATCAAACAGGAAAGAGTGAATCCTATATGACTCCACTGTGTGAAGTTCCAGAAGGGGGAAAGTCTATAATGAAAGGAATCAGAACACTGGTTCCTTCTGAGCTAGTGTGATTGATTGGGAAGGTACACAATGAAACTTTTTAGGGTAATGAAAATGTTCTACATCTTGATGAGGGTATGCTACATACATGTTTACACTTGTCATTTGTCACAACTCACCTGAACTTTATTGTTAAAGACACACACACACACACACACACACACACACACACAAACACATATATGCATTTTACCCTATATAGATTACAGAGAGGGGCCAAAAGTAGGTAAACTGTTGCTTATATGGAAAATAATACAATAATTAACAAATAACAATACAAAAATAAACTGTGTTTCACATACTTACAACTGTAAACCTACTCTTGCCTCACCCTGTATATTTCAATTTTTTGAAGGGCTACACGTGTGCTTAGTCATGGAAGCTGATATTTGCTTCAGCCTGCCCCTGAACAGCATTTAGGTTCTTTTTATTTTTTCCCTGTTGAATAGGTGAGTATGCAGGAAAGATCCGAATCACTGTTCTCAGCATCATGTTCAGCTACTTGGCTGACGTAAGTTGTGCGGTCAGGGTCTATCCATTTGTTCGGCTAGAGTAGGTCCAATGTTACGGCGCACTTTGCATCTATGAGTTAAAGGTGTCCAGGGGACATTTAATGCCCTGATTTATTCCAGCCTTCATGGATAACGCATTAAGAAGAAAATACACTAAAGGAGATTCTAGTTTCATATGTTCAACCTTCTCTTGGACTGATTTATAACGGCCAAAGCCATTCCACGCTATGCATGGATAGTACTCAAGACTCACAGGGCTCTTTCATCTCTTTTCCTCTATTTTTAATGTTCTTCCTCCCTTTGCCTGCTGGTTAAGGTTCCACTTTTCACTCAAGGCTGGGCAAACACCAGAACCTCTCCTTTAGGTATTTTCCGGGCGTTTGCTCACATCTCTGTCCTGTTAAAAGAATGGGGAGCGCTTTGTAATGTTGATCTTTATGTCCTTGTGGTCTCGCTCTCGGAAGGAGCTAAATCAGTTTGATGGATGACCAAATGAACCATAGGAAGCAGAGATTTGGGAATGTCATCACCTCTATAATTTGACCAGGTGTCAACTTCATGATGATAATTTCAGCTCAAGTTAATCAGTTAGTTTGGATTTTTTTTTAATTGGGTCCTTGAGGAATATTGCTTTTTATCTCTGGCCTAATCTGGTTTCATATCTGTGAGTTGGCTTTCACTGTTGCCATAGGAAATGATTTATATATTTTTTCTACTTTCTTGATTCCAAACTCTCCCATGTTTTATATCTGGTCACTCTTAATATAGTATGTCATTTATCTACCATGAAACTGACTGTCCAGGTTACCCTTTGTTTAATGCTTCCTGTCAGCTTTCTGGCCATCAGGACACCTGAGCGCTTGTCCAACTCTATTCCTCTTTAGGATATTCATAATAGAGTGCTTGATGCCATCGTGAATAACTTTTCTTTCTCTCCTAAACACAGATTGGGGATTACTGTGCAGACATCCTCACATCAGGCTTTCTGATTTGTTTGAATGATTTCTTCCATTATACTGTGCAAGTACAGTGGAAATCTCAATGAATTATCTGCACGTAGAGTGACTTTACTCTGTCTTTTGAATTTGCAGTAATAAACTCTGCTTAACTAACTCCAAAACAAATGCAGGCCTTGTTTGTTTTCACGGATCCTAGCCTCTCTAGTTTTTGCCAGATGAATGCATAGGCATTCACCTTTTGTTTACTTTTTATTGATTTAAAATCTTATGCAAAAGAAAAATAAGACAGTGCTCATGGCTTCCTAGCAAACATGTAAGGAACTGTATCTATATATATAAAAGGCTAAGTGTCCGATCGATCATCCATCTGTCTGACTATCTGACTGGTCAGTACATATGACATGAGTGAACAATTTAAAAATAAATGTTGACTGGTGCATGCATGATACATATAAAACTCTTGCCAGTACTAATCACATGCCTGTTTTAATTTTATAATACTATATTATATATACTATTTTGACAAGTAATTTTTTGCAGTAATGTAATTACCACACAAATCTTTCTTCTAATTAATTTCCTTTCAATGTGCATGAATCAGTGTACCAGGCCATTAGTAATTAGATAAAACTTTAGCAAAAAGAGCTCCAGCAACAGGAAGGTCTAGTTACTCAACAATGGAAACAGAGGTTAATGATTATTTGTTATTCACCTATACCAGTGGTCGGCAAACCATGGCTTGCGAACCACAAGCGGCTTTTGGCCCCTTAAGTGTGGTTCTTCCACAAAATAACTCATGCGGGTGTGCACGTACAGTGTGATTGAAACTTTGTGGCCCATGCGCAGAAGTCGGTTTTTGGCCTGAGCAAATTGATTTTGAAGAAGTGGCGTTAGAACATTCAAGGAGCCAAAGAGCCGCATGTGACTCATGAGCTGTGGTTTGCCAACCACTAACCTATACCTTCATGAAAATACACACACACACACACACACACACACACACACACACACACATGGGTGTGCATGTATGTGTATGTATATAGATACAGTTTTTAAAAAGCTATGCCAACAAACAAAGAACTTTTAAAAAATATATTTCTTTATTGATTTCAGAGAGGAAGAGAGAAGGAGAGATAGAAACATCAATAATGAGAATCATTGATCGGATGCCTCCTGCACGTCCCCTACTGGGGATCAAGCCCAGCAACCCAGGTATGTGCCCTTGGGTCAGAATTGAACCTGGGACCCTTCAGTCTGCAGGCTGACGCACTATCCACTGAGCCACGCTGGCTAGGGCCAAAGAACATTTAAGATTGTGATTACTGCCTGGGTGGCTTGCCATGTGTAAGGTCAAAAGAACATTTTGCAGGATAATTTTTAGGGTGCATGTGCTGCTATGTTCCCTGGACTTTTGGACATGCTTGTCATATGATCCCCCTCTCACTGTGATAAGAGCTTTGTGGCTGGAATATGGTGAAGAATAATTAAGAAAATGGAGGTAAGTGGAAGTGAAGCAAAATATCACATCTAGCAGAAAGAAACTGGATTGATGGGGAAGGTGAAGAAAAGGGAATTATTTATATCAAAAGCAGAAACAGCCCATAATTTAGGCCTAGGGCTCAGAGAGGGAGAAGTTTTTCTTGAAATCTGTTCTCCTTGGCAAACACTCCCTACTTTTAAGTCTCCATGGGAGAGTTGACTATGATGAGTAGGAATATCATAGCTGTTGGCTTTCAATTAGTTTTCCCCATATTATTCCTACTCTAATACTTCTCAATTTTTAATGGATTCTGGATCAGTTTGATGGCTAACTTAAAAAAGCACTGTACTGCCTAGCTGGTTTTGTTCAGTGGTTAGAGAATCAGCCTGCAGTCCGAAGGTTATTGGGTTCGACTCATCAAGGACATGTACCGTGGTTGCAGGCTTGATCCCTGGCCTTGGTTGGGGTACATACCAAAGGCAACCAATCGATATGTCTCTCTCTCTCATCAATGTTTCTCTCTGTGTGTCTCTTCCACTCTCTCTAAAAAGCAATGGAAAAATATAGTTGGGTGAGTGTTAGCACACACACACACAAAAAAAATCAAACACACACACACACAAAAAAAAAAACAACAACAACACACAAACAAACAAAAAAACAAGCGCTACATCTTTCACACACACACACACACACACACACACACACACAATATACACACCTACCCATTTATGACTGTGTACACAATCTCAGGGAATAATATAATGGACAAAAATAACAAGGTAAAATGCAAACAAAAGGAAGTCAATGTTACAATATGAAAAGCAAACAAAGTTGGATTTAAGGCAAAAAGCATTAAACTGAAAAGAGGAGATAATTTCATGGGTAAAGTCAAAATTGGAACCATGACTTTTCTGAACTTATATGTACTGAAGATTACTGCATTGAAATACCTGAAGCAAAATGACAGAGAAGACAGGGGAATTTCAGGGAGAAAGTAAAGAAAACAATGTGGTTGAGAAGAATTTCATATTTCTTTCTCAGTTTATGACTGAGTAAAAAGACAAAGCAAAGTTATAACATGTCTTTCCCCTGATATAACAATCAAGCTAACTCTCACACCTATACATAGACATAAGTGGAGGACCTAAATAATATAATTTTAAAAGTTGATCTAATGTGTATATGTGTTTGTGTAATTCTCTGTATCTGAATTAATTCTCTGAAATAGCTTCAGATTACCCATAAAATATTTCGAAAAAGATGTCATATATTTTTGTCGATAAATAAAAAATAATGTAGAATGGGTTAATGTAGAACAACAACAAACTATTTAGAATTAAATCCCTCTACTAATTCTTGTGTCAAAAGAAATAAAACTGTAATTAAAGAGCATCTATAAAATAACTAAACTATCACCTATTTGACCTACCAAAAAAGTTTAGAAAATTAATAATTCATAACATAAGAAGACACAAAAAGAATAAAAAAATAGCATAAGGATTCACTTAAAAGTCTACTCAGTAAATGCTGATTCAGCTTCTTCAATGTGCCAGATAAAGGCAGAAAATAAGAAAACAGAGGACAGAAAAACTGCTAATTTGTGGACTAAATCTTACACTTTGTCCATGGGAGGAAAAGTAACAGCAATACTAAAAACACAAGAATAGATGAAATGTCCACTAAGCTAATTTAAAAAAAAGTAAGTAAAGCACGGAGACATAAAAATTGAAATTCAAAATAAAAATAAAAGTTGAGGGAATCTGTGGACAGCAGATCTATCTTGCAAGAACCTCTTTTGGTTCTTTAGAAGAAGGATAATGATAGAGGTCAGAAACTGAGATCTACAGAAAGAAAGAAAGCACATTAATGGGGAAAATATGAAGGTAAAATAAAATCTGTTATTTTTCTTATACTTGACCAATCTAACAGATAACAGGTTAAAATAATAATAGCGATGATTTATTCAGTGATTATAACTAATGGATAAGTGAAATGAATGACAGCAATATTATAAGGAGAGGGACAGAGGGATTGGGAATACTCTGAGGGGCTTGCTTTGCCCATGAAGTGGTAGGTACAATGCTTGTTATTTGAAAGTGGACTTAGATTAATTGTAAATGTATTTTGTAAACTCTAGTGACAACCGCTAAAATTTTTTTTTTTTAATCTAGGTAAGAGATAGAAATCAAGAATTGGATTTGAGATCCATTAAATTAGAGAAAGTTTAAGCATATAAGTCTATATAGGTAGGGCAGATGAAGAGAAGACAAGAAAGAAGATGAAGGAAAAGTAGTAAGAATGATAAACAGCCAGCACACAAAACTTGTAACTTAAACGAGCACCATAAAGGCCGGAATGACTGCAGTCCATTCTCTACTTTCCGGTGTAGTGATAAACCACGTTAGGCATACCAGGAAGCCCTCTACACATTTTCTCAAATGGGAAACTGACCATAATACGCAGGCAGTATTCATTCATCATTGAAAAATCCAGAGCCACGATGATCTATTAGTTCTTTCAAGGGGCCCTGATTACCTGTCTGTATCACTTGTTCTCCAACGCCTGACTGCAGAGGAGAATGGGACAAAATCCGGGTTCCTGAACTTCATAGGCTGAACTAAAAGACAGACAGGTACTGGACAGATGTGCACCCGTCTTCTGATACCCTCAACAGCCTTTCAAGATAGAAGCTGCCTTTTGGTTTGCTACAGCCCCGCTTGCTGTCTCCTATTTAATCATTGAGATTTATAGACATCAAAAAAGCAGAACTTGCTACTTCAAATTATTTTGTGCCAAAACCGGTTTGGCTCAGTGGTAGAGCATCGGTCTGCGGGCTGAAGGGTCCCAGGTTCGATTCCGGTCAAGGGCATGTACATTGGTTGCGGGCACATCCCCAGTGGGGGGTGTGCAGGAGGCAGCTGGTTGATGTTTCTCTCTCATCAATGTTTCTAGCTCTCTATCTCTCTCCCTTCCTCTCTGTAAAATACCAATAAAATACATTAAAAATTATTTTGTAATAAAATTCTATTTTGTTTGATAGACGCTAAATACCCACCGTCAGGGAAGCGGTGGGCAACCTTACTTGTTTCCCCCCCCCCATGCACTAATTGAACATTTTAGTGCAGAGATTGGCATAACTAAAGAATTAGGGAACAATGAGCAGCGCTCAGGATAATCTGTAACGTCACTGCACCGATGCATTGGGTCCCGATACCACAGTTTGACTGGCAGGACTTTATTAAGCTTTGGCAGCACTTAGGTAGGCTGGGAGCTCCTTTCTGAGGCTCTTGCACATTAATCCAGGCTCCCGTTCTCATTAATACTGATGAGTGAAGGCAGTTAATTGAATTATGTATGAAACACTGCTGATTAAATAATATTTCACTCTCCACTACAGAATTAGCTCCGCTGGATTAGCATCCCCCTGTTGTCTCTGACACCGAATGTCACAAGGACCTCTCCTCAAGCATACCGTTTGGTTCTCTCCCATCTGTTCCAGAGACGGAGTGTCTCAGTCACCCTGGAACCTCCTGACCCTTCAGATCTGACATGAGGTCACTTTGGAGCACCGAGAGCTATTTATTAGCATCTGTGTAGCCAAGAGCAAAACCTTCGCAAAGCCCCTCCCACTCTAAGGATCTTATTATTTAAGTAATTGGACAGTGGAAAGTTAGAAAAAATCTAATAATTAATAATTGTAATCTGGATAAGGTCCTGGGAAGAGAAAGGAACCTAGGGTCTTCCAAATCAGCCTTGAAAGTTCAAATGTGTTTTGAGCCGGTTGCATGGTTCTGCTTATGTTTTCTGCACCTCCCCCTTCTCATGTAATCCTAATGACTGCCCTGTAGGGAAAACACAAGATTCTCCCCATGGAAGATGTATTAAAGTTTTCTTTCTCTGCCTTGCCCTCCTTCTTTTGAGCCATCTCTTTTATCGTGCAATTACTAAGTGCCAGACACAGGAATGGGTATTGGTATGCAGAGGTAAACAAACCATCGTTAATCTTTAGAGGAGCTCACATCTTCAAGGGCAATAAAATATGTATGTAGATATTTAATATCATGTGATAAACACATAATAGAGATATGAACTGGCCAGAAATGGAAGCAACTAATCCTACTTGGAGAAGCTGGGAGACACTTAGAAACTGGCCGAAACCGGTTTGGCTCAGTGGGTAGAGCGTCAGCCTTCTGACTGAAGGGGCCCAGGTTCGATTCCGGTCAAGGGCATGTACCTTTGTTGCGGGCACATCCCCAATAGGGGGTGTGCAAGAGGCAGCTGATGGATGATTCTCTCTCATCGATGTTTCGAACTCTCTATCCCTCTCTCTTCCTCTCTGTAAAAAATCAGTAAAATATATTTTTTTAAAAGAAACTTAGAAATTGGAAGTAACAAATGAGATGAATCTTGAAAGGTGAGTAGGGATTTTCCAGGTCCTGACTCCATCAGCAAGAAGAAAAAAAGCACAAGGTGTATCAAATGGCATGTAGCCCCATCATCTGCTGAAGTGGTAGAGCAGAAATTAGACTAAAAAAATCCAGGAGCTTTGTTTCCTCCTATGATTCAGATATGATTTATTGAATTTTTTCTTCACTTCTCCAAGGGTGATGGGGTACTACAAGGCCACATGGTGTAATGGGAGGAACATATACTTGGGAGGAGGCCAAATTTGTAGTGACCCTTGTCAAGACACTTCTCTAGGCTGTGCTCTAATTTTTTCCAAATCTAGGGTAAGGGATTTGGTCAGGACACATTCTACGCAATGTTTGCAGAAATGAGGTTGGTAGGCTGGAAGGCTATTTTGGTGAATTCACTATAGATCAGGGTCTAGCTTCTCACTTTGCAAGTCCAGAAGCTTCCTCATACCAGTGCTAAAGAACTGGGCTTGAATACATGATTTACACAGATTAAATTTCTAAGAGATTGGCAGCCTACCTTAAAGTTTTCTTATAGAAAAAACTATATGGAAAGTGTGTTTTAATCAGAGATTACTTAAGCATGGGCTCAAAGCTAAGGGCATTGAGTGTTTTAAATATTTTATGACACCAGATTCTGGAAGCTCGCTCCTGTCTGAATGCACCCATTTTCATGTAGAGTCTGTCTGTCTTGGGGAACTGTTCTGGAGTAGACTGGGCCAGGAATACCTCTCTAAAGACAGTGTTAAAGAGACACTACCAACTTTCACCTCCCAGAATGTTCCTTCTGAATTCTCATTATTCACCACCTTTTCTTTCCTATAGATCTCAGTAAATATGTACTGTCTACAACTATTGATTCATCAATAAAGTCTCCACTACTTCTTAAGATAGTTCATGAGTTAATTTGGTGATTCAAGTTGGAGAGGACCATCTTATTTCTTATGTAGCTAAGTTCTTAGAGGTTCCTTGATAGCACTTACCCACCTAGATATTCCAACTCTAGAATACTAAGATATATAATCAATTATCTTCTCCTGGTTTGCAAAACCTTAGACTTATAGAAGTTGCTTAAGTAGAATTGAATGTGATAACAACCCAGAAATAAACAACTGGTAGACTTGCATAAAAAATGGAATAAAGCTGTTGTCAAGTTCATAGCTGATATGCAAAATGGTCTTAGACGAATAAATCCACATGACATATTTTACATTTCAAATATCAAATTTGTAAATTGTTTAATACAAACAAAGCAACCAAGAGAAGAACATAAAGCCCAACACCCAGCATTTGGATTATTAGAAAAAGGTCATTCTTTAATTAAAATTGTTAATTGCTTTCATGCTGTGCTTCACTTATTGCAAATATGTAAATATATTCAGGATGTAAAATGCCTGCAACACAGTTGCTGAAATTTCAACTAAGAATTCTGTTTAGATGCCGTAGCATTTCTTAAAAAAAATAAAACCCCAAAACTTATATAAATAATTATTTAACAAAATAACTAAAGAAGAAATCATTAGAAGCATTGCTCAATCATTTAAAAAAATTTAAACCCTCAACAGGTCAAATTAATATTTTCATTAAAGTGATATTCAATCCTTACATTGTATGGCGCTCCCTAACTGAGGGAATTGGATCTAACAAAAAGAGTATATAAATGGAGAAAAGTGTAGCTGAGGTTAATAGCAAAATTTCTTTAAAAAGTTATGTTTTTCCTGCAAAGGCTCTCTGTCTATTCAGTGCAGAGGATGATCCAACTAAGATGGTTGGATTTTCAGAACTCATTTCCTGTGTTATTCTTGCTTTCAAACCTTTCCCATGGCCACCTTTTAGCAGAGCCAAACTAGGTCAGCTATTGTGTCCCCTCATATTACATTCCCTCTTCCCTTAGGAGCTGTCACTCTTCTTCTCCTTGAAATAAATTCACCTCAATCAGCTTCCCATCATCCTCTGTGGAGCCTTCAGAACTCACCATTATACTGTCAAAGGCATGCCATCCTTGCATTCACTAACACACAACTATTGAAATCCTAATAATAGTGGTTATTATTTACTGAACTCCTCAAATGAAGCATTCTTGCCCTTGAGGAGCTCTCAGTCCACCAAGAGAGGCAAACGTAGGCAGATGTGCATTGTAGAGGAAGATATATAGGACCACAGGTGAGACAGCAACTCATTCAAAGGGGAGTGAGGTGGTTCTCCCATGGCTCATTCATGGTGTGATCATTCATCGTGTTCCCAACACTTTGTCATACCCATTTCCTCTTTTACCTCTTCAAATCAATGGTGATTTCTGTTCCAAAAATATCTCCAACACCTCTTCTCACGGCCAATGAACTGGGTCTTCAGCTCTTGCCTGAGCAACTCTAATAAACTCTTTGTCACTACTCCCGTCACTCCAAAAAAGCATTACTTATCAATCTTAAGCAGTTGAGGACCACACTTTAGCCAAACACAAAACATTCACATATGGTAAAATTCTCACTGAGAGAGCTGCTATAATGTACTCGATTATTTTCTATTGATTTAAAGATGTTTATACATTTCTCAAAATATCTAACTTTCTCACAGCCAACAAGTGCACTCCGATCTCTCTGTATAGTTGATTTTTGTTTATCTTTCAAATTTTGGCTTATATTCAAACTCTTTAAGAAATCTTTCTAGTCCTAGCTGGGTAGCTCAGTTGGTTGGAACATCATCCCAAAGTGCCAAGGGTGTGGGTTTGATCCCCAGTCAGGGCACATACAAGAATCAACCAATGAATGCACGAATAGGTGGAACAACAAATTGATCTCTCTCTCTCTCTCTCTCTCTCTCTCTCTCTCTCTCTCTCTCTCTGCTCCATTCTCTCTCAACTCAATAATAATAAAAACAGACAAAAGAAATCTCTCTAGATGTCATTCCCAGGTGAGTCTTGCTATCATCTTTCTCATATAATCTGGGTCTTTTCTTCTACAGACTTACCCTAATTTATAATTATTATTTGTTTATTGTCCTTTTTTGCCCAATTTTGTAAAATCCACAATGATACGGGCCACATTTGTTTTATTCACCTACACCCAAGGAGCACTAGCCTGGCACAGAGTGAGTCCCAATAAATATGTTGAGCTACTACAATTCCATATCACCTTATACTAGATAACCTAAAAGCAAAACAGAAAAAAAACAAAACAAATAAAAAACCCCAAAACAAACAACAAACAAAACATAACAAAAAACAGTAGGTAACATATCCACTGGAGTTATAGTCTGATTGCTGAGAAATCAATTATTGATAAGGATCTATGCATATAAGGGTTGCTATGCTAAGTGGTTTTCAAGAGGTTTGACTGTAAGAAGACCCTCATGGAAGTCATGATTCCCAGTGTGGGGGTGTGTGGAAAGGAGACAATCAATAATTCTCTCTCATAATTGATGTTTCTCTCTCTCTCTCTCTCTCTCTCTCTCTCTCTCTCTCTCTCTCTCTCTCCCCTCCCACCCTCCCTCTCTCCCTCTCCCTTCCTCTCTGAAATTAATAATCTATAATAATGAATGCATAATATGCTAATTAGACTGGACATCCTTCTGCATGACTTTCTGCATGAAGCAGGGGCTGTAAGGGAGGCCCGGGTTCCAGGTGCCAGAGAGAAGCCCATACCAGCAGCTGGGGGGCGGGGGGAGGGCAAGAAAGGCCTACTCTTGCACCAATTTCATGCATCAGGCCTCTAGTAAAGCTATATTTTGAAAAAATAAAGTGAAATAGCATGCTCTAAGAAAATCTAAGTAGAGGGCAAAACTCCAGGGATCATCAATGATACACCACTGAGGAAATAATCTCATCTCATTCCCTGGGAGAGGAGCACTCAGATAAACAGAAGGGAGACAATATAAGCCGGTGTAACAATGTCAGCATCGAGTGGCAAACCCAAGGTCACCTTCCCAGTGGGAACCACAAGGACAGAAGAATCTGGAAATTATGGCCACGAAACAGCAAACCTGGAGAGCAGCATGTTAACAAGGTAACAGACAGCTTGTCCTGGTCACTCAGCCTGGGGAGGAAGGCCAAAGGAGACCTTGAGAAGGGCTCAGTTAATCCTTTCAGTGGGGACCCAGCTCAAAGCCTATGTTCTATACAGAAGCCATCACCACCCATGTCTTTTGTTCATTCACGCTACATGCCTGTATCCTTGAGAACAAGGAATAATAAGACACACCATGTGAGCCCAACCAGTATGGCTCAGTGATGGAGCATTGACCTGTGAACCAAGAGGTCCCAGTTTGATTCCAGGCCAAGGACATACCTGGTTGCAGACTTGACCCCCCTGCCCCGCCCCAGTGTGAGGCGTGCAGGAGGCAGCCAATCATTGATTCACTCTCATCACTGATACTTCTATCCCTCCCTCTCCCTTCCTCTCAGAAATCAATAAAAAACATATTTTAAAAAAGACATGCCATGTGAGAAAATGAAGAAACAATAAAAGTAGTGAAACAATTGTGTGCTCGACTACATGTACAGACTCCAGGAGCTTCGGATACTTAGAGACGAGAGAGAAAGCATGTAGAAAAGGATGGGATATAAATATTTCCCCTCCTGCAATCCATCATGCAGGGAGTCAGCCAAGGATACATTTAACTTTACTTTCTTTTAATGCCTTTCCCTGGGAACTCTCTAACCCATAAACAAGCAACCTCATAAAATTACAGCACCAGCCCATCTTCTTCTGATGTATTCCTCTTCCCTCTACTTCTTATTTATTAATTAAAAGACACTTACTCTCAACTCTGACAGTACTTCCTTTCACTGTAGGCTCCCCCAGGCCCAAATTCTTTACAGCTCATCAATTTATTTATATTTATTTATTCTAATATATATATATATATATATATATATATATATATATATATATATATATTCAATTGGTTTCTATTGTACAACACAGCACAGGGAAAGATCCTGGTATTAAAATCACACTGTAGTAGTTTAATCTCACTTCAGTGGCAGGACTCCGGTTTTAATCAATTGATTTTGGTCACAGAATAGTTCTCTGTAATCATCCAGTGGAGTTCAGTAGGCTATGAGCTGAGAGTAATCAAGTGAGTCTCTCCTCCCCTTTCCTGTCTCTTCCATATGGAATATGGAACAGCACATTCCTTCCACTCCACATAAACTGGTCTAAAGCCAGGTGGAAAATTGGTCTGGTGAAACTGTCTCTGACACCCCATTTTCCCTACTAGTAGTGGGAATTAATGGAGTGGATAATCTGAAATAATGGCTGGATCCAATTCAATCATATTCGTCTTGAAGAATGCAATATGTTTTTCCTCTTCAAAAGATTTATCTTTTGCTATCATCACCCACTTTTCTTGGAAGAAATAAGCACAAAGTATATAAATGACTTGATTGAGGTCATATGGCTACTAAGTATTTACACGGACCAATAGAACAAGAACCAATAACCTGATCCACTGAAATAATGATAAAGCTGATATGTATGAAGCATATGTGACATGGTAGACATTACCTACACATATTAGCTTATTTAATTTTCTTCAAGAAACAAGCAAAAACCCCATAAAGACAATAATACTATCCATTGTTTTGAGATTAGGAAACTGGGGCTTAAAGGTTAAGAAACTAAAATATCTGCTTTATGTTACAAAGCAGGCAAATGGTAAAGGGTACTAAAATTCAGACAGTAGATAACCAAGGGGCTGAAGGTGGAGTGGGGATGGTGTTCTTCAGATTCTCAATAGTGGACCCATATCATCCCTTTCTCATAATGTTTCTCCCAGGACTGAAAGCTGATATTCAATAAGATGCTTATACCTTACCTGACATGTCAGAGAACTCCTTTTTTGTTACCTGTCTCATCCACCAGGCCATCCTGAGTCTAAGTAATGCTGGTTCTCTTATGGCTTATGCCAGGGATTAGGAAACAATGTCCTCTGGTGCAAATCCAGATTGAGAACTATTTCTGTATGGCCCAGAAAAATTGTTTTTAAAGGGTTTTGAAGGGTTGCAAAAAAGAAAACAAGAATATGCCACAAAGAACAATGTGGCTACTTTAATATATATACAGATTTCAGAAAGGAATGGAGAGGGGAAGAGAGAGAGAAACATCAATGATGAGAGAGAATCATTGACCAGCTGACTCCTGTATGCCCGACACTGGGGATTGAGCCTGCAAACCGGGTATGTGCCTCGACCAAAAAATCGAACCGTGACTTCCTGGTTTATAGGTCAATGCTCAATCACTGAGACATGTCAGCCAGGCAATGGGGCTCCTTTTCTTTCTTTTTTAAATTTTTCTTATCCCTGAAAATACTTCCTTTAACCTGTGGACCATGGCACATGCCACTCTCCTTGTAGGCATATCCTTATCTGTTTTTATATCTTTCAAAATTCAACTTTAGCATTACCTTCTCCTGGAAGTCTTTTTTCACCACTTTTTTTTTTAACTTGGGCAACCATGCGGACCCTGAAGGATGCCCTCTGGTTACATGTCTGACCTATGAGTTCCCATGTGCCTTGTCCTCTCTCTACCAAGCCCACACACACTACAAGGTGACACCCAGTTTAGAGAATTGCTTCTGTCACTTTACTGTAACCTCCTTGAAAGCAGAGGTTGCATCTTGATCATTCTGTTGCCTCAGACTCTAGTATAGTCCCTGATCTATAAATGGCCAGTTAGTGTCTGTTAAAGGAATAGGAGATGCAATCTTTTGTTTTCCTGTTTAATAATTTTAGGGCACAGTTTTGGATAGTAGCAGATGAAGGAAAAACACCTATGTGTTCTCATTCTTTTTCCAATGGCACAGGGGTAAGAGAAGCTTAAGACAGAGGGTTTGATGGGGGGACCTTTGCAGCTCAGCTAGACAATAAAACAAGCAGAGTTAGCTCATAAGGGAAATGGGCAAATCTGGATGCAATGACTTTAAGGAAAGGCAGAGAAAGAAATCTTCCAACTGCCCTGTTGAATTTGATCAGCTTTGAACTATGTGTTGACACGGAGCCCATCAAATTGGCACCTATTCCCACTTTCCTGTGCAAGGAACCTTCTTTCTAAGGGAGTAAACTCTTCCCTAAAAATATGCAGAGTAGTTACACATAGGAAAAGAAAACAACAACACATAAATAAATTAACTGTTTCTCACCAGGACAACCACCAAAAATAACATGCGCATCCCAAGGGGCTGCTTCCTGGTTATATTAATAAATCAAAATACCTACTTACAATGATTTATTCGTGGATCTTGATGCTGAAAACTCATTTATCATTTGCAATGCAATTTACCTATCTCTACAGATCATAAAAATTCATTGAATTATGCTTCTTCTTAAGGCATAATTTAATATCTTGGTTTTAGCACCAGAATAAATCCCTGTGGTGAGTATATAATTTCTCTATGTTATCCTTTAGAAGTCAATTGCAAACAATGCATTTTATCCATGCACATGCATTTTTTTGTGCAATTTAACAGTGAATGAAACACATTTCTCATATTATAATCTCTTAAACCAAAAGGAACAAAGAGAAGTATCCACATTATTAGGAATCTGAACAACAAAAATGCCCAGTTAATAAGAGAGTCAGCTGTATATTTTGGGAGTAAGTATAATATCTTGCTGATTCCAACAAATCTGTGATTTATAACCAACACTGTGGAAAAGACACATGTATATGGTTTCTTAGAAGTTGACAATAGAGATTTTTACGACAGCCTTTCTGTGCTTCAGAGAGTTGTGGCTACTGAAATGAGGTAACAACCAAGATCTGAAATAAAGTTATACATTTTCATTAATTGACATGCCGCCGTGCTGTGTTATTTTCATACTATGTCTTCTAAGAAATTCAAGTATTTCAACAATTAGCAAGAATTTTCCGAAAATTTCAAGAAACTGAGGCATGAAAAGGTTCAAATACATAAGGAAGTAGTGATAGATAGCAGTCAACCAGTCTGGTTCTTGTTTCACAAAATAAAAGATAAGTCACTTCCTTTAATAATAAACAAATTCTATTTTTTAGTATAAAATTATCAAAACACCAACTTATTTTTAGCTTCTTTTTTTTTTTAATCAAACTCTGGCCCATAATGTGAACAATCCTAGGAAATCATGTTCTCTTTTCTGATCTCTGTTTCTTTTCTTTAAAAAAAAATACATTTTATTGATTTTTTACAGAGAGGAAGGGAGAGGGATAGAGAGTTAGAAACATTGATGAGAGAGAAACATCGATCAGCTGCCTCCTACACACTCCCTACTGGGGTTGTGCCCACAACACAGGTACATGCCCTTGACTGGAATAGAACCTGGGACCCTTGAGTCTGCAGGCCGATGCTCTATTCACTGAGCCAAACCAGCCACGGCTCTGTTTCTTATTCAATTGATAGTTTCTTGTGGCTCTTATGGTTCTTCTATTCTTGCATCTACTAATTGATCTCAAATATCCCCAAACCAGAGCAAAAATATGGATCTTAGTTTTCTTATTCAAACTTGTCTAAAGCAAAGCAAAACAAAACAAAACAACAACAAAACAAAAAAACCTTGAGTCTCAAATACTTAAATAATTTTTAACTTCACTGGTATATTAGCAATTTATTCCAAAGTATATACAAGAAACATTAAAATATGGACCTTCATAAGTCCCCAAAGTTGTGAATATCACTGTAGGATATCATTCCCCCCAAAAAGGTAGTAAAATATTACATAATAGTGTAGTTGACCCTTTAAAACCTTAATGTTTCTATAAATACATGAATAAAATAATTTACAAAACCATAAAAATAAATGCGGCTTCCAAAATAAACTCTACACTTCATTATGCTTCCATGCTACTGTCGTAATGTTAATTATGAACTTACGGGAATCTTAAAAAAAAAACAACCAAAACTTTTAATCTCCATTAGGACCTACCTCTTGAGAGTTATCATTCTGAGCAATTGTAATTCCAAGGTTCATTGAAATGAAAAGGGTGGGAAACCCACTGGGCCACTCCCTGGCCATGTGATTGGCTTTACTACCAGCCACACACTGTGTTTCTGGCATTATACTCATAAAACATTATGGCTCTTTAGGGCACATTGCTAATAGAAAACAGGATGAATGTTCCATCTGGCCTGGGAGAGCTCTACTTCCCTGGGGTGGAGAGCAGTGCGTCAAAATCATTTCACGGATGGAAATTCTGAACCAGAATTTCATGTACCAAGTAGCTCTACTGGGGGCGGGGTGAGGATTTGACTTGCAATTTTGACGTAATGATAAGCTTTTCAAATAGATCCTGTTATATCCTCCAAAATTCTTGGTTTTGGAGAAATTTCCCCAAAATATATTGCTCTCTTGACTCTACTGACCAATACTAACTAGTTACATGAGAAACAACCAGGAACTGGAAAGTGGTGAGTCCATATACCAGGTTTACTTTGAACATTTGGATATAGAAGGAGAAGAGTGACAAATGAAAAGATGATAACAATGAGGGGAAACTGAGATAAGGGCTCAAGGTGAAAAGAGGATGCAAAAAAACTTCACTAAGTATAAACATCTTCATCCCACAAAGAGATACTATGGGTCTTAGAGGTAACGCCAAATTCCACCTTCCATCACCTGATCATGACTGTGAGGTAATGAGTCCCAGAGAGAAAAAAATGCCGAAAGCACATACTCCCAAATCCCTGATCAACAGCAAAATGATCAGAGATCCTGGTCTTTGTCCCTCTATAAGGAAGTATCTCCTAATATAATTTCTGCATTCTCCTAAACCTAAAATCGCATGTGGACAGAGCTTGGATGCTACAATATTAAACCAAGCAGCCCCCTATAGTGGAAAAAATTAAGTCACAATGTACAACTTATTCTATTCTCTGACCCTTAAATCCCATCCAACTAAACCCCCAAAGGGATGGGAATACTTGTGCCAAAAATTATGAATTATTGCAATAAAATATCAGCAAAAATACAGACAATAATATAAAAATGCCATGTATCCCCCCACCCCCCACACACCCTAATTTAAAAATGGTTAACATATGCTATTCTTTCAATGAATCTCTCTTTATGAAAAAACAGTGGAAGATCCATTGCTTTTGTACTATATATATATAGACATGCAACACAGTGTTTGTTGAGTTGTAACCATGTAGTATTTACTCTGCAACTTGTTTATTCACACAAGATTGGTTGAGATTTATCAGTGTTGAAATGGGCATATCTAGTTCATTTATTTTGAGTACAGTAAGTTTTCATGCATACATATCTTTTCTAAAAATGTCATGGTGATTCTTGGATCCTCTTGGGGTTTTGATTAAACTATTAATGAGCTGATTAATCTGGGGCGAATGAGCCTCTTTATTATATGAACTCTTGTGACGGTTATACATAGTGATTCCCTTTCCCCCAGTATTTTAGCACCTTTAATTACAAGTAGTAATTGTTTTTGGTTGTTGTTGTTAAAGAACTTTCACACATATTATACACATAGTATAGGTTCCTTGTAGTCATTATTATGAATGGTATCCTTTTTCCCCTATTTTATTCTAAGGCATGTATAAACATGCTTTCATTACTTTTACACATTAATCTTATATCCAGTAAACTTGTGAAATATTCTAACAATTTGACTTTAAATTCTCTGATATATATATATATATATATATTATAGTCCTGGTGCATGAAAATTCATGTACTGGAGTGGGGGGTCCCTCAGTCCAGTCTACCCCTTCTCATAGTCTGGGAGCCCTTGGGAGCAGGAGACAGCCCGACTATCAGGGAAAGGCAATGCCCCCCATCACACCTCCGCTGCTGCCACTGCCATCAGAGCAAGCCTCGGCCAGCCCTGGTTACCTGAGCCTTGGGCAGTTGGGCAACCGCCATCCAGGGCTTGCCTGCACCTTGGGACTACCCTGGGTGGCTGGGCAGCCATCATCTGAGGCTTGCCTGTGCATCAGGCCAGCCCTGGGTGACTGGGGTGCCATGCACCTGCCACCCCAGCTAGGCTGAGGGGACTGGGAACCTTCAACTTGTGGATGTGGGTGGAAGTCAATTAGCATATTCCTTCCTCATTGGCTGTGGGTGACACCATCTTTGTGAGTGTGTGGTGGTAAATTAGCATGTTCCCTCTTTATTAGATAGGATATTTAAATTTCTATATAGATAAACATATCACACTTAAATAGTAACCATACATTTTTCCTTCTTTTGTAATTCTTCTACAGTTTATTTACTTTTCTTGTATTTTTGTGGCTGAGACCTCCAGTAACAAATTCAAATGCTAGCAAGTGGCCCTCAGTACTTATCACATATCTGTTCTCATGGAAAATATTATTTATCCATAAATAAGGTGTTTGATATAGGGTTTTGGTGGATACCTTTCAGCAGATTAAAGAAGTTTTATTTGATTCCGAGTTAAAAAAGTAATTTCATTATCTATAATGCTAAATTTCAAAAATATTTTTTTCTGCTTCCATTGAAATGACAATGCAATTTCCCCCCTTAATCAGGTAGGAAATTTTAATAATGAATTTTCATTGTAAAAATCCATTGTCAATTTTCTGGAAAAATTAGTTTACAAAGAGATTTTTAATATCCTGTTGTATTTAATTTGCTAGTGTTTGCATATGGGATCATATAGGAGAACAGCTTATACTTTTTTTGTTTTTATCTGCTTTAGGTGTTAAAACTATAGTAGCCTCAGATAATATGTTAGGCAGTTTTCCTTATTCTCTGATACAGTTTACATTACATGAGCACTATTACTCATAAGTCAATTTCTATCTCTAGTTGTCCATGGAAAATATTTCTATAATGGTTACTGATTCATTTTTTTCAAGCATTTTCAATTATTTATACATTTTTAGGAAATTATCTATCTCCTAAAATTTTAAATAACTGATTTAAATAGTATAAAACTCATTTTATTGATCACTATATCTACAGTCATATTACTTTTTCATTACTTATAGCCTTTATTTCTGCAATCTCTTTTATTTCTTATTCAATCTGCTTATTTACTTTGTTTTTCAAAAAGCCAGTTTTGATTATCTCTTATTTGTTTGTTTCCTATTTCATTACTACTTCTTTCCAAAGGCTTCCTTTGCAAACAAGGTTCCAAAACCCTAGAGGAAAGCTATTGCAAAGAAATTCAATAAAATCAACAATTAAAATCTGAATACACTTTGGATGGAATGAAAATAATAGAGGATATTAAAAATAAACTTAAGATGAGCATGTTCAGAATCCTTGATTAGATAAAATATCATACAAAGCACCTTTTTAAAATAATGAACTTATCTAACTTTATTTATTTATTTATTTATTTATTTATTTATTTATTTATTATGGTATCACATAATTGTCCTCATCCCCTGATTCCCATCCCAAACTCCTCCCTACATATGCCCCCATCCCCCCTGTTGTCAATAGCCACTGGCTAGGCCCATGTGCATGCACACAAGTCCTTTAGTTAATCTCTTCCCCTTACCCCTCCCCTCCCCTACTTTCGCTCTGAGGTTTGAGAGTCTGATCGCTGCTTCTCTTTCTCTAGGTCTGTTTTTGTTCATCAGTTTATGCTGTTCATTATTTCCTCTAGATGTGTGAGATCATGTGATCCAAGAAAAATCCTTGTAAGAACCTAAACTGCGACAAGCCATAATGGTTATGTTGAGAGGCAAATGAATCAAAGCACCTTTTATTGAAAAGATGAGGCTTTAGGCAAAAATTATTTGGAAGTTGGGAGTGCCAAAAGTGTCTAATAGCTGTCTCTTGGAGGGAACATGGTATAGAAACTAAACAATTTACACTTTAAGTACGTTAAGAATTTAGGGAGAACACTAATGTCTCAGGTTTTTTTTTTTTTTTTTTTCTGTTACTTCCATGTGTTTGAATCAGAAGAAGGCTCAAAATAGGGATATATAGTGTCATCCTGACTAGAAATCAGAAGTTTCCTCTTAAGGAATTTTTGAAGTGTACTCTTATCTCATGGCTCATTAGAATGTACATATATTAAGCTATTTGAACTTACTAAATAAAAAAAAATTGAATTTAAACATGAAGGTAGTGGCCTTCCTATCTGAACTTATTTCTCTTCTTTGTCTCCTTTTTTTCAATTTACTTACTTTTTTAGAAAGAGAAAGGAAAAGAGAGAGTTCAAGACTTATGCATTAATTGGTTGCTTCTTGCATGTGCCCAGACCAGGGATCAAAGCCATACCATGGCATATTGGGACTAAGTTCTAACTAACTAAGCTACCTGGCCAGGGCTATCTGAGCGTATTTCTTACTCCTGCTTTGGCATATCCTTCCCTTCTCTAAAGACTAGTTGATGCCTCTTCTAGGCTCTGCCCACACTCTTTCACCTTTTCCTCCGTTCCCCACCTGAACATCAAACTGAGGGTACTTAGAGGACAGTTAGTACCTCTTTACCTTTTTTGATTTAGCACTTAGTACACAGTGTCTGGCACAAAAGTACTCAATGAAGATTTCTGCCACTAATATTCATCTATCTCATCTCCTCTTGTTTCTTTTCTGTGTTTTTTTTTTAAATAATATATTCTTATTGATTTCAGAGAGGAAAGGAGAGGCAGAGAGAAATAGAAACATCAATGATGAGAGAGAATCATTGATTGGCTGCCTCTTGCACATCCTCCCACTGGGGATCGAGCCTGCAACCCATGCATGTGTCCTTGGCTGGAATAGAATCCGGTACCCTTCAGTTCACAGGCTGACGTCCTATCCACTGAGCCAAACCAACCAGTGTGCCTCTTGTTCTTATAAGATGATAAAACTCTCTTAGACTAGAATCTGTCTAATTTTTGTCTTACACATAGCAGATTATAAAGATGGAGTGGGTATTTGCTGCTAAATAGTTTAAAGCATAAGAATACTTAAAAATGGAATTTTCCAATTATTCACTCTTTAGTCATTTCGTTCACCAGGCCTTCATGAAGGTGCCTTCACTATGGTTTAAAAATGTCACTTGAGAGAAGATGTCCTATGAGCATTAAATGTTTTCCTTCCTTTCAGCGCAGAATCTACTCTTCCACAGGGGACCTCTGAAGCAACGGTCCATTGCAGTCTCTGAGAGCATTTCTCTTCTGAATTATGAGTATGAGATGGTTAATATTAAAGGGATAAGAAAAGTTTGTGACCCAAACTCACATTTTAAAGCAAAACATTAAGCCACATTTATGATTTTTTATATTTTTTTCAAGGAGCATTTATTCGTGTTTTTATTTCAGAAAAATGCATGTTGCCCTGTTTCAATTCGATTTAGCAAAGCTGATGTCACCAAATGGAAGGGCTAAATTCATTCCACCATTTGATATGTAATTAAAGCTTCAATTCTATGAACAGGGAATAAGGTCAAGTTTCAGTACATTTGCTGTAAAAGTGATGAGCAGCAGCAGGCAGAGAGGAATGCTACACATGAACAGGGAGTGGAGCCTAGAAGATCAAGTTTTCCGTCCAGCCTTGGAAGGTCATTTAGCCTTTCCATGCCTGAAATGTGGGAATTGTAATCCAGACCTTGCAGACTATTAGTGAAGGTTAGAGAAAAGTATGCATGGTTCCTAATACTGTAATATGCACCTACTATCTTATGGTATAATTTGTGGTCATTTATCATGACCATTGGTCATTATATTTACACTAAAGGCCTGATGCACGGATTCATGCACTGGTGGGTTCTGTTGGCCTGGCCAGTGGGGAGAGGGCAGAAACTGGCTCTCTGATATCCCCCGAGGGGTCCTGGATTGCAAGAGGGTGTAGGCTAGGCTGAGGGACCCCATGATTGGGGCCAGGAAGGGCCAGGAGGAGGGCTCCAGGGCGTGTCTGGCCTGTCTTGCCCAGTCTCAATCTGCCGGATGAGCTGAAACCCAGCAGCAAGCTAACTTACTGGTCAGCGCATCTGCCCCCTGGTGGTCAGTGTGCATTATAGGGATTGGTCAAATGGTCGAATGAACAGTTGGACACTTAGTATATTGGGCTTTTATTATATAGGATGACTATGATGATGATGACAGTGACAATGATGATGATGATGAGTGTTTTTCACTAAGTCAGCAATGTCTCCTGGGTTTAAAGGCTATAGAAGCAGCTCTATAAATTTAGACTTGAATTTCTTCTTTGATCAGGTCAAAGGAAATAGTTTGTCCTTGGGGTCATGAATATGGCAGTATGCTCTGGTTCATATACTTTGGGCAATTTCAAAAATTACATTCTCAATAGCTTAGGCATTTATCTTTTATAGCTGATTGTGGTCAAGTTGAATAGTTCATCATATCAGGAAGACAATGCTAAAAATGTTATTCAGTTATATTGACCAATGTATAAAACATGAGACACTTTATTAAAGCAAATGAGGAAAAAATGTCTACCTTACAAAGTACATTTAGATATTTTTCTCTAGTGTCCTCTTGCTCCTACTCTCTTCCTCCTTTTTTCTTCTTCTTCCTCTTCTTCTTCAAGCAATGGTCTATAATTTAGGGTGGCTGATTTCATACTTTATAATGGAAATCTATATGAAATAGCTAAGGTACTTAAATATTTAGGCCCAGACTACTATACTGATTAAATTTTGGTTTGGTGTGTGTATGGTACAAGTTTGAGGATGACTATTAAATGAATACAAATAGAATTCTAGGAAACTAGAGGAAGCAAATATAAAACACAACAAACAAAAACATGATAGAAGGTGATAGAAGTTTAACCATATATATGATCGCATAATAAATGAAGATAGAATTAAACTTCCATGTTATGAAAATGTAGAAAATTCTTTTAAAAAATCAACACCATACATTTTAAATTAATGAAATAATTACAACTCCTAAATGTATGAAGGAATAAAGAACTAAGATAAGTTGATAAGTATAAGAAATGATGACTCATTATGCCAGATATTAGGACTTAATTCAAATATAAACTGTAGACAACTAGACCAAAGTGACAGAGGAAATGGCCACAACCACATGCATGCACATATTGGAAGTTAGAAGTGATGGAAGTGGCATTAAGAATCAGCACAGACTAAAGAGTTGACTACTTAATAAATAAATAGTACTGAGTCAACTGTATGACAAAAAATTGGATTCCTGCTTTACACCAAAAATAGATAAAATACCAAAGTGTGGAAAGCAAAATTATAAAATCTGGAGATAAGTATAGAGTATTTTTATAACCTTAAAATAGGGGAGTATTTACAAACTAAGACACAAAATATACAAGCTATAAAAGTTTGATGAATGAATAAATGTGACATTAAAAACTTAAACTCTCTCTATAAACAAAATAAAAAAAAAATCCTAGACTAAAAGAAGATACTGGCTGGCCACATAACTGACATGACATAATGTTAGCATCTAGAACCTTTACAAATCGATAACATTCTTCAGAAGGCAATGTTCTCCTTCTGGTTATTGCGGCTCTTGGCTTCTGAGGTCTTGGCAACCTTGGTCACTCTATGATGCTGCTTTCTAATACATTTTAAAAATAGTTTTTGTATGTTATCTAATTCTCAGCAAAAGGACTGATCTGATATAAGTGATTCTTCAATAGCCAGACGAACATTCCCCTTTGAGGTGATATTTCTTATACTGTACTAATCCCAGTCATAAACCGAACATGGAATCTGTTTGGTCTTACGTATACATAGTTACCATGTGAAATGGGAGCCAACTTTAGGACACCAAAAAAACAATAATTTCAAGCCTATTAAATAAAATTACATCTTCTGCTGGTCTACTCTTTAGTTGCTCTTGGCTCTAGGACACTGTGACCCTGGCTGTACACCCTTGGGAATTAGAGAGGTGCCAAATCCCCAGCTGAAGTCAGATGTGACAAAGCCACTGTTTGAAATCCCAAACCAAAGAGAAGCAGAGGAAGTGAACCAGGTCAAAGGAGAAGCAGAGTGATAAATGGGAAGACACACCCAAAGCATCCTGGGGCCCTTTCAAACCTCTTTCTCCTGTAGAGATAATGATCAGGCATCCCTCAAAAAGCAGACAACTTCCTGACACTATGTTTCAGGTTTCTTTAAATGATGAAATCTATGCATAATTATTTTACAGGCTTGTAGTGATTGGAAATAATAAATATGCAGAATGCTTAGAACAGTGTCTTGTTCATAGCAAATTGCTTAATAAGTCAGAGCTTTGAGAATGGTGATAATGACGATAATTTTACTGAAGGTATCGGTGATTGTGATGATGATCATGACATGAAACTGATTATCATTATTGTCGGAAAGAAGTCAGAGGATATCAGAGCATGCAGTCCTGACATGTTACAACTGACTTTCTGTGTTTGTTTGTTTACAATGAAAAAGGAAGTCTAGTATTCACTGCTTTAAAAATATATGTTTTACCTAAAGTGTCCATTCTCCTTAGGCTCCATCTGAAAGAACAGGGCAACCAATACCCCAAACAGACTCAACGGGACACATGACATGTCACAACCATGGTCTTGTGACACTGTCCATCATAACTAATAGTACCAGCAAGGGAATAGAGCTAACTCACTCACTGTCATGGAGCTTGGAGGATTCAATGTCAGTGTATATGGCTCAGAATTTCACAATGATTAATAAGCAAGGTCTCAAAGGAGAAACAGCACATACTTCAGAATGGACACATTCCTCATCGTGGCTCTTGCTGAGAAATATTGATAATAGAAAGCAATTTCCTAAGGCTCATTCTCAGGGGCCTAGATGGTTTTCTTGCTCTGAACACACTGCATTTTTAAAAGGAGAAAATTTAAAATATATATATATAACTGCCATTTAAACTAAATGGGTAAGTCACCTAGATGGGATTAGACAAAATCAGGGCACTACCATTTCTATTCATGAACACCTTTCCTGTTCTCATTTATCTTAAAATATTTTTGATTGTCCAGAAGTGAAACATGGATTAAATATCAGCCTTTTCGAAATGTGACAGGCCACTCTGTTGAGCCAAATGAATTTGATGATTGCTTTTCAAGCTGTGAGTGAAAAAGAGGATGATGATGACAGAGAAGGGAATGAGACACACATAGAGAAGCAACAGAAAACAAAAAATATACATACCATATAAAAATAAGTATTTTCCCCACTATATATAAAGTGTGTGTGTGTGTGTGTGTGTGTGTGTGTGTGTGTGTGTGTGTGTGAGAGTGTGTGTGTGTTGTAATACTAGAGGCCCATTGCACAAAATTCGTGAATAGGAGGTGTGTCCCTCAACCAAGCCTGCTCTGGGACCTCTTGAGGAATGTCCGACTGCCCATTTAGGCCCAATCCTAAACTGGCAGTCGGACATCCCTCTCACAATCCAGGACTGCTGGCTCCAAACCACTCACCTGCCTGCACTACGCAGACTTGGAAATATAAAGACTCTTCTATAAGAGGAGTCCAGAGACATGCAAACTAGTCTTGTGAGAATTTAGAGGTGGGAAAGTGGGTGTGCAATAAATGAGTACTTGAATCCAATGATCTCTGAGTCTTCTCCAAACCACCACCATCGTTTCCAACTTTAGAAACCTTATATTCCTTTCCCATATAATGCCCAGAGTCCTCGACTCAATGGCACCTATAGCTATCAGTTTTTTCTAGTTTACCTTTCCAGTGACATCATTTTAATAAATAAAGGCAGGTGACCGAAGAAAACCTCCATAAGAAAATATAACTAACTGGCTTTCTTCTTAGAATCTCATCACTAGACCTCCAGTTTTTCCGTCTGTAGAAGGAGGAGCTTGAACTATAATTCTCCAAAGGGAAGCAAAGAAACTTAAAAGCACGAGCCATTGAACCCCAATCACAAATATTTCTAAAAATCTTACAACTCCTTAGCCATAGGTTCCATTTCCTATCCAAGTAAAATAAAGCCACATGACCAAACTAAAGAGTGGATTTATTCTATAATTTATTGTATCATAATAGTAAATGTGTATTTATCTCACACATTTCATTTTATTTTAATTTATATATTTTATTGATTTTTTTACAGAGAGGAAGGAAGAGGGATAGAGAGCTAGAAACGTTGATGAGGGAGAAACATTGATCAGCTGCCTCTTGCCCACATCCTACTGGGGATGTGCATGCAACCAAGTTACATGTCCTTGACTGGAATCAAACCTGGGACTTTTCAGTCTGCAGGCCAATACTCTATCCACTGAGTTAAACTGGTTAGGGATATCACACACATTTTATATGTATATTCTATGTATACTCTTGGAAACAAAGACTTCTTTGAAAGTCAGTAATTTAAATATATATATATATATATATATATATATATATATATATATATATATATATATATATTTCAGAGAGGAAGGGAGAGGGAGAGAGAGAGAAACATCATTGGTGAGAGATAATGATTGATCATCTGCCTCTTTCACATTGCTCACTGGGGATTGAGCTGGCAACCTGGGCATGTGCCCTGCCCGGAAATCAAACCATGACCTTCTGGTTTATAGATGGACACTCAACCACTGAGCCATGCCTGCTGGGCAAAGGTCAAGACTTCTTATGTCAAGCTAGAAGGGCTCTTGTTCATTTGCACAGAGGGCATACTCTCTGTCGCAAAGTACAGAAAAATGAATGACTTGCTCTTCACACCATAAAATTGAGTCCACCGAGGATGGAAACAGGCTGTGGGGACAGGCTTCTATCCAGCTGAGCAGTTAGTTCCAGCTGGCCCTGGTGATTGCAGGGACTGGCTCCTAGTAATAATTTTGATGTCGTTACCCTCTTCCAGAAATACATGAGTGATTCCGGCCTTTAAAAACAGATTTAAGAGGATGCATTCATCTTGCATCATGCTATCAGCCTTTGAAAGATCATGCAGCAGGGCCTGTTGACCTTTGTCTTAATGATGAGCTGCAAAACTGTTGGATAACATTCATGGAATGAAGTGAGACAGGAGTGTATACTCAGAGCAGTCCCAGTGGCGGGAAAGAAGTGAGAAAAATTGCTCATAATGGCATAGGAAACTGTGCTAGTCCTATGGGACCAGGGGAGTCACATGGAAGCAAAGGACAGACTCCATTTCTCTGGCTACACCATATGCAATCCCTGGGTGTATATCAAGGCATGTACCAAGAAAATATAAAATATTTGGCTTATAATGAGGTGGATGACAAGTACTTCAATTCTTGGATATGAAAAGCACAAACATATCTACTTAACTGACCCAATAATGTAAATGTCTACACTTTGAAAAAGTCCATAATGGTCACCAATTCACTATGGTATGTTGGGAATTGCACTGCCTTCTGTGATGGTTTGTTGCAAGTCACCTCCCTCCTCCAGTACTGAATTTCACAAAATAAAAACCCAAGGGTTTCTCTCATCTTAAGGGCCAAGGACAATAATAAAGGCAAAGTTCTTCACAGAACTAGGTCAGTGGTCAGCAAGCTCATTAGTCAACAGAGCCAAATATCAACAGTACAACAATTAAAATTTCTTTTGAGTGCCAAATTTTTAAAACAATCTTCTCCTAATGCCACTTCTTCAAAACAGACTCGCCCAGGCTGTGGTATTTTGTGGAAGAGCCACCACACTCAAGGGGTCAAAGAGTCGCATGTGGCTCATGAGTCACAGTTTGCCGACCACAGTCCTAGGTCATAGCATGGGTTCAATAGATGCTCTTTTTCCTCCAATCCCAGAATTCTCTAGTCAATGTTACCTACAGTTCTCCATTTTTTCCTAGTTTATCCTCCCAATGACATAATTTTCATAAATGCCTCCTGTTGTAATTCTTTTTCTAGGTTCACAAATCCAATGGTGGATACAACTGATAAAGTTGATTAAAAAAATGAGAAATTGAGAGTGCCTAACTCCCTTGGAATCTTGGAGATATTATTGCCATGAACATATTTTCAGTACAACAGAATTTTAACAAAGGGGAAAGGAATTTCAAATTGGAAGAAGTCTGGAAAATACAAGAGCCACATGAGCAAGGCCAACATGTCTAATCTCATACACACAAATAAAAAAGGATTAAGTTAAAAGCTGTTCTGCCTTCTAAACCCGACAGGGAGGTCATCTCAATGCACAAACTCAAATGCACAATTCTATGCACACCCACTACTGCTACAGTCCAGTGAATGCTTTAAATCTCAGATATTGTGAAGAAATATAATGGGATATGTGATTTTTCTATTAAAATTAATACAGTGAAATGAACCACAATACCAAACAGAAGTTTATGAACTAATATTTCCTTGGTAACCAAAGGCTATCAATATCACATTATTATTTTTTTAAAATATATTTTTATTGCTTTCTGAGAGGAAGGGAGAAGGAGAGAGAGAGAAACATCAATGATGACAGAGAAACATGGATTGGCTGCCTCATGCACGCCTCAGACTGGGGACGGAGCCCTCAACCCGGGCATGTGCCCTGACCGGGAATCCAACTGTGAGACATCCTGGTTCCTAGGTCAACGCTCAACCATTGAGCCACACCGGCTGGGCCACATTATTATTATTATTTTTTCCACTTTGCAGGGTACCTTCTTTGAAGATCAGCTCCCTTTCTGCATACTTCTACATGGCAGCTTCACAAATAATTGGAATCCATAAGCCTTGGTATCTCCTCTCACATGCTGGAAACACCGTGGCTTATTCTAATTATCTCATGAAACTCAATTCATAAATAGCACCTGAAGTGAAAGCATAAAGCAGCCCCCTTCTTTGACGTCAGTGATTGACTTCTTGGTGGCTTCCTCTTGGCAGAGGGCTAGTGAGGATGCGATATAAGTTTACTGCTTATCCCGAGAAAGGGGTCTTTGCACTTGTCCCTGGCAAGAGGAGGTGGGTTCAGGCCAAGTCAGGCCCCATTTGAAAAGAATAAAACATGACTGACTGAAAACCATCCCTCTGCATGACAAAGGAGTAACTGGCCATTTATTGAACAACTACTGGCACTTTGATGAAGAAACCAGGGGTCTAGGGGTCCTCAGATCTGCAAGGGGAGAAAACAGGCAAACATGGGAGGTCAATAAACTGCAACAAAGGCCATTATGGAGTTAACATCAAGGCCACCACTGGTTCACTGTCCAAACTGGGTCACTTTGGAGAACGAAAGGGGCACTCTTCATACTTATTGAAGGCGACAGACATAAGCATTACTCTAGTGAGGATATTAATGTTGGGGAATGAAAAAGAGAAAGCAGCAAAATGCATTTGAGGAAGGGAGGGGTTTCAGAGGAATTTCTGATTTGAGTCATGAAGGAAAATAGATGGTGCTAAATGGAGAAATAGGAAAACATCCCAGCCAAAATGGCAGGCACCAAGAGGAGAAGTATAAAATCGCATCGTGTGGTGCATGCCCATGTGAACCCAAAGAAAACCAGCAGGGGATGCCACCTCAGCCTCATCAGACGGAGAAAATGCAGAAGCCTGATAACACCTGGTGTTGGGAAGGACATGGGTTAACAACTCACATATGGTTACTATCAATTTGGAAAGCACTGCAGGAGTATCTTCGGTAGTAAAATTGAAGAGGTATAGCTGAAACCAGTTTGGCTCAGTGGCTAGAGCGTCGGCCTTCAGACTGAAGGGTCCCGGGTTCGATTCCAGTCAAGGGCATGTACCTTGGTTGCGGGCACATCCCCAGTAGGGGGTGTGCAAGAGGCAGCTGATGGATGATTCTCTCTCATCGATGTTTCTAACTCTCTATCCCTCTCTCTTTCTGTAAAAAATCAATAAAGTATATATTTTTAAAAAATTGAAGAGGTATATACCCTAAAACCCAGGAATAACATTTCTGGGTTACTAAAACCAATCTCAGAAACATGTTGTGTGTAAAAGAAAAGTTGAAGAAGGATATGTATTATAGGATGCCATCCCAGTAAAGACTGACAGCATGAAAATGTACTATAAATTGTTTGAAGGATACATATAAATATAGTAAATGTGTATGGTAAAAATTTTGCATAGTAATATCACTGAGTTCCAGATTATTATGATCTCTGAACACATCATAATCTGGCCACTCAGTGTGTGTGTGTGTGTGTGTGTGTGTGTGTGTGTGTGTTCCGTGCATGAATTTGTGCATGGGTTGGTTCTGGCCAGCCTGGCCAGGGGGAGGGAACATGGGAAGTTGGCCAGCCTGCCTGCTGGTCGAATTCCTGGTCGAGGAGACAATTTGCATATTAGTCTATAGGATATACACTGAGTGGCCAGATTATTATGCATTCAGAGATAATAATAATCTGGCCACTCGGTATATATTATTTATACATGTATAAAATCTGGCCAGTGTTTGCTTTAGGTAGGAAAGAAAAGAAAGATTAAGGAGACATTCACAGATGCTTTTAACTATAATTGTAGCTTTATTTTTAGAAGAAAGAGATAAAACAAATATAGCAGCATTTTCAGATGTGGCAGACATGGGTGATGAGTACATGGGAGTCCATCACATTTTAGTGTGGTGACCTGTGGGGTCTGAAGCTAGGCTGTCTGCATCCAGTGCAATCCTGCTCTCCCATTTCACCTGTGTGTCCTCAGAAAAGTGACTTGACCTTTCCAAGTCTCAATTCCCCACCTGCAAAATATGGCTCCTAACAGCACCTGCGTCATGGGGTTTCTATGAGGATTGAATGAATTAGTGTTTGAAAGGCTCTTCAACGCAAAGTAAGAACTCTATTTTGCTAAAGAGAAGCAATTAGTCTGGGGCACAGCTCAAGTCCGCAGAGAACAGGAGAGCTGGGATGGGGCTGGAGAGGTACTTCGGGGTGGAGCAAAGGTCCTTAGAAGCCTGCAGACCTCCCTTGAAGCCAGAGTGAATGAGGATGGATATAAATGACAAAAGAGTAGTCTGGACTCAGAACATTCTTGGGAGAACTGAAATTCAATCTACTGGTGAACATTGCATTGGGAAACAATGAGTCCCTGAGACATAACTGTTGCTCAAAACAAAACAAAACATTCCTTTGCTTTATACTTGTCTGGGTCTAAAATGTTCCAGTGGTAAACAGGCCCCTTTAGAGTCCTGCCATCAGGGATCATGATTAATACCAGGTTTAAAGGATGGTTATGTCCTATTACGTATGAGGTGGGTGAAGAAGGCATGACTGTACCCATGACTTTTCTACGTGATATATATATATATATATATATATATATATATATATATATATATTTTACAATTCTCCAAGTAGAAATAGACCTGGTAGGTCATCAAAATGACCCTGCTGATTATTTGCCTGTCTCAGCTCCAAAACCATCCCTCCCCATTTCTATTCTCTGTTCTGGCCTCAGGTTAGGTTCTGCCAATGACGGTATCAATGGGACACTGGAAGTTGGAGGTGGGGGGGGGAGAGACCACTTTCCAGCGTTAGCCTCTGTTAACTTTTCTGTAGCAGCAACAACAAACAGCTATGACTCCACCTTTAATCTTTCCCAGCAACCCCAGGGCCAGCCTGCAGGGCCCTGCACTCCTCAGTGGAGGACTACCCCAGTGCAGTCTTCCTAGTTCCTGCTGGGCCACAGCGTCTTTGATATGCCAAGCTCCTAAAGGCCAGGGTCCTTTATTAATCCAAGAAACCATAAGGTGGTGCCCCGCCCCACTTGGCCATCCAAGTACGAGACACAGGGCAATGCTTTCTTAGCTCATCACGCTGTCCTCTTTTTGGTTTGGATACACCTCCACTTTAGGACACACCCCCACTTTAGGACACACCTCCCAATTCCCAAATTCTTGCTTGTGGCCTCTTCCTTATTGCTCTCCAGGTTTTAACACCGGAGCTTCTCTCTGGATGTATTCATGTCAAGTTGCCTTGGCTTGCCCTTTTTGCCCAGAACCACATATCTGTGCAACTTTATCTTTCACATATCTGTGTACCCCAGTTTCCTGTATTAAATCCCCCTTGTGTGAGGTACCTGGCATGGTTGGGATTTTTTTTCTAACTGGACCCTGACTTATATAGCAACCTTACTTCAAAGTCGTTTTTCAGGATGAGTAAACTGAGCTTTGGCGAGTAGAAATAAGTTACATCACAGCAAGGTAGGACCCTGTGGTCCAGAACCCAAGTCTGCTGACTGGCAGTCCTTTATCAATCAGGGATATAACATTGGACTCACTGCTGATTAAAGTGTAGAAGTGAAAAGGCCCACGGTGATCCTATCATTTAGTTGAGACACTGTCAAAACTATTCTGTACAAAACAGGCCTCCTGTGGGATATGACCCCTGGTTCATAGTTTCCAACCCCTAGTCTAGCAGTTCTCAGTACGACCACACATCAGTATCACAGGGGGGGGTGCTACAAACAGAATTTTCTGGACCCCACTCCCAGAGATTGTGATTCCGAAGATCTGGGGTAGAGCTGGAGAATTTCCATTTCCAACAAGTCTCCAGGCAATATTGATATGGACATATACTTGAGGAACTGATCCAACTTCTTTATTTTATACACAAGAATAAAAATGCCATGGAATTGATTCAATTTCCCATGCAAGGTCACATCGCCAGTGACAGAGGGAATTGGGGCTTCAATCAAAAGCTTATTCTAAAATTATGTAGGAAGCTCTGACTAAATCCTGGGTGCTGTTCTAGTTTCTGGGTAGCAAAAGATGAATGTGACATGCGCTGGAGGTCTAGTGGAAGAAAATAGATGATAGAGCGTGTATGGGTCCTAACGGAATAGGAAGCAGTGGGACCACAGAGAAGACTTCTTGAAGGAGATGACACCTGAGGCATCTGAAAGCATAAATAGTAGTCAACCAGTCAAAATAAACAGGTGGGAAGAGGAAATTCCAAGCAGGGGAACAGCTTGTGTAAGGCATGTGACAAGCAGCATAGCATCATGCCTCACAGTAGGCATTCTGGCTCTGGCTTTTATTAAATGCAAGCCTGGGTAAGTTATCTAACCTCCAAACCTCAGTGTCCTCTTCCAAAAACGGGGACACTAAAAGAACCTGCTGCATAGGGCTGATGCACGGGTTACGTAAGGTAATAAATATACAGTGCTTTGGCATGGTGCCCGAAACACAGCTAGCCTTTAATGAGCGTGAGCAATTGTTATTAGCGTCATGACGGTGGGGTGTCAGAGCATAATACATCCATAGTCATGAATAGACCTGCAATATGGGGTGTGGGTGAAGATACTGTGACAGACAAGGCCAGGCAATGAAGAAGTGTCTTCAATAGCCTCTTTTTACATAACCAGTGAAGAAGAGGGAAAAACGAACATTTGCATTATAATGGAGGAAGGGAGAATGATATAGATGGATGATATGGATGACTGAAGGGCAGATTCTGAAAAATGATGATGAGGTCAGTTTGGGAAATAAGTAGGATATCTAAGTGAAACTGTCTAGGACCAAGAAAGGTCTCCGCTGTGTCAATTTGGGATCTCCCAGTTGGCAGTTGAGGATCCATAGAAGTGAACCACATGACCCAGTGATATTCTGTAGAGAGAAGAGGGTGTACACCAATGCCCAGTATTGAGAAGTGGAAGGGAAGACTTATGAGATACTATCCTAGAATTAAGAGAGGAGAGTTTTAAGGAGAGATACAATATAGACACTAAAGATCAAACAAGATAGGGATCATTGAGTGACACCTGAATTTAAAACCAGGATATGCCATTTTTAAATCTCCTTAATTCTAAGTGAACTGCATCAGACAGTTCATGCAACCCCAATGATTTGCATATAAGAAGGTAAAGGTGATAGGCAGTAATTAGTCAAAGAAGCAACACATTTTTCCAAAAACAAGCCAACAGAAAACTCTCCTCCTGAGAATCTAAGGAATAGTGATTTGAATTCTTTACTCTCATTTTAAGCGCAAAGACTGTCCTCTGTGATATGGCTTTAGGTGACACTAGTCCACACTCCCTTCCCAGATATCCTTCCATGAAGATTGCCTAGCCATGATGATGGTCTGTATTTCCCCCATATATAACATGACTTTTCAGACCTCTATGCCTTTGGTAATTCTGTTCCCTCAGTCTAGACTTCCTTTATCTTTCTCCCAAATGGCAAAAAATTATCATACTTTAAGCTTAATTTCTGTGCCATGCCACACTCTGACCTTGCTCACATACCATTATCTTCTGCCCCAACACTATTTCTTTCCTCCCTCCCTTCCTCCTTTCAAAATGAATTTTTATTGATTTCAGAGAGGAAGGGAGAGGGAGAGAGAGATAGAAACATTAATGACGAGAGAGAATCATTGATCAGCTGCCTCCTGCAAGCCCCCAACTGGGGATCGAGCCTGCAACCAGAGCTTGTGCCCTGACTTGGAATCAAACAGTGATCACCTGGTTCTTAGGTTGATGCTCAACCACTAAGCAACACCAGCCGGGTACTGTTTATTTTCTTCACAGAACTTTTCCCCAAATTATACTTCATTTGTTTCCTTACCTGTTTAAATCCTTGCCTCTGCTCTGGAATGTAAGCACCACAAGGTGAAGGACCACACTTATCTAGGTCGATATTCTATCCATTTGTACCTACTGCATCTCAGTGCTTGGTATACAGAAGGCACTCAGTTAATAGCCATTGAATGGATAGAGGGAACAATGTGTCATGCTTAAAAAGAATTTCTAAAATAATTTAGACATATATAAGAAAATTCATAAAAGAAGTAATACGTTATCCTGGAGAGTTGCAGGTGATAAACAGAACTGAAGTTTGGGGAGAGCAAGTGGGAGGAGAGAAAAGAAGTCACCAAGTACCCACTAGACACATTCCTTGTCAGTCATTTTATGCTCACATAAACATTGTGCAGTGAATGTTATGATTCCCAGTTCATGAATGAGCCCATTAGAAGCTAGGCTACTAATTTGTTGCCTAAATCACACAGCGAATAAGTGGAAGCACTACGGTGAATGTGATTCTGTGTGATGCCACGTTGCTTTCATGAATTAGAATGCACAAGAGTAGAGCAAATTAAATGTAAAGCAGATGTGAACAGAGACCCGGTGTCCATTAATTGATCTAGTAAAGGGCAGCAGAACTACCGATGCAAGAGCAGGTAAATTTGTAATTAAAAGGGTGAACCATAATTAATCATTGTGTGGAGAGAAACTGTGCAGGGAAAACAACCCTGAAGAATGTTTAATAGCCTAGACCTGTGGTCGGCAAACTGAGGCTCGAGACCCACATGCGGCTCTTTGGCTCCTTGAGTGTGGCTCTTCCACAAAATACCATGGCATGGGAGAGTCTATTTTGAAGAAGTGGCATTAGGAGAAGTTTAAGTTTTAAAAATTTGGCTCTCAAGAGAAATTTCAATCGTTGTACTGTTGATATTTGGCTCTGTTGACTAATGAGTTTTCCGACCACCTTTCCTAGACTTTGACCATGACTCTGCCAACTGATAGCTGAGCTACACTGTTCAAATCACTCACCCACGTTGAGCCTTTGGGTCCTCAGGGGATGGAATCAGATCTGTCCTGCCTACTTACCTCAGGGGGCAACGCATTCATCATGTTTTGCAAGCACTCTGAACACTGAGACAGGCTCCACACACTGAGGGATAATTAATTCTAGTCCTCCTGCCTGCTTCCCTGCCCTACACTCTTTGCGACATTTTTCTTACAAATTTTTGCTTATCCTTTTCTTTTTGGCTTAATCATACTAATGTGCCAGCAATTAAGCCCATGGTGTTCCTCTAAGCCCTATTTAGAAATAATTTTAAAGATCTGATGTCTTTCAAGGAACATTCCAAATACTACAGTAGAATTTTGGCTGGGATCGGGGCTAAGAAGGTCAGAAGGCCTGTTGGGCCACAAATCATTTATGTGGCCATATGCAAAGACTTTTCCTTATCTCAGTCTCAGTGTCTTCACCTCTAAAATGAATAAAATGATTTCTAAAATTGTTCCCAACTCTCGCATTTTATGATTACTCTTGTGAAATCAATTTGATGCGTGAAATGTGGTTTAATCATTCCCCCTTTTTCCAACTTGGTCCTTAAGAATCTGGAGAAATATTTATTTTCCTGACCCTGAGATGATTCTGAGGTTGAACATACATATAGAGCACTTCTCTGTCTGTAAGTATCCTCATGACAGCATTAAATCCCAGGATGAGCAACTTTCTCCCCTAAATATTAGACTGATTTTACATTCTCACTGTCGATAGGGTTTTAAAAAATACTTCTATCCCTTATAGCTGGCACCTGATAGGAAATTTCAGAGGGGGGGGGGTGATCACCTTAAACAATAGGCACTTGCTTTTGATTCAGGGAATGCAAGTTACACTGATATTTTAATCTGATATCAGCACAAACAACCACCCAAAGTTCAGACAGATGCATGAACCATGGCTTTCTGTGATTACCTCTGCAACCCATACATCAACGGGGTGAGAAATAAATGTGTTTTATATTGCCTGTGGTTCAGCCAGACCTAGAAATTAAATCTCTCCACATTGGGAAAAATGTTAATACCGGTTTACACTGCAATAACAGAAGTCCAGTTTTGGATGCCGTTGGGAAACAATTAACCCATTCACTGTGCATTTAGAATATTTATTTCTGGCAGTCACATGTGAGTGTAAAAGTAACACATTAGAGTTTTTCTAAAGAATAATGGCTAGTTTGGTGAGAGGGTCTGAAAGCCATGCTCTATAAAAAAATCAGAGGATTTTAATCCAGATAAAAAAGACTTGAAAGGAACCCCATAGTAGTTTATTACTTAAATACCATACTAGAGGTTCAGTGCATGGATCCACGCATGCGGGAAGGGAGGTCCCTCAGCCTGGCCTGTGCCCTCTCCCAATCTGAGACCACTCGGGGAATGCCTGATTGCTGGTTTAGGCCCAATCGCCTCAGGCAGTGTCGGACATCCCCTGAGGGATGTAGCCATGAGCCAAGGAGCAGGTGGCCAGGGAGGAGCCCAAGCCAGCACCGTGCCACTCTCACTTATTCCGGCCTGCTGTGCTTGCCACTGCTGCCACTTGCAGCTATGCTCACCAGCCATGACCCTGACTTCTGGCTGAGCAGCACTCCCCGGTGGGAGCACACTGCCACTAGGGGACAGCCCCCTGATGGTCAGTGTGTGTCATAGCAATTGGTTAACAGGTCAGTCTGGTTGTTCCTATTGTTCTGTGTTCTGTTGTAATATATTCTATGTGATAATGAGGGACAGAGCAGATAAATAGGAGGAAGATAAAGAGATATTTGTCTGAATGGTACAGAAAAGGTTCTAAGTAATCAGGCTTTTCTTTATTAGAACAGGTGCTCCCAGAGGTGGCACTGACTATCCACAGAACATGTGTGAGCAGAGTGTGGATGGTCACCTAGCAGAGATCCTATGGTTGGGAAATAGCAAAGATTCCTTATAGCATTAAGATGAACACCCTACCTCCCTTTTTCGAGTTATTCTTGAGTGACCTTCTAAATCAACAGCTTAGAAAAACAACATCTCTGTTGGAGAGAAAGTGTGGCTTTCATTGCTCAATCATAACCATGGAGCTCTGAGTGCAAGTCAGTATTAGGTTAGCAATACTGGTCTACGTATCAGCCCTCATTTTTGTTTTGCACTAATGATGTTTTCTATGTTAGAGGTACTTGGACTCTCAGATCATCTTCCATCATCATAATTTGCTCTTCAATTTGCTTTTAAATTCTTCTCTACATTCTATAGATGTTGAGTGCAGATCTCATAATAGAGGTTATATGGAGAAACTTTCACTCTGGCCATAGTAAGAATGGGTCTCCCTAATTCCAGGTGAGATCACAGGATGCTAAGAAGTACTGAGGCAGAATACTAGAGCCAGACTATCTGGATTAGAGTCCTGACTCTGCCATTTACTATGTGACATTGAGTAAAACACTAAACTTTCATATGCCTCCATTTCTCTATTTTTAATTGGGGCTAATCATCATAATCAATTCATGGGATGGCTGTGAGGAATAAATGAATTAACATTTGCCAAATGCTTGGAATCACGCCTGGCATGAGGTTAAGTGTGGTATGAGTGTTTGTTAACTCAAACAAATGCTTACGTAGTCCTATGTTAACGTGAGTTGTCATAGTAGGTAAACTTCCTCCTGCTCTGCCCATCTCCTAAAATGTTGGGTTTTCTTGATTTCTAATCTATTTGTGAACTATATTTTCTCTTTAAGCAATCTCATTCACTCACTGGTTTGTTTGTTTGTTAAGAGAAAAGTCTATTTAAGAATTTTTAATAGAGATATATAAAGGGCAGAAATAGTATTTGAAGTTCCATATTTAAGTTATAGCTTTATCCCTTTCTGGTGGTATGGTGATGGGAAAGACTGCCTGTCACCTGGTGCCCCAGTTTCTAGATCTAAAACAAGGTGTTAATGATGCCTTCCTGCCAAGATTGTCCTCAGAGTTAAAAATAAATACAGAAAATGCCAATGGGGTTTAAAGTGGCGACTATTATTTCGGAGTCATCCTTTTGATATACATGATACTTATTAGACCTATGCTAAAATTTAGTGAAAGGTTAATGTTTTTAATATATTTGAATGGAAGAAAATTTAGGATATTGATAATAAAGATAGTAGGAATCTTAATTGTTGGTAATGGAGTAAAATTAAATTAACCTGGATAATATTAAAATTTTTAAAATAATTTTTAAATTTTCCAATTACAGTTGACATACAATATTACATTAGTTTTAGGTGTACAACATAGTGATTCAATATTTCTGAAACTTATGAAGTGATCATCCCAATAAGTGTTTCATATGCACGTCAAAGTCATCATGGCAAAGACAGAATATTGGATTCTCCCCACTCCAAACCCATACTTATCACTAATCCAGATGATGGCACCACAATCATTGAGTTATCCAAACCCAAACTTCAAGAAAAAGTAGCTGCCATAACACAAACTGCATAATTAAAATTTGGGAAGTATAAATATACTACTGTGATACTGATATACTATAAAATGACACACACACACACACACACACACACACACACACACATATATATAGTATAATAATATTATGATACATTACTTACGTATTTTCATACTGATAAGATAAAGGTGTAAGTTTTTCTAATCAACCTGAGTAGCATTTTCCCAGGAAAAAATAAATGCAAGTAAGGCATGATTTGAATATAAAACACTCTAAAATGAGGCATAATTCTGGGCAATCACTACAGTGTTAGAACGATCATTCTGGAGAGAGAAAAAAAACAGTCAAATCTTTAGGAGTACTAGATCAGCATGGCTTAGTGGTTGAGCATCTACTTATGTACCAGGAGGTCATGGTTTGATTCTTGGGTCGGGGCACGTGCCCATTTTGTGGGATTGATCTCCAATAGGAGGCTAGCTCTCATCATTGATGTTTCTATCTTCTTTTCCTCTCTCTAAAATCAAACAATTTTTTTTAAAAAAAGGAGAACCACTGACAATTGGAGCCCTGGATGAAAAGGAGCCAATGGTTTGGCACTTGGCAGGAAAAGGTTACCTAATTCTATTCCATGAGGGGAGAGGCCAGGTTGAAGGGCAATTTGGAGTTGGAATGCAAAAATCATCACAGCTGTTGTGGGGGCCAGTTATAAGGAGGCATGGAATGGATTGGGGTGGGGAAAGGAGGCCCCCCTTCTAGCCCTTAGCAACACACTGGGACCCTGAAATCCAGTCTGAAATGGGACGAGGGGGGTTGGCTTCCCCCCATTGCCAAATCTGCAAAGTTAAAAGCACCCCATGCTGGATACTTGCCGAATAATGCTTTTGCTCTATAGTCTGTCTTTTGGGGGATGTTATAGAAGCTAACATTCTGGAACAAAGTCCGCAGGCACCTCCCTGTCATCCTTTTGTAGATATAAGAAGTAGGATCCCTAGTTGGGAGTTACAGTCTTGCTGTCTTTGATTATCTTCCACCTGACAAGGAATATATAACCTGAGTGCGAAGCATCCTGCTGGCAATTTTGCAAACACCCCGTCATCACACAACAACTCAATGAGCAGTGTTTACCCTGACAAGGTTCCTCCCAACAGCTCACCAAGATGCTTTTCAAAGAAGACGTCTCCGTGGCCTGTGAAGGGAACTGAGGCATGTCTTTCAAATGGGGGGCTGTGCCAGGAGGAGGGGAGAATGGGTTTAAGCTAGCTAGGAAGCCAGGAGATAATGAGGCCAATGCCAGGGAGTTAACTCAGCATCACTCAGAGAAACCAGGTGGTTCTCTGCCAGAAGGCAGCCTTGAACTCTGCTTTCGGGTTCCCCACCCCCTGGGTGGCTTTTCTGTGATTGTAAAGTTGCTAAACCTAAGGCTGTATACGGTGGCGTACCTCAAGTATTTTACTCGTGAGCAGATTATGTGTTTCAATGCCCCCCTCTCTCAGAAAAACAATTATTTTCAATAATAATCCCATACGACATTCGATAACAACTATTTTTCTTCAGTTTTAAGACAAACAACAACTTTACAATTTCAAGGACAAACGCATTTTTTTCAGATTCAATCAAATAGTTCACAGATGAGTTGAAAATTGCCGTTATGAAACAAAAATATTATGCCTTGCAGTTCACTTTCTGCTTCAGTGTTTTAAATTTTAAGTACAAATGAAAACTCCAAATAGTCCCCCAGCATGACATAATTGAAGTAATCCACTTTTGGGGGGTCTTTGTGTGTACAATCGCAGTGCTGGCGTCGTTAATTTCGAACCAACTGTTTAAATTCAGGAAGGAATACGTGGTACTGTGGGGAAGGTGGCAGGGTCTGCCCTAGAGAGAACACCATCAGTTCCAGACCCTTAGCATTGCCCTCTGGGAACCAACGCAAGCAGATGAGTCCCTGTGTACTAGAAGCTAATAGAATAACTGAGAATCCCTCTAATTAACTTCTTTGTAGACACAGCACTTATGAAAGAATAAGTAACAAAAATACACTCATTTAAAGATTACACATTTCTTATTAAAACACAACAGCAACCACAGGCATTGTTTAGAACTCAGACCAATACAATTTTTTTTTTCATAAAGTGGTTATTTTATCACTGGCATTCTTAGACTTTCTATCATATGGGGGTAATAAAAAGCAGATCAAATGTTTGGTGGGTTTCGGTGTTGTTATTAAATTCTCTACAACTGATGTGTCCCTTCTGCCTGCGTCCAGAGGAGACCCCTGCCAATGAGCCTCCGTTGGCACACCTCTGACTGGCAAGGTCTAGAATGGTTTCCCAAGAGGTGGACTGGCTGGAGATACGTGTGTTGACTGGGCCAGGGATTAGCGCGTGGTACTAGGAGAGCCATGTACTTCTGAGAAGGTTTGGTGCAAAAGCCCACCCAATGGGAGTGCTCCCCACTGGATGGCTGCAGCCGGACAACAAACAAGCCTTCTTTGGAGTAGAGCCTCTCGGAGGCTTCATGTATATTTGTGCTCAGGTTGCATCTTTGTGTAGAATGTGCTACTGTTAACCGTTAAAAGGTCTCCAGGGCCTCCTTGGATTAGAGGGAGGTAGGTAGCAGGACCTCAGAGTAGTGGTATAACGAAGCAAGTCTCTTCCCGGCAACCTTAAGTAGCCGAATGCAAAATTATGCTACCAAAAATAGCAATACCCCTCAAGAGTCCATAAGGCACAGCTGGGTCTAGTACACAATTTCATTTTTACAAAAATGTTTCAGATATAGGTTTTACTGTCCTTATTTTACAGATGAGTCAGCTGAGGCTCTGAGAAGGTAGGTGATTTGCCAGCAACATACAGTTGGTGCATGGCGGGGTGGGACACAAAGCATGATCTTCTGAGCCCAGTGCACTCTCTGCCACACAGCTCTAGAGGAGGCACCATCGTAGATGAGGTGACAAATAGGAGTGCCTACTGCTGACAAGAAGTTTACAATCTGTTAGTGACCAGAAGGTCGGATTCCATTACGTTTCATCTGCCAGGTATGTCCGTTTCCAACTTGTTCAACGTCCTAACATATAGTTAGCTATCTTGCCCTGGACAGTGTTGCTAAGTGGTTAAAGCATTAGCCTGTGCACCAAAGGGTCACTGATTTGATCCCCAGTCAAGGGCATGTACCTGGGTTTCAAGTTTGATCCTTGGTCCCAGTTGGGAGACAGCCAATCAATGTTTTCCTCTCACATGGAGCTAGCTCACTCGCTCTGTCTCTCTCTCTCTCTCTCTCTCTCTCTCTCTCTCAAAATCAATGAAAAAAATACTCTTGGGTGATTATTAATAATAACAACAACAAAAGAGACCTATCTCAAGAGAAGTTTTCATCCCTGAATCCTTCTCTGATCCCAAAGGCAGAGTTAGTTGCTTTCTCCTGTCTCCCCACTCCTGTCTCACATCCCTGACCAGGTAAATGGTAATCCCTGGTGGGCCTGTCTGTCTCTAAACTTGTTAATGCTCTCCTTAAGATCAAGAGCATTAGTTTATTCCCATTTGGATCCCCAATATCTATCAGGGTGTTTGGCATTTATCAGGCTCTGAGTAAATTTTCATTTCCACACATCCAAATTTCTGGGAAACACTATAGCTAAGATATTTACTAGTATAATTGACGGTGATCAATCAGTGTAACATCACCCTCCTATACTGAGGCGAATGTCTCCATTAAATTCTATTTGCTTTCTCTTAGCGATGAGAGATCAGAAATGTGGAGAGATACACTTACATCACCGACTCCATTTCCAAACACTGATATTGAGAACATAACACGATTATCCTGTGAATAAAATCAATATTCTATTTCTTAATGCTGCTAAATATATCTCCCAAACCAATCATGCATCACATTAGCAAACTCTCAGAGAATATTAGAGCCAGAATGGGTCTTTGAAAAATCATGTCACTCAACATCCTGATTTTGTAAGTGGGGAAATCAAGACACTGAGATACTAAGTGACTTGCCTAAGATTTCATGGAGCAGCCAGGCCAGCTTGCACTTGCTGATATTCCTTCCTGGTTCCATGGCCCAAAGGAGGAAGAAGATTGATAATGACAAAAGCGAAGTTCAGGGACGGAGAGTGGGGTGCTCACCCACTAACTCCCTGCTCAAGAAAATTTAACATGAAACAAGAACTTACACGGTAAGAACTGACTGGCTCTCACAGCAGAAGGTATTCCCTCAACCAAACAATATGCCACATGACTTTGTAAAATGCAAGTTTTCTCTCTTAGAGAAATTAAAATTAAATGCTATAACAAAACAAGGCTTGTATATATTTTTGCAGCAGAGAAACTGATGTCATAAAGTGGGTTATTAAGAGGGGCTTGATGTTAGAACATCTGGCTCTAGATTACACACACACACACCCACACACACACACATATATGATAGATTTGTATTGTTTTGAGCCCCTATTTGTGTTCATCTGTACAACAACCACAGAAAACCAATGGAATGATTTTATATAGCTCTCAAATGGGGTGCATTGAAGGATGCTGGACGATAGGTCAGCTTGTGGGCTATGAGACCCTCTTCCCTTTAGAGGAAAAGTGAGTGGGGGTTGGGGTGGCCATGTCGTGAATCCCTAAGGGGAGAGAGCCTATGTCCTGTGCTTCACTTGATACCATGGTCAACAGAACCTGTGGGTCAAAGATGGAGTAGGTGGTCGGTAACAGGGTAGGGAGCAAATCCTGGGCCTGAGCCAGAGGCCAAAAGGCAAGGTCATTAAACACATGATGTGGGCCCTCATGGGGAGACACATGAGAAGCTAGGTTCTAGGGCCAGAGGGTAAAAGAGCCAGGGAGAGAAGGGAAGGGGAAAAGTTGGAAGAGCAATTTGGGGTGACATCTGGATGGGCCGCTGAGTGTTGCTGTCCACAGGAGTCTACATATCTTTATCCTGCCCCCTGACTGAATGGTTTCTGCATTTCAACAATAGACTACAGCGCCACTCTCTAACAGTGGTTCTCAACCTTCCTAATGCTGCGACCCTTTAATACAGTTCCTCATGTTGCCACGACCCATAGGTTGAGAACCGCTGCTGTAGAGCCCAAGACCATCGGAAAGCACAGATATTTACATTACGATTCATAACAGTAGCACAGTTACAGTTATAAAGTAGCAATGAAAATAATTTTATGGTTGGGGGTCACCACAACATGAGGAACTGTATTAAAGGGTCACGGCATTAGAAAGGTTGAGAACCACTGCCCTAACACACTGAAAGAAGCCTGGGAGTCATGTATTAAACCCCCCCTTCTCCCTCACCCTCTACATCTGTTGTAAATCTGAGAAAAGTGGCTGAGAAATCTGAGGTGGGGTGGGGGAAGCCAGCTCTGGTTTTATCTTGAGGATGCTCTTCAGGTAAAGGCAACATAAGCAATATCCCACCCAAAGAACATTATTACCTACTTCTCAACTTGAAGCCGTTAGACTAGAACAATGTCCACTCATATTGGAAGGTCACAATGGTATACACACCCATAAAAAAACTCTATCTGAGAGGGGGTGGGATTTAGGAACGTTGGGATTTCAACCCTGTGAGTAGGTCACATTTTGCCAATGTAAATGAGGTCCCCAAAGGTGACGCTGAGTTGATCAAAAGGGAGATTACTCTGGGTGAGGTTAACTTTAAAAAAGAGAGACAAGGCCTTCCCAGAAAGGAAGGGAAAGATTTGAGGCAGCACACTTTGCTGTTGGCCTTGAAGAAACCATCAGCCATGTTGTGAACTACCCGTGGGGAATGGAGAGCTTGTAGGGTTTAGAGCCACTGTCCTATAACCCCCAAAGAATTAAATTCTGTTAAGGACCTGCAAAAGTTTGGCCCCAGATGAGAATACAGCTGTACTGACACATTTGGTAGCACTGTGGGACCCTGAGCAGAGGACCCAGTGAAGCCATACTTGGACTTCCTGACCCAGGAAACTGTGGGACAATCAGTGTGTGTCTATTTCAGCTATTAAGTCTGTGGCTATTTGTTACACAGCAATAGAAAAGCAATATTTAGTTTTCTAACTAGTAGGCACCATTTACCATGTGGAGGAATGAGAGCCATGCATGACCCTAAGTCAGCCATCCTAGACAGCAAGCATCCCCTACTGGGAGAACTGCTGGGAGAACAGTGAGCTCTTGTTTGTCTTACCAGTGTCTAATGTAAGCCTTCCTTAAGCAAAGAAAATTGGCCATTTTGAACAACACAGGTAATTAGGCATCACTGCTAAACCGCAGGTGGCTGCCAACAGGTGTAATTATCCTCATCGTCTAACAATCTTAAGCTTTTAAAACTACCCAATAAGGAAGGGTTGGAAATTGCATGTTGAACGAGGTGGGGTGAAACATTCCTATTCGATTTTAAAGAACACACCAGAGGATGGCGCCACTGAGACAAAGCATCCTTCTGCCATCCTGGTCAGAAATGAAGCTATGAATGCCTCTATTCATCATTCGGACAGAAACTCGGTGTCATGATCCCATGGTGTTTGTCATATCTCCGAAGAAGAGTAACTTGCTTGTAACTGTTTATTGTCCTCCCATTATTCTCAGGATCTCTACGTAGACACTTAAAGTGTGGCCATCTCTTTTTGAAATCCCAGCTCCTAGCATTGTGCCTTTACCAAAGGGAATGCCCAATCTCCCTACTGTTTTGGATAAATGAAATGTGAACAGATAGTATTTGGCACACATTTTTCTGAAATGTGTTAAGTGTGTGTATTATATTTATGCTAAGTTATAAATGTGTTATGTACATGTGTGAGAGATATATACTTTAAATGCTATTACACAAATCTCATAATTAACCTGTTTTGTGGGTTTTTTTTGTTTCACAGTCTTAGTATAGGTGTTTACCATCTGTTGTCTGGATGACAAAAAAAGGGGAAGAAAATATACCTCATGATGTCCCACATTGGGGATCTGGCCCAAAACCTGGGCATGTGACCTGACCAGAATCAAACCATCATTTCCTGGTTCACATGTCAACCACTGCACCATGCCTTTAGGGTCAATACCTCTATTTTTAAAGGGATTGTATCTTAGCTCTTGAAATTAGAACACAGAGAGTTTCATTGTCTGTCCTCTAAGGACCTTGCTGGCCTTCTCACACATCAGGCTCCACTGTGCACCCTGCCCTTTGGATACTCAGAAGCACCCACCATCCCTCAAGTGCATTTCAATCTTCTTTGCCAGTGCTGTTTACGCTGACATTCCCTACCCTCTCCTCCTTCTCCACTTAGAATAATCCTAAACACACTCAAGACCCAGTTCCAACTTCCTCCCTCCCACGGTGTCCTGAGAAACCTGAACCTGGAAGAATGCACTGGGTTGCAAGTGACAGAAAGCCTGATTCAAAGTGGCTCCAATAATAAGAGGTTTGTTTTCTCACTTAAGAAAATCAATGCCGAGGCGATGCCGTCTCAATGCTCAATGGGCCATAAAAGATGCCGGGTTCTTTCCAACTTTCTGTTCTGCCATCACCAGTGTGGCTTTTGTCTTCAAGTTTGATCAGCAGGCTTTCCCTCACAAGCCATGGGTAGCGCTGTTTATCATATGCTCATATCTATATTTGGATATTAGTCAGGTTTTCCAGAGAAAAAGGACCTAGTGTGTGTGTGTGTGTGTGTGTGTGTGTGTGTGTGTGTGTCTGTTTGTGTGTGCATGTGCGCAGAGAGATTTATTTTAAGGAATTGGTTCGTATAATTGTGGAAATTGAAAAATCTGGAATTTGCAGGCAGGTTGGCAGGCTGGAGACCCAGGGAATTATTATTGTTGCAGCCAAAAGCCCAAGGATTCTGGAAGCACAATCCCTCTTCCTTGGGAGACCTCAGTCCTTTTCTCTTAAGGCCTTCAACTGATTGGATAAGGCCCACCAACATTAAGGAGGGTAATCTGCTTTACTCAAAGTCTACTGCTATAAATGTTAATCTCATCTAAAACCTATCTTCACAGAAACATCTAGAATAATATTTGAGCAAATGTCTGGGTACCGTGGACTAGCCAAGTTGACATATAAAATCAGCCATTATGAGACTGAAATTACCATGATTGTTGTAGATATTAGCCAAGGGTAATCTTCTGGGGCTGGGGAGGGGCTCCTTCCCTGGGCACATTCAAACAAAATTGGGGCAGACTGTGGTTATAGATGGGATTGGATGAAAGTATGGATTTGAGCAGGTAAATGGCAAAGTCTGTAAAACACCACGCAGGCAGAATCCCAATACTTTATGGCCTTCTTTACATGTTCTTCCAATCCTATTAGATCCCTTGTTATACAGAGTCATGTGTTTATGGCATATCTTTCTCCTTAGACTATAGGTTCACCCTTGAATAATAAGGGTGTATCAGTTACCTCTTCATCAACAGCCCCTTACGTGGTGCTCAGTATCAGGTGACTACTCTGTAAATGGCTAATGAATTAACCCACGTTGGCTATTCTTGTGCTAAATCAACCTTACCCTTGCTACTGCTATAGAAATCCCATATTTTTATCTACCACAACCTTTGTTGAAGTCACAGATTTGAAACTGCTATTCCAACTGCTAATTACTCCTGGACATTCTTGTAAAGAACTTATGGGACCATAAAACTTGTCCAAGTAGTCTAGCCATGTGAAGTTCTCTTCTTTTTCACACATCCATAACCTGAAAAAAAATCCCAGTGGCAAAGTAAAGAACCCTCTCAGCCTTATACTCAGCAATAATAATTAGAGATAAAGGGTCCATTGTTTGCCCTAAAGCATCAGCTCAGATAAAATAGGTCATCTGGAGTCTGTCTGATCTTAGAGCCTCAGGTACAATTACTTAATTCAAATATTCTCATGTCTCCTATGTATATATATATTAATAGAGTTAAAGTTCCAAAAGTTTAGAAAATGAAATAATCAGATACCAGTGTTCTTTATCAGGAAGTCAAAGGTCATCAGGAATGATAAATACAGAGGATGATAAAGTCAATTCTCACTTGGCCACTGTATAGAGGAACTTAAGGAACATTTTACTAAGCACCTTCCATGTTCTGGGCATCAGAAGAGACACTCATTTGCAATATCATATTTTCCAAAGTTTAGGCCCCCTGCCTTTGCTGAAGCAGATAAGTATCAAATATCCAGCTACGGTGGTAAAAGAATAATAGTTATACCAAGGAAACTGACATGTACCAATGTCATCATTAGCAATTTCCCTGCATTGTGTAATTTAATTCTCACAAAATCTAATGAAGCTAATTTAGTCCTTATCTCCATTTCAACAGATGAAGACTTCAGAACTGGGAGTGGGTAGGCAACGTGCTGACAGTTATACCTGCAGGAAGCCCTGGAACCTGGACTCAACTCCAGCTATGATCCAGAGTCCATGCTCAGGCCTCTATACCCTCTGCACCCCAGAAGGGTCTTTATATGTATTATCAAATTTAAAACTGGAAACGAGGAAATGTTCCAGTCTTAAATCAACACATAAAGGAAAAATTGAATTTATTTCCTGTAATTAAAAATAATTTGAAAGAAACTCAAAATATGGCCAGAGTGTGTCAACATGTAAAGAGAGTGTCAACAGAGGGGGAAATCATCAAAAAAGGTGGGGCAGAAAAGCAGAATCCTGCAGTGCTTAGACAGTATTATCCATGAGCTCTTCAGTCACTATGGAGAACATTATAATAAGTCTAGTTTAGTTTAGCAAGACTGACTATATAACCTGGAGGAATGCACTTAGTGGCTTTAATTCCATAATCCCAAAACAAGAAGGTAATTATACATGTTATTTCCAGTATATCTTTCCCTGGCCAGGTGGCTCAGTTGGTTAGAGTGTTGTCCCATACACCAAAGGGTGGTGGGTTCGATTCCCAGTCAGGGCACATAAGAGGTTGAGGGTTCGATCCTCTGTCGGGGAGCATATGGGAGGCAACTGATAGATGTTTCACTTACACATTGATGTTTCTCTCTCTTTCTCTCCCCCCTCCTCTCACTCTAAAATCAATAGAAGGGTATCCTCTGGTGAGGATTTAAAAATATAATTTCCAGGATATCTTGAATATAAACAGCACATTCCCCAGGAAACAAACAGACAAATAAACATTCCATCCATTGGACAGGGACATTCCCAGTTGTAGTATAAAATATCATGTATCTATACATGCCATGTGAACATAACTTATGTTAAGTAAGTTGTTATAAGATTATTAGAAACCTGATCATTTCCAGGTGAATTAATCAAGTCCAGTTTCTATCCCACTGAGCCAAGAAATAAATGAACCATAATGAATTTATGAAGTTAAAAATGTCAGTATGAGGCTGTGTGGCAGTTAGTTGGCTTTTTTTCTGAGCCCCCCAATCTCCCTAACCATGCCTATTTTCCTCCTATTGGAAAGCTCCAAGAGCATGCCTTACTTTCACACAACACAAGTGAGAAAAGGGACTCTAAGAGAAGCTTGGCAACTTGCTTAGCTCTGCACAGCTACGTGAGGTGCAGCTACAGTGTTTGGACAGGTTCAAGCCTTGGATTAATGAGGGGGCACAGTCCCCTCGTGGCCACGTGGAAGACCCAGCTTGGGGGCCAGGGCCCTCCCAGCACAATTAGAGCCAACAGCTGTAGTTGTAACCTTGAACCTATGCTCCGAACACATAGCCCCACGTGCCTGAGTGATGTGGGCTTGATAGAATTCAGGTGCATGTAATTGGGTAGGATTGAAACCCACGAGAATGTTGTAAACATCTTGACCACACCCTTACTTTGCCTCGTGGCATCGGCTATAAAATAAAGTCACGGCTTGTGGGGTGCAGTGCTGTCTCTTCATAAGGAAGCAGCATCCTATCAAAACCCAGCTTTCATTCTCGTCTGTCTTTTCTAAGCCTTTCTGCCTCCCCTACTCAGGTTTACCCTTGGCCATGCCAGCGTGGCACACAACTGATGCAGTGAACTCTACAGGAGAAGAGGACACCACATTGACCATGTGGATGAGCCAGGTGGCCTGGAGCACTGCTCTTTCCACTTGCCACCAATTACGATGACCCCAACTGACACTTGAGGTCGTCTGTTCTCAGTGCCTGAGTGAGGACCCCACATTGGCTCCTCTTGAAAGCGGTTTTACCCTCTCATATATAAGCGGTTAAAATTCTTTGAAATATCTCACCTGCCTTCCCTCCCATCCTTCTCTTGGACTTTCTTGCTCTTCCCCTTGCTTGTCTCCCCACTAAAGTCTTCATTAACACAGCGGAAGGATGGGGACCACAGCTAGGATAAGAGGTGTGGGGAATGCTAGGGACCTTCCACCTTGCTTCTAAACTAAAGTCACAGTATGTTTCTGCCTCCAACCTGTTCCCTCCCCCGATGCTGACAGCATCTTCTTTGCCTGTTATTTTTAGCTGGTGCTTGGCCTAATCTGCTAAGTGCTGACCCTGGATGCTCCTGGAGTGACATCGATGACAGCATGCCTCGCAGCAGGCCACATGGCCACGGCCATCTTTTCCAGACTCCCTGCTTCACTGATGTTAAGAAAAGGCTCTCTCGCACTTCACCAAATCCCAGCAGACAGAGCTTCAACCCCCAATCCTCCATCACCCTCTCCCTAACAGAGCCACTTGCAGGTGGAAGGACCTTGGGATGTGGACTCAGATGGAAAAATGCGGTCTTGGTTAAATTGCCACTCGCTCAATACACTTTCTCTTGATGGAGTATTCACCTAACGCATAAGTCAGAGTATACTGCCTTTTGCAATACAGTGCATGCCATGTAGCAAATGCAAAACTCTGGAAATAATACCGTATTTCATTCAAATGCTTTTCTTATAAATGAGAGCCAATGTTTTACCTGGAACAAAGCTTCCCTGGACCACCTCCTTGTACGCCCACCAGCCTTCATGGATTTTTGGTGAATTCTGTTGAGCTAAAGAAAAAACAAGAAAGAGAGAGACTAAGATAATAGCAGAGAAGTACTGTGTCTGGCTGTCAAAGCAAGAAGCATGAATATACATAAAATAATACTTTTCTCCCCCAAAAGTCCTACTAACAAATTCAATAGCAACCCTCCCCATCCTTCTATTCAATTAGATCATTAGCCTGCAAATATGTTGTCATGGAGTATTATAAAAAGCACTCGGGATATTTCTATTTAATAGAAATAGACTATAATTATATATTTAAACCTATTTGAATTCCCCTGTCATTTGTCTCTACCTCCCACTCGGGTCTTTTCTTATTCTGTTCCCTACACACACACACACACACACACACACACACACACACACACAAACCCTCTGCTGGAACTGAGAGGAGGCTTATCCCATCCACAAGCCAGGCAAAAATCCTACAGATGCACAGAACTCTTAGGGATGGAAAGGCAGGGGATTTGCTGAGAGCTAAACTAGAAGTGGGAAGGGTGCAATCAGCCAGCTCTCCTCAGAAGAATGAAGATAAGAAGGTAAGTAATCACGGTGAGGACTTTGGACTTCATAGGGAGGAAGAGCAGCAATCCCAAGAAACTGGAACATCCCACAGGGACATGTGAGCTCATACTGACTGACATTTATGACACTTGATGGGTGAATTGGAGCTATGGGGGTACATCCTAAAGTATGGTGACACAACACTTGTGCTGAACCCTTCACCAATTAAACCGCATTCACATTTCAGCTCTTAGTCCCAATAGAGGAAAACAATGTAATTTCAGACCATAATTATAATTTGCTTAGTATATAGTACATGTTAAAACTCTGCTTGGATGTCCTTTCTTTAAATCTTGTTCTGTTTTCAGTCTCCTGGTTCAGACTCTTCATTCAGGGTTAAAGAAAACAATACAAAACAATGGGTCTGAAAGCAATGCTTTGTGTTGCAGTTTTTCCCAAAGTGTGGTACGTGTATCCCCAGGGGTACGGGAAGAGTTTGGTGGGGGTACACGTTGCACTGGAGTTTGGTGGGGATATGCACTGCACTGTGCTTAGCTGCACCTAATCCTACATTATCATGAGTCAAGTCAAGACAGTCTTGTGAGGCTTGAGATGGTCCGGTGTGCAAATAAATGTTATTTATAGTATAACTTTTATTTATATTTTATTATGAATAATTTATTTTTTGTTTATCATTATTTTGTGTATGTACCAAAAAAATAAGTGTATTTTGATTGTTATTAAAATAGATCCATTTTTTTGATGAGGGGTACTCAGCATTATGAAAATTATAGAAGGGGTACACATGTCAAAAGTTTGGGAAACACTGGTAGAGGGAGGATCTGCTGAGTTCCTTTAGCTCCCATATGAGCTGCAATTGCTTAGCCCCAAGTGTCTTTCCTTGTACAGAGGAGACGCTTTTCCTGCCTATGACAATAAGACCCCTGAGGCATGCAGCTCTGTCATGAAGGCGGGTTTACCACATGGGACAAATGAAAGAGAAGCCCACTTCTCCTGGAGCTGGTAGTTGGCATTGAAGATTTTAGTAACAAATAGAAGAAGGACAAATGTTTTATTGAAGGCTCTGGAAAGACATCACATTTCAAGGTGCATCAAGGTAGAAGGAATTTTCCAGGACTCTGACTTCCCACATGGCATGAATGGTGGCCAGAGGTTCCCATAGCCCTTGAGGAAGATCCTGCAGGCGGCTGAGTTGAAAGCCAGTGCATCTGTTTTGGGGCAGAAGACACATGGAGAAGTGACTTCAAGGAAAGGCTGGAGGGATTCTGTCCAGCCAGGGAGCCAAGAGAAAGAGTCCACAGAGACTCCAGGTATTAGTAGCACCAGGGAAAGATGAGGAGACGTGAACGCTGTTAAGCATGACCAAACCGAGATATCAGATCAAGAGTAATATGCTTGCAAAGTTCACCAAGTAGGTGGACAAAGGACATTTTTCTACAGTTCAGAATGATTTTGATTCTCCCACTGAACTTGCCACTGCTTGTAATTCACCTTCTATTCCTTCCCAACTCATTAGAAGGTCCCCCTAAGGAGCTAGAAGGGAATCTCAAAGGCTAAGAAATCTGTGAGATAAGGTGTCACCTAATGATTCAAACACGGTGGCCCTGTTTTGAAACAAGCACCTTGTAATACACACCTTGATGATAATTAAATTCACAGACAGTTCATCCTACTGGGGGCAGGGGGAAGAACTGATATTTCAACATAGATCTGCTGGACATAGAACATGTCCCAGGCCTGGAAAAGATACACATGTCTGAAAGCTCAAAAGCTCTGAACAGTGGACATCACCTAATGGCTTTACACCAGAGATCAGTCGGGATTGATTTCCTTATCAAAAAGGAACTTCTGAATTTCGTTTAAAAAAATCACCAAATTTTATCCCATCGGGATCTTTGCCTGTCATTTGAACAACTGAAACCAGAAACACAGACTTCTCTATGCTTTTCAGAGCCAGCTGCTGGAGAAGCTACACTCTCTTGCATATGTTTCATCATTCCAAGGAAAGATCTGCATAGCATTCAAAAAATGTTGTTTTATATTCATTTTTTTAACCGAGTAGTTTTAGTTAAGATTTTTAATTGATTTTTTTAAAGACGGAGGAAAGGAGAGGGAGAGTGAAACATTGATCAACTGATGCCTGTACCCCCTTCCCCCACCAAGGAATTGAACGTGCAATCCAGGCATATGCCCTACCTGGGAATCAAACCATCAACCCTTTGGTGCATTGGATGGTGCCCAACCAAGACACATCAGTCAGGGGTGTCAAATAGTTCCACAAAACTTTTTGTTTACAGCATTTACACATATTAATTTTGAAAAATCAACATAGTGCTTTAGTTATAAAATATAAAGGAGAGATAAAGGAACTATAACCAATTATGTGTGTCTCAATATGTAAATGTTTTAGCATGAGTCACTATAAGAGAAATTGGCAAATTATCATCGGCTGGCCAAAGATGTCCCACTAATTGTTTTTGATCTGCCCAGGTGCTAAGAATGGTTTTACATTTTTAAATAATTGAGAAAAAATTCAAAGAATAATAATTCTTGTGACATGTAAAAATACTAAAGGCAAATTTTGGGGTCTAAAAATGAAATTTTATTGATACACAGACATGCCCATGTATTTATATGTATGTGGCTGCTTTTCTACTACAACAAAGTTGAATGGTTGTAACAGAGACCATTTGGCCACAAAGTCTAAAATATTTCCTACATGGCTCTTTACTGAAAAGTTTGACTGCTAACTTACACACATAATTTCACACACACACACACACACACACACACACACTCACACACACAGTAATGCTTTGACTATAATCTAAAGAGATAAATTACAATAAAATACATATTTGAATTTGCAAATACTTGGGTATGATGCACTAGGAGATAAAATGAAGCAGCTGGCTGTATGGTTGAAACAGGTGTGAATAATGAGGTTGTATCGTACTGGAGGTTCCAGACCCACAAGCAGCAGTCTCTCAGTGGTGTGTGTGTGTGTGATTTTCCAAAATAGTGAACCGACTCTTGGCAAAGTTTGGAACATGATGAAATACCACCCTCCCTTGATTTACATGGCTGAAGAACTGGTCTATCAAAGCTGTGTAAGAGATGCTTTATGCTCAGATGCAAAATGAAGTATAACTGTAGGCTCAGATAGAGAACACAGCTTTCACTCACTTGAATGTCAGCGGGGATACGGGGCAATTCATCATTGCTTGGAACTGTCAACTCTACTGCAGTTCTCTGTGCATCCCGGGTTGGAGCTACTGGGATCCTCTTTAATTGAAAAATTTCAAGTTGCCTCACCCATTTCCAAATATTCCAGTGGCACCCTTCTTGATACTCACTGACCTACAGGGGCTATATATAACACTATCTCTACATGCTAAATGAGATAGAGTGAAACGAGTGTTAAACACTAATCAGAAGACAAAGTTTTAACTAAATGGATAAAAGATACATCTTTCCCTATGTATCTGAATTGTAGTGCCGCTTGCACCCCATTACATATTCAAAAACTTGTTTCTACTTTTTCCTGCCATTTGACCGTATCCTGAAGAAGCTATCCCTTCCACCAAAGGATAAAACAGTGAGGAAAAAGCAAAAGTAAGGGGAGGGTAAAAGGGGGGATAAATGATGACTGAAGGACGCTTGACTCTGGGTGGTTAACACTCAATACGATATACAGATGATGAATTACAGAGTTTTACCCCTGAAATCTATGTAATTTTATTAATGTCATCCCAATAAAGTCAATAAAATGGAACAAATAAATACTTTGAATAAATGGAAAAAAAGAAAAAGCAAAGATGCTTGCTCTTAAGATGGCATAAAAGGGAAAGCTAATTCTAATGCAACTAAAAAGACTAAATTTTCAGATCTTAAGATACATTCATATTGTCTCTCGCGTGTATGTGTGTGTGTGTGTGTGTGTGTGTGTACACAAGGACAGACACACACACACACACACACACACACACACCCCTGTAAGGAAGACCTATCTGCCTGTGGAGCGTCCACTTAAGAGACATCATTTCAAAGGAAGAAAATGGTCATTGGATCATTAAGAGGATGACAAGTAACAGAAGTTTCACCGGAAACCCTTGTCCCATTCAAAAAGTTGCAGAACACTTTGCTCTGTTCGTCTCCGATCATCGCCTCTCCAGCTCCCATTGACAAGTGGGCTGATGTAAGGCGTTAGCAGCGGCTGGACAGCCAGAACACCTGAATCAATGTGTTAGGATGATGGAACTGCAGCGTTTTCCTTAGCCTCCTTCAACATGCATTGTGAGGGACCCAACTCCATCTCCCCAAACCAGTCAGCCGGAGCAGGGCCCAATGTCTATCCATTACAAAATACGCTCCCTGCAGCCTTGAGTCGGAGAAAATAAAGGCATTTTATGTAACATGTTTTCCAAGGCCCAGTCTGGCTCCACGCTCTTCAACCAGTTGAAAGGCAGAAGGGCACACAGAAAAGGTACCTCCTTTCGGGTCTGCAACGTGCTGGGAGCAGCTTATTTGAGACAAAGCGCCACAGAAGTGCTGGATTTCCACTTTCATTCATGGCCAGACCCTCCCTAGTCGTCTCCTTTACGGCTGATTTGCAGCGAGAGGAGAGCTGCGTGAGAGTTCCTCCCAGCAAACAGGTGAAAAGGAACCGCCTTAGCTTCCGCTGGGCTCTCTGCTTCTCTTTGCTCGTGGATCGGGATTTCTTCACTTCACATGCAGCCCGCCCCTGGGGAAACTCAGGTGTCTAATCAAAGACATTATGCTGCCAATAAAAGTTGTCATCACTGCCAGATGAGGCGATACCCATGGCAAGGGGCCCTCTCCTGGCAGGAAAGAAAAGCCTTTTCCATTTTATTCTTCTCATTGGAGTAATTTGAGAACTTGTGGGCTTTGAAAGGAAACTCAGAATACCCAGATTTTTGAAAGAGATACTGAATTTGTTGCTCCAATCTCTCCCTGTGCAGATGAGGCAACTGAGGCACAGAGGAGGGAGGCCACTTTAAAAAGTGTGGGGTATTAGGAGTTAGAAAACTTCTACTGTACTAGTAAATGGCCAGATAGTTAATGTTGTAGGTTTCAAGGCCTATACTGACGTAACATGATTTTTGCCGTAAGTCAGGATCTGCCTATGTCACTCACATGGAGCACATACACAGCAGTAATGAAGTGAAACTGTAAAAAAAAAAAAAAAATAGAAGAGACCCACAATTCCTGACCTTTACTTGTGGTAAACAAATAATAATAATAAAAAAAACATAAAGCACATATGTACATATGTTGAAATGATGGAACATTTTTTAATAACTAAATGGGAGATGGTGACATAACCATGAAATTACATTCATCCAGTCCTACATGAGCCAAGAACTGCCTGTATCTGGGAGAGGCAGTTAGAGCAATGTGGTTCCTTGGTTCTAACATGACAGTAGGAGCCATGGGCAGTTGCTTCCCTATGGAACTGCATTTCTCACTGAAGAGTAACTCAAGGAAGGAGGCACTGAGCCCACTGGGCCAGGAGCACATGAGCTGTTGCAAGGTGAAAACATCCTGCTTGCACGGCAGACAGGATGCAAAGTATCATATCCTTTATCCCCGCAGTTGGCAAATCATGGCTTACGAGCCACATATGTCTCTTTGGCTCCTTGAATGTGGCTCTCCCACAAAATACCAAGGCCTGGGTGAGTCTATTTTGAAGAAGTGGCGTTAGAAGAAGTTAAAGTTTTAAAAAATGTGGCTCTCAAAAGAAATTTCAATCGTTGTACTGTTGATATTTGGCTCTGTTGACTAATGAGTTTGCCGACCATTGCCCTATCCCAAGGACTTCACTGCTTTCCCTTTAATGGCCAATTCTGCCCCCTCCACGGAAGCAGGAACATTGAGAAGAGCATGGCATCACCATGGTCCCAATATACCATAAACACTAGACAGAACATATAGATCACCAAGAATTGCACTGGCTAGGTGAGAGACAAGTGTTCCAAGCACTGAGGATGGATATAAGCTAGAATCGCTGTACACATTGGGCCAGACCCAGGCAAGTTGACATCAAAATTATATTTGTGTTGGAAGATAAAGAAAAAAAAATAGGTGGTAGTGGATCAGCCTTTATTTCTTTCACCAAAAAGGCTTTGAATGACAGCGTGGTTAAGAGGCTGAAGGTAGCTGGAGCTGAAAATCAACAGGAAGATTGCCCCGTATTCTAGAATCCCTGCCAAGTGGATTTATCACTCCTTGGATCTAATTTCCCATGATCTTTACAAAATTTCTGTTCTCCCTGCTGTCTCCAAGTATACCGTGTCTATTACTCTCTCCACTTATTTGCTCAGCCCATCCCCCCCCCACACACACACACACCGGAATTCCCTCTTTATTTTTTTCATGACTAGTCTTACTCATTCTCAAAGCCATACCAATTCCCACTCTTTTCAAGAAACTTCTGATCACGCCAGCCCCACTGTAATCCCCCACCTCTGTGAATTTCAGAACTTTAGTGCCTATTCCTCATTTACGACTTGCATTAATTAATCAAACATTTATTGAGCACCTATGATTGTCAGGCATTATTCTGTCCATCGAGAATACAAAATTCCCATTTCTTCCAAGAACTTAGATTCTCCTGGAGACAGAATAAGTAAATAGGTGTATGAAACTATAAGGAGAATATTGGCTAGAGAAAATTAATTTAACAGATGAGGTTATAGAGCGACTGGAAGGACACATTAGATGGTGTGACAGTGGTGACCTTTGAGATTATGACACTTGATCTGAGATTTAAATGACAAAAAAGATCTGGCCTCATAAAGGTCAATGGTGATAGTATTTCAGATGAGCTAAAGAATGTTAGGAGAGCAGAAAGGAGTGTGGCTTTTTCAAGGACAATAAAAGTGGCCACAGGAGATACATGGGGAGGGGGGTTCTAGATGAGGCTTGATGCTGCAGGTAGTGGTCCAGGAGAGAGATGGTGGTGGCTTTCACTGGGATAATAATGGTGAAAATACAAGTGGCTGGATCCTACATATTTTTAAAATATATTTTTATTGATATTTGCAGAGAGGAAGGGAGAGAGATAGAGAGCTAGAAATGTCGATGAGAGAGAAACATCAACCAGCTGCCTCTTGCACACCCCCTACCGGGGATGTGACCACAACCAATGTACATGCCCTTGACTGGAATGGAACCTGGGACCTTTTGGTCCACAGACCGACACTCTACCACTGAGCCAAACCGGTTTCAGCCCTACATATTTTTTTTAGAGGAAGAGTAAATAGGCACAGTGTGGATCTGGTGAGGGAAGTTAAAGACCATGAGTGAAAGATTACTCCCACCTTTTTTGGCCTGAGTGACTATGTTGACAGTCACTGAGGTGACAAGGGAGATGGAGGAAGAGTAACTTAGAAGCATGAAGGTCTGTTTCCAATGGCTCATGAACTTTATGGGGGGTGGCAAGTAGGCAGTTGGATCTAAAATGAGTTCTGAGAAAAGGTCAAAATGAGATGCATGTTTATGACTCTTGGCATATAAATGATATTTAAAACCATGAGCTTACAAGAGGTTATCAAGAATCATGCGAAAATGTGTAGAGAATCCAACAGAGACCCAGAATAGAGCTCAGAGATGTGAACTTTATTCAGATTTCCTGTTTTGAACCTAATGTCCTATTTCTGTTCCAAGATCTCATCTCGAATCCCACATCACAGTTTGATGTTGTATCTCCCTAGTCTTCTCATGGTCGCAACAATTTCTTCATATACTTTTCATCTGTATTTTCCCATAACTCTGTCTCCCTAACTAAATTAAAACTATCTCAAGATAGATGTAGTGTCTTGTCTACTATAAGGCAGTACATGTAATATGTGCATCAGGCACAGTGTTTAATACATGTTTAGTAAATCTGGGAAGGGGAGAAAGCATAAGCTCCATTTAGAAATGTTATTTACAAGTTTTATAAGAATATTCACTTTCAGACTTGTCTCTACTTTTCCCCTGAAATAAGTTTAGTGATAGCCTTTAGATATTAAGAATCATGTAACTTACATAATAACAACAGAACACAAAAGAAGGAGATAAAAAGATTATCTCTAATTTATGTAATTGTAAGAGTGTAGCTACAATTTTGTTTTCTGCTTCTTTTATCAAACATTACTTCCTGGGTTGTTTTCTCCATTCTTATTTTTAATGTGTACATAATAGCCCTCTTAGTAAACATGCCACAATTTCCCAATTATGCCCTTCCTATTGGCTGTCTGGTTGTTTGAATACAGAAATTTAGTTTTTCTAGCCTAGAATTTCTTTTGTCCCATCTCCTTTAGAATCTTTTTTGTAGAGCAGCATAACAAAATCAGTGTGCAAGGACAAGGCATAACTGTATTTAAGTTACTTTGTAAAAAAGTTAGATCAAGTCTGGCCAATGTGGCTCAGTGGTTGAGCATCAACCTATGGACTGGGAGGTCAGAGTTCCATTTCCTGTCAGTGCACATTACTGAGTTGCAGGCTAGATCCCAGTTGGGGGTCGGGGGACATGCAGGAGGCAGTTGATCAATGATTCTCTTTGATCTCTTTCATCATTGATGTTTCTTTCTCCTACTCTCCCTTCCTCTCTGAAATCAATAACATTTTTTTAAGTTAGATCAATTTGTATTGCCATTTTAATGTGATTATTTTTTAAAAGGAAAATATTGGGGTAACTTTAAGATAAATAAATTATGACAGAATAATGATAATTCATTAAAAATTCATTTTGACTTCTGAGAAACAGGCAACTAAACAAGAAGCATTGTAACTCTGTCCAATAAATGATTCTCTATTGTCACAAATTCATGAGAAGAACATTTCATCAGTCAGGACACATTTTGTAGTTCATGTTTTTTATTTTATTTATCATCTCAGAATCAGGTATAGATGTATTGTGCATGAGTATTATAGATAAATTTGGTATTCATGTTTTAAAACAGATGAATGAAACTTCAAACTCCCCAAATTCAAGTCCATGCCCAGGTTCGCTCCGACTCTCATAAATCATAGTGATAAGGAGAATGTGTGTGTGTGTGTGTGTGTGTGTGTGTGTGTGTGTGTGTGTGTTCTATTCAAAATACTAAAAGGGTATTGACATAATACATCAATTTTACATTATAGCTGATAAACTATTTCTAATTTCTAAAATCAATGAATTAGTCAATTGTGGGATTAATCTCATTTCACACAAAACCTTCGATCACAACAAGAAGCTATGAATGAGAGTAAAATCCATCTTTTGAAAGCTTGAATTCAGCAAAGCTAAGTCAAATGATTTAAAAAAAGGAACAGTAGAATTGTCAGTATCTTTTGCAAGGCAGTGTGAAATAATGAAAAGTTATAGCAATCTGGAGTTGAATTCCAAGTGTACTACTAAATTTTGTGTCACTATGGGCAAATTACTTCAACTTTTAATATCTCAGTTAAAACAACAACAACAAACAAACCAGTAAGACAAACCTTACTGTCCTTATCCGAGAATTGGGATTAACCCCAATAAAGGACTGTCATTAAGGACTAAACATGCTAATGTATATACTATTTTGTGCTCAATAAATAACACCCATTACTTTTATTATTTGTTGCCAGTGGTGTTGATATTGGGAAAATAGAGGGTGCAAGAAGAGGCAGAAAGAGAATATGGAATAAAGTAGAAAACTGCCCAGAAAAAGAAACAGAAGGTATGGAACAATGTTACTTGAATCTGGTTAAGAAAAAAAATCTTGCCCTCGCTGGTTTGGTTAGTGGATAGAGCATCAGCCTGTGGAATGAAGGGTTCTGGGTTTGATTCCAGTCAAGGGGACATGCCCAGGTTGCAGGTTTGATCCCTAGTAGGTGGCATGCAGGAGGCAGCCAATCAATGATTCTTTCTCATCATTAATGTTTCTCTCTCTCTCCCTCTCATTTCCTCTTTGAAATCAATAAAAATATATATTTTTAAAACATCACAGCCTGGAGTAGTATTAGCCTGCATACTCCCTCCCATAAATTCTGAGTCAACTCAGGGAAGGAAAAAGCTGGCCCTGACTGGCAGAGGGAGAGTACTGGAGCCCCTGAGAACACTCATGATATTTGCAAGTCAAAGTATATAGTCACCAAGGAATCTGTGGAAATAGAACAGAAGACCTGGAGCCAAGAAACAAATGATTCCCACAACTCACAGAGGAAACCACTGCTATTTGTTAGGACAAAGGCCAAACAAATCCCAAGGCCCAGTGGGGCTGCAGAAAGAGCTACAAAATGACCCACTGGAATCAATTAGCTATGGTGGGCCATAGGCAAGATGCTAGCTTTAGGCAAAGGCCATGTGGCTTAATTAATCAAGTAGTTAATTTTAAGCCTCACCCAAGGATAGGTTTTTTAAACTGATTTTCAGGGGAACGAGAGAGAGAGAGAGAGAGAGAGAGAGAGAGAGAGCGAGAGAGCGAGAGAGCGAGAGAGAGAGAGAGAGAGAGAGAGAGAGACCCCCACTCCTATAAGAACCCCAATCATGGATCAACTCAAAACCTGGCTATGAGCCCTGACCTTATTGGGAATCACTCCCCACAACCTTTTGGTGTATGGGATGACTAACTCAGCCACCCTGCCAGGACAATTAATGTTTTTCATAACTTATCATCTTTTTTGGTCCTTCTTTCAGATTATGGTGGACTCAGTATTTGCTGATCATGCACTACATGGCAGCGGCTGTCCCACAATTTACAGACACCACAGCCAGTGCATGATGAGCACAGCTGGGCTGTCCAGACAAGCCAAACTAGAGCCCTGTTAGCTAAATAACAAAGATGAAAGTAAAGTTTGGAACTTGAATTATTGGGAGAGTTGAAGCTGGAGTTGATCATTTGTTCTATCTCAGTCTACCAATGAGAATGACTCATAAATTTATATTTTCTACCTGAACTTTTCATTCAGAACCCATTTAAATTCTCCAGAGCCCACCCAATGGGGTATCACTATTTTTGAGGGCTTGGTGATCACAAAAATTGTCTTTTGTTTCTATGGCAAAGGTAGTGTTGGTAATATCCCAATAACCTTTTTTTTTCTTTAAAAATATTTTTATTGACTTCAGAGAGGAAGGGAGAGGGAAAGTTTAATAGAAAAATCAATGATGAGAGAGAATCAATGATTGGCTGTCTCCAGCATACCACCCTGGATCAAGTCAGCAACCCTTGCATATGCCCTTGACCGGAATTGAACCCTGGACCTTCTGGTCTGCAGGCGACGCTCTATACTCTTAGCCAAACCAGTTAGGGTTCCTCTTTTATTTAGCAAGAGAATCCCTGGCTTTTGAGTAAGGCACATGACTTCTCATAATAACAACTACATCCCCCTACCTCCCTTGTAGCTAGGTGTGGACATGTGACTAGTTTCTTTCATCTTATGTACATTTTATTTCATATCAATCCAATTCAATAGTATTCTATTCAATCCAGTCCAAAAATATTTAGCATGTATTTGAATACCTATTTGGGATTTCTACTTTGGAGAGGCTGTCGGTTCAATGAGAAAAAAAGAAATGTGATTACTCTATTTGAGGCTAACATTTATACAATATGTTAGTTAAGATAATGCTAATGATGATGACACTAGTTTATCTGCTGTTAAATGTAAACTCTAAAATCTCAATGATATAGCACAAGCTTATTTCTCACACCCCAAAATCCAAAACTGCTTTTCCTGATTGCTACGCAGCTCTTCAATCCAGGATCCAGGCTCCTTCTGTCTTGTGGCTCTGCTATCTACAATATATGATTCAAAACCCCATGCCATTCAAGGCAGATGGGAAGGCAGCATGCAGACTCTCTCTGGTGAGTAACTGTCATGGAATTAAGCCTAGAAATAATACTCCTTACATCTGCTCCTGTTTCATTGATTAGAACTTCATCTCCTGAATATATTTACTATTAAATGTAACGGAGGAAAGGGCAACGCCCAGCTGTGGGTTTCACAATGGTGTTTGGCTGGAGAGAAGGAAGGGAAGTCCTGAAGAATCTTCCACATCCCACAGTGATGCTGAAGAAAATGTAAAGCTTCCCATTTCCCTAGGATGAACCAAGAAGAGGAAGAAATGTGTTTTGAAGCTTACATAGCCAGGGTGACTGTAACTTCTGATTTGCCTAGGATTTCCTAGTTTACCCTTGTTTAAATATAATAATAAATAGGACCCTCTTTGCTCTCAAAGATGCCCCTGTTGAAATGGTAAATTACATGGCCATCTCTACACAGACTTGGGCACATAGAGCAAAAGCCACCTTGAAGAACCTACCTGTAGGGTATTTAGATTCATGTCAGATCATTCACATATTGATAACTATTTCATCATGTATCTTATTTAATCTAATTCAAGAATGGTACCTTCTCCCTTTCCTCCTATATCCCCTCTCTCTTTCTTCTGCTAGTCTCATCAACATTTCCCAGCTGATACATCAATAACACCAATTTATTTGACCACAGGGTGGGCAGGGGCAGGGGAAGACAATTACTAGCAACCTGATGATACATGTGCCTTTCCTTTTATTTAAATGTTAGATAAAAAGAGGCAAATTTCAATTAAATAAGCTTATTGAAAGTATGATAGCCTTGGATTACATGGGGGAAGGATCCCTCTTCTCTGAGTAACTTTTTCCCATCTGTAAATATTCAACATGACACCCAAGGTTTTCTTCACCTGCTTTCTATACAGTTAAGAAGGGCTACTGGAATGAGTTGTAGTATAAGATATTAATTATAATGAATTCTAATTATCATATAAAATTATCTAACCATATTTCATTTCCCTCTAAATATGGACTAGCCTGTTCAGAAAAATGAACACATGACATAGAATTACAGATGTCAAAGGGAGCTCTGAAATCCTATTTTCTGGTCCCTCATTTGTCAAATGTAGAATTTGAGACCCAGGGCAAGGAAAGCCTTCAGAAAAGTTATGGCAGGGAGCCCAAGCTGTGCTTTAAGGTATCTGCTGATCAAACACTACTCTTCCAAGTATATAGAAAAGAATATATATATATATTATTTCAAAGAGGAAGGGAGAAGTGGGGAGAGAAAGAAACATTAATGATGAGAGAGAATCTTTGATCGGCTGCCTACAACATATTGGGGATTGAGCCTACAGCACCTGATGGGGAATCCAATGGTGACCTCCTGTTCTTAGGTTGACAATCAACCACTGAGCAACACTGGGCTAGAGGAGGCTTTTTAAATGAGTTGTAAAGGTAAAGATTAGCTGTCAGGTGAACAGAGCACCTGCCTTTAGGTACCCGGGATTATCAGTTCAGTAGTCAGCTAAATCCAGCCTTTCTAATGACATGTGTACTAATTCCACCAAAGAACTCTTTCAGGATGATTTTGTCTTATCAGCCTGCAGAAGGGTTTCAGGAGCAGCGTGTACCCTCTCTGCCTCGGAAAACCGAGAGGAAGGGCAGCTTTGGAAAGTTCCCACATTCCGAGTTCCAGAAAGCTTCTTTTGTTCTTTCATCACCATCCACCTCTAGAACTCTGAGTGATGCACTCTCAAGGTTTACTCGCTTGTAAATCAAAGACAGATTGTTATGGATGAAAAGGAAGGATCTATGGGAGAGCCAGCTTTCTCTGAGATCCTCTTCAAAAATTAATTTCTAAAGGAACAAAGGCAAATGTACTTTTAAATGACTATTTTTTCCTCAAACAATAGGTTTTTCTCGAATTTCTGGGAATGCCAAGAACATCCTATCTCAGTCACAAATGTCACACACAGCATATAATAATAAAACCAATAAGTGAAAAGAAAGAAAAAGCCCTTGCAAAAAAAATAATATTTAAGTCACCCAACCAAGGCAGATGCCAGTCCTGAGAGACACAGCACCTCTGGCATAAAAAAAAATCACCAAGCAAAAAAGTGGAAAAATACACGAAGGATTATATAGAGTTCAGTCAGTAACATGCTTTCATCATCCTGGCCATTTCCCCAGACCATATTTTGTATAGAATGTAAGCAAATACTCTTTCTTAATTAGGTTAATGCTCCACAATTCTCCACATCCACTTCTGTTGGAACATCCAGGGTCATGCAATTGTGAATTTCAAAAGGTAGGCACAACCAGACACAGAAATAGTATGTGTGCTCCTGGAGCAAAAACTGAGCTCTAATGTTCAAGGTAAAAGAGAGAGGATTGTAAGATTGCAGGAGTTGCCGAAACAGGTTTGGCTCAGTGGATAGAGCGTCGGCCTGCGGACTGAAGGGTCCCGGGTTCGATTCCGGTCAAGGGCATGTACCTAGGTTGCGGGCACATCCCCAAAAGGAGGTGTGCAGGAGGCAGCTGATGGGTGATTCTCTCTCATCAATGTTTCTAACTCTCTATCCCTCTCCTTTCCTCTCTGTAAAAAATCAATTAAAATATATTTTTTTAAAAGATTGCAGAAGTCTGCATGAAGCACACAGTGTGGACCTTAGCTGAGTGCTTTTGTAGTTCAGGTACATATGATTGTGTCACTAGTATTCTCACACATGGCTGCTAGATGAGGAGATGCTGGCCTTGGTGAGTATATAATACGAAGGTATAATCACAGGTCAGGTCAAGCTGACATTAGGATTTGGAGCTTGAGTTGAATTCAAAGGTGTTCTGAACCAAGAGCTGTGCAAGAGAAGAACTAATAGCCCAGCCAGTGTTGCTCAGTGGTTGAGCATCAATCTATGAATCAGGAGGTCAAAGTTTCATTCCCGATAGCAGATCAATGATTCTCCCTCATTTTTTATGTTTCTCTTTCTCCCTTTTTTTTTCTCTCTGAAATTAATGAAAACATATTTTTAAAAGAGAAGAAATGGTAAATAATAATTAGTGGCTCTGTGAACAAATTCGTGCACATTGAAAGGAACTTAATTAGAAGAAATATTTTAATATTGCTATTTGCCCTTGCTCTGTAATAGAAGTGTCAACCAAACTCAATATTGACAATGACAGATGGAAACACACGCATGCGACTGGTGTCAGCAAGAGCTTTATATGTATGGTGCATGAGCGAGCTAACTTAGCATTTTATAGACATAGAATATAATTTAGCCAAACTTTTTCTAGCCCAGTGAAGCACCTCAACTTCTTTTTCAGGTAATTGTCAGCAAACAGTCAATATGAACACGAAGCAGATTGTTATTGTAGATCACACAGAGAGATCAAAAGTAAAATATTTAACTGCAGCAGTGACTGACTATATTCTGAGCAGTGAGAAAACTTGAAGATATTTTCAAGGTCCACCATTTCTTACTTCTTTTCAGTCGGGTCAAGTTTCTAAGCTTTCTAAATCTTTGTTTTCCAGCTAATGAAAAGAAAATGGGATTCCACCAAGTCTCCTATCTATCTACTCAGGACTTCTGTGAGGATCAAATGAGACAAGGCATGGGAAAACGCTTCACAGACATTAGTTAAAGAGTGAAATGCTTCCACCAGGCTATAAAGCAAGTCGTGTTCCTGGGCTGAAGAAACTGCAAGGAGGATAGTGGACGCTAGGGAGAGGAAGCCCAGCTTAGCTACGTGATATCATTACGTTGGTGGAGGGAAGGACACTTAGCATATTAGCCTTTTTAATCTACAGAAGATAGCTAACATTTAATAGCTTTTACATATAGGCACCACTAAACACTCTATGCATGTTGACTCATTAAGATCACCAAGGCCCTCTTTAGTGTTAATTTTAGAGTCCCCATTGCACCAGTGAAGAAACCAAAGATTAGGGATGTAAGTAATTTGCCCGAGGTCTCCCCGGTAGGAGGGGATGCAGCTGAGATTTACAGGTAGGCAGTCTCCCCAATACGCGCTCTTAATCACTATGTCTCTTTCTTCTAAAAAGTTGGGAGATAAACACAAGTTTTTCCTTTAGAGAATGGTAATTTTTTTAAAAAAGATAGAAAAGAGAAGAAAAATGGTCATCAAATGCTAATCGCATAAAACAGGACTCAAGATAGCAATAGAGCTAAGAGGTCAAGTGACCAAGACTGGAGACACCATTAGAAAAAAGGCAAGTGGGAAGCAGGAGGACTCTAGCAAATGGCTGAGATCATCTTTAAAAATTGCCTCCTGTAAATACAGAGTTTCTAATGGGTTCTCAAAGTAAAAACCAAGTCACCCCTCCACCACCACTGTTCTCCTACCAGGGTATTCTATCACAACTATTCAGAAAACTAAAAAGATATTCTTGTGAATCAAGCTTTACTGCAAGTGAGGTTCATTCCTTCAGATACATCTTAGAAGTGGAATTATTGGGGTTAGAGGGGAGAAATAAATCAATGGGCATTTCCATCCTAATCTGAAATAAGACAAGGGTGACTAAAATGATGGTGAATAAATAAAAGCTGACCTTTATTCAGGGATTTTTGCATGCCAGACACCCTTCTAGGCACCCCACACATGCCATGCCACTCAATCAAAACAAATCTATAATAGAGAAAACATCATGCAGACTGATTAAAAAAATGTTATATAACTTGTAGATGGTCACAAGCTATTAAATGGTAAATGCAGGATTTAAATGAAGTCTGTTGAACGCCAAAGCTCATAGGCATAAATTTACTCTCTAGACTGCCTGAAAACTCTGAACAATCAATACAGGGCTTGGAATAATAACTATAACTACTGAAAAAAGTCAGGAAAAATTATTTGCCTATCCTGGCTGTCAAATGAAGCAAAGAACTTCCAAACTAAGAAAATGAGGAGCAAATAATTCTGTAGAGTCAAGAATGGAGTAAGGAGTGAGGAGAGAGAGAGAGAGGGAGAGAAGAAAGCGAAGGAAGGAAGGAGGTGTAAGGAAAACCATAGAGATAGAAAATAAAACATAATGGGAAAATACATTCAAATATATTAGTCATCACTGGAAATGCAAATGACTTAAAATCAACTACTATAAGAAACAGACTCAAATATTAGACTTATGCTGCGTAGTAAAGAAATTTGATCTATAAGTATAAATTATAAGTAAAAATTATATTCCGGGAAAAAGCAATTTGTAAAATTTGAAATGTATATATGGTATCCTATATAATAAGAAGCTAATATGCAAATGGTTGTCATGCACTCATGCCACCAATGGTAATGGCTTAGACACTCAACACTGGAAGAGAGGAATGGGGACCAGCTAGGCTTCAGCCTGGAAGAGGGGTAAGCAGCCCACCCGCAGTCCCCAGTGCCAGCAGCTGCACTTGCACTTGTGGCCTGGCCCAGGAGAGGGACACGCTACATGCCCCATAGTCCTGGGCACCTGCGGCTGCAGCTTAGGCAAAGCCGCCCACCCATGGTCCCCTGAAGCCTGTTTAGGTAAAGCCAGCCTAGGTCCTGGGTGCCTATGACCGGCTGGAGGAGGGAATCCTGGGTCCCAAGTGCAGGGTGAGACAGAGGTGGTTAGGGGTGATCAGGCCAGCAGGGGAGTAGTTAGGGGCGATCAGGTAGGCAGGCAGAGGTGGTTAGGGGCAATCAGGCATGCATGCAGAGGGGTTAGGGGCAATCAGTTAGACAGGCAGGTGAGCGGTTAGAAGCCAGTGGTCCCAGATTGTGAGAGGCAGTTGGACATCCCCCAAGGGGTCCTGGATTGGAAAGGGTACAGGCTGGTCTAAAAACCCCCACCCCAGTGCATGAATTTCGTTCATTGGGCCTCTGTTATATATAGGATATTTATAATATGCATATTTTATAAAGCAAAATATAGTCACATATAACTATACATATATCACAAATAGATTATATGTGATATCTGTACCACAAAATTAAACTATAAAATTTATACACATGTGCATACATAGTGAAGTTATGTAAAAATAGATACTACTATCTTAAAGAAAGTGATTATATCTTGAGAGGAGGAGAAAGAGTGGGGGTGGAATTAGGAAGGGGTGCACAGATCACTGCAAATGTTATTAATTTAAAATATCTAAAGCAAGTATGGCAGAATGTTAATATTTACTATTTTAGAGCAGTGGGGAATATTTGACATATTCTTTGTATTTATTTTCTGGTAAAAAAAAATCTATGACTTTAAAATAAGAATGGGGAAATATGTATGGTTAAAAATAAACATGTTATTAGATAAACATAAATACCTATTTTTGATCATTAGCTGGGAAATAAACAACCTTAGAAGAGATGAGTAAGATCGACAAGTCAGTAACAGAGATCAGTAGGATCCTTTCATCATTTAGAAGTTGGAGACTGATGCCAATTCTTCTTAAATGGATATATAGTGTTAGTGATAATCTAATTCAATAATCTAGTAACTTAAACTGCTTTAAAAGTTTATATGAAAAAGTAAACACATAAGAATTTTTAAAAATATCATTAGGGATCTACATGTTCATAGATCAATGCCTTATAAAGCTATAATAATATGATGAGTTACTGATAAGAAATTGGCAGACAAAGCAATGAAATAGCATTGATGGTGCTGAAATATTCTCTGGCATATTTGTTAATAAGATAATAACAAAAATATCAAAATCTATGTCAGTGAAGTAGGCAACTTATTAAAAAAAACTGTTAGATATGTTTGTCACAATGTAAATTCTTGATGGATTAAAAATTAAATGTAAAATAAAATGTAAAAAGATCTCACTAATAAAAGCCTAGGTGGTCCTCACACCATCATGCCATGATGCCCTCATGTCATCATAAGATGGCTGTGTCCACCGTGGGGGTGGGACCCCTGGCTCCAGCCTACCACTTTGGGGCAATCCATAAGAGCCCTGGGTGGGTGGGCAGGGCATACCTTTTTAGGGGCAACCAATTGCTGGCCTCCCACACTATGAGAGGGCACAGGCCAGGCTGGACCCCCTTACCCCCATCCCTGTGCACGAATTTCATGCACCAGGCCTCTAGTAAATAAATCAAATTTTAAAATACTATTTTCTGGGTCAAAAAAAAAAACTTTAAGTGAATGTAGGATACTTTCTCCCCTTAAACCTAAACATTGTTTATGCATTCTAGGTAGACCAGCAGCCTGACCTTCACAGAATATCCAGGGAAATGAAAACAAATGTTGGTCACGCCTCTATGTTGGATAATTGTAACCTGGTTTACCCAGTAAACCTAAGGTACAGACTTGTATAGACTTATGATGGGCTGGAGGTTCCTGAAGGAAAGATAAGAAGCCCCTTAGGGAAAATTATCATGAGCCAAAGGTAACAATGATTTATATAAAACAAAAAGGACTCTGGCAACATCTTTATTAATAAACTTACAAACAACCCAATGTTGTACAGAAGAGCATGTACAGAAGAAATAGGTAAATATATCATGGAACATTCATACAGTTCAGCATTAAATAATATTTCTTGGAGATTATCTGAAGACAAAGAAAAATCCTCACCAAAAAATACTATCTGAAAAAAAGCAGAATACAAATGTGGACGGTGGTGTGGGTTTGTGGGGTGGGGGTGGGGGTGGTATATAAAACATTATCCCAACTTTGAGAAGGGACAATAAAATCTGGGTGAAAATGCAACCAATAGTTGAGCAAGGCTATTCTAGGTGGTAAGATTACACAGTGGGGTTAACTTTCTAACTCTTATTTTTCTGTCTTTTCCAGGATCCTCCAACACATATTTTTATGAGAATTAAAAAAAAGTTATTAAAAAGGTAAAAGGCAAAATCTCCCACTGTGTGCTGAGCTTCCCAGCACCAGTGACTCAGACGTCAGTCAAGACCCTGACAACTTCTCTTCTTCGTGGTCAGAATGAGTCTCCCCAACATTAATATTTAATTTCCAGGCCTACAGACGGGAACAAGAAAGCCCAAAGGACATTCATTGCTGAGCATAACCGCTCACCCTCACAGGCTGGCCGCTATGCTGCTGGCTAAACAACCCCCCATTCTTAGTTCCTCATCTTGACTCATGCATAAAAAGATACATGTCACATCCGAGAAACCTCCTGAAGGGCGATTATTAACCAAGGCAGCCAGGAGTGTTATCTCAAGCCCTAAATTCAGAAACCATAACATGTTGCACTCAATTTCACTTTGCTCCTGTAAAGACAGGGGACCACACTGGGGATGGGGCGGGGGGCGGGGCTTCCTCGTGTATGCCAGCATCCAATTCTTAAATAGTGTCAGCAAACCCGAAGACCATCCCCAAGGCCAGCAGAGGTCTTGCTAACTGGATGGCAGCTGCACGGTATAGTGCGGCCGGGAAGGGCTGCTGTCTGCACAGCTAAGGAAGTTCCCCGGGGCTTCCTGCATAGCAGGTGCTGACAGAGGAGAGGTGAGGAGGGTGTGGGATCAGTGTTACCTGTGAAAAGTACAGGCTGTGTGTGTGCTTCACATTCCAGTGCTTCTAAAACTCTGCCCAAACCTCAGCATGCTGATGCATCTCTCTATGGCAGGGATGGATTAAAACAACCTTCTCTCTCTCCTTTGATTCTTTCTATCTCTATGTGTGCGCGCACACACTTGCGTGTGTGTGTGTGTGTGTGTGTGTGTGTGTCTACACTTCTGTGTCTTTGTCTCTCCCTCTCTGTGTGGTTTTCTGTCTCTGTGTTATCCTCAAATGTCCGTTTTGCCTCTTTCTCTGTACACCATTCCTTCTTCTTGTTCATGCAATTTAAACAAAAACAAAAAACAAAAAAAAAAATTGGGGGTGACTAATATAGCACCTACTTCGACGGGCATTAGGTTTATTACTTTATATACATTGTTTCATGCAAACCACTCAGCAACCCTCAGAGGAAATGGGCTTGGAGAAGGGTTTTGTCCAAAGTCTCCAGTAAGTGGCAGAGATGGGGTTTGGACCCTGTCTATCTGGCCTTTCTACTCAGAGGATGGAGATGGCGACTCGGTAGTAAGCCCTAGAGCTATTCTCTGCAGTAACACTGTCCTCGTTTTATGGTTACACTTGGAGGAGGCACTTCCTCTGTGATAAAAGGGTTTATTCTTCCTAATCTATAGGCTGGAAAATCCATGGCCCAGATGTGAGCTGACCCTCCCAAAGGTAAGAGAAAGATAGCAAAGCAACCGGCTCTCCTCCCCTCCCACCTCAACTGCTTTCCCAGCAACTCTTTCTAAACTCCCTTTGATCAGCCGAAACAGGTTTGGCTCAGTGGTAGAGCGTTGTCTGCGGACTGAAAGGTCCCGGGTTCGATTCCGGTCAAGGGTATGTACCTTTGTTGTGGGCACATCCCCGGTAGGGAGTGTGCAGGAGGCAGCTGGTCAATGTTTCTCTCTCATCGACTTTTCTAGCTCTCTATCTCTCTCCCTTCCTCTCTGTAAAAAATCAATAAAATATATTTAAAAAAATAAACTCCCTTCGATCTGATCTGGTCTTTGTTCCTAAAACAATCTAACCTTACCCATCCAAGAGTCTTCTAATATCTAGGATCAAATGGCCACAACCAAGTCCTTACTATACTTGCACTCTCTTAACTTGCTTTGTCCTTGCCTTCTGTAATATTGTATTCAACCACTTTCTATTTATCCTCTTGATAAAAAATGTAAAATTATATAAACAGAAGTATAAATAATATTTAATGTAAATACATTTACATGCATATATGCATTATTTAGTATATGTATTATTCTGTCTTTTCCTTTTCAAAGATATACATGAGCACATAGTCGAGAAAAACCAAACTTCATAGAGCTTGGCACAAAGTAGATGCTCAATAAATAACTGTTGACTTAATGAATGAACCAACTCACAGTATTATTTCCCAATCCTCATCTCCAATCTCCCACTCCAGCCAACTAGGAAAGTACCTCCCACACATGCCATGTGCCATGTGTTTTCTTGCTTCCATCACTAGACCCCATCAGAGATAATTCCTAGACCTTTAGAAATGCTGTTCACATCCTGGCTAAATTATCACCAACCGAGTGAAAGACTTCTGAAGACTGAGACAACGGCTCCTCTCTGAATATTTACATGTTTTTTTTTTGTCTGGCAGTTTACCCGTCCATATTTGTATTCTGATGTGAATAATCGTACCTAATAAAAGAGAAACATTCAAATTAACCATCACTCCGCTATGCCCACAGCCAATCAGAGTGTACATGCAAATTAACCCAACAAAGATGGAGGTTAATTTGCATATGCAGGCACAGAGGAGTGAAGCCTGCTATGAGGGGAAGCAGGGTGGCAGAGAGAGATACAGGAGTGGTGCTCCAGACAGAAGCAAGAATGTGCAGGCTGCCAGGCCCCAGGCGGGGGGGGGGGGGGGGGGGGGCGGCAGAGACTTGCTGGGCCCCCTGGGGGGACCAGGAAGCGGGACTTGCCAGCTCCCAGGCAGCTGGGAGTGAAGCCTGGGGCCTATTCTTGCATGAATATCATGCAATGGGCCTTTAGTCTTTAATAAGAGCTTTAATTATTACTTAACTTTTGTATTGTTATTTCACACTTCCCTTGTCATTGTCTCTTCAGCCGAGTGGGCCTTAGTCTTTCTCTGTGTCTTTACTAGGCTCCTCTAACAGGGTGTCCTCAATACGTGTTTAATGTATTAATATTTTGAGTACAAGAGACAAATACTCCAAAGTATTACTAACGTTTATGTGACAGAATGGGGAAAGGGTGATAAGTAAATTTGCTGAGCTTCTTCTGTGTACTAGATTCTTTACTTGCATATCTTGTTTAATTCTCACAATGAATTCATTAAGTAGGTTTTATCTCTTTTACACATGAGGAAACTGAAGCTCAGAATTACTTAATCAGGGATATGCATCTGATAATAGGGAAGCTGGGATTTGAAACCATGATTCAACCAGAAAGTTCATGTGCTTAAAATTACCCCTCACAAAGCTTCCAGAAGAAGAGATATGAAGATATCTTCAGGATAGGCCAGTATTTCATTAACAGGACACAAATAGCCCTAACCACTGGAGAAAAGAAAAGGTTGAACTTCATTAAAATCAAGAACTTCTGCTTTCTGAGGACATTAAAAGGGCTAAAAGGAGAGAGTCGTGGATTAGAAGATGCACACAGACAAAAGATTTGTATCCAGAATATAATTTTACAAATTAACAGGGAAAAAAGCAAACAACCCCAATTTTTAAAACAAGCAAAAGTCTTGAATAGGCCCTTCAAAAAAGGCCAGGAAGCATATGGAAAGCTTGCTCAGTGTCATCACTCCTCAAGCAAATTAAAACCACAATGAAATAGCACTAGCAACCACTTGAACAGCTAAAATGAAAAAACCGACAATGCTAAGTACTGGCATGGCTGTGGAACAACTGGAATTCTCATCTGCTGGGAGTCTAAATTGGCACAACCACTTTGAAAAATGGTTTGTGACAGCTCCTAAAGTTAAAACTACAAAATCCATCTACTCTATAAGCCAGCAATTTCACTCCTGGGTGTATATACTGAAGGCACTGGTGTTCATGTCCCCCTAAAGACATGCACAGAATGTCTACAGAAGCTTCATTCATGATAGGCAAAGACTGCAAGCACCAACATGCCTTTGTGCAATCCAATGAATAAATATGTTTTTGTATATTCATGCAATGGCATACTACACATCAATAAAGAATGACCAATTGGTATGTGCATTAGCAGGGGTGAATCTCAGAACTGTTGAGTGAAAGCAGCCAAATACAAAGACCACAGTGTGTTCCATACTGTTTATATCAAGTTTAAGGACAGGCAAAACAAGTCAATATTGAGAAAAGTCATAACCGTGGAGAAGTTGCTCGCTGACTAGGAAGGAGTAGAGGGCAGGGGATCTTATTGAACCTACTAGGAAATGTTCTACATTTTTTATGTCGGTGGTGGTTACATGGAAATACATATAGATGTACAATTACTATTTGTGCATTTCATATGCTATATCTCAATAAAAAAGCAACAAACAAGCAAACAAAACAACATCTGTCTCCCAATGAGGAGAGCATGGGGGAGAGAAATACAATTGCAGCTACAATGCTCTCCTGTCTAAGAGTTGATGTGACCTTCCCTTTGTATAATTAGGTTGTAGGGAAAATCCTCTCCAGTCACACGGTCAAGCTTCAATTTGTCAAACAATAAAATCATATATCCTGGCCTGTCTCACTTGTGCCAGGAAGTACACTCTAATTCAATACTAAACTAATCCCTCTCCTGGCCTGGGTTTTTAGGGTATTTATTTCTATTCCCCAGTCCCCAAACTCCAACCCCATTTTCATTTGGCAAATATTTTTATATAAGCCTACTGCCCCCTCAAAACCACATTGGATGCAGGTAAGGGCATAACACAAACAATGTACTAGATGAAGAAGATGCTATGGCAGAACTTAAAGATGGTAGAAAGAGGATAATATTCAGAATCAAAACTTTGGTTCGGGTTTATGCTTCCTTTTGTTAATAGCCTGAACTTAAGCAAACCACTCATTGAAGCTTTTTGCCTCCTCAGCTCTAAAACCAGGATGCCATTCGCAGGTGTTGTGACTATCTCATGGGATAATGCATGCACAAAATATAAGAAAGCATGGCGGGCCTGGCTGGCATGGCGCAGTGGCTGAGTGTTGGCCTCTGAACCAAGAGGTCACGGTTGGATTCCTGGTCAGGCCACCTGCCTGGGCTTGATCCTCAGTGTGAGGTGCTTAGGAGGCAGCCGATCAATAATTCTCTCTCATCATTGATGTTTCTATCTCTCTCTCCATCTCCCTTCCTCTCTGAAATCAATAATATATATATTAGAAAGCATGGCGGTAAGGTTCACCTAGCTACCGGTGAGCTGAGGTCAGTGAAGAAGCAGATCCAAGTGTCCCCCCACAGCTCGAGGACCTCATTGCTCTCCATCTGCCACATTTCCTCTGACCTACATTTCCTTTTTGGAACTTGATGGTGTTCCCCCTGATGAAGACAGATCACCTGCTACCAGGAAAAAAGACTCAAGGAGAAGCCCGTGAAAGCGACATAGAAGGCCTGGCTGGATAATGACCATGGAACTTAGAGTCTCAGGTCTGTCTTCTTTTTCTACCCTTAGGAGAAAAAGTTTCAGGACCCCCCAGCATGTCTGATCAGAAAAGAAAGAGATGGAAACCAGCTCAGAGAGAGTGAACAAGCTTCCAGCAGAAGCTAACTGATGCTCTTATCCTCCACCCCTCAACTTCCATGGCCATTGGTTCATTTTCATTTTTAAAGTTCATTATGTGGTTAAAGATACCACAAAGCTCAGGCAGTAATATAATAGACACCAATGTCTCCACCCCTGTTTTGGAAGTGAAATGGACAATATGCTAAATGAGCTAGGATCTTGCTTTCAAATGAAAGCATGAAGCATTATAGGTAGAGCTGAAGTTCCACTCCCGATCCTTCCTCTTTATTCTTGCCCCTCTTGAGCAAGAATCTCATGTCTGAAATGGGTATAAATCACTGGCAAACATCCCTTCGGTTTTCTATCCCTCGTCCCCGCATACTATTGCTTGGGGTATCATTAAATTAAATGCATCCAGTCATATCCATCCTTTCAAACTTGCTTTTCTCATTATTTGCTCACATTGCAGACTCAATTTGTTCATCGTAACTGCTGCGTAGTCTGTCATTGTATAAATTATCAATGATTTGTCCATTCCACGACTAATAGTTGGATTTCACGAATTGTGCTACAGTGAATATCCTTGTGTAATCTTGCCTATTCACTAGGAGATCCCATTTTTAAAAATCTAGAATGAAAGCCAAAGAGTAGAATTGCTGAATTACAGAGTATGCCTAGCTTGAATTAAATTAGATCTTTTTAAAATGCTTATAACAATTTAAAGCACCACATCCTGTGCCCACAGTTGGTGTAATCAGATTTTAAATGTGTGCCGACATGAGGGGTTGGAAATGGTATGCTACTGTGATTTTAATTCCCCCCGAATCCCAGTAAGGCTGAGAAAATTTTTCATACACTTATGGCTCTTTGAGTTTCTTAATCCATATGTAGGGTTGTTTATCCAATTTGTACATAAAATGATTTATTAGATTATTTTAATAATTCTGGTGCCAGGGAATTTGACTCCTCCCGGAGAAACTCAATCCATGCTCTCACACCTCGGATTTTCAGAAATTTCATCTTGAAGGTTGAACTAAAATATGTGTTGCTATTTCTATCCAGTACACTGGTTTTGCATTCTGGGATGACACAGACTTAGTTTTCCCTTTCTCTCATGTTTATTTGTGTGTTCATTCCTTCATTCATGCATGCATGCATTCATTTATTTCAGCAAACATTAATTAACTACTCACCTGGGACATGATTAAGACCTCAAGAAGCTGTGGTTTAGTAGGGGAGACAGACATTGAATCAACTAATAACACAGTAGCATGGTGAGCCCAGTAAGAGGGGTATGTACCAGAAATAAAGGCATCCTAGAATAAGGATGATTTCAAGAGACCTGTAATGTTTCTCCACACCATATATTAAAATATTAAGACATTTGTATAAAATGTATCTATTATAAACAGCTATTGCCACATGCCCTTTGAGTATCTAACCCACATACCTTGGCCACGGTGGCACTTTCCAGGGACTGTCCCCCAACATCTAATTACAGGTGTGATACAGGAGGGGGGGGGCTGCCCCTGTACTACAGCAGCCTCTGTTCTGGTTGGTGCCCAGGCCTGTTCCATATCTTTACTGTCTTCCCTAGGAGGGGCCTACCTTCACCTGTTCCCTGGTTTTAGGTTTTCCCACCATCCCAGTTCCACCCTTTTTCTGGCTTGTCATCATCACTCCTAAATTATAGAACCCAGAAGAATATTTAGAGGAAATGGTCTAAGCACGATGGGTTTCAAACTTTAACGTGTGTATGAAACATCTCAGGTTCTTGGTAAAATGCAGATGATGATTCAGAAGGTCGGGGATGGGGCCTGAGATTCTGTTTCTGACAACTGGCCAGGTGATGACAAAGCTACTAGAGGAAGGACTGTATTTTGAGTAGCAACGGTGTGAACAGCTTGGAACACGATGGGACTAACACCCCCCTAATCCTGGCACAGCACTGCTAACAACCCAGCCCAATGTCGCATAGCTTTCTGGCCAATGTCCTGCCAAGGACACATACTGACCTACGTCTCCTAAGTCCCTTTAGGAATGGCTGAGGTTAAAGTCAACTCTTCCTCACACCTTGTGGTTGTGCCAGTATGTTTTTGTACAACCCTATAACTGCATCCACGGTGAGCTGGAGGCTTTTGAGTCTGCAACCCGGTGGCAATTCAATCAGATCAGTTTAGAGCAGTGGTTCTCAACCTTTCTAATGCCTCTACCCTTTAATACTGTTCCTCATAATTTTATGGTTGTGGTGACCCCCAACCATAAAATTATTTTCCTTGCTACTTCCTAACTGTAATTTTGCTACTGTTAATGAATCGTAATGTAAATAGCTGTGTTTTCACCTAAGACAGATAAAACACCACATCCTGTGCCCACAGTTGGTATAATCAGATTTTAAATGTGTGCCGACATGAGGGGTTTGAAATGGTATGCAACCATGATTTTAATTGCCCCCGAATCTCAGTAAGGCTGAGCAAATTTTTCATACACTTATGGCTCTTTGAGTTTCTTAATCCATATGCAGGGCTGTTTATACAACCCTGTGTTTTCACTTAAATATCTGTGTTTTCACCTAAGACAGATGTTTACATTACGATTCATTAACAGCAGCAAAATTACAGTTAGGAAGTAGCAAGGAAAATAATTTTATGGTGGGGGGTCACCACAACACGAGGAACTGTATTAAAGGGTCGAGGCATTAGAAAGGTTGAGAACCACTGGTTTAGAGAGAAATTTACCCAACGTGCTCCTGACAGGGCACCTGAGCCTCTGCTAACCTGTCTGCGGTTCCATTGCTAAAACAAAGCAATTCTCTTGTGAGCTAAGGTTCGCAGACACACCTTCATAATGTTTCCTTCACTCCTTTGATAAGGCGTGTTGAGCACTCAGTCACTGTTTTAGTTACCAAGAAAAGCCCCTTCTCTCATGGAGCTTCCATTCTGCTGGGCCACATAAGCTTAAAAACAAAACCAAAACACCCACATTAAAACATCAACAATAACAAACACAAGAAGAATGTCATATGCCAAGAATCACAGCGAGAGGCGGGAGTGTGACATGTCACATACAGTGCTGTGGCTTTGGGCCAATGACCACATTTCTCCGAGATTCCATTTGCTATCTATAAAATGGAGATAATAATAAAAGAATACCTGTCTCAGGAGGCTAATGGAATTAAAGAAGATGAGATTAGGCCCATAAGGTAGGCACTTAGTAGCTGCTCATTCCTCCTTCGGCTCCCCTTACAGAGGGCAGAGAAGACATCACCTGCCCTGCCTTCCTTTTAGCGTTCTGCCTCAAACAAGGAGACAAATGACAATAATGGCCGGGAGAGCTTTGACAAAATACCCATTGTCCCACCCCTAGATTCAAACCTTATTGAAAATATCTCAATGTATCTCCCCTCTCTCCTTCTCTTAGTGACTTCCCTGAATGTCTCCAAGGGGGTAGGCCCATGGGAAGCAAGGGAAGGGTCCAGGGTGCACAATTGCTCACTGTCAGTCCGGAGATCATGCTCCTCCTTAAGCTGGGCTCCCTAAGCGCCAGCCTTGGCCTGCTGGGCATTTCATTCCCTCAGTTCAGCACATGCTGCACTGGTGAAAGACAACCCTTTCCATCCTCCCAGCAGTTTAGATGTACTTTAGATTAATTAAAGTAGAGCTTGGGCAACTTTTCTCACTGGTGTGCATGTGAAAAATTCCTGCCCTACCTAGTTTGGCTCGGTGGATAGAGCACCGGCCTATGGACTGAAGGGTCCCAGGTTTGACTCTGGTCAAGGGCATCTACCTTGGTTGGAGGCTCTATCCCTGGTCAGGGGATGTGCAGGAGGCAAACAATCCATGTGTCTTTCTCACATTGATGTTTCTCTCTCTCTCTGTCTCTCCCCCTCCCTTCCACTTGCTCTAAATATCAATGGGAAAAAATATCCTCGGGTGAGGATTAACAACAACAAAAAAACTACAGGTGTTTTTTGTTTTTTATTCCTGAGCTACCCTCCTCCCACCTTAGACCCTTGAAATTAGTTCACCACCCTGGCTGCACAGGAGACTCACCTGAAGTCTAGCCCCTCATCTCCAGAGTTTCTGGTTCCATTGATCTGGGATGAGGACAAATGTGTCATTAAAAACAAAACAAAAAACACCTTTCCGGGTGATGTTTGTTAGTGACAAGGTCAAACCTCTAGAATTGGGTGAATGAATCTCTTCCCAGGTGATTCTCACACTCCCTACTGGCTCCCTTGAAGTTCTCCAGCTCGGGAGTCAGACTCAAGTTCACATCTTTAGTCTTGCACTAGCTACCATTTTACTTTGAGTGAGGTACTTCATCAGTCCCTCACCTATGAATGACATTAACAATAGTAGCTACTGCAGATATGTTTATGAAGATTCAGTAAGATGAAAATCACTTAGCATAACATGTGGCATATAGCAAGGCTCATGAAATGGCAGCTACTATTATTAGCATTGTAAGCATTAGTTTGGCTCTTATTGTGGGCAAGCATTGCACATTCATATAAACAAATGACATAGTCTTAGGTCAATTACTTAACCCCTCTGTGCACAGGAGATGCTCAACAGCATCAATGGACTAAATATATCTTGAGGATTCAATTAAATATTATGTTTAGTAGAGACTTTGTACATAGTAAATGTTCAATAAATGCCAGATATTAGAACTACACATAATAAAATTTCAATAAAGGTGGATATCCCCTTAGGATTTTTAATACAATTATTATTCAAGAAAATGGTCCAACTTAGCTCTTTAAATGTCTTACTTGAACGTATTTGTTTCTCCAGCTTTTAGCACTGTGGCTGGCACACACCAGGGTTTGAGAATGCTTCCTCGATGTGTGAATGAAGGAATTACCAGGGTATCTGTACTTGCCTTGGCACTCACATTGATTTTGCCCATGTCTCAAGATGGTGGAAACCTCACTGGCCATGGGGCCATTCATTCTGTTTCCAAATGCTGCCAACCTGCCCATGGCTCTAATGAAGAGCAGCCCTGATTTATGCTGCCCCTGGCGTGCGCCAGGGATGTGGAATCCTACACTGCTGATTTGTGTATTGCTGAGTCCTTGAAAATTGAATAGGGAGGGAGAGGGAGGGATGAAGAATGAATTAAGAGCTGCTCCCCATCACATTTGATATGAGGTTCTTTCACTCTGGCAGAGTGTAGCTTTTTTGTTGTAGTTAATATGAAAATTCTACGAATGTTACCAAAATGCATGGCAAGTACCATGCCCGGGTCTTCTACCTGATGGCCACCGGAGCCCTGATAGTGATGGAGGAGCAAGCTGCCCGGATTACAGGGGCTTAACTATTGAACTATTACAGGCTGTGTGCTATAACTCCGTAATACTCCAGCGAACAGTGAATGACTACAGTATATAAAGCAAAACATGCTTTCCCCGATAGTGGCTATTGATTAAAGGGTTTGTTTTAAAGCATGTAGGCTAACTTGGTTCTTTGTTTTGTTTATTCATAGCCATACATTAATTGAAAGCCCAAGAGCTCAAAAAAGATTGTATTAACATGATCGCCCTCTACTGGCCATAAAGATGGCGCATAAACCTGGTGTGGACCATGTCCTACTAAAACTAACACTATTTTTTCAGAAAGTATTGGGCTTTTAAAATCCAAAATACTTTCTAGAGATTAATTGAATAGAGAGACCTATTGGTACTGAATCTCCAACTGTCTCCTTATTTTTGCATTTTCTGCTTCCTGAAAGGAGATCATCTGGTTTCATATATTTGGTGATTTATAAAGAAAGACAGCCAGGAGAAAGGAGACCTGAGTTCATATGAACCTGTTTCCTCTTTGTTGAAAAGAGAGGGCTGAGTAAGGCAGACCTCTGGGTCCTTCTCAGTCTCTCCGACTGCTATATAGACCCTGTACCCCATGTTAGGAGCCCAGTGCCCTGAGTTCTAGTCCTGGCTCTGACTTTTACTCTTGCTATAAAGTAAAAAAAAAAAAAAAAAAAAAAAGAGGGAATGGAATTTCTAGGGTTCCTTTGAATTCTAACACACTATGACCTAAGCCTAAGCACACATATAAATGCCAGGGAAAAACATTATTACAAGAATAATTCCAGTTAAAAGCTTTTACATGTTATTTTCCCCCTTGAAAATTATCTAGAAAACTGGTGCACGAATTCATGCATGGGTGGGGTCTGGCAAGCCCACCCCACTGGGAGCTGATCAGGCCAGACCAGTGGGAGCAAGGGGATGTGGGAGGTTGGCTGGTCAGTACCTCCCCTGATCCAGGGGAGGGGAGTGATCAGGGCCTTGGCTGGCTGGGAGGAGGGGCTTCGAGTGGTTTGCCACTCCCTCCCCCCCCTCCCCCAAATTGGGCTGGTTGGCCTGCCACAGTTATTGGTTGGCCTGCATCATAGCGACTGGTCATTCTGGTGGTTCTGGAGTTCTGGTTGGTTGATATATATATATATATATATATATATATATATATATATATATATTCACTTACATAGCTATTCATACTTGCAACAAACTATCACCTCCAAACAGACAGTTTGAATAAATCCTAACATTTTCATTGTCTAGAAAAATAAGAAGATAAAAATATCCAGCACCAGACTCTAGAGGTGGGTTCTTACAATTTGAGAAAATGAAGTTATGAGGCCCTTCAAGTCCAAGGAAGGACAGTAGCCTCAGAGAGCCTACATAGAAATGTTCAGAAGAAAGCTAGACAACTTTCCTCTACAATGCAGATTTGCAATGTCATCAGCGACCTTTGCTTCCATCAGTGAGTGCTGGACTCCACACTCCCTGGTCACAGTTCAATGGAGACATTAGCTCAGGCAAGGTGAGCACAGTGCAATCTTCCATCCTTGCAACAAATGCTGAGAGCATGTAAGAAAGTCAGAGCAAAGCAATGCTTTTGTACCACAGGGAAAACAGAAAATGTCAGATAAATCATAAAGTGGATTGACCTAGCAACAATCTGGCCCAGTGAAAATTCACCAAGTGACAAGAATTAAAAACAAAAATAATAACTTCCTTACATTTAAGTAGCCATGTATTCTACTAGACACAGTCAAATGCATACTTTCATTGGTGTCTTAAAAGGACACTGGGAAGGGGTTGATAGGAGCCATCAGTGGGCCTACTCTGTAGGTGGCAACTGAAGAAATTATGTACCTTTAAAAACCAAAATAACCAGGTAATCAGTACTGTTCCCAGATATTTAAAATCATGTTCTAATGGATTTTCCAAGAACAACATGCAAGTCCTTCTAAGGATGTTAAGATTGTATGTATGCATGCATGTATGTATGTCTCTTCTTTCCAAGGAGAGAAAAAGAGAAATAAACCATGGGTTACCAGGGGAAAACCAGAGCATCAGAGCTGGGAAAAGAAACCTTTGAGTGTGATTCTATCCTGACTTCTCCAAAAGAAAAGTTCTATTCAATGTGAGGACCCCCCAGAGCATGGATAGGCACCTAGAATGCACTGTACGGGAAGCACCACAGGAAGCCACGATCCCTTCCCAATCCTTGCCTAGTTGGGAGTGAGCTATGCTGATGAATGCAGATTAAATTATCTTCTCTATGAGGCCTGTGGATAGACTGGCTGCTATTAGTTCCTGGGGGTTACAAAATAATGCAGAGGAAGCTTCATGCAGGTCACATCCAATCTCATGAGCAAGTCTAAAAAAAATCTATCAGCTCTACTTCAAAATATGTCCCAAATCTCATCATTCTTTCCATCTCTGCTATCACCATACTAGACTGGAGGTCCAAAAGGTCCATTGAAGGTATGTTTTATGACCTTCAGGTAGCCAGTTTCAGAGAAGGGCATTGTCAAAGAGGGGTTCTCTGCCTAGCTGACTGTTGAAGAACTTGACACCCTGTTCCTGTTGTCTCTGGAATCGGGAGACAACACCGCCCATGGCCTCTCTGTATCACACTCACATGCTCTATCAGCAGCAGGCCTATGTAGGAGTTCATAAGACATAACAATGTGTGCTCATACCCCCTCCATCTCACCCACACGACTACTCTGCAAGTACAAAGCTTAAAATACACCAGACTAGATGCCAGCGTGAGTCCAGCTGGAAAAATGGGGAGCTCAGCCCAGTGTCTGTGTAAGCATGTGATAAAATCTCTACAGTCACACTGTTCCACTGGATGTGAGCACTCCCTCCGCTGAATGCCCACAGCCTTTCTTGCATCTCTCTGATCATAGCTTTGCATTTGCTCTCTCCACCTCTCGCACTGTAAGCTCATGTGGGTAGAGAGCATGTATGGTCGTGTGTCTTACTCAGCTCAGGCAGCTGGGTGGAATGAGGTCTATGGAGTCCAACAAACCTGTCCTGGAAAGTTAGCTCTACTAACTATGGGACTTTGTTGCTCTAATTAACTTCTCCAAGCCTCCATTTCAACACTGAAACGGTTACTGTACAGAACAAATGAGATAATACATGTAGATTGCTTAGCCAATGCCTTGCCCCTAGTAATGGATACAATAAGTCAGTGGTCGGCAAACTCATTAGTCAACAGAGCCAAATATCAACAGTACAACGATTGAAATTTCTTTTGAGAGCCAATTTTTTTAAAAACAAACTATATAGATAGGTACATTGTTAATAACTTGATTAGGGTACTCCTAAGCTGGCCTATGCTAAAAACTCAAGGTGCCAAAGAGCCACATGTGGCTCGCAAGCCACAGTTTGCTGACCACTGCAATAAGTGATGGAGTGCTGTGTCTTAAGTTGGGCAATCCAGAGGTAAAATCTGAGATAAGGTGATGAAGGCCTGTGATTTCACTGAAGAGGAGGTCTCAGGAATGAGGGAGAGGGGGAAGCAAGATAGGGCAGGGGGAGGAGCTAAATTGAAATCTAGCTTCAGCCTGTATCCCGTAGTAAACTCTGGTGTGTAAATCGCACCAAAGAGTTGGATGTATCTTGGAATGGATTCAGCCTATTGTACCCTCTTGCCCATCCATCCCCTCCATATTAGTTACTGGCTATAGACTGCCCCCTACTGGGGAGATGGGCGAGAAAGACATCCTCCATGGCCAAGTAGCTCCCATTTAACTAAGGACATTCTCTGGATAAGAGGGCAGCTGTGAGCTGACAAGAGCCAATTTTCATAGCAACGGAGTAGGGGAGCTCTGGGCAGGACACCAACATCACCCACTACACTATTATTATATTTATAAACCCCATGTCTAGATCTGATCATTTGCTATGACAGGGGTTCAATTACATTAAAAGATCCCAATTATGGAGATCACGCAACACGAGCGTGAGCAGCTCAAGTCTCAGCCACAGGTCCGAAATCTCTGGAAGCAGCTCTCACATTTCTCCCCTTCACTGGCCCTCATAATTACTAAGACGACACAAGGCTGCGGCGTATCCCTAAACTCCTTGGCACACTGATTATGTCTGAGGCCAACTGAACAGTGAATTTCCTTGCTTCCCTTGTTTCCGAGATTTTTTCTGGCATTAATTACACCTACGCTTACATCCACATATTTCATTGTGATGCAGATTACACTTGTAAGTGCATGAATTATTCTTCGAAGGCAAAAAGAATTAATAATGTTTCACCACGCACTGTGACATGTTTCCAAGCACATAAGTGACAGATGCAATTTTCAATGATGTATTTTTTTTCTTCTTCTCCTTGACATGCAAGGACTCAGATTTAAAGAGATAGAAGATGTAAAGGCGTTACCTTCTGGATCTACCGATGTCATGCTTGGGTTTCCATCTCCATCAGCAAATGCATGAATAAGTAATGGGCTCAGGTCCCAGTACCTGCTCACATTATATTGTATCAGCAGACTCACACTCGGAAACACCATTAAGACAAATCCCCAGGTGCCCAGGGCGGGGGCTGGTCACCAACAGGAGTGGGAAAAAGCATTTTGTAAATTGTAAGGTGCTTTACAAAGGTCAATTATTAGTATTAATATGAATTCTTCTAGCATCCACCTTATGTTCAATATTCTCCAAATCTCCTGACCCTCACATCTCCTTCTGAACGAATCAGCCCCGTGTAGAGATTTTGTTTCTGTTCTAGCGACTGGGACAAACACAAAGAATCCTGGCCAGGTTGAGCGACCAGCTCTTTTCTTGCATTTTCATCTGATATTCTATCAGTGGGGACCAAATTGAATTCAGAAAACGAATCCCAGGAGGTGCTAGGAGACCCTTAAGAGTGAGAGGCCTCATACAAAAGGGGTACAGGGGTTCTGGACCCCAGCTCCACCATCATGAGGTCAAGGAAATAAATCTCTGGCAACCCGTTTTCTCTGGAAAGATTCGGGAATGTGCAACAAATGGGTCTGTTGCCCTGATTCATCAGATTTCAACTTAGTTCTATCAAGTCCACAAGGTACTTGAGAAAGGAAGAAAAAGAAAAACAGCAATAGCCCCTCTTTGGTATGGATAAGCCACAAAATAATTGATCTCTCACAAGCATATTCATAGTCATGGGGCGGGGTGGGAGGGGCGCAGACTCTAACTTTGGAAGAGCAGACAGTTGAGTGCTAGAGTTGGGGCTGGCAAAACATGGGCCAAATTGGGCCCTCTGTCTGCTTTTTAAATAGGTTGTATTGGAACACAGCCAGGCCCATCATTTACATATCCTCTGTGACTGCTTTTATGCTTCAGTAGCAGAGTTGAGTAGGGGAGACAGAGACCATCTTGGCCCACAAGGTCAAAAACATTTGCTATCTCGCCCTTTACCGAAAATGCTTGCTGATCTCTGCTCTACAGTCAGACTCCTTGGGATTAAATACTGGCTCTATCACTTATGAGTTCTGTTACCTCCAGGAAGTTCATTAGTATTATTATCATGAGGACAATGCTCTCTATCAAATAGAGTTGATGTGAAGATCAGATGAGTTATGGTATTCAGAGCACCTAGAAGTGTCTGGAATATATCAATGAATCAATAACTGTTTGCCATCATTATTATAAACAGCAAGATCAAACCTCCTCCCTCTCCCCACACACATCAGTGGCCCTTCTGCCAAGAGGAGACGGACCACCACACCTTGCTGCCCCCTCCAGTAAGTAAATTCGGAATGTCTTTCCGACATAACTTCCTGGGAATGCAGACAGAGCACTTTCTAGGGAACCCCTAGCAGCCATGCAGAGGGGAAACATTCTTTTCCTTTCCTCACTTTATTCCTGGGAGAGGACTTCAGTCAAAACCTCACGTAGAGACTTCAAATCTCCTTCCTCTGACTCCTACTAAGACATTCAATGGCCAACCTAACAAACTCTGACAAAATAATGAGTCTGTTTTCCCAACTAACAGTGCTTTCTCACCTTTAAAATCAATTAGGGGCTTTGATCATATGATCCAGGAACTGTGGTTTAAAACACCAATCCTGGATGCCTAAGAGGGCTTATTAGTGGGTACAGATTAGCTGCTCAAGGGGCACAGAGGGCCCAGCCTCTGTAAGGTAGGAATATAAGGTAGGCAGGACAAGGCCTCAAAAACCACAGATGTACAGGTAGGTCTCTCTCTCTCTCTCTCTCTCTCTCTCTCTCTCTCTCTCTCTCTCTCTCTCTTCCTGCCCACCTGGCCTCTCTTCCTAGCAGGGTTCAATAATAAAAGGTAAGTGTCATGAGCAAAAAGAAATTGTATTAATGCCAATATTTGCCAGCAGGGCCCCGGGAACCACGGGAAGAAACCTGTAAGATACAATTCCTGTCCTAGGGAGTTCATAAGCCACCGGGAACTACAAGACAAGCCCATGAAAAGTTAAACAGCAGTTAATGAGTTCAATGACTTTACAAGGCAACAATGGAGAAGATACCGCCATGCAGTAATTAGTCGCTAACGGCTTTCTTCAGATAGCACTATGGAAATTTCAGAGAATGAGATCCACAGGACATGTGCATTGGGTAACCAAAACAAAGGAGAGAAAAAAATGGCCCTCCAACTTCCTCTTACTGAAGGAAGATACATCACCAAGGTTAAATATGCATTTACATTTCAAGTGAGGATTGAAGGTGTTTAAGTCTAAAATGAACAGGAATGAACTAGCCTCCCAGGCTAACCCTGTGCATTAACCAGCCACTGAACATTATTGTCTAACTTCAGTTGCAATGTTTTTGGAGGAAGTGTGCAGGTTGGACCGAGAGATTTAGATAGAAACCAGGACCCGTGGTTTGGGGGGCGGGAGGAGGGGGGCTGAAAAAGAGGACACCTCCCACAGCCAAAGCACAAGAAGCAGATGGGGTCCTGAACAGTGTCCAAGAACCCCAGAGCTGATGAAACATAACACAACTCAGACTCAGCAGAAAGGAACAGGATTGGCTGAATTCTAGAATGTTCTGGACAGACCAAGCTCAAACACTTGAGAATGAGTCTTCTGAATGAAGCTTCTCCATCACCTTCACCAGGAAAGGGTTTTATTCCCAGCCATGTCACCAAATGCCAGTTGAACCACAGGCCCAGGTGTCTCTTCCTTTCGGACCCCTGAAGCTCTAATTCCGGTGATGTGATGACCTGCTTATAGGAACTCCACAGTGGTGACGACTTGTGGCTCCAAGACCAAACTGCCTGAGTTCAAGTCCCACTTCTGCCTCTATGAACTGGAGCAAGTTCCTTATCCCAGTGAGGAGGAATTCATAGTGTTGGATGAGGGCCAAATGAGTTAAGACATGTGAGACTTTTAAAAGCATCCCTGGTACATAGCACATAAGGAGAGTAAGTTGTCATACCCGGTCCTGCATTTCTCTCTTACTTAACCTGTCATCTAGCAGCCCTGCCTCTCCTCTGGGACCAGCATCGGCCCTACAAAGAAAGAGATGACAAGTAAGAATGTACTTGTTTGGAATTCTTGGTTCTGGTCCTGTGTGTATCCTCTCCAGCCCTGGTTCTACCCAGAGGACTTTGTTTTAATAACTTGGTTCGAACTGTCTCCTTCTACCTATCACTTCCTGGCCTCAAAGGACCCCAGATTTTTTTCTACATGTTGACCTATGTCAGTCATTCTGAGAACTAGATCAGTCTCTGCACCCCAGGCCCCTCCCACCTCTGGGACCCTCTAACACTAGCTCTGCCCCCATCATGGGTTCTTGTCTATGAGATGACTGCTCAGGTGATGACTGTATGTCTACCTAGATAGCTTCCCTTGTCCTGTTGAGACCTTCTCCCATCGCCATCTGGGCTTCCTAGAATACGACTGGCTTCTGCTTCTATGCATTTGTGATTTGGCATCCAATCCACTCAAGTAACTGTCGGAGTTATTAACTTATTAACTCCCGAGTCTCAAAATGCCGGACCACCAACTACTGTGCAGCCCTGTGGCAAATGTACTGAGTTTCTCAGGAGCATTCTCCAAGGATTCACCTTCTCTGAATCACCTCTAGGTTGGTTGGTTTAACAAAATGAAAACACAAGAAAGACTATTCAGAGCTCCTCCCGATTCTGCTATTTTTTGGCAAAACTGTTCGTCAGCATTAATAGGGAGAAGGTGTAAGTGATGTGGGATATTGCTTCAAAAAACATGCTGCTGCTCAGCACGCAAACTAACACAGAGTGTATACCCAGAACAAAGCTGTCCAATGGCTCTTCCACAGACCACTCCCACAGGCTTAGCAATGGGGAGCCAAGAACTCATTCCATAATTTTCACTGGAAAGAGACCTTCATAGAAAAAAAGAGAGAGAGAGAGAATTACAGCCTCCCAATACACACCCCCAGCAATCACATAAAAGGAGAAAAAAATGAGTGTATTCCTGTCTATCTTACGTACACACACATGTCAAGGCAAAATAAAATGCGGGCTATTAATTTCCAATCACTATTAAGAAGGCACCAGGCCTCTCACAATGACTTGCAACGAGGAACTCAACTAAGCATGAGTTTTTTTTTTATAAAAAGAAAGCCCATCTGTCTCCCAAACCACAGGCCTGCCTCTGTGCACACCTGTGCTGCCCTCCCTCTAACCACCTCCAGGAACCTGCAGGCAAGAGCTGGTCATTAGCAGCCCTGACCTACTCAGCCTCCCCCAGTTCTGGCGCATCGCTCAGAAGGTAGCGATTATTAGCCTAGTCCTGGGATCAGCAAACCAAAACCTCTTCCACAAAAATACACTTCCCACTGCCTTTTATTCTATAGCAAAAACTCCTTTACAGATATGATACTTCCATCAGAACTACCCAAACAGACGTTAGCACAGCTTGGAGAGGGAGAAGAGTTACACACACACACATACACAAAACCACACACACACACACACACACACATACACACACACACACACACACAGAAAAAATGGCTGCAGAGTCAAATACTCATAAAGAAGCCCATAGATGCTGGGACTAGGATGATGGGAGGGAGGCAAAATTTAAGGTGTATCCCCAAATTCAGCAAAAACAGATGGTTAACATTTTAATGCACTATTTAAAAAAAAAATCCAAGTGAATGCATACCCATTTCTGTTTACAAAACAACCATTGTTAAGCAAAATATCAGAATTTTAAATAACAAAATCTGACAGTGCTGTGATGAACCATCTGGGAACCTAAGACAAAAGGCAAAAATCAGTATTAGTGATCCTGTCTTTATTAAAAATATAGATATTCTGTTCACCACGGGGTTTTTTCACACTAATTTTGATTTCTTAAAAATATTTCATTAAAATATGACTTATCTCAATTGATGAGTTTTTGGCTCACCTTAGGCTTGCACCAGAGGCAAGTGTCTCATTTATTTCACCCTGGTCCTTGCCCCTCTCCAAATTATTGAGCACTCTTGTGTCACTGGCAAGACTACTGGTTTCTGATAAGAGCATTCCAGAATAGAATACTGCTACCCACTTTATTAAAAAAGAGAAAAAGCCCCGGAATTAATATAGTGGAATGGAGGCTGGTTTTTAGTTAAGCGTTATTAAACAAGTTAAATATCCCCTTGGGTTCAAAAGCCATGGCTTTTACTCAAGAGAGACTGAAATTGGAAAGCCCCAAATTTAACATTAATTTCTCCATTTGTTTCATGAGGGGTTGTGTTTTGTAAAACAAGGTCATTTTTAATCAGTAGTTCCCAATCTTGGCACTATCAAAGACATTATTTCTCCCCACCTCTCATCAGACGCTTCTCACCATGATGGGTCCTTTGTGACTGACTCTCCCAATGTCACCCCTGATTTTTTCTTCTTTGATACATTTCCTGTCTGTCCCAGAAAGGGTCCATCCATGGAGAGAGTCTATGATCAGATTCTCCTAGATTTTCTTTAGGGGAGATGCCTCCCATGTTTGCTATCACAACTCTTATAAAGGTTTGGGGTGATTGTGGAAAGAATGCTGAACTAGATGCTAGCTCAGTCTCAAGTCTTTATTTCATTCATTCATTTAATCAATCAATCAATCAATCAATCAATAGCTATTTGTGGAGTATTTCCTATCTGTATGCTAAGTGCTATTCTAGACAATGAAGAGAATAGGCAAAGCCAACTCCTTAATAAAAATTTCATTCTAGTAAGAGAGATCAGAACAAAAATGATAAACATATAATGTATTGTATATTAACGATACCATGGGGAAAACCAGTGGCTATGATATTGCCTGTACTATCCTGGACAAACCTATTAAATCTGTCTGAAACTCAATGTTGTAGTTTGTAAATGGTGTTAATAAAACCAGCCAGGTTTCTACAAGGTTCAGGTATGCAAGAATATGGATGTGCTTTTGAATACAAATCAAGTATAGGTTATTGTTATTTTAATTTGGATGTAATGTAGTCTCTATTTACGTCTTCCAAGAGCCAATATGTGAATCTGAAAAGCCCATCAGTCATTTAGCCATTTGAAAATGAACAAATGCATGGCTGTCAGCTTGAGTCTTCATCTGAATGTTTGGCCAACATATCTGTATGGTTGGAAGAGTCGTGAGTTCTCGCTGTGCAACTGAAAGCATCAGTCTTTGGGACCATTCTTTTTCTTTTTGTGATCATGGCAATTTTCCTGTCTAAATGTACAGTTAAAATGGGCATTTTCGTGTCAATTTATAAAAACAAAAACACAGAATTAGCTAAAGAGGTCTGTCCATCGCACATAAATGTTATTTATATTTCCACATAGCTCATTTTTATTTAGAACATATTGCATGCCAGCAATGTGTGGGAGAACATTAAATCATTCTCCATGAAATTTAGGAACCAAATTTAATTGTGCAACTGTTTGCAAAATTTTTAAAAATGGCAACATACTTTTTTTTTTTTAACTAGCTCAGCTCAGAAAGGGTTAGTACATGAAAATCAACAAAGCCACAACTTTTCTCTATTGCATTTGCTGAAGAACTTAATGACCGCCATTTTGAAATGTGCCTAGGAGTAAGGTGAAGACATGGCTAATGGGAATGAACACTTCAGGCTTATTTTACTTTATGCACTTGTTTTTTTGCAATTATATAATAAAATATGAACACATCTTCACAGTAATCCTGACAGCATTGGTAGGGCTCAAGTTCCTCTTATCGTCTCACTTCCCCGATCATAATTACACCCTACCCACAAGGTAATCACTGTTATCAATGTAGTGTGCATCCTTCTAGACTTCTTCGTATGGAATCACAAACATCTATGTGTATTTTTATATAAATAAAACATTATACATATTGTCCAGGAAGTTTATTTCTTAACTTATGTTCTGGAGACCCCGCCATATCGGACAAAGGGCTCTTCCCAAAACTTAGTCATGGTTGCATAGTATTGTATGATGTAGTTCTACCATGGTTTCTTAATTCATCACAGTTTATCCCATCTGGTAGATGGAGATTGGGGTGGTGCCCAATGTCTTGATGCTCAAAGCATGCCACATGTAGAATCTTGTACATGCTTCCTATTGCATATATGTGCGTATTTCTCCATAGTACACACTGAGAGGTATAATTGTGGCTTCAGGGACATTCACATTGTTTCTTTATTTAAATTTTTTATTGATTGGTTTTTATAGAGAGAAAAGAAAACATCAATTTGTTTTTCCACTTATTTATGCATTCATTAGCTGATTCTTGTATGTACCCTGGCTGAGGATTGAACCTACAACCTTGGTGTACTGGGACAACACTTCAACCAACTGAATTATTAGGTTAGGGCCTCTTTATTTAGATTTTAATAGATGCTACACACTTGCTGTCTTATAATGGAACACCAATGTACACTTTCACCAACCAGTTCCACTCCAGTTAGGAGGCATCTCTGTGCTATTGAGGGAGGAAGTGAGTGGGGAAGGAGAAGCTGGTGACTTCTAGCTCTCTGGGAGTTATGTACATACATTCAGCCACTAAATTCTGAGAGTGGAAGGGGCTCAGCCTAGAAATAATTCTCTCTTTTCTATTACACAAAGTTAATTCCTCCTCTGTGCTACTAAGCCCTATTCAGCTGACCCTCAATCTCTGATATCAGATCTCCACTGGACCTACATTTCTCTGGGATATGACCCTAATGAAATAGTCCATTGGAATTAATAGCAACTATCATTTATTAAGTGGCACACACTTTGCATGCGGTATCTCAGTTAATCCTAGAAATAGCTCTTTTAGGTACCACTTTGATCCACACTTTACAGTTGAGGTCACAGTCAAAGAGATTACATGTACCTGCCCAGGATCACATCATCTGTCAAGTGGTGGAGCAGAAATCCGGACATGGGCGAGGTGATTCCAATGCCGGCTCTGGGGCTGTGAGTTGCTCGGCTCCATTACAGCAATCTTTCCCTTCTCTGCCCTCTTAAGGCTCTTGATCTCTGCCCTCTTTTTATCAGGTGCTGCTTCCTACCTTATATTAGTTACTTGTGAATAGGATTTATCTTGTCTTTTAGACTGTTAGCCTCTCGACCGAAAGATGCGTGGCCAAGTCACCTCTGTCTCCATCATGGTTTCAAAAACTGTAGTACCTCCAACACAACAAAAGCTTATAAATATATTTTCAAAGAAAGACATAGTCACCATTCGATCTCATAAAATTCTTCCCATAGAAGTTAAGATCACTGAGCATCCCCCGAGCTGAATCTGACAATGGTCATCATGGGCCACCTATTGCGGTGTTTGTCCTGGGGCTGATTCCCCCATCAGACACTCTAGACTCGGATCTCTTCTAATGCCATCTCTACCATTAGCAACCATATGCCTTATGGCCAATTCCCCTAGGACTCCACTGATGCAAGATCTGGTGCCTTAATTTGAGCTAATTCATCTGATGCCTTAATTAGAATTTATTTGCCTTAATTTATCAATTAAAGCCATTCTCAGATTGCTCCTTTCCATCCGCATACCCATTTTCTATCTTTCATTCCAAGCCCTCTTCTCCTAGCATTTATAACAACTTTCCAATATTTGGGGTCATGCCTTTATTTTGTCTTCCAACTCAGCTGCTCAGCGGAAGCTTGATTTGACTGTCCAGCTTCCAGGCCATTTCCACTGCTGGGCATCATCTCTCGAATCACCTCCCATTCCATGCTCTGCTACCCAAGGGAAAAGCACACTCTACTCCCTTGACTATTGCAAGCCCCTCACGTTTCATCTTAGACCTAGAATCCTGGGCTTTGTTTACTTGGATGGAAATCTGGCTAACAAACACTGTAAGAAGGACCATCAGTGCTCCTATTAGAGGAAGCAGCTCCCATGTCAAGAACACTGAGCCAACACTTTCCCCTCTGCCTCTCTCCAGTCTACTCAGTCCCAAAGCCATGGTCAAGTCTCTACTCCATGTTGCCTTTACCAATTTTCCCCAAGAATTATGGAGAACCTTATTAAACTTCTGATAGTCATTACTCATACTAATATTTGATTATACGTGATCTCATTTGGTTTTTTGTGATTTGAGGTCTGCCTCATTTGACTAACTGCTTGTTGAAACAGGGACAATACTGCTATGTTCTCCTTAACCATAGTCATCTACATCATCAGGGCAAATGGTTATTTAACACTTAATGTTAAATAACCATTACTGCTCTACAAGACGTTAAGTCACTTAATCTTTATAAGAACCCTATTAAGTAGGTACTATTATCATTCCCCTTTTGCAGATGAGAATACTGAGGCATACAGAGGATAAATAACTTGCACAAGTTCACATGAATACTATGTAGTGACACAAGTATTCAAGTTTATGCAGTTCTAGGATCTTTGGGCTCTGGGCTTAACCACTGAGCATTTCTTCCATGCAATCCCTGGAAAATACTGGGAACAGCTGAGCACAGAAATATTACACAATAAATAGTCATTGGCTGCTTGGTATACAATTTGACACAATGGTCCTTTCAGAATCCTTACGTCCATTCTAGGATCATTTTGAGATTCAGCTGCACATGGTCCAATTACTTCATTGGCTATTTTCCAATTACGGAGGAAGGGACCAGACGGGAACAAGAGTTGCCTGTAAGAGCTATGGAAGCATTGAGGAAGCAGACCCAGAGCAAGAGGCTACTAAGAGTTGGTTTGGCTGTAAAAGCCCTGAGCATGACAACAAAAGGACATGCTCCCGTCGAGGCAGACAGTGAAGTGGACTCTGGTTCAGGAAAGGGCGTTGGAGCAGGGCTACCTGAGCGGGGAGATGGTGGAGCAGGTGAGTGGATGGTGCCAAGTCAAGGCGGGTAAGAGTAGGGACCCTGATCGCCCCAAAGATGGGCCATGATTGCTGTCCAGGCCTAGGGACCCTACAACTCTAATTCAGAGTAATTAGGATGAACAACACCAGCTGATATCTGGGCTCCAGACCTGTGTATGGGATGCAGCCATAGGGAATGAAGGCACACTGTATATTCAGAATTCAGCCTCTTTTCCTAGGTTCCCACAACCCAAGTCCAGTGGGTTCTAGCGAGCTTAGTCAATGGGTAGTAGAACCACATTAGGGAGAACACTGTGCCCGAAGCCTAGAGATGCTAAGGCCCCTGCATGATGCCTGCAGGAAGCAAGGCGCTGGGTACAGGGAGAGTCAGTTGCACATAGTCCAATTATCCAACAGAACCAAGCCACAAACTGCGGATGTGGTCCCAGATGCTGGTGAAATCTCATGACTCAGCTGAGGCACAGGACCAGAGCAAGGCAGCAGCAGGTGTGCCTTGGAACAGAGTCCAATCCGCAGGGTGAGATGGTCTGAACCAGCTCCAGCTCTGCTCTGGAGTGGCCCTGAGAACCATGGTCAGGCTGAATATGCAGGTAAGCATCATGTGACATCAAAGATGAAAAAAAAAAAAAAAAAGCTGGACCTGATCCACATGGCATGAGGCTGCCTCACTCCCTGGCCAGGCCTCACCCTGTTGGTGAAGCAAGCAGTCTGGTGCCCTGCCCTTTGCTGAAGGCAGGCACACGGCAGGTGACTGACCCCGGGAGCGGACATCAAGCTGTCAGTGGGCACGGCCCACGGTGCACACCTCTATGCAAGCCTCCCAGCCTCCGGGGCCCCAGCAGCGGGGCATGAATCCTCTGGGCAGGGAACGTCGATTCGCACAGCAGGACAGCCATAACCTAGCAGGAGACCCAGAGAAGGCTTTTAAATGTCTATTTTTTAAAGTGGTTAGCAAAGCAGGGGAGAGATTGTCAGAGAGCCACAATGAAGAGTTTAATCGAGAGTCAGCAAAGGGGTGAAAGGAAGCAGAAAAGAAGACAGTAAAAGAAGAGGCCTAGGGATGTGGGGAGAAAAATGCAAAGGATGGTAACGAGGTGAAAAATAACAGTCACAACGCAGAGACAGGGCAGACTGATGTTTGCGGAACACTGTTTTCCTATACCTGGTGCCTTTTGAGGCACATGCTGTCAACCTTGACAGAAAAGTCCGGCTCCTTCGTACATCTGACAATGTCCACCTGTTCCTACCCCCAGCTCAAAGTCCACCTCCTTTAGACAGAGCCACACCCTCTTCTGGTCTCTTTTCACACCACCCAATGTGTGTGATAGTGTATTTCAAAGTATATAATGCAACGAGCTATGAACTCAATGTAGTATAGCCACCCATGATCTCCTTGAGGATTTTTATCTTCATGTTCCCAAGACCTTCAAGACTTGGTATGGTTTCTAGGGTGCTCAATTTATGGACATTGGATAAGTAAGTGAAAAAGGAAGGAACGTAGGGGAAAAGGAAGGAAGAAAACATAGAAGGAAAAGAAGCTGTGAGGGAAGGAAGTTCGTTTATGGCTGGAGCGTAGGGCACACTCAGAGGGGAGGCAGGAAGGGAATTTATAAAGGTCATGAGAGTCACGTGGGCCAAACTGAGCATTTATCTCCCTGGCAAAGTAGCATCATCAAAGGTTATAAGCAGAATGTTGTTTCAAAAAGCTACCTCCAATGCCCTCTTCACCCTACACGTTATTAATCCCATTTATTTGCTCCATACTTCAAACTAATGTCCTTGCACGCAGAGACTTGGAATCTACAGCCTCATTCAAAACCAGCAGACCTCAACTGCTCCAAGAAATATCCCTAAAACAACTTCCTATCAGACTCTTCGTTACCTCAGCACTTTATTCTTAATGTTCATCACCCTCATCCTGCACCCATTTATTTGCCCCTTGGGTGACAGTTGTCACTAGGAGTTATGAGTATATTCTTTAGAGCCAGGAAAACTTGGGTTCAAGTCAGAACTTAGCCAATTGCTAGCTCCAGCTAAATTACTTAATATCTCCGAGCCCCTGTTCAACTCTACGGGGGACTCTACAGGAGCGATGAATGATACTTATCAAGGTGGTTTTTGTAATAATTGAAGGCGAGTCAAGATTTAGACATTTACTAAGCAATCAATAGTAACAGTGGTATTGCCAGTGCTAGTTAAAGATAATACTAATAGCAGGTTTGCTCGTTCTTATACCATGGTAAACTCTCTGGTAGAGAAGCCAGTGTTCTCTTTAATTAGTATCTCCTTTTCTCCTGCTCCCGGACTCTACACATCTCCTTCTTCCTTTCATGGTGGCTTGCAATTCTCTGTGACTCAACGCAGAGTGAGTGCTGTGCATGCTGGCTCCCCTCTTCCATTGTGACCCAGATCCATAACTGACACCGCCATCCACACAGTTCATCGGCAAAAAACGTGGGTCTTGTTCTGACCCCCCTTCTCCCTCATTCCCACCACATGCAATTTCTTAAACTCCGTGTCCTAAACAGCTCCTCACTTTTCCATTGCTCTCCCTAACCAACACCACTTTCATCAGCTTACCTCCATCTCCAACTTAGACTGGCAGAGTCTCCCGACAGCCTCTTTCAAGGTCACCTGTCTTCCTCACCCTACGTCACACCCAGTCCATTCTCCAATCTGTGGCCAAAGAAGTCTTCTTAAGCCTCAAATGTGATCATGCGAATCCCCCACCCCTACCGAGGCCCCCAGCTTAAGGCCCTCTTGTAGCTTCCCAACGCTCTTAAGGTAAATACAGAACATATTAACGTGATTGTTTTGTAGTCACACTTGCTGCTTGCTATCTGTGCTGAAGCTACACTGGTTTATAACAGTGCCCCCTCTTTTCCTCCAACAAGTGCTCAGAGGAATAAGCTTTGCAAAATACTGCCTCAAAAACAAAGGTAAGCCCCGAACACTGGACAAGGAAGGGCTCTTTTGGGTTCAGGGTACGGCACATAACTGATATAAAACACTGTGCGGAGACAAGTCTCAGAGAAAAGAGTCAAGCCTGTATAGTGTAAGAGAAAGTAATGGGCGGAGGAGCTGGGTGCCTGAGAGCACTCCATTTCACTCTTCTAAATGTGCCCTGTCAACGTGAAGGGAATAGACCCAGTAAGGCTTGAGTTAGTGGATGCACAATGAAGTAGAATATTTATCTTCACGCTTTTGAGCTGCAGACCATCCAGCATTGGAAAACACCACCGAGTCTATTTCCCAACATGCCTGGGGGCCCTTGGAGTGAAGAGGATCCTGATTTAATGAGCAAGGCACACCATCTGTCAACAGGGCTGCTGAGCAGTAACTCAGCAAAGCAGCAGCTCCCACAACCCAGGGAACAGAACACTTGGGCGTCATTTGGGTAAGACGTAGCTCCTGGCACAGCGGTCAAGAGACCTTACACAGCCTACCTACTCAGCCCGGGAGTGATAGGTGGTGTCTGTGTGTCCTTGCTACAGTTCTGCACAGACTCTGTGTTTTCTGTGGGTGCTGATGAGCCGCTGCAGAGGGGAGACACCCACCTAAGAACAAGATGCTAGAGGGCTGCCGCTCCGACCCCTACACTTTCTGAGAAGAGGCTTCAAGGGGCATGGATGTAAACAATACCAGTGACCAAAGTGCTGATCTGAGCTTACAGCTATAGGTGAATGGAAGGAGAAAAGAGACAGTGTATATATATATTTTCCTTATGTAATATTATTTTTAAATTGACATAATCTAGAATTTATTTCATGCCTAATTTGGTCAAAGAAACATAGGGGCTGCTTCTCCTGCAGTTGTAAACTAATAAGATCTTGAACTAAATGCACCAGAAATTGCATTTACAAATGAGGGTTTTCCCTTTTAAAATCAGTCACCTTGGAAAGCTATGTAGTTCTTCGTTGCATTCTCATAGCTTATTTTACTTACCATACTTTGAACTTGATGTGAATCCCTAGCCCCTAATCCAGTGCTGGCCCTCAAGCAGGAAGAGCCACACAACAGGTATCGGGATGCCAAAAGACCTGAGGCTTAAATCCCAGCTCTGTTGCCTAGCAATGTGAATGTGATCATATTTTCTAAGGCTCAGTTTCCTCAAATGTAAAACGGGAATAATAATTGTCCATACCTCATGGGGTTGAGGTGACAATTATATGAAAACTAGAAGCCCGATGCACGGAATTCAGGCAAGAGTAGGCCTTCCTTCCCCATCTGCTGGCATCGGCTTCCCTCTGGCACCCGGGACCCAGGCTTCCCTCACAGCCCCGGCTTTGGAAGGACGTCCAGTATCATTAGCATATCATGATTTTATTATCATACATAGAGCACATAAACTGCTTATGCACTCAATAAGGGTTGGATACTACTATAATAGATATTCAATTGAAATATAATTATTCCAGTTATAATGCCTTTATAAATAAATTGTTAGGACTCTTCTTCTGGAAAAATCTGGACTTCCTAACTCCTATTCTTCCAAACCACCCTAACATGGATTTTTGCTGGGATTTGATATATACAGACACCTGGAAATCAGTTCAGTCTAAATCCAGTGTCTCTGGACTTCTTGACTGTTAGCTTTAAGTCTTATTCTCTGATTTTCCTTTGTAACCATGGGATCTTTCCCAGTGGTGGCACTTAACTCCAGTAAATATTTATTTAATGAGTAAACCATGTATTGAATAAATCATGGAATGAATAAAGTAGGTGCACAAGCTGAATAATCAAAAGCAACTTACTCAGCGTGTTCACCCAATTTGGCTCCGGGGTTATATTAGAATGCTCTCAGAGTTGGGCGATGAAACCCTGTGTGACTTGAATGTAGGAAAAATTTTTTCTAGGTTTCTTTCGATGCTGCTCTATTGACATTGTTCATGCTTTCTGGCTTCCCATCACACTTTGAACACTTTTCCTCTGTGTATTCGTTTCTTATTGCTGCTGTGACATATTATTACAAACGTATTGGCTTTAAACAACACACATTTATTATCTTCATAATTCTGGGGTTCAGAAGTCTGAAATGAGTCTTAGGGGGCTACGATCAAGGTGTCCCCAGGCCTGTGTTCCCTCTTGAGATTCTAGGGGAGAATCCTTACCTTGCCCTTTTTAGCTACTAGAGAACTTCTGCATTGCTTAATTCACAGGCCTATCATTCCATCCTCAAAGAACATCACTTCAGCCTCTGCTTCTGACCTCTACTTTCTCTGGTTCTTATCTTCCTCTTATAAGGATCCTTTTGATTATATTGGGCCTACCTGGATAATCCAATATAATCTCCTATCTCAAAACCCTTAATTTAATCACACCTGCAAAGTCCCTTTTAACATATTCACAGAATATTAATATTAGGACATGGGCATTTTAGGGGGGCATTATTCGGCCACCCCACTATGTTTGGAGTATTACTTCCTGCCTTTTGCGTTCAATCCCACCCAGGCAGAACCCTGAACTCGACTTTTCAGAGGGCACAGAACGTGGCTGAAATTGGCCAACCTCACACGCCTGAGATTTCAGTTCTGAGTGAACAACATGAGGAAGTAAGTAGGTCCTGATGTGGAATCCGTGTTCTGGTAAGTTTGGAGGAGAACTGCCCAGCTTTCTGGACACCAGTGGTATCTAGTGACCTGTCCACAGCAGTATTGGTATTCGGCGGTCTCTCCTCAGCAGAGGCAGAAGAAGGGGTCTTCTCTAGACCAATCCCACAGCACATTCTTATAAGCGCAGTCTTCAACTTGGGTTCCTTGGCCCACCTGCAGATGCAGTAAGCATCCCCCAATGCTTTAATGGATTTCTTCTCTAAGGACACTGGTCTTGAAGGGGTTCTGTTATATATAACTAAGGACTCCAGTGGACATAATATCCTGACCTGGGTAGTAAGAAAAGCCTGCATAGAGGCTGATGGGGTGCTCCTAGACAGTCAGAACAACCAGTACTATTTTGGGGTACCTTTTAGGTGCCAAGTGCTTCGTAAAAAGGCCCTGAAGAGATGCAGTTTGCTGGTCATCATTCAAACTAGGGGTTGGTAAGCTGCAGCATCCTTTGTAATAGCAGGTGTGAAGAGAAGGAGGAGGAGAAAAAGAGACACCCTATGTGGCTCTCCTTTCACTTTGATTTTTGCTTTCTGCTCAATCCGAGCAAACCAGGGTAGATATAATGTTGTTTGTGAAGGACTAGGAAGAGAGACTTTGATTATTGATGCTGGTCAGCAAGGGCGTACCCCTCGGGGTTTTTCAAAGCACTTTACTGCCATTAGTTGCTTATATTAAATAAATAGTCTTGAAATATCCATTAGTTTAGAAAGCAAAAGGACATCTGGCTCAAGACTTCTTCCTCCCACTGCCATCTCTCCCCCTCTGCATTAGCTACAGCTTGTTCACCCACAGCTCTCTGTAGGGTAGGATGATTTTTCAAACTAATGTTTTTCAATTGCTCTTTGTGTTGTGCCTTTTGCTTGCTGTTAGGAGTTCAAATCCTGACTGGCAATTAGTAAGCATGGACCAGTCGCTTAACCTCTCTGAGATTCCTTTTTCTATAAAATGTTGCTACTTCATCCCCAAACAGGCTTGTAGAGAAAACTGAGTAAGTGCATGGAATGATCATGCTCTGGGTTCAGATATACTATCAGGGTTCAAATCTTAGGTTATATCTTATCAGCTATGTACCCTTCACAAGGTTTACCTGGGTGTCTCTGCCTCTTCTTAATAAAATGGGAGATGATAGGAATTCCCTTATAAGGTTAAACAATTAAATAAGATAATAAATAGAGAGCTCTTGGCATAGTACCTGTCAGCTACTAATATTACAAACAGTTAAGTGGCTGTTTAGAGTGAATTAAGAATTATCAAATGAAATAATAAAATCATTTTCCCACATTCCCACAGCCACTCTTCTTTAACAGTCTCTAGCGATCCAAAATGCTCAAGAAACAAACATTTAAAAGCCGCTACTATTGACTGAGATCATATCTTTGGTTGCCTGAATTCAAGGATGCGAGAACAAATTGTTAACAGTGGGGAATTGCAACACACCCCACCATTCTGTTGACATTGTTCCTGTAAGTGCTGATTCTGACTAATATGTAGCTTATAGGTAAACAGCATGCTTGTATAAGATTTCTAGGAACTAACTTTAGAGGATACAAACTCCGACCTTCAGTCATCCCAGGTCTAGGAGATCTGCAGACCTTCAACTATAGAACCAGGATGACGCACACCAGACAATCACTTGAACAGTTTCAAGATTATTATTGAAATGGGACCGTATTGCTGAAACCAGTTTGGCTCAGTGGATAGAGCATCGGCCTGGGGACTGAAAGGTCCCGAGTTCAATTCCGGTCAAGGGCATGTATCTTGGTTGCGGGCACATCCCCAGTAGGGGGTGTGCAAGAGGCAGCTGATCAATGATTCTCTCATTGATGCTTGTAACTCTCTATCCCTCTCTCTTCATCTCTAAAAAATCAATAAAATATATATTTTTTAAATGAAACGGGACCGTATTGGCCTGCACATAGAGGACTTTTCAACCCCTTCCAATTGATTTGTTTGTTCTGCTTTCTTTCTGCCTCCTTATAAAAACCTCTGCCTGCACTGAGATAGGGAGATAGACTTTGGACAAGAGTCCCCCATCTTTTCAGGTTGCCTGCAGGTGAATAAACCTCTTTCCTTCTTTCACCAGCACCTGTCTCATAAGTTTGACTTTCGAGGTGGCAGGCAGTCGAGCCTTGGATTTCAGTTTCAAAATGACTATGCAGAGCCCAGAGAAATTAAAGGGATGATGGAAATGTTCTGCATCTTGATGGTGGTGGTGGTCGTGGTGGTGGTGGTGGTGGTTACATGACTGTATTCTTTTCCCAAACTCATTAAACAGTAGTTTTAAAATGAGTGCATTTTATATACATTATAGTTCAATAAATTGATTTTAATTATATGCACTCTCAAGCTGGGGTTAGCAAATATATTGTTTTTGTGAAGAACCAGCGAGTAAATATTTTAGGCTTTGCCAGCCAGAGGCTCAGTGAAGACAACACAATGTCAGCTGTTGTAATGTGAATACAGCCAATGGAAAATACATAAATGAATGGATGTGGCTGTGTTTCAATAAAACATTATGTATGGGCCAAAATTTGGTTTCATAGAATTTGCATGTGTTATGAAATATTCTTCTGTGGAGTTCTTTCCCCCATTTAAAAATGTAAAAAATCATGCTTAGCTCCCAGCCTTGGCCTTATAAAAACAATCTGCTTGCCAAGCCCTGCTCTGGGGTCCAAAAGAGCCTCCGTGAAGCAGCATTCTGAAATCTGCTTTAGGGGCTTCTCACCGCAAATGCCATGCCTACGAGAGCTGGAAATCAGCCCCTGCGAGTCCCGCGGGGTCCATGACACACCCCATGTCCACTGTGGCCAGGGGAAGCTACTGCCTCTCGACTTCCATTTCCTCATCTGTCCAGGGTGGCCGGCAACCATCTCCCAGAGCTCTGCGGTGCTTCTCCGCCTTGCTCCCTGGGAAGAAGCGTATCCAAGTGCAGAAACCGATCATGGCTCCCGTTATGTGTCTGGCCTGTCTCAATCACCGGGGGGAAAGGTTTGATTTTTCAGGCTGTCATTCCTAAAATTGCTTGTCTTTCCAGGTGACGTTCTTATTTCTGAATGTGGTCTGACCTTCATATTCCCAGACGCAGAGGTTATGTTTTCAAAGGGCTGGCAGCAGAACTGTTCTCTCAGAAAGCTTGCTCGTTCCCTGCCAAGCAGCCGTCCCAGCACAAATCATCCCTTAGGGGAGGGTGGCTCCTCCAGAATGTTGTCTGGGCAAGGCCAGAGCTATGCCAAGCTCCCGGCAGTGAAGGGAGCTTTAGAAATCCAAACCAGCACAAACGAAGGCTTCTTTTTCGGTTTCTGACAGTGAGAGGTGCATAAGGAACCCCCTTTGGGCTGGTAAAAACTGGCAAGATAGCCACAAAAGTCAAGGTAATTCTGAAATTCTTAAATCCTTGATGCTTAAAAACACTTTTTTTAAAAAAATAATCATCACCTGAGGATATATTTTCCATTAATTTTAAGACAGAGTGGAAGAGGGGGGAAGGCACACAGAGAGAAACATGGGTTGGTTGCCGCTTGCATGCCTTTCCACTGGGCCATGATGGAACCTGCAATTGAGGTACATGCCCTTGACCAGGAATCGAACCCGCTACCCTTTGGTCTGCTGGACGATGTTCTCACCCACTGAGAAAAGCTGGCCAGGGTTAAGAACACTTAGAAATATTTCACCTAAAATTTAGACAATCTTCCATTGAAGAAATGAATTAGCATAGGAACGCAGTTTATCACTCTACCTTGTGGAAGCATCCAAATAGATCATTTGCATTAAGGATTGCAAAATTTTCCTGTAAAGGCCCAGACAGTAAATATTTTAAGCATTTCAGGCAATTTTGTCTCTGTTGCAGCTAGTCAACTCTGTCGCTGTGGCACAGAAGCAGCCATAGACAATATATAAATGAATGAATTTGACTGGGTTCCAAAAAACTGTGTTTACAAAACGAGGTAGCTGGCTTGATTGGGCTGAGCCTTGACCTGAGATGCTATAGTATCTCTAAGAGGGGGTAGGTGGGTTAAGGAATAGGAAACAACTTAAATTAATGAATACTGCTTAGAATATCTGCAGTGAATCTTGTAATTATCATTATAAATTGTAGAGTAAGACCCAACCAATCGTGATTTTGTGCTAAGAATGGGAACAGCGCAGACTAGATGAATCTTGATCACAGTGAGTTTTCCATCTGATGGAAAAAGGAAGACTGGTCAGTGATAAAAGGCTCTAGAGACAGTAAGAATCCACAGGGTGTAGAGAAGCAAGAGACCCAGGCTAACTGGACTGGTGACCCCAGCATTCACAGAGAAGGAGCCCGCGGGCTGAATTTGTGAGGTGGGTGTGACCCAGGAGGGTGAAGGCCAGGTGGAGAAACACAACACGAACAAAGGCACAGGTACGTATGTGCAAGGTGTTCACAGAAGAGTGAGTTGGCAAATTGGAGCCAAGTCAAAAAGGTGCTTCTGGGATATCATAGAGGACTTGAACAAACCAGTGATGACGGTGTGAACTCTTTTTGTAGAGTCAGAAGGAGGCATTGAAGGTTTCTGAGATTCTAGGACAATGTGCCCTACAAAAGCAAGCAACTCAGAGGATGCTCATCCTTTACAAATAGGATGTGGCTGGCTGCATCTCACATGTTATGAATATAGTGTTATGGGTGGGTCACATTTATTAAGCTACCATTGTCTGCCTGACAATATCATACCAAGTGCCTTACTTTCACATGTCATCGAACGCACAAAAAAAATCCCTGAGGTGGTTCTATTTTACCCCTATTTTACAGATTAGAAAACTGAGATGCAGACGTTCACTTGCCCAAAGCCATCCAGAGTGGAAGGGGCAAAGAGTGGGTTTAAACCTACGTCTGCCTCTGTGTAAGCTTTTAATCACTCACATAAATTGCTTCGCAGTATATTTAAACAAATTTCTGTGTTTTAATAGTTAAATTAAGCTTTAAAAAAAATCCTTTCTAAATTGTCTCTTCCAGTGTTTCTTCTACTTAAAAAACCTCCAATACTATGATTACATTTCTTATCTTTCTTTTCTTCCTACTAATTATTTTTTTTCAAGAGCAACATTTTCATAATTAAAGATTTAGAAATTTCAATTCTGTTCAAATTTCATCCAATTTGAGCTCACTAATTTGGCATAAAATTGTGACTTTAATCAATGCCATACCTATCCATCTATGTGTGTAATTATTTTCACACTGTTTTTGTCTGTATTTTAGGTGGGCCTTGCTTTTCTGCACACAAACCATATATTTATCTCCCAGGACTTTTTGTCTAAACAGAATAGGGGGATGCAATGTCAAATAAACAAAAACGCGGGCCAACAAAAACCTAGAGGGAGCAAACTGTTAACAACAGCTGCATTCAGGTTATGTGATTCCTTTTTTTCTCTCAATTACTTTAAATTGGGTTATAATAGCATTATAATTTTTTAATGTAATCACGTGAAAATGCTCGCCTTTAAAAAAGACCGTGAAACAAGGCACTGGGATCAAATCTAATAAGCAACGAATAAAAGAATTCCCTAATGCAGAAGGTGACTGTGTTCCCGCAAGTTCCATGGCTCCTGGTGACATGAACTTAGAGCTATTAGGTCTCATTAACTCCCTGGGATCTAATATCAGGCTAGCTGGGGTGGGTCTATCTTCCGCTTCTTTCTACTCAATCAATTTCAGAGAAACAGGAGAAGGGGTTAGGTGGATTAGTCACAACAGGCCATTAATCTCTGCATTCTCCCTGGTAATCCAGCCTCCGCTGATGTGATTGGGGGAGGGAAATCCGATAAAAACACCGAACACTCAGAAAAGCTCCAAAGCTGGCTCCCTGGAGACCAATACACTTAGGACACAGTTTGCTTGTCTTTACTTAACATCAATACATACAGCATTTGTCATCTGTGCTGTTTCTTGCTGGTTTTCCTTTTATGTCTTTTGCTGAAGTCCTCAGATCAGATGTATTTGAAAGGGAATCATGTTGCAATCTCAGGAATAGCCTAGCATTTAATTATCATTTAAAAAAATCATTCTCTCAAGCGAATATGAAACATAAATCAAAACTATCTTTTCATGTTGAGAATTTGTTAAAAAAAGAAACATGAGTAAGGTTGACATGTGTATAAATCAGTGCTTTGGGGAAGCTGGCAAGACTGAATAATGAAAAAAAAATAGAGTAACCAAATTCCTGTAAAAAACAAGCAAGTGGCTGTCTTAAAACATGTACTAGTAAATATTATAGCTTTACCATAAATGAATTGGGTCATAATGCCTCATTCCTCTATTGTTCTGAACAATAAACCATCATTTACTAAAGTTTATCAACCAGGGAAAACACTAAGTGAATCAGGGTTTTGTTTATGCCACCATTGTCAGAGTCAAGTTCTTACCGGGTCACGTGAGACCATGCACCTATATCAGAGGCCTTGATTAAGTCTAAACCGCAGCTGTAAAATGAAATTATGTGGCATTACTTTTTTTTAATTATTAAAAAGTGTGGGCCAGACCCAGGAAATTGACTCTGAAGATGGTTTTATGAAAAAGACACGATTGTCTTCTTTCTTATTACCTTTAAAATATTCCCCAGACATCGCTATCTTCCCCCAGTGAATGAGATTCAACCAACCTCAAATGATGATGTGTTATGTGCAGGCATTGTGCTAAACACCAGCCCATGAATTGGCTCATTTAACCCCCATGTTTTACATGAGACTGCCGAGTTCCTCCTTAATTTTGCCCAACACGTCTTTTGTTCTTTTAGCTTCAGTCATAACAATGCAAAACTCACCATTTATCAAATCCATTCTGTGTGCCAAGCACTATATGCTGCATTTCTAAATTTCAGTCTCCCTTGACTCAAAAGACAGATATTATCACCTCCAGTTTATGAGAGGATAGGAAGGATTAGGCATTTTAAGTAACGTCCCAAGGTCACACAACAAGTAACAGTAGCATTGAGATTAAATTCTAAGACTCTAATACACAGACCCCAAGGTTTTCAGTAAATGCTTAATAGGGCAGTCAATGATGACCCCCAAAGTCTTACTAGAGAGCTGCGGACGAGGTCATCACTCCACAAACAGTCTGAGTCTTTCTCTCATCATGCCTTAGCTTATGCTTGCCCATTTCAAAAGTCATTTGCCACTTTTCTGCTCACTCAGTCTTGAAAGTTCATCCTGTTATTTAACCTTACTGCCTCCACACCTTAGCATCAACAGCAAATTTAGATAATTTTTTAAGTCTCTTAACACTATAAAATTGCAAAGGGTTCTAGATATTATTTAATTCAACAACCCTGTTTAGAAGGAGAAAATTGGGCCTGGCCCATGTGGCTCAGTGGTTGAGTGTTCTTGATCTATGAACCAGGAAGTCATGGTTGAATTGCCTGTCAGGGCACATGGCTGGGTTGTGGGCTAGATCTCCACTAGGGGGCGTGCAGGAGGCAGCCAATAGTTGATTCTCTCTCATCACTGTTTCTATCTCTCTCCTCCACTTCCTTCCTCTCTGAAATAAAATAAAAATAAGCTAGCCCCTGAAAATAAATAAATGAAAGGAGAAAACAAGAACCCAGAACAGTGAAATGACTTCCTTCACACCACTGAGCCAGCAGTGGCAAAGCTAACAGTCACTTCAACACGTTCTAACTGGCATCCCAATTATCTTTTCTGCCATCCAGTTTATTCACTCTTCTCTATAAGTTATAGAAATAAACTCTAGAAACAGAAGAAGTCTCAAATGTCTGGACTTAGGAAAATATTTTGCTTGTTCTTGACCTTAGCTTCCTATCTCTGATCTGACTTATTAAACAAAATAACACTGAGAGCCATGTCTTAAAGACAAGCAGAGTCTCCATCAGCCTTGAGAAGCCCAAGTCATTACAAAGACAACATCCCTTCCCTTTAATTCCTTCCCCCTAACCAAGCCCCTTACACACAAATGTATGCGCACGCACTCACACATACACAGCAACCAACAGACAATTACTATAGTAATATGAACAGGCAGTGAGCTTCTATTATGTTATATCACTGAGATTATGAGTTTTCTCTGTAATAGAGTCCAGAATTGCCTGAAGAAACTTAACTAGGAAGCAGCATGGGGGAATCCTTAAGACATAATGAAAAGTTTTCTTTAAAAAGTACAGATTTAAGGTTAAAAATGTTATAATTGCAAACTTAGTAAAAAAAATAGTTTGTTTTCCCAGATTTTCTTGAACACTGTTGTTATAGCATTGTTAGCATTAAAATGAATTCAATGGCTCATCATTCATGTTTGTAACACTAAACACTTGCAAATACTGTCTCTGGCCTGCAAGAAGCTCTGACCAATGAGGACTGTTTCACTTGAACACAATGATTGGCCTCAAAGTCAAATGCATAAACAAAACTCTTATTCGTTAATTTGTTCAAACCATCTTGCCTTTAGAGGTGGCACATTACCTGGCTTATTCAAACTCTAATTTCAGCAGCTCTAAAGTAAGAAGGAGAGAAGGGATCAGCACCAAGTTTTACACTTAAAATTGCACAGGACTCTCATTTGGCAGCACCAAATGAAAAGGCCACAAAGAGCTTTACCACAGTAGAAAAACAGGATAGAACTTGTCACGGACACAAAAATAATGACTTCATCACTTTATATTTCATTCTACAGGGATTTGAGCCACGGCGACTTAAAGCTGGTATCATGAAGGTGCATTATAGGACTTAGAGAGTGACATACCATTATTCACACACAGGCCACACAATAGAAAGGCGTTACTCACAGGTGCCTCACCTTTAACCATCAGTATAATCTCCATACACCTGCTAAGAGGTTAATAACAGGAGCCTTTGTTCTGTGACTTCCCCCTCTGTAATTATATTAAGAAGCAAACAAACATCAAGCCACCCAATTGACCATTTCCTCACAGCTGTTAAGATCAACTGGACAGAATGCACAGATATTACGGGCAGCATGCACAGCCAAGAGCTGCCAACGCACTATGTTCTTTCCATTTCTATGTGCCTGGCTCTCCTCCCTGGTAAGAACTAGTAGAGCTACCCCACAGTTATGTTACAAACAGCTGGAGGGTGAAGCAGTTCTCAGACACAACACTGAAACACCTTGGAGACCAGAGCTGCCCCTGGATTGCTTGTGCACCAAGATGAAAGAGTGCGGTAGGCTTTCCCCTCAGGCCCGTTAGTCTAGCTCAACACTTAACCAAGGAGCAGTGAGCTTTCTCCTGTGCTGGTTTTCCCCAAGGTAGATACCAATGTGAAAACACCTTATCCTAAGCAATCTCCTTTAATAGGAACCGAGATGACATGGGGAAAAGAACAAGGATGCATCCACCGATTCTCAATCATCCTAGTTCAAGGCTTTTAGTATGGCATCATAGAACACAAAGTTGCTGAAATACATTTTAAAACAACTGGTTAAGTGCCCCCAAATAACACTGGTTGGCCAAATGAAGATAGGAATTGAGTCTGAGAAGGAAATAGAAAACCATCGAATATGTTGCTCCCCGGGAAGGTTTCAGTTCTGAGACTTCACGTGCTCAAAGACCCCCATGCAGCAGAAGCAAGAGGGCAGCTAACAGAGAGGTTTTCATCCACACTCCCTCCTAGTCTCAGATCTTATCTCCCAGTCTCCTGCTAAGGAAGGAAAGTCATTCTAAATCACTCCTTGTCATTCATTTACGTAGTAATTCAATCATTCATTCTTGAGCATCTACTGAATGCTAGGTACTGGGCTGGGCAATGGGAAAAGACACCAATATGTGTGTATCACTAAATATACATCCTATGAGGGCAAAGATCATGGTTGTTTTACTTCCTACAGTTTAGCTTCTGCCTGGCCATTGCCTCAATCATGGGAGGCATTCAATAGCATTTTGGGGATTAATGAGCCCATACATTAAACCCGTTGTGGATGGGAGAGAAGCCATCTGTAGATATGTACCTTTATTAGTTCAAGAATCCAATGCAATTATTTACTTTCCTTCCCATCTCATGGAGGAGAAATGGCCTTTGCCCATTCAGTAGGTGCTGCTGTTAAAACCGCTTTTCTTGAGGATGAAAGGTAAGTCTGTTTCTGGTAGAAGAGGGGAGCACAGAAAAATGGGAATATGCTGTTTCATATCTTTCAGTGAAAGGGTTGGTTCCAACTTTGGCATTGCTGCCAACTGCGCTATGAAGCCAGCAGGACTTGGCTTTGGAAAACTCACCTGAAAGTCACAGGCTGCATTTCCTATCCCAGCCCCTTCAGCCCCTGGGCATGAAGGATTGGAGGAAGCTAAAGATGAGTAAATAAGATGGGATCTTATGTACTTTTTCTCCATGATTATGACAAAGGCCCCGCCTCTCCCTGGTCCTCTCTCCTCTGCCATCCTGATGGCACCTTCATGTGAATGCAACCCAACCCAGACACTGGCTGGCCCATTACCAGTCCAATCTCGCTAAGAGGCAGTAATGATTGCTTTGTTACAAAGGCAATTCCATACCATTTCTTGCCATCCAAGGCTCCCCACCACAGCCCCTGCTAGAAATCCTTTAAAGTTTTGTTTAAGTTTACATGAGATGAAAACTGCAAAAAGCTGTGGGAGAGATTCAATGATCCAGCAGAATGAGATGATAATTGACACATTGCAAAATCTAGCGCCAACCAATGGGGTCTCAGCTCCTTTTCCTAGGGCGAGAAGAGGTCAATTCTGTCATATGTATCTGGGTTACTCCAAAGCTTCTGAGAAGCCACCTGGAACTAGAGGGGACTCTGGAAAATACCTAGTGATTTGGGCCAAATGGAGCACAGCTGGACCAGAGCCAAAAGCTTTAACCCTGACTGTTCTGTTCCTAACAAAGAAAAAAGGATAAACTAGACTTACCCCTTGGGTCTTAAAAGGATGGCTTCCCTACACAAAGAGGCAAAAGGGTGGTTTTTACTGAGTACGATTAGATGTAAGGTATTACTCTTATTGGGATCACATTCCATAAATGTTCAACCTCCTCCATCACACTCCACTCCAGTAGTTGCCATATTGACCTCTTGACAGTCCCCTACATTCATCATGTCCTATCTGATCTCCCTGTCTTTGCAAATGTTGTTTCCTATGATCATCCCTCTCCAATCACACTCCTCCTGGTCAATCAGCCAAAATCTTCCAAGCCCAGACTTTAATGTCCTCCCAGGGTCCCATTCTAACCCCCATTCTAAACCCCATCCTAACTAACTCTACTTACTCTCCTTCCTCTACTCTTCCCACCTCCAGAATAAGTCAGATGTCCCTTTTCTGTGCTACTCAAACACTGTCTGTATGTCCTTTCATTACAATACTTACCTCATTCTAGTGCAACTATCAATATTTTAAAAAGTAGTCTCTTACTAGACTATGAATTCCAGGAGGGAAAGAGCAATGTCTTACTTATTCCTGCTGGATCCCCAGTACCTTCTGCACTCCATACATGTTGAATGGTTAAGTGGACAGAGGGCATACATGTGTTATGCCCTTTATACTAAGGACCAGGTATTATTCTTTTCTGTGATTCTTCAGCCTGGCAATTTGTTGAACACAGAAGAAATAACTTAATAATTCATTTGAATTTATAACAACAGGTTCAAAGTGTCAATAGCAAGCACTCTTATTGATGACCATGATGATAATTTTCTGAGCAGCTCCAATTCACTGAATGACTACTATAAGCCATGCACTGTGACAGGATCTTATATACTTTTTCTCCAATCCTCATTGTACAGCTGGTACAGAGGCTCAGAGAACTTAAAGGTCTTCTCCAACCCCACACAGAGAGTGCATGTAGAAGGCAGGATTCACATGTTGGCCTATCTTAGTAGGAAATCCCATGCTTACTCTCACGTGATATGTGTAATTTGGTCAGTGATTACTGAACTCCAGACGCTATTCCAGGCACTTTAAAAATAGTGTTTTGTTCCTTCTGACTACCCTGTAGGATCAACAACTTCAGGAAGTATAATCTCCATACTACAGAGGAGAAAGGCGGAAGCCTCTTCAAACCTCAGCTATCTACAATCCCAACTAGGATACAACCTATGAAAAGTACAGCAGTAGTTGGAGACATGCCACACAAGATCAAAAGAAATATTAGAATCTCAAACAAATTTTAACCAAGGTCAGTCCATAAGATCAATGCAATGATCCATATAAAAAAATAAAAACCACCAAGAGATTAAATATATTAGGATGTTGCATAGCTTCTCAGTTCAACAGGTCTCTAAGTAAGCTCATCCCAATTTTCCAGCATCTCCCAAAGTGAACCTTTTTTCCCCCCATTAGGGACAGTCCTCACTACATATCTCACACATTCCTATTCCTTTCTCTTTGATAACATAGTCCCCTCCAGTTCTCCTTTCCCAACCAACAAAATCTATCAAAATTCTCCACTTTCCTCTGTTCTGTAGCATTTATGCCCTTTACCAAACCATTAGGTATTATTCTTATTGTTTTATCTCATGATACAGTTTGTGTATTACACTTTGCATTTACTAGTATAAACTACATCTTAACAATTAAGCCTTATCATTATATTTTATGAAGTTAGTAGCCCTACGCATGAATTCGTGCACCAGGAGCTCGCAGGTAGCTCACTGCTGCGCTCCAGTAGCTCTCCCTCTGCTGCCCCATGCTCCTGTAGCTCCTCTCATAGCTTGGATCAACAACTTTGGGAAGTATCATCCCCCCTCCATGCCCCCTTTCATAGCTTGCTGCCCTGCCCCCTCCTGTAGCTAGCTCTCTGCTACCCACTTGTAGACAGTAGCTCCTTGCAGCCCTACTATAGCTCTCTGCCCATTGTCCCACCCTCCTGTAGCTCCCTCCACTCCCTTTACCCCCTCATAACTCACTTCCCTGCTCCCTCCTATAGTTCTCCACTGCCTTCTTGTAGCTGGTTGCCCCACCCTCCTGCTGATCCATGATCCTGTCCTTAGTGCAATGACCATTTGCATATTACACCTTTATTATATAGGATAGAACACTATTGTGTGTCCATATCTCAGTGTTGATTTAAAAACTATATCTTAAGCATGGATCATCCCATAATATTATGAACAGTTCTTTGAAATGGGCAAATCTGAGTTAATTTTACAGATGAGGAAACTGAGATACTTAGGGACTAAGACAGCAGTCAGCAAACTCATTAGTCAACAGAGCCAATATTAACAGTACAACGATTGAAATTTCTTTTGAGATCTAAATTTTTAAAATTTAAACTTCTTCTAATGCCACTTCTTCAAAATAGACTCGCCCAGGCCCTGGTATTTTGTGGAAGAGCCACACTCAAGGGGCCAAAGAGCAGAATGTGGCCCACGAGCTGCAGTGTGCCTACCACTGGGCTAAGAGAATTACCCAAAGTCATCAAGACAACTAAGGAAGACTTAATGAGCAAGTCACGTCTTCTAACTTCCATGCTGCTTCTACAATGGCTTGCTTCCATACACGTTTATGGTGCCTAGCTCTTTTCTTGACTTAAACCCCAGGTCCAAATATGTAGTGCTTAGTTAAGGTGAGAAGTTGAGATGGTAGGCACTGATGATCCAGGGGAGCAAGCCATCCCCAGGAACTTTCTATTTTTCAGGAAGACTCATCGCTGCCAAGAAGAGTCTCATCTATGATGATGGCACCTGTCAGTGACTGGGCTAGGTGGCATCATGTGGGAAACTCGATGTAAAGAAGCCACATTGCCAACAACATCATCAGGTGTAAAGAAGCCATATTGCTAACAAGCACTACCTTGTTCCCAGGCGATGAATTAAACTTTCCAAGCCCCACCTTCATATTGGGCTCCCAGGGGTAAAGGCAGTGCCACTCATGACTAGCACCCACACCTAGCACTGCCAGTCTCATTTGTCTGAGGGACAACACGAAGAGGCATTTCAAAGCTGTTAAGCCAAGGCCTTCTTAAGAGGAGGACTCAAACTTAATTAATAAAATGTGATCGCTGATGATTCTGTTTTTGCTTTTACAGAAGTGGGGGTCAGGGGGAGAAACTAAAGGCTCTGCTCTATCTTGGCCTCACAATCCTGTGCAATGTCAGATTTGTAGGGAAAAAAATATTTACATGACTGCAAGCACACTACTGCTAGCCTCAGACACTGTGCCAGCATCACTGAACACATTATCTCGTTCATCCATATAACAAATGTGTGGGGTATGTACTATTATCCCCTTTCTACGTGTAAAGAAGCTGAAGGGAAACCATTTGAATTTTCAGATAAGGCAAAGAATGGATAACATATTCTTTGCTTAATTAGGGGTTGCTTATCATAAGGTATTGGGGGGCAAACTTGGATAAGAATCTCCTCGGTTTGATTGGCAGACATGTACCACTCAAATGCTACCTTAATCCTCGCTCTAGACTATATAATCCCCCTAATTTCCACTTTCAAACTATCTAAGACTTACATCCACTTAACACAGTTTATTCTTTCCATTGGAAAAAAAAATATATATATATGGAATAACAACATTTAAAAGAAACCTTGAACCAAAACATAATGATATATTGGACTTGGACTCCGCTATACCTGGCTGTGAATCCTCCAGGCTGACCCTCTGTGGGCCTTGGTTGCCTTATATATAAAATGACTCTAAGAATGGATGAGTGAAAACGTGTGCAATATTATGTAATATATGTGAAAGCACCACCTAATTATAGTCGTTATTGCTGTTATTATTATGAATAAGCTGCCTAAATAAAGTTACATATAAGGAAGTAAGATGCATTGAGTAAATTAAATCAGATGGCTATTTTTGGACCAGGAAATTCTCTCCTGGCGCTGCTAAGCATTCATTCTTGCAGATGTGAACTGCTTCTGTAAGGATGGAATGGAGCTCTTGCTGGCATCAGGAAAATCATCTCTCTCTCTCTCTCTCTCTCTCTCACCTCTTTCCCTCCTTCCCTCCCTCCCTCCCTCTCATCTCTTCAGAGATCTTGGCTGCCTTACATTTTCAGTAAGATGAGATCTGAGCCGAAGAAGGAGCCCTAAGAACTCCCAGGCCTGGTATTCCCTCGCCAGCCTAGCTGAGTTGCCCTTAAGTAGCCAGAATTGATAGAATCTCTCAAACTGGGGCCTACATGGTACTCCCTCAGCAGCTAGCTGGCTGAGCCTGGCCAAGCAGACCCCCAGTCCCATTTGTGGCCCGTGGTGACTGCATTCGGGACACCACGCGAGGCATTTTATAAAGAGTGTTTTGTTCCCGACAGTTACCCTGCAGGTTCAACAGCCTTGGGAAGCAGCATCACAGCTTCATCATACAGCAAATGACTAGTGCAGAGCCATCAAACAAGCAGGGCTCTGTATTTTAAGTCTTATGTCTGCATGGGTCCTAGGGAGAAAGCTCCTTGTATATACTTTTAATTTGGGGGTGGGGGTGGGATGGGGGTGAGGGAGGGCAGGCAGCTTTGGTTAACAAAACACTAAGCTACAAAGCACCAGAGTATTCCTGAACGCTGGTGCTACTGACTGAAATCCAGTCAATATACCTAGTACAGGCCAGATCTACTCCCCACATTTTCCTCTTGCAAAATGTTTGCAGTGCAAGACTCTTGCTGGCCTTTCCTAGCCTGGAATTCCTCAGGAATGACTCCAACCTTAGCACTGCATCGATTAGCGATGACCTGGTAACTGTGAGAATTTGGATCCGTTTCCTGGGCAGGTCGGTTCATCCCAAGATGGTGGAGAGGTGTTTTGTTTTAATTTTTTAAAACTCTTTTAAGATTTAGTAGGTTTTATAATGAGGGTTATATTCCTCTGGGTAAAGCTCGGTCATGAGTAAATTAAAACTGCAAATCATGGGAACAGAAATGAAAGACCTACTAAAGGCTCCTGCTACAGTTATTCAACCTTAGTGCATTGCATTCCTGCACTTCTTAAAGCGGCCAGATTGGGGGGAAAAACAAAGCCCCCCCAAACTGTGAGCTGTAATTATGTTCCTAATCAGACCTGTGACATACAGGGACGCCACTGAGTGGGTAGTTCTGCTTATGGAGGGGGAACACCTCCTGGCCCCCTGGAGGAAGAGCCTTTTGAAGTTAATTGCATGGATGTGTAAATACAGAGTCCATAATGGGGCGTCTCTGCCTCAATGTCTTCATAAAGTGCAAATTAGCGCAGATCCTAACTAGGCATTCGCAACGCTAACCTAGTTTTCTGTCTTTAGCTAATAGCTAGCAATTTTGCTCATGCTTTTATCCCCTCGTTACTGAGCAATGACGATTACTCAGTAAACACACGTGAAAGGCCTTGTACTCCAGGGCACCCCTCCTGGGTGGGAAAGGACCTCCTCTTAGTGCATCTATTTGTAGAAGGTAGCTGTGGATGTACCAAACCGAGTTTAGTGTAGGGAGGGCGGTGACAGGTATCCCATTAATGGGAGGCTAAGAACAGATCCTTTCTCAGCTGGGTCTGGGTCTCCGGTGGTGGCCTGGCCAAATGCAGGGGCTGGGGATAAAGGATGCAGGGGGTGGAGTCTCATTGATGTTAACCCTTTGTAAGTTATAAAGGGGCTCAGATGGCTCGCCTCATTTGCAAATTATGTATGATGCTGGAGAGAGGTAGGGGAAGGGTATTTTATAACCAATGAAACATGGAATGAGAGAGAGAGAGAGAAAGAGAGGTTGAAATAGACACGTAGAAGAGAAAGATGCAAAATGTTGGCCTTGGGAGACGCTACCTAGCCTGGAATTCATTCCTGGATATATGACAAATATTACAAACCTTTACAAGTCACCTAAACTGGGAATTTTCCCTCAGATGTAGGATGGGGTAAAAAAGGTCTCACTAGAGAATTTCAGGGCACTGTTTATTATCTTCCAGGCTCACAGTATATCTCTAATTTCTTAGTAAGCTGACCAAGCCCCAAAGGGGATAATTTTGAATAAATATTTCCTATTCCTGCTCTATGAAGAGAACATTGCAACTGAATAACGGTCTTTGGGTCTGGAGATCCAAAGAGCAGGCGGGGGTTTTTACCATCCAGGATCAGAGGGTGGGGGTTGCTGGGCTGAAGGAAGCTGCAGGAAGCATGCCCCTGTCCCCCCGTGATGCCCAAACCTGCCTGCTCTCAGGGGCAGGGTTCCTGCCCTCCCCTTCTGGTGACTTCATGGCCAGTTGGCCGAGTCCCCGATTCTGCAGAGGGAATGCAGGCAGAGGGGAGCGCTGCAAACGGGCCTGACCCCGGGCACCTCCATGGCAGGTGTGCAGGGAAACGGGGTGTCCACCTTCGATGGGAGGAGGCACTACATTGGGAAATACTGCTGATCCTGAGGCTTTCTCCTCACTGCTCCCCTCCGAACCTCCCACTCCCTGCACCAACAAAGACGCCGCTTGGCAATCAGAATCCCTTCCGACACAGAGACGCACAGGTGCAGGCAGGCAGGAGCCCTACCTCATCCCCCTCCACTGCCATGCCATCCGCTGCTATGACCAAAGGCTGGCAGAAGTAGCCTGAGGTCTGGGAGTCTGAGCCAGCACACCCCTGCCACCGGGCATTCCAAAGGACCGCAATTTAGAGTGGCATTGATGATGCTGTGTTTGCTTTTATCCTTTTATCCAGGGGCAGAGGGGACGGGCTAGGATGTTTCAGACCATCGCCGCTGTGCCTGATGGGCTTGGGGGAAGGAACGGAGGGGCTCCACATCCCTCTGGTCCCTGATGAATATCCTCCCCTCCCACATCTTCCCGCAGTCACTTGAAAGTGCTCCCATACCCGGGGCAGGGCTCCGGGTCCATTTTTGCCAGCCAGAACCACCAAGTTTGGTAACTTTGAAAGCCTGGGGGTGGGGGGTGGGGGTTGGTTGCCAAGGCTCAGATTTCGGGCGCCAGAGTTCTCAGCCAGAAAGCCTTGAAAATCAACACCCATCTGCCTCTCCCTTCTCACCCCCCGCCCCTTGTACGTTCCAGAACTCCATCCGGATACTACCCCGGACACACACACACACAAACACACTCAAACATACACACACACACACACACACACACACACCCTTAGGTTCAGAAGGTTTATAATTCAGAAGGCAGCAAACCCCGCAGAGCTGAGCGGGTCTCCGCCACCACCCTCCCCGGACCCACCCACCACCCATCCCACCCCGAGAGAGGCCACCCCAGTACCCTGCACACAACAGCACCCCACAAATCCCACACGCGACCCAGACACCGCCGCGCCAACCCGCCCGCGACTCCTCCCGGCGCGCCCCCCCCCCCCGTATGTACCTGATATGCAGACGATGAAATTGGCTTGAAGAAGAAAAAGCACCTCCCAGACTATTTCCATCCTCCGATTCTCATGCCAAGTGCATCACTCGACGGGAAAACGGGGCGGGGGGCGGGGGGGAGCCCGGCGCGGCACACGCGCGCATCCACACACACGCACACACGTCCGGGCGGGTGTGCTCGCCGCTCCTCGCTCTCCCACCGGACGGCCGGTCCGGGGACAGTCTCACCCCCGCCAAGAATCAATATCGCCGTTGGTCTCGCTCCGGCAAAGATCCCCTCGGGCTTAAGGGATGCGCGCCCCGGGTGTGCTGACACATGTCCGATGATGCCCGGCGGCCCCGGGGGTGTCCCCGCTCAAAGGTCTCCTGTGCTCCGGGTCCGAGCGGCGGCGGCGGAGGGAGCACCGCCAGCGGCAGAGGCGGCGGCAGCCACCTGAAGCCGCCCCCCGCGCCGGGCTGCTCCGTCTGCAGGAACGAGACCCCGATCCTCCTCCGGGCGCCCCAAGAAGGCATAGACGATAGCTCCTCGGCTGGCGGGGGCCCCGGCCGCTCGCTGCTCGCCGGCCGAGCCCGGGCAGTCCGCGCCAAGTTGCCCTCGAAGTCCGCCCCGCTCACCGGGGCATGGTCCGAGGGCGGCTGCCGCTCCGCTTCGGGGCCGGTCCTCTCCTCCTGCTTCGGGCGGGGGGCGGAGGGAGGAGCAGACGCAGCCGACGGGAGGCGGCGAGAGAGAGAGAGAGAGGGAGGAGGCAGGGATTAGTGCCCGAACCCGCCGCCAGCTCCCAGCTCCCGGTTCCCAGGTCCGCGCGCGGCGAGCCCGACCCCAGCGGCGCGTCCCGGGCGCCGAGCGCGCACCGCGGGGAGCGAGCGGGGGACCCGGGCGCGTCGGGGGCCCGCGGGCTCCGCACGCCGCGCGCGCGCTTTCCGTGCCGCTGCCCGTTTCCCGGGGCTCCCCGAACCCCGGCTCCCCGAACCCCGGCTCCCCGCGCCCGCCGCTAGCGCCGCCGCCGCCGCCGAGGTTTCCGCACTGCAACTGCAGGGGTCGTTATTTCCTCGCCTACGGATCCCGACGCTGCCTGGCGAGGCGGGGAGGGGAGGGGAGGGGAGCAGGTGGGGGCGAGAGGAGGAGGGAGGGAGGGAGGGGGTGAGGGGGAGCCTCCGACCAGGTGAGCAGCCTCCCCGCCACCGGGAGACCCTGCGGTCCAGGGGCCCGCCGCCCCCGGGGGCGCAGGCGGGAGGCGGGGTGCGGAGGGGAGGCTCCCCGCGGCCATGGGGAGGACGGGGCGCCGGGAGTCGGGGCCACCGCGGCGGCGGCCGCCCGGGCCCGAGCCCCGCTCCGGCTCAGACTCCGCCCCGCTCGCCTCGGTCGCCCTCCGAGATTTGGGGAGTTTCTCTTCTCCTTAAAGAGAACTTCGAGCCCCCCTTCTCCCTCTCCCCCGCTTGGGCACGGGAGCCCCGGGAGGGACTCATCCTGGAAGTGCCTCTGCAGTGGAATATTGGGGGAATTTTTCTCTTTTTTTTTCATAATTCCTCCCTTACCCCTTCCTCTTCCCGCACCCCCCCCCCCCCCGCTTCCCGTTCCTCTCCTGCCCTTTCCTCCCCCCTCCTCCTTTCCGCTCCAGGGCCGGGACACGACTTACCCCCGAGTTCTCTCTGCAGCTTCCCAGAGCAGGTGCAACTCCTGCCTGCAGGTCCTCCCTCCCTCCGTCCCTCCCCCGGAAAGGAGGAAAATCTGTCCAACTCCGGCTGCCCGCAGCGCCGCGGCCACCGGCGCCTCTGCCCGGCTCCGGGAGGATCCCGGGACTCAGGACGCCCCGGGCTTTGGGGGAACGGGCTTCCCTTCTCTGCGTTCAATCGCTTTCTCTCGGGGAAGCTCGTGTGCTCTGGGGGCCGTGCTGGGGTCCCGGCAGACTCTCCGCCCCGACCCTCGGCCGCTTCCTTCCGGGGAAGACCTTCCCACCGAACCCGCGGGCGGGCGCGCACTCCCGCCCGGCGCGCGGCCGGCGCAGGCCCCGGGGAGGTGGGAGCGGCCGCGGCGCCACCCGCCGCCCGGGCCCCCGGGGAGGAGCGCGGGGTCGGCGGGTCTCCGGACCGCAGGCTGCCCGAGGCCAGGGGAGCACTGGCGCCTGCTCAGCCGCTCGCCAGGTGGATGCGAGGGGACTGGAAAGAAACCCTGCGCCGGGGACTGTGCGCCCCAGAAGAGGGCTGGGGGGGGGGGGGAAGGGGGAGAAAGGGAAATCAATGGCAGCGGACGTCTCTCCCCTCTCCCGCTGCTGCAGGGGGTGGAGAAAGCCCCCGACCTACCTCTTGGGGAGCAACTGAAGCGGAGGAGGAGGCAGGGTAGGGGAATCCCTGGGAAGATCTCTGATTTCTGGGCGCGCTCGTCCGGAATGCAAACTGTGACGTTTTGGAGATTTTTTTGCACAAGCGCGGATGGACACACACGCGCACACACACACACACACACACACACACACACACACACCGCAGCGCACACGCACACCCCACTGGGGATTTTTTGCACATTTTTATTTTCCATGTTTAGAAGCCTTGGCAGTGTGAGTCTTGGTCTGCTAGCAGGATCCAAGGATCCAAAGGGTGGATGAGTGGAAAGGTAGCGGGAGGAGGGAAGAGGGGACCGTTCATCCGCCCCGAGGCAGCTTAGCGAGTCTCCCTGGCTGTGTGGCCTCGGACGGTGCGGTGTGGGAGGGAGCACCGGAGTCACACTGCAGCGCTCCAGGGATCACTGAACGGACGCCAGCTGCCGGGAGTCTGGCTGTCCTTGGGCTGAGTGGCGGGAGGCGGTGGGGGTGGAGGGGATGTGGGAGGGAGCCGAGGTAACAGCAGGAGCTTCCTAGTTCCTAGGCTGGGCTCACTCTGGGAGACAGGGCTGCTTGGTCCTGCAGCCTCCAGAGATTCTGGAAAAGAACCCCTGGCAGACTTTGCCTACTGTTTCAGAAGGAGGGGTGGCCCAGGGATTTGCTCCCTGAGGGGACAGCCAAGGATCACTGCAGGTGATCAAGGCATTAAAAATCTGGGCCCAGATGAAGAGAGCCCAGGATTCTTATTTCCAGAGCTCCAGGCTCAGCAGGAAAGATATTGAGACCTCGGAACATTAAAAGCATCTCAGGTAGTGAGAACGAGCCCATTTGGGAAACATGGGGGGGGGGTCGCAGAGGGGCTGATTGTCCCGGATCCTTGCAAGCCCACTGCAGGAAAGGACTGTTCTGAAGAGAGAAAAAAGAGCAGTTTGCCAAAGATGCACGGATTCCATCCTAGGGAGGGGCTGACCCAAGGACAGTGACCTGCCTTCTGCATTTGGGAGCCCAATGTTTGGCTAGAGAGAAAGACCTCTCTGGAAGCAGAAGCAGGGTGCCTGGATTGTTATACCACGACCTATTTATTTATTAATGGATTATGCAAATATCAAGGGCGTGCCTGATATGTGTCAAGCCCTGTAGCGAGATGCTGGAGTTTTGTAATTGAAAATCCATAATCCTTGTTTTCAAAAAGCCTAAAGACCATATTCTCTCCATTTGCTTTAAGAGCTAAAGCCAGTAAAAAAAATACTTTCCCCTTTCAGTAGCTCACCTTCAAGCCCTCTCAGAAATATTTAGTCCATTTATCTGCTGCCAAGTACTTCTACTTAAAAAAAACAACATACAAAAATAAACAAAAAACATCAATTCATGATAGTATTTAAGTAAAAATAATTGCATGCATTGTTTTCTTTGTACATATTGCCAAATCCTTTATGTGAATTGCCTTATTTAATCATCAGAACATCCATATAAGAGAAATATTATTACTTCCATTTTACAGATGATAATACAGAGGCCCAGAAAAGCTATTTGCGGTCTCATGGCTGCTAATTCGTAGTGTAGAAACCACAGCGAGGGCATTCCACACTCAGAGGCCATGCTACCCCATCTCCCCTCATGCTCTGTGAAATTAAAAGTATCATCTGGGGAGGTCCTTTTGTGCTTCGGTAGAACCAGAATCCACACACGTCACAGCTAGACTTCAGTTAAAGGCAGGATGAATTGTAACCACAGAACATGCAACTTATACCTTAACTACAGTAGACATGGGAGAAAGACAAGATCACTGGGGATTAGAAGTAATCACAGGCATTCCTAATGAAAATCTGAGTGCCTACTAAGTGCCAATTCTCTCCTTGAAACACAGCACTGAACACAACAGTCCCTCAACATTAACTTTCTACATTAGCATGTTCTTATCTAGAACCTGATGCTATACCTTTCTTCTTTTCATTACAGTGAATCTCTCTCTCAAACATCCAACTTCGCTGAAACCGGTTTTGGCTCAGTGGATAGGTCCCGGGTTCCCTTCAGGTCAAGGTTGCGGGCACATCCCCAAAAGGGAGTGTGTAGGAGGCAGCTGATTGGTGTTTCTCTCTCATCATTGTTTCTAGCTCTCTCTCTTCCTCTCTGTAAAAAAATCAATAAAATATATTTTAAAAACACAAAAACATCCAGCTTCTTCCTGAACTCAAGATTTTACAAATGGGACACTTGTTTACAATAGATAAACTGCAGGCACTTTTTTTTTTTGTTTTAATATATTTTATTGATTTTTACACAGAGAGGGATAGATAGTTAGAAACGTCCATGAGAGAGAAACATCAACCAGCTGCCTCTTGCACACCCCCCACTCGGGATGTGCCCGCAACCAAGGTACATGCCCTTGACCGGAATCGAACCCTGGACCTTTCAGTCCGCAGGCCAACGCTCTATCCACTGAGCCAAACCAGTTTCGAAACTGCAGGCACTTTGTAAGTGGCTGCTGAAAAAATGAATAGGTTTACTTGCTTGCTTATTTAAATAACTACAATCTTTTGATATGTGGTACATGTCAAGTAGTATATTTCAAGTGCACATTAATATAATTTCAGAACAGATCTACTCTAAGTCCCTTAATTTCCAGGAGAGAAGATGGAGGATTAAGGTGAGTTTAAGTGATATGTCCAAGTTCAAATACAGACAGAAGTAGAGGCAGAGGCAGAATTTGATTCCAGCCTTCCTAATTATTTATTTTAAAACCTTTGCTGGTTCCCACACTGGCCCCTGTACATGGAGAGCATGAAGCAATCTAGCAACGAGGAAGACTGCTCTAGAGTAGTGGACGGCCATTTTAATAAGCAAGGGAACTTGCATATGAACTTGGGTGGTCACAAGAGGAGTAGATCACCGCATCTAACTGCCAGGTCCTGAAACGAAATTACTGGGTTCAGTAATATACTAGTATATCATCCAGACGGTCTCAAAAACATCTTCCTCTCTCTCAAGGCTTGTCCTTAAAGTGAATCCTAGGCTGAGGCTGGTGGGCAGAACTTACATTCCAAGGAGGTGGAGTGATTGAGGAAACTGACTTCCTAGATCCTGTTCCTGGGTCAACCAGTTGTCTCATCCTCTCCATGACCTACCTCCTCCAACTGCCTTCCAACTCTGTCATTCTTTTTAAAAAAATATATTTTATTGATATTTTACAGAGAGGAAGGGAGAGAGATAGAGAGCTAGAAACGTCAATGAGAGAGAATCATCTACCAGCTGCCTCTTGCACACCCCCTACCGGGGATGTGCCCACAACCAATGTACACGCCCTTTGACCAGAATCGAACCCGGGACCTTTCAGTCTGCAGACTGATGCTCTACCACTGAGTCAAACCGGTTTTGGCCCATCTCTGTCATTCTTTTGTTGTTGTTACTGAGTAACACATTGCAACAGCTAAACACAGAAAACATGTTATCTAAATCCATACAAATTAGTGGAAGATGTTTTCCCAGATTTTTTTTTTTTTTTGCTTTCTATCCAATTCACTTTCATCTTAATCCTACCATTTGTGTGTGTGTGCCCTCTGTTTGTGTGTGTGTGTGTGTGTGTGTGTGTGTGTGTGTATTGTGGTTTTGTGGTATAGATTTCTTCTATATTAAATCTTCCTCAGAGAAGTTTTGTATGAGCAAGAATCTTACACCAGCTGCAGTACCTTCGGGTAGCAGTTATAGATCAATATAGTGGATTTTAGCTTCATAATGGTTCTCCAGTTTAAAGAAAGGCTTTAATTAGGACAACAGCCTGCTCCCATCTCAGCCTGTATAATTTCGGAGTTAGCAACTAATGCATTAGGTTTTTAAATTATTTGCCAGGAATTTTGTTCACATCACCTCCTCAATGATTAGCATTAAAATTACGAGTATTAAGTCTTACTTTTTCTTTTGCCCCTGAAAAACACATCCTGGTTGACTATTCATCATTTTCTAATTCATTAGAGAGCCATATGTCCCATTTATTAGGAAGATCTTCACACAGGGATTGTGGCAGGCAGACCCACTCTGCATATGTGGAGGCCCAGGTCAAAAGTAAATCTGATGAAGTCTTTCTTTCCCAAACCCATGGACTTTCCTCATTCCCTGCCCAGCTTTGCCACTGCCTAGCACTACCAAAGGTCTCATGGAGGGTCTTTCATGCTGGTATGAGATGCCTCAAGCTCCAGGGCCCATATTTTCCCCCCACACACTTATTTAAAGAGTGACTTCTTGATCATACTCTTAATCCTAGGTGCACACTCACCAGCATGGCTGTCTACCATTGGGAAAACAGTACCTGTCCCCTCCCTCAGCCCAGTGGTGATAAACATCAAATGCTTGTCTGAAATAACTATGCTTTCATTCAAAGCATTGAGATGTTCCGTAAGCAAGGGATGTTGTAACTTAGAGGCTCTAAAAGGAATCCCATTCAATGATCACAAAGGAGGGACCCTGCTGTGGAGGTCTTGAACATGGGATTTCCAGATTTGTATCCGACTTCACACAACTGGATTTTCCCTGCTGGTACTCCTGTGTGGATTTAAAGCAGGAGGAGCTGAGCTACCATGGTAAGAAACCAAAAGAGTTCTGAATCTGTTCTCTGATTGCTGCTAGACAGAGGAGAACATATGAATTCAAGAAGAACCTCCTGCCAAAACCGGTTTGGCTTGGTGGATAGAGCGTCTGTCTGCGGACTGGGGCGTCCCAGGTTTGATTCCAGTCAGGGGCATGTACCTTGGTTGCGGGCACATCCCCGGTGGGGGGTGTGCAGGAGGCAGCTGGTCGATGTTTTCTCTCATTGATGTTTCTGGCTCTCTATTCCTCTCCCTTCCTCTCTGTAAAATATCAATAAAATATATATTTAAAAAATAAAAAATAAGAACCTCCTGCCAGGCAGATGGATCAGGAGAGGAATGAGTAGACACAACCCAGTGACAGAGTTAACAGCAGCTGAGACCAAAAGGAGGTTGTATGACTAACACCTTTATTAAAAAAAAAAAAAAGAAATATGCCATTGTCAGGTACTATAACATGTAACACATAATGAAGTGATGGTTTTCATCATACTTGTTCCATTACCTTCTCTTACAGAATCTATAAAACCCTAAGAGCTGATATTACCTTATGTTAGGTTTCCTCTTTGGAGGGGGTGGACATAAATATTACATGGAAACTATGTTTTATTTTAATTTCCCATAAATTATGATTTAGGAAAAATTTTTTAAAGTGGATCTGAAATTTTTTTTAAATATATATTAAAGGATCAACTATTTAAAAATAAGGAGTCTTGCCATGACGGTTTGGCTCAGTGGACAGAGTGTCGGCCTGCAGATTGAAGGATTCCCAGGTTCGATTCAGGTCAAGGGCATGTACCTTGGTTGTGGGCACAACCCCATGTGAGGTGTGCAGTAGGCAGTTGATCTATGTTTCTCTCTCATCTGTTTCTGACTATCCTTCTCCCTTCTTTTCTGTAAGGGACCAGTGGAATATATATATATATATATATATATATATATATATATATATATATATTTTAAAGAGTCTTTTTTTCATTTCAAATCAATTTCTCTCATGATAAAATAAGAGTTACTGGTGGCTGTTCCTCCCCATCCTTGTCATGAAATGGGAAACAGACTAGCATCCTTCCCTCTTCACTTCAGGTTTTTCATTTGAAAGAAAATGAGCAGAACAAATTCTCCTATTATATCAATGAATTTCAGAAGGAGGTGGTAGTAATTGTGGGGGTGTTGCCCTAATAATTTTCAGACTCTTGGATGTGGCTCCATCAATAACTTCTTGAGCTAGTTTGTTCAATAGTTGTCATTATCCAAAGAAATGGAATAAGGCTCCCTATCAAGCAGAATGTGAGTGCTTCTTTCAAAGATTTCTCATTTACCTTGCAGAGTTTTATAACATTTTCCAAAATAAATGGATTTTAATATACCCGAATTACAATGACTCTTAAGAAGGTATAGAGTGATAGTGTTACACAATCAAATGATGGAAAACTTGGGTAGGCTCATTGGTATAAGGAAGTAGGGTCTATAATGGTTCAGTGACTGATTTTAATATGAACTATTTGGCCACTGAATTCTTATAGCAGAAGAACCTCCTTGCATCACCAGTTATCTACTTTAAACCAGCAGGGTGCGATGTTGAAACAGCCTGGATTTGCCTATCCCTGTGGAGAAGCGATTTCCAAATTTAAAGTGAAGGTAACAAAAGGTAAAGGTACTTGAGAACCTCTGCCTAACCATTCCCCATGTAGGGTAGGAGGTTTCTGGCAACTCTAATGGAAACCTAAATTAGATAGTGTAAATCTAGTAAAACTAACCATGGTCCTGTCAGGAACATGGAACCAACAGTTATTTAATCGTGATATTTGAGACAAATTAATGTAAAGGAAGGGTTAAACAGGGCTCAAAAGCCATCAGGAAACACCAAGTTTACACTGAGAGAGTAACTGAAGCAGCTACCACCATTATGACCAGGGAGACAAGCAAGGACATTGGGGTTATCAGAACAGAGAAGCCTGGAGAAGGGGTCCCCAATGATCTGGAGCCAGACCTCTCAAGGGAAGGTGCTTCCCATTGGTGCTGGCCCCTTGGAAGCTCAGAGGAGCGGCTGTAGCTCAGACCCCTCGGAGGAAGGTGTATTGTTCAGCTGGTACTGTTGTCTCTGATTCAGGGCAGTGAAAGCTGGTTCTGAGACTCCTGGAAGAAACTGGAAAGTGGACCAACTGCTGCTTGCTGAAGCAAGAGCTGCTGTGGAGGAGACAGAAATTGGATGCAGAACTGAATAATCAAGTCCTTTCTCCAGCTTCTGGCCTTCTAATCAATCTCTAGCACCCCCTGTTGGCAAAGCACAACATCACAGAGAAGAGGTTGAAACTAACAAGAGAGTAACAACACACCTACTAATCCCAACAATGACAGGACTTCCCTGGGGGCAGATTTGCCTCTGATGCTGAGAGCTTCCTTGGTTGTTACAGCCCAGGGGTTTGAAATTGAAGTTGTTATTTGTCCGCTGGTTTTCGCAGTGCTTGATGAGACTGAGCAGTACTTTTCTCTCTCAATCACTAGCAGTTCTGATATCTTACCTACAACTTAAATATTTTAAGCAATATTTATTTGGTATTCACTAACTAGACCTCCTTTCTCTTTCTTATTCTCAGGAAGGAAATGACATCATGAAGATGAGATTTGAAGAACTCAAATAGAAATCAGAAGACATGAATCAAAGTTACTGCTCTGCCATTTAGAGGTTATATGGGCAAGTTACTTAACATTCCCCAGCCTGAGTTTTAGTTGTTGCTTTGTTTTGTGACTCTGTCATATTTTTTTTCTTTGCTATAAGAGGTGATTTAACCTACCCTACTGGGCTGTTTTTTGAGGAATAAATGATATAATACATGCAAAGTGCCTGGTGCGGAGTAAGCCCTAAATACATGGGGTAAGCCCTAATACATATATTAGCCCCTGACCACTCATTGTTTGTGGACAGGTCAGTGAGATACTGGCCTGAGTCCTGGCTTTGCCACTGACGGTGTGATCTTGGGTAACTCATTTAAAATCTCCAGGCCTTAGTTTCTTCATCTTTAAAACTAAGAGACTATACTGAGTGCCCCTATTTCAGAGGGAGTGAAGATGATGGGAAAACATCAGTGTAAAAACACTTTTTATATGTGTGTATACATATACATGTATGTATATGTGTATGAATGTATATATTTGTATGCATAGCTCTCTATATGCAGGTATGTATGTACATATGTGTATATACACATGTATACCATGGTACACACATAGAACTTGATTTAGAAGGTCTCTTAATATTACATAATCTACCTTTGGTAGCCCATCAATAGGAATTTACTGATTAAGGCCAAGAAAGGCCACCAAACCCAGGCTATCCTGTGACAATTGAGGGAAGCAAAGGTAGCCTCTCATTTGCTACAGATAAGCATTAATATCTTTATTCATTAATAATTAATTGCCACAGACTCTGATTCCGGTATAATTGTACCTTATGAAACCCCACAGCAGAGAAATATTGTGCGAAATGCAAAACACCAATTTTATCATGAGTAATAAAAATTCAATTAAGTTGTGCGAGTTAGCAACCCAAGCTTAACATAAAACCATGGAATGTAAATAGATTTGGGAAAACAAAATAACAAGGGTATGACAATTTATAAAGTGCACGGGAAATCCATCATTGCCTTCCACACGCTGGCGAGAAAAGGCCCACGTTATGGGAGAGGCGACTAATCTGTGACATTTTTTACTGTGCTTTACAGCCGGAACAGGCCAAACAAGGAGGCTGGCTAGGAGGTTACCCTACAGCTGGAGGGGACATGTAAACTGCCCAGAATTATTTCTTCTGTGTACCTCTGGTGGGGCCTGGAATTCTCCAGTGCAGTTGAAGGTTTCATGAGTGAAAAACATGGCCGTCCGTGAACCTGGTAGCAGATAATTTTGGGCTTGGTCTGCACTTTGTCCTTTACTTTCCATGTAACTATGGACAACGCATTTAACTTCTCTGATCTTCAAAAATAGAGGCACTAATCACGTTATTGTTATGAACTATGTTATGAGAGATATTTAATTAGAACACTCTGCATATATTACGGAGGTTAATGAATGTTATATAAGAAGCGAGATTACGAAGTAATTCCATGATCTTAGGACCTTTCATTGTGTTTTATTCACACAGCAAAGTTTGCATGTGCAAATAATTTTGTCCTTCAAAGGAAGATCCTCAGAAAAGATTTTTTTTCAACAATTCTATCCTTTATCAAAATAGTACTGGGATTCTTATCTGAAAATGGATTTCAAAAGTCATACCAAAATAAAATGGCCATATTACGGTCTCAACCATTAAAAAGAAAAAAAAAAGAAGAAAATGTAGCAACAAGCTTTATCCTTCCCTTTCTTCAGTGGACTTGAACTTGTCATTAATAAGTACATTCTAAAGAATGAGTCACAGATTTTGAAAGTGATCTGTAAGTAAGGCTCAGAAGGGTTCTGAATCGTGAGGGTATCCATTAGAGCACCTTGGGGCATAGTGGCCACTCAGACTGATTCCCACAGCTGCCTGTTTAATGCTGAAACCCTTTCTTAGCTGTTTCCATGAATGGTTGTCCTGTTTATTCTTGTCCCCTGGCGAGCCTGTGAATGGTATGGCTTCCCAGTGCATCAGCTTGAAGTCCGACTCAGCTCCCTAGTGAATCAGACACAGGCTGAATGTCCCATTCCATTTGCTTCCTTTCTTAACGAACTAGCTGCCTCTCCAACAGGCCCAAAGAAAAGATTGATTGACCTGTAGAAAATAACATCCTGACATATCTCCTTGACACATTACAAGGGGTAATGTAACCAATGAAACACTGGACTAAAAACTCATACTTCCCTGACCCTGACACCTAGAATTTGGCCTTGAGCAAGAATTTTTTTTTTAAATTTTTATACATATTTTATTGAGTTTTTACAGAGAGGAAGAGAGAGGGATAGAAAGCTAGAAACATCAATGAGAGAGAAACACCAATCAGCTGCCTCCTGCACACACCCTACTGGGGACGTGCCTGCAACCAAGATACATGCCCTTGATTGGAATTGAACCTGGGATCTTTCAGTCTGCAGGCCATTGCTCTATCCACTGAGCCAAACCGGTTTCGGCTTGAGCAATAATTTTCCATTTCTGAGTACCTAAGTTTCCTTCTAAGTAAAAAAATAATATTAAAGGATATATTAGATATTCTCTAAAAGTTCATTTACTTCATTTGCATAAGGTCTGTAAGGCTTAAACACAACTTTTATTTGCTAACAGATATTGAACCAATTAGTGACATTGCTGGAGACTTGGCTTCATGGAGGCCTATGAAATAAGTATTTCCCAAGGAAAACGTGTATAGAATTTCCTTAGGAATGTAACCAATGAATTGACATGTCATTTCAAGCTTTCACCAGAGTCCCATTTTGATGACCTGACCTAATAAAACAGACTGAATAAACAGAAATTTGCCTCACTAATGCCTTGGGCAGAGGGAAGAGGCTCAATCTAGTTAATATACACCACTAGGTGTTTGACAATGTCTCCAGTTATTCAGCCAAAAGATTAATCTAAAAAGTCAGCAAATGTTTGTTCAGTGGGGAAAGAAATGCATGATGATTGAATTATATATTATAGCTACATTGATTGACAGCAAAAATACTGAACTATTTGGCCTGGTAAATTGAAACTCTATTGCACAGGAATTAAAAAAAAAAACAGAGGAAACTTTGTGTAATCAGAGCACGTTAACATACTGTTATCATTTCAAAGATGTGTTTTCTCCCTTTCACACACACACACAAAAGCTGTAAAAGAATCTTGGTTTGTTTACACAGAAGCTCGTATAGGCCAGGATCATGAAATATAAATAGGAAAGCCAACCAAAATAGCTAAGGATGGAAAGAGAGTAGAAATGGTTAACACTGGGGCCAAGTGAGAGAAAACTCCAGAGCAGGAGGAATGGCAAATTTGAACACTATTCTGCCCTCTTCTATTTTGTTATTCCGAGTTAGTGAGGGAGAGGGAATAGGGGGAATATTCTTCTATGGGTGTGGCAAATTCTCCTTATTAACTCTTCAACTCTTTCTGCACACAGAAAAAAAGCGTATTTGCAAGCCGTCCTTTTAAAACCGTCCAAGGAGATGGGAAGTGAGTTCATTTTAGTGATGCCTTTTCATTCTCTTTCAGGTCAGTGGTTCTCAAGTGGTAATGACCATAGGAATCACCTGTGAGACTTGCTGGGCACGCAGATGCCAGGACTCCATCCCCCTAAAGATTCAGACTCCGCACCTGAGGTGGGAACCTCCGGCCTCCCTTTTTAGCACGTGTCCCAGGTGACTCTGATGCAATGGTCCGAAGACCACATTAGAATATCGGTTCATTAACAGGCCACACAGTATGTAGTCCGGCTCTTCCCCTTTCTTGTATCCTGGCTGAGCTGAAAAGGATACTTCTTCTGGTCCAGGGGCATTTATCCCCACTGTAATTCTATAGGCGGAAAACTATTCCTCACATCACACCTGCTCGTTGAGTAAAATGCAAGGTTGATTGCCATGCCGCCTAAGAGACCTGCGCCAGGAGAACCAGGGCGGGTGTAGGTGAGACTGTTTACCCCGGCCCAGCAGAACTCCAGGTAAGAAACGTTACGTGGATAAACACTGGTTATTTTATAGCACCAAAAGTACCGTCTCCAAGAAAGAGACGACGATTGTGAACCTTTAGGCACCAATTAATAAAACATCAAAGACGTAAAAGTGTAACTTTTCGTAAAGGAAAACTCTAAAAAAAAATCGGTGGGAGGTTTTAATACAATTATAAATTGTGTAATTGAAATTGTCTAGTAGCTGATTGTGTCCAGTTGCCTCTGTATTTAATTTCTATTAAAGGCAACACAAACCTTTTACCAAGACTTCAAGTTAATCAATAGCATATAATAGCATTCTAAGCGAGAGTGGATTTCAGCAGACCTGACGGTAGACATAAAGGGCAGTTTTTAATTTATCTAAATGGACTTTTAATGGGTTTACTCTTTCTCTCCCTTCAAATGTAATCAGGTCTATGTTTATCCGCCACAAATTCATGAAGTGTGTGTGTGTGTGTGTGTGTGTGTGTGTGTTACTCTAATGTGGGGAAAAGCTAATATAAACACCAAATAGTGAGTAATAAAACAGCATTTCTATTTGCTTGCAGAACATGTTAGTAAGGAAAAAAGGAATGTCGTCTTTGGCAACTTCCTTGCTTTCCGGCATAATGAGATGTTAAAGGCTCATCTTATACAAATGCTGCCCATGAATTAGAATCAACAATTTCTCAGAGGCCCGGTAGTGAAGGCCATAATCTGAATAGTAGGGGTGCTCATTGCTCCTGGGTTGGTCCTTGTTTCTGGTCTTTTCAGTGGACAGAATAAAGGTGGAGATATATGTATCTGACCTTGCTGTGCCCCTAGTGTTCTGTAAAATGGTAAACGAAACTGCATTTGAATGGCTCGGGTTCTGTACTGAAATTCATACCAAGAAATCCAGTTCTGTTGGCTCTTTGGTGGAGTTTCTGCTCAGTACATTCCCTTTATTTTTTTAATTAATGTATTTATTGAGAGCTTCATGCCAGTGTCAGGGATATCAAGTTTTGAAAGCTGCTTTCTGGCTTCAAATAGTCCAAACGCCAGCAGAGAAAAGATTCCTCTGAGCACACGGTGTGGAAAGTGCTGGGTACGTGGCATAAGCCCCTCTCCATCTCTGCCCTTTGCTGTTCCCCTTGACCGAATCGGTGATGGTGAAGAGTGTGGGAGACAAGTTAGGAGACTTTAGCAGGGGTGGGCAAACTTTTTGACTCGAGGGCCACAATGGGTTCTTAAACTGGACCAGAGGGCCGGAACAAAAGCAACCTGACCACGCTGGCACTCTCATCTTGGGCTGCTGGGGAAGAAGCGGAGGGGAGAGCAAGAGAACCCTCCGCTCTTTCGGCTCCGCGGGCCGCATAGAACAGCCGAATGGGCCAGAGGGCCGTAGTTTACCCACAGCTGCGTTAGGGGGTGTCCAATAAGGCCATAAAGCTGGCTTAAAGGTACAGGGACAAGCACACAGTAGACGTTTAATAAATATTAACGTTTCTCTTCTCCCCTCTCCCATCCCCAAAGAATTTCCTTCCTGTGGAGCTAAGTGTTATTTCATCCTCTGACTCACGGTTGGTATAACAGTCACACTTTCTGCATTAAATTTAATCTTCCCAGACTGTCACCCCATTTCTATCACGTCACCTCTCCTTCAGGTACCTCTCCCCTTCCTCCTCCCTCCTTTCCTTTTCTTAATGCTTCTGTTTTATAGCTTTCCAGCGCATCCCCACTGTTTACTCTTTTATTCTGATGTAACCAATCCCACTCGTACAAACCCAATTCATTCCAAAAGGAGACTTAATGTGCCATAAAACTAACAGGGAGATTGCTCTCAAGGTGGGCAAGAAGCTGACACAGCACACAGGTAATATTTATTCGGCAATAGGACTGCGAGAAACACCAGCCACTGCACCGCTTGCAAATCACAGGGTAATTGTCTGCTTTTGCTCCTTAATCACTGGAGCAAAGCCCTTCATAAGCAAACACAGGTAGTGAATGGGAAGCCGGATGCTAAAGGAAAATGAGACAAGGGAGAGGCAAACTCTGGGGGTGAGGTGAGGCGGGAGGCAAGGCCTCCTCCCTGCAGGCTTGATGGGGGCAGTGGATTAGTGGTCCACATCAGGGTCTCTGATCTCAGACCCAGTTTTAATTTATTTTTTAATTTTTAAAAAATATATGTTATTGATATTTTACAGAGAGAAAGGGAGAGAGCTAGAGAACAAGAAACTTCCATGAGAGAGAAACATCAACCAGCTGCCTCTTGCACACCCCCTACTGGGGATGTGCCTGCAACCAATGTACATGCCCTTAACCGGAATCGAACCCGGGACCTTTCAGTCCGCAGACTGACAATCTACCACTGAGCCAAACCGGTTTCCGTTCAGACACAGTTTTAAATAATGTTGTGATCTTGGGCCAGTCTCTGAATCTTGGTGTGCTTGGTTTTCTTTCACAGATGGCCATATATACATCTTCCAATGGATGCCTGAAACCCCACATAGCACCAAACCCTACATACACTATGTTGTTCCTATACCTACACACCTATGATAAAGTTTAATTTGTGAATTAAGCATAATTATATATTAACAATAACTAATAATAAAATAGAACAATTATAATCATATGCTATAATAAAAATTACTTGGATGTATTCTCTCTTTCTCTCTCTCAAAATACCATATTGTACTGTACTCACCTATGTGATGATGCCAGATGATACAATGCCCAGGTGATGAGATGAAGTGAGGTGAGTGGGACAGGCCTTTTGATCTATCATCAAGCTACCATTGACCTTCTGAGGACACCTCAGAAGGAGCGCCAGCTTTGGGTGATACTGGGTCATTGAGTCATGATGATGTCCATGGTTAGATGTCAGGAGCAGAAGATGTCCATGGTTGGGGAAATTTAATATTTTTTGACCATAGTTGATTTTGGGTAACTGAATGGAAAGTGAAACCACGGATAAGAGGGTACTACTGAATTAGCTTTTGTGTAGACATCTGTTTAACTTTTTGAGGAACTTCCAAAGTATTTACCAAAGTGACTGCATCATTTTAAGTTCCCACCAATAATGTATGAAGGTTACAATTTCTCCATATCCTCATCAACACATATTATTTTCCTTTTTTAAAGATTATAACTAGCCTAAATTGGTTTGGCTCAGTGGTAGAGTGTCGGTCTGCGCACTGAAAGGTCCCAGGTTCGATTCCGGTCAAGGGCATGTACCTTGGCTGCGGGCACATCCCCCGTAGGGGGTGTGCAAGAGGCAGCTGGTCGATGTTTCTCTCTCATCCATGTTTCTAGCTCTCTATCTTTCTCCCTTCCTCTCTGTAAAATATAAATTAAAAATATTTTAAAAATAAAAATAAAATTATAACTATTCTAGGAGGAATGAAGTAGTATCTCATGATTTTGGTTTGCATTTTCCCAATGAATAACTATGGTGAGTATTTTTTCATGTGCTTTTTGACCATTTGTATATCACCTTCAGAGAACTTTGAACCTAAATCTTGTGCCTATTTAAAAATTGTGTTATTTGTCTTTTTATTGTTGAGAAATATTTATAGATTATGAAGAATAGTTCCTTACCAGAAACACGATTAGCCAATATGGTCTCTCATTTTGTGAGATTTCACTTTATCGATTGTGTCCTTTTATATCAAAGTTTTACTTTGGATGAAATCCAATTCATCTTTTTTCTTTGTTTGTTATGCTTTTGGTATCATAGCTAAGAAAACCATTGCCTATATATAAGGTCACAAAGAACTGTTTCTCTGGAAATCCTACTAGATATATGGCCAGTCTTGTATCTATATTATGAGCCTCTTAATTTCCCTTTCATATATTTTGTCTTTTAATTTTTCTGTTTCATGATGAGTACTTTTTTCCTGTGTATTTTCTAGGTTTCTGTAGTTATATTTAATTTATTCTTTAACCCATTTGTTGAGTTTTAATGTAAATGATCAGTTTTTTTTTTAACTTCTAGAAGTGTTATATGGTTGCTTCTCAATTATATCTGTTCTTCTTCATAGACTATTTTTTTGTTCTAAGCCTTCTTTTGTATCATTAGTCATCTTAAATACAATAATTTATAATTCTAGATTCCATTTGTTGAGTTTTAATGTAAATGATCAGTTTTAGTTTTTTACTTTTAGAAGTGTTATGTGGTTGCTTCTCAATTATATCTGTTTTTCTTCATAGACTATTTTTTGTTCTAATGCTTTCTTTTGTATTGTTAATCATCTTAAATACAAAAATTTATAATTCTATATTATTTCACAATAAGTTTTTTTAATAGCCTACATGTGTATGAGTGTTTCTTGTTCATGGTGGGTTGTTAACTCATGTGCTTATATTTTTTAATGTGAGAGCTTCCTTAGATAGCTTTCCCTGTGGAAATTCTGTGTGACCTGGCTAACAGGCATTTCTCTCAGGTGGTTTTAAATTTTCTTCTGCCTGGAGCTTGGAGGTATTACAAAATGGGATCAATTTTTAACATTCTCTTCTTTGTTTAATGTCCACACACTGTGCAGGTGGTATAAATTCAACCCCAAATTTGTATGTGACAGGTTTCATAATTATGAATTTTTAAGGGAAACCTGCTTTCTCATTCAAATACTATGCAGACACAAAATCTTTTTGATATATTTAACTAATCCATCTGTCAAGGGTCTGAGCTCTGTGCAGGCGTCAGTTCCATGTCCCTGTTTCCCATCGGCCCCAGGTTTCATCTACCTTGGTAATAAAATATAACCATATAAAACAGATCATTGAGACTGACAGTATCTCCCAGGGCAGTTGAAACTTCTGCTCACCTACATATATTTGAATTTTCAGTATTCTTTTTATATTTGATCCCTAAGAATTTCCCTTACTTTCTCACAATTTAGTTCTGAGTTTAAAGGATATTCAATATATTAGTCTAGACTTTCTAGGTGTGTCTAATGAGGACATTTCCTGGTTATGTAGTTTATTATTTTGGTAGAAGTGGAAGTCTGGGACATGCACTGAAGACTCAGTTGTATATGCATGAATATTTGAGGATCGGTCTAGTTATCTACAAATGTATTCTAGTTGTTCTTACATGAAAACAAAGCTCATTGGTTTCCAATCCTTCAGGGGAAATCACTCAAGCTGAGAAGTTTACTATAGAATAAAGTTTATCCAAACACTGACTTGTTCTTTTCTTTTTGATATATAGGGTGTCCCCAAATTATGCATACACACACTTTGAATAATTATAAGGCAGTATTGATTAAAATGCGTTTCATTTTCGAAATTGAGCTATCAGCTGTTAAGTGTGTGTGTGTGTGTGTGTGTGTGTGTGTGTGTGTGTGTGTGTGTATTTTTTTGGGGGGGTATGGAATAAACTACTTGCAAATAATTTCAGACTGATTTTTTGATCCTTTAAGGAAAATGGATGAACATTAACTTGCTGTTTCCTGTTAGGATTAAGCCTGGGGTTCTATTCTTTGGGACCACTATTAGTATCTAGGAATCATGTAGCTCCTAGGGGAGTGTATCAAAGGAGAGGTCCACTGAGCTTGTTGCCCCTGATAACTTATCTAGTCTTTTAACTAGAATATTAGAACCTTACTATTTTCAATGATTGCACTGTAGATAATCTGTTTGTATGTTCTTGCAATTCTTAAGAGAATGAGTTTATTGAATTTAGAATTATAATTAAGAAAATAATTATAAAACGAGGGTCAAGACTATACTCCTGAGCCCCAGGTGTTTTTCTCTCTTTGCTTCTGAGAAGATGCATTGGATTTGGAAAAACAGACTTGGCTGTCACCACCTTGTGAGGAAGGATTTTCTGGTGATGGTTCTCAGAGAATAACAAATGTGATGACAACATACAAATATTTATAATACAAAATTTGCCTCATTTCATCCTCCCACTAATGTGCAAAAGTCATTTTTTAAATCTATTTACCTTTTTATTTGTCTCATGTCATCCAGGTAATATGTAAGAAAAAATACCTCAAAGGGAATCAACCTTGACAGTATATTTTTTATACCTTTATCTAATGCCATTTACATGGTATTGATGGTACTTTATGCAATCCTCATTTTATAGATGAAGATACTGAGGCTAATAAAGGTTATTTGGTTCCCAAAGTCATGTTCTATGAAGCATCTAATTTGAGTTGAATGAGGGTCATCTGGTTCCAAATTCTGGGCTGTTTTTGTTACACAACACGGCATCCACTATTACTCCATACTATTTTACTCTAAACTTGCTGCCAATTCACAACACTTCTGAAGGTTGAGATTGTGAAATGCATTTCTGGAAGCCATGTCCTAAATGGCAGCTCCCCAAATGGACCCTGATGTTGAGATGATAAAGAAGATAATGGAAAAAATCCCACGCCTCCATGCGCTGGTTACTTCCTTGCCTCCCACAATCCACAATTAGATACTGCATTAAGGAAGGCCCTTGTCATCAGATCACACCTGAATTATGGGTTGAAATAAAAAGTGCATTAGCAAAGACACATTCAACAGTGCACACATCTGGCCTTGGGAGGCCACAGCTGGCAATAGATTTAAATCTACTCCTGGTGATGAACAGGTTAATGGCTTGATGGTTAGAGTTGGGTACAAGTTCCACTTCTGCCATTTTTTAGTTCTGATTTACCAGACTAGTAAATCACTGAGGTGCTGCATCCTCTCCTATTAACAGAGACATCGATATTCCTGCCTCAGAGAGTTTTTGTTAGGGTCAATTAAGTTAAGGCCATATGTTTCATAAACTGCTATCTCATATAGCTTTCTGTATGCTGTACATTAGTATTGTCTTGCCAGCAAGACTGTAAGACTTGGAGCTTATGTTTCAAATATATTTTTTGATTCTCCTCCAAGAATGCTGAGTATATGCTAGGCTCTCAAGAAGTATTTATTAAAATCAGAGGACTAAAATTTGTGATCTATTATTAATTCATTACATACCTGTTTACTGTCTGCCTTCCTCACCAGAATATCCATTCTATAAGGAGCTGTTTTTGTTCTTTGCTGAATCACAAACATCAAAAAGAGTGCCTGGCACATATGGGTAGGAATGAAATATTTAATGAAGGATAAAGGAATGAATGAATGAATGAATGATGTTCACTGAGCTAGGAGTTCTGGAGTAGGAAATCCAAAATTATTTCTTTTCTATGTTTTTCAGTATCAAGTTCTTTTTCTGGACTAGTAGGCACTTATTAATTGCTGCTGGATAAAGTTTGAAACACTCACAAATCATGACTATTTTTGCTGCCTGTCTGCCTATTCTCACTGCCTTCACTCTTATTCAGGTATAAATTATATCACCCTCAAGTTATTATTATTTGTTTTAAGATTTTTAAATTGATTTTTAGGGAGAGAAGGAGAGAGAAGAAGATTGATGTGAAAAAGAAACATGAATGTGAGAGCAAAACAGTAATTGGCTGTCTTCTGCATACCTCCTATCAGGGATCAGAGCTAAATCATAATCTAGATATGACCCTGACTGGGAATCTAAATGTCAACCTTTTGGTGCATGGCAAAATGCCCAACCAACTGAGACACACTGGCCATGACTATCTCTCATGAGAGAGAGAGAGAGAGGGAAACATCAATGAATCAATTTTCGGCTGCCTCCTGCACACCCCACAGTGGGGATGGAGTCCACAACCCAGACATGTGCCCTGACTGGGAATTCTTATAATCTCATATTCCCTGTCTTCAGCCATTCCTCTGTAATTTGTAGTGTCCTTTGCAGCCAGAAAAATGTACTTAAAGCACAGATTTCAACTTGTTACCTGGCCTGAAAATCTTCAATGGTTTCCTAACACTAAAAACCTCATTCCTACATTTAAAATGCTCTAAGTAAGTCCATCTGACTTTTCATTCTTTCCCATTACAAGTCTCTCCTGTATCTGACACTGCTAGCCCAGAATGTCTATGTTTGCATATGTCCTGTGTTTTCTCACTCTTGTTCCTTTGATAGCATTCATTAGTTGCCACTTGAAACGCCCTTCCTCCACCTCTAACACATCTATTAAACCAGCAACCTTTACACCTGAATTTTCATTTTTAATCGTATGATGTTTATCCCATAGTCTCTTTCAGTTCAAATTAATCCATTTTTTTTCAATAAGATTCTGGAGGATAGCAAACAAATCTTGCTACTGTTTATTTATTTAGCTAATTTACTTATAAATATGTGATTTCCTTCTGAGTGCTGTGGAAAGTCACTGGGGTGTTTTAGGCAGAAGAGTGACATGGTATAACCCATGTTTTAAAGCAGGGTCTCTCACCATCAGTCTTATGGGCTTTTGCTGTAGGAAGATTCCTGTGCCTTGTAGGATGTCTAGTTGTACCCTTGGCTTCTACCTACTGGGTGCCGGTAGCATTGTGACAATACAAAATATCTCCAGTGGTGGCCAAAGGTCTCTGGGAGGGCACCCTGTGGAGAACCATTTTTTTTAAAGCATGCCCTCGGCTGCTTGTGGAGAAGAGAACAGGGGGGAGGAGCCTCAGTGCAGACACGCCCACTGCCTCCGTTCCCTCTGACCTTGGCTGAGAGGTGAGAAGGGAGAGATGCCCATAAGCTTTACAGCTGAAGCCTCTCTGTGATCGGAGCAGAGATAAATAATACATCAGTGAAGGCCTCTTCTCTGAAAGGTAAAGAAGGAAACTACAGCAGGTCCAAAATGTCATTAGGAGGTTTGTGCTATTGTGGTAGACCTAATTGGACACAGATGCCATGCTATGATCTGAACACAGAAAGAATATATTTTGATGGGTATTTATTTTTCTAGTGTGAGAATTCACATTTTCCCCTCTCTGGGATCAGGCCGAGGCTTGGGAAGCAGGTTTCAGAGTTTAACTGAGAATAAAATACTAATGTGCATCCGAGAAACATTGTGATATTCATGATTTGAAAGGTTTAATTTTCATTGTTTTTGAAAGATGTCTTCCGGCAATCAAATGTGAAACCTAAATATTGAGTAACAGATGTGAGGGACATCAGCTCTCTCTTCCTATAGCCTCTGAGGAGGGTGGTTATTTCTGGGTAATCCTAGCCTGTAACCCCAGCCTCCCTGACTCCAAAACCAATCCTGGCTCCAGGCAGGGGTGTTAGAAAGAGCTCCGTGTCATTTCCTTTTTGGCTCAGCTTTGAGTAAGTATTCCTTTCAGTTCTGAGCCACCTTTGCAATCAGCTTCCCAATGATCTGGTTCCTAATTTTTTTTTTTTATCTCCCCTAATGCCTGGATTGAATGTGTTGTAAACCAATTCTCCTCACCTTGTTGAAATCCTTGCCACTATTTTTGATACTGGGTATAGATATACTTTTTATATCTATTTTTTCACTTTAAAAATGTTATTTTCTATAATAACTAAACTTTGCAACTGCAAATAAGTTTTTGAATTTTTCATTGGGAAACAGTGAGGACATTAATGTTTATTTGATAAAAGCACAAGCATTTTTTTCCATTTCTGGAGTTTGGCTCTGAGTGGAGAACTCTTGTCTACCACTATAATGATGATGCAGCAATCCTCATCATCATCACAACAGCATACCAGTAATGTGGTAGGACATATTTTCTTTCCCATTCCTCCTTTTCTGCCCTTTCTTATTTATCATAGAATTGCAGGTGTTTAGTAAGAAAAAAAATGAAACAGGGACAGTGATTATATAATAATAATAATGCATTCAAGTTATGCTCTGGGAGGAAGGCAATACAGTGTAGAGAAGAGTTTATCTTATTAAGACATTCTTTTTTGCAGAAGGATCTATGGTCACTACCCGGAATCACAAAAGAGGCCTGTTACTCTTGTCTACCATGAACCTCTGAACTTGGGGGAAAGAGTCGAGGGGCAGAAAGAAGGAGGGATGGGAAAGACAAGAGACCCATGACCAAAGGGACTCCGGGTGAGCCCTTGTATAAAGTAGTAGGTGATCAAAGAGGAAGTAAAGGAGCATTGTGTTCTACCTTTGTTCTCTGTGAGTGCATGATTGCCTCATGGAATTGTTTGTTCACGGTAACAGCCTGAACTTAGCCTCCCTCCCATGTCACAAGAACAGCCAACATGAATGGAAGACTTATTCATGCCGCTGTCTTGCTAAGTCCCTCACCAGCCCTTCCTCTGTGCCCTCAGAATCCCTGAGCTTCCTGCCGGCTTCCTTCTCAATGGATCGGGAGAGCCAGTGCCAGCTGTGAGTTCAGAAATACCATGGAGACACCGTTGCCGGTGGAGTACACAGAGCAGGCACCAAAACAGGGCAGACTGCCAAAACCGGTTTGGCTCAGTGGATAGAGCGTCGATCTGTGGACTGAAAGGTCTCAGGTTCGATTCAGGTCAAGGGCATGTACATTGGTTGCGGGCATATCCCCGGTGGGGGTTATGCAGGAGGCAGCTGGTCGATGTGTTCTCTCTCATCGATGTTTCTAGCTCTCTATCCCTCTCCCTTCCTCTCTGTAAAGAATCAATAAAATATATATATTTTAAAAAATAGGGCAGACTGTTTTCTCCTAGGAGCCTCATTGCCCAAGGGGCTGCCTGCTCCGCCTTAAGCTGCTTTGTTCATGCCTCAGTGACCAGGGCCGCCTGGTGGCTGTCAGGACAAGACCACGGGAAGCCCAGAGCAAAATCAGAAGGCAGCTTTCCCTCTGTGGGCCCGAGTTGCTCTCTGAGGATCTCTCTCAGACTTGCTCTGAGAGCGGACCACTGGGCTGTGTGATTGTGATCACCCGGCCTTGTCCCCAGCGTGGAATTGCACTTGGTGGCTCACCAGGGGGCTGGGGAGAGGGAGGGCTGGCGGCACCTGGAACGCCTGGCCTGCAGGTGCGTTCAGCTGGCCTTGGAGATATTTCCTCTTCCCATTACCACTAATCACCCCCTTGAAATGTTATGACTTTCTTCAGTGCTACATCTGAAGGGAGCTAAATCCTCATAGTGAAGGCGGGTTGTCAGCTCAGTATTAAAACAAAGTGCGAGAAGGAACACTTCAGCCAAAGCCCCGCTCGCTAACCTTTCGAGAGTAACCGTATTTAATTTGAGCTGAATCAGGGAGACTGGATGTCTTATGTATTTATAAGCGCTGGGTGCAGGCTTTATTTTACCCCTGAGGCTACTTGGGATCCCGTTCCTCTGCAAAAGCATCTTCTTGAATTCTGAATCTTGACCACTGTCTGGAGTACTTGTGGGCTTGCTCAACCCACCTTCCGGCTGATTCCTGAGTAGCACTCGTGTCCTCTATTTTCTTATCCCTTCCACAACCCTTACCACCCTGTCCAAAAGGAGGCTGCTACCTCTATCGCAAAAATGGGGATTTCCCTGCAACATTTTAACTGGCCTTCCTATGTCCAGTTTCCACCTCTCTCTTTTTTTTTTAACAGCTAATTTTATTTATTTATTTTTTAATTTATTAAGGTATTATATGTGTACATAGCTTACCATTGCCCCCCCATACATGCCCTCCCTCCCCAGAGGGACAAGTACAACGTGTCCATTGGTTATACTTATATGCATGTATACCAGTCCTTCGGTTGATCTCTTATCTCCCCCAGATCTCCCTCCCCTCCTCCTCCCCCCCACCCCCCCGCTGTCATTTGACAGTCTGCTTGTTGTTTTACTGTCTCTATATCTATCTTTCTGTTCATTAGTTTATAATGTTCTTTAATATCCATAAATGAGTGAAGTCATGTAGTGTTTCTCTTTCATTGACTGGCTTATTTCACTTTCCACCTCTCTTTCTGGAAATCAATACAAACTGTTCTCTACATAGTTGTCAAAGTGATCTTTCAAAAAATATGTCCGCCCCATTGCTCTCCTGCTTAAAACTTCTATGGCTTCTTATTGCCAAGTCCATGCACTTACAATGGAGTTCGTGGTTGTTCTCCCTGTCTCTCCACAGTCATGCTGCTCCATTGCTTCCATACTCATGCCACTGGCTGGAGTGCCTCCTCCTTTTCCTCTCATGGCTGGGGAAGTCCTATTCCTCCTTCAGATATTGCATGTCAGTAACCTTCTCTTTGTGAAAGCCCTCAACGACTACTGTCTGTGTGTTTAGTCATTTCCTCCTGAGGCCTAATCAGCACCACTTCCTGAAGCTCCACAGGGAAAGGAACATTGGTTGACCAGAACTGAAACCCACTTAATCCTGGGCCCTGCACTCCTTTCCTCTTCCTCCCATCTCATTTTCTCACTTCTCTCTTGGTGCTCCCTTGTATCAATTTCCAAGTAAACTTGCACCAAAAATCAAATTTCAAAGTCCACTTCCATGGGAACCCAATATCAGACATAGCTCCTTAAAGTCCAAACTATTCTGCAGTTGAACATATTGCCTTCCCACTGTCCTCAAAGATGTGTGCTTCTCCCATTCAGGCCTCATTCTTCCTCCCTGAGTGCAATAATGTCATCTTGATTACTTCAGAGACCTCGCAGAAGCACCCCATTCTCTCTTTCGTTCTTATAGTTCTCTCTTCCCACTCCTTTCTCATAGCTAGAGTCTTCACCGTGTGACAGAAATGACCTCATGACCTTGGGATGTTTTCTTCCTATTCCCATCAATAGCCTTAAAGTCTTCCTCTCGCTGACTTCTATTTCCTCACCTCCCACTCACTTCTCAGCCCTAGGCAGTCTACTCTTACTACTTGACTGAAACTCTTCCCCCCCCCCCCCCCCCGCCAAAGGTCAAAGGTCACTAATGATTGGCGGTGGTGAAATCCAATTGTAAAGGTTCAGCCCTTATATTCCTTAACCTTTTCACAATCATTGACAATGCAGAGATGAAAAGCAATGCTGCATGTATTGTAAGTGCTAAATAACATCATCTATTATTACTAAGATCATTATTGTCTGCTTTCTAATTTCTTGAGACCTATCCCAAGGCATTCTGGAACCAATTTCTATTTGTTGGCTTGATTTTCTCCTACCCATCTGATTTCTCTTACTTAATTTTCAGTGCTGGATCTTTTGCATTTACGCCCTCTCTGAATGTTTGTGTTCCTCTAGAGTTCTATTCTCTTCTTTTCTGTCTCTACACATGTCCCAGTGAGATTCTATGTACTTCCATAACTGCAGAAATTCAGTTCTCTAGACCAGAATTATTCACTGAATTACAGGTTTTTATTTCTAATTATTTTATGAACATTTCCATCTTGATGTTCTAAAAGACTACCAAACTCAATATATGCAGTATAGAATTTATTTCATTTGTTATGCCATTCTACCCCTCTCTACCTCTCCTTTAGTGTTTCCTATCATAAATGGCACTACCATCTCCTTAGAAGCCCAAACCGGAAACATCCATATAATCCCATTTTCTTCCTTCTCAGGCAACAACCATCCAACTGTGTCTTAAATGTTTATGATAACCCATAGATGCTAAGATTTTAATATCTCTCTAATCTGCTTTCTCCTACCCAGTCCACAGACATTACTTGAATTTTTGATCTTATGATCTTTTGCTAGAAAGATTGTCCCAGTATTCTTGCTCCCTGTCTACAGTTTTATTTCCAGTTTTCTGCTTGATGCCAGAAGAGTATTATAATTGAAAGTATAATTCTACATGTAATATGACCATGCTTGAAATCTGTCTTAACCACCCACATAAATACAAAGCTTCAGAAACTACAAAAACCTTTAGGATCTAGACCTGGTTAGTTTTGGAGTCCCAAAATCACCACTCCCCAAAATGTGCACAGCCATATGAGACTGCTTAACGATATGCTCTGTGTTTGTTTTCTTGTCACTTTTCTTCACCCACCCCTCATTACCACTTCCCCCCAAATAAGAATTCGTATTTCTATACTATAATAAGCATACATCCTCTATGACTACTCTGTATCATATTTAGAATAACTTATGTTCATGATGCTCATGTTTGTCTTTTCTATTGACCTATGAGAGCCTCAAAATAGGATATTTTATACTATTCATTTTTAAAACAACAGGGTTTATCATTGTGCCTTTTATTCCAGACCAACATAAATCCCTGCTTGTCATCTCCTAAAGACTGATTAACAGAAGCTCTTCAGGGATTGTTAAAAATGTAATAACCACGTGACAACAAGAACTTGACTTCCAACATGAGCAAAGTAGGGTCAATTGGGAATTGGAGTCAGAAGCTAAGGGCTTAAGTTATAAATTCAATCACATTGTTTTTCTGAGTTTAGACAAGTTATTTAAACCCTTTGAGATTAAACTGTACCACCTTTAATTGGCTCACAGTTCTAGCCTTATCTACTTGTGTAGATTAAATGAGATCATATGTGGCAAAACAACTTTGTAAACTGAAAAAATGCTAAAAAACAATGTTGAGGTATTTCAGATAAGTGGTTCTATCCAATATCAAAATAACCATTTCTCTATTATTTATAATGACTTCAATTGCAAAAAAAAGTAAAACACCCAGGAAAATAGTGGCCTAAAAAATCAAAGCCCATTTTTCTATCAACAAGAAATATGGAGGTAAATTGCTGGTTCAATAATGCTGTCAGAGACTCAGGGATGTCTATATTATGAATCCATCGTTTTTAGCACATTGGTTTTGCCCTTATGCTTGTTGACTCAAATACAGCTCTAGCAGTTGTAGACATCACACCTGTATCCAAAGCAGAAAGAAGGGAGGTAAGGGAGGAGGAACAAGACTTATTTGTTCTTTTCATTAGGAGAGCACTAGTTTTTTAAGAAACCCCCATCTGACTTCTGCTCCCTTCTCACTGTCTGGAACTCACACAGCCACTTTGAGCTGCATGGAAGGCTAGAGAAACATTCAGCTTTCTCAGCCTTTATAATAGAGGTGGGCAAGAAAGAAGGAGCTTGAGAATGGAGGTAAGGTCTTCCAGCCAACTATGTTTGCACAGATCTCTTCTTTTAAAAAAAATTATTGATTTTTTACAGAGAGGAAGAGAGATGGATAGAGAGTTAGAAACATCGATGAGAGAGAAACATCCATCAGCTGCCTCCTGCACACCCCCTATTGGGGATGTGCCTGCAACCAAGGTAAAGGCCCTTGACTGGAATTGAACCTGGGACCCTTCAGTCCACAGGCCCATGCTCTATCCACTGAGCCAAACTGCTTTTGGTCAGATCTCTTCTTGAACATCTCAATTTTTAATCAATTGTTGAGCAATTGAGCACAGCATTGTGTTCTCAAAGCTGCTTCCACTGGATGGGGGCAGATCCATCATTAAAGTTGGTTAAGAGTCAACCAGATGAGCGCTCTTCTTTAGATGTCAACAAACTTTCTGTAAATATCACAGAGCTCTGCCTTTGGTGGAAGAGAAGGTCACTCAAGCTCTTTACCTTGCCTTCAGAAAACTCACTCACCAGGAGCTGATCAGAAATAATAGGAGAGTAGGGGTTCTTTGAGACATACCTTTCCAACACAGTTTCCAATAAAGTGCAGTGAAGGACTGTAGATGAAGAAGATTTAGAAACAAGAAAGAGGTGATAGAATAAAGCAAAAATCAAAAAGGCAAACAAAACGAAATGAGCAAGCAAAATTAAACTAGATGGCAAGGCCATCATTGCTTTCTCTCTATTCAAGTCTCAACATAGCATTTACCTTATAAAGAGCAAAGCAATCTTGCTGCTCACTCCCACCCTAGTCATACCTGCTAGCTGGGGGGGGAAAAAACTTTAGTAAAACCCAGGAACTCATTAAGATTACTAGTGAACTCACTGAAGGTGTTTATATCATCTAGGTCTGGAAGTATCCTCTTTCTTTTCTTTCTGTAAAATAGAGAGAGGGGGCATCTTAACTAAGCATTTATGTATGTTGCTTGGAAGCACATGGGGCTGTGGCTTTGCCAAGGATCCGTTTGGTCCAGGAGCTTGTGCACCTTGGGTTTTGTCTACTGTACTGAACCAAGTACGTTAGAGTAGGACAAATTCTATAGCCCCAACAGATGGCTACTTTTCTGTTTTTAGAAATGCCGACTTGGAATGTCTTCTTGCTTTTAATCTTGTTGAAAGGTGCTCTTAAAAACTCAGAGCCTGTCAATTGCTCTTCATCTTTCTCATTCAAGCTAGAGCAAAAATGCATTAAAATTAATTTATTATTTAAAATGGTAGGAATGGAATGTGCAATGCCCTTCAAAGAAAGGCAGGGATTAATTCCAGTGATAAATCTCAGACCAGACTGCAGAGTCATGGGGAACTATTCTAACCGTCTGCACCCACCACCATGTGAAAAATTACCCAGTGGAAACAGCCCATTATGTATTTCTTTCCACCCCCTCCCTCTCTTTCTTTTTTCTGCTGTCTTCTATCTAGCCCTTAACCGAGGCCTCAAAGGCAGAGAGATGGGTGATTTTATAACAGCTGCCTGCCCAGAACATTCAATGGCCTCCTTATTTTAAGGTCTGTGGATGTTTTTACTGCCTTGCCTTTGGTTAATTTTGCTGCCGCCAAGGCTTTTGTGAAGGACATGACTAAATCCAGTCTCCATTTTTCTCATTCAAATAATCTAATGACATTTTTTTGTGTGGTTAAAATCAAGACGCCGGTTCCTTACATGGGATTAGGTGGAAACTCCATTTCTAGCTGAAGACAAGAATTGGATTCTTTTGCTATGTGCACTTATTCATATTCATTGGTCACCAGGCTTCCAATGGATTTCAGTGGTCAACTTCAAATGTTATAATTGCTCTTCTTTCAAGTTGTGCGCAAGTGAAAGAAGTAACTAGCTTGGGATATGCAGGCAGGTGGGGACTTCTTTTTTAAAAGTAAATTTGACATTATATTCTTTCTATGACTGCTTTGCAAAAGGTAGTGTTGAAAAATACATAAAGAGGGTGCACTTTAAAGTACTGGATAGATCTTAGAGTTGGGAGAGTTAGAAGAGAGTTTAATTTTTTTAAAATATATATTTTATTGATTTTTTTTACAGAGGAAGAGAGAGGGATAGAGAGCTAGAAACATCAATGAGAGCGAATCATCGATCAGCTGCCTCTTGCACACCCCCTACTGGGGATGTGCCCGCAACCAAAGTACATGCCCCTGACCACAATCGAATCCCAGACCCTTCAGTCCGCAGGCCGACTCTCTATCTACTGAGCCAAACCGGTTTTTGCGAGAGTTTAATTTTTCATATTTGAACCCTCACTGCCACCTCTCAACCTTCGCTCTCTCTCTCTCTCTTTTTTTCCCCAGCGAGGGCACTTTCCCAGGCAATTGAAGGACTTCCCAAGGTCACATGATCTCAAATCTCATTTCTGATCAGTGCTTGCTCTGCTCAAATTGCTTTCCAATATGACAAGTGTTTTAAAATATATTAAATGTGCATTCAAACCCAACTCAATTGGAAGGGAAGAGCTCAGGTTTAATTGATTGTATAAAAAACTTCACAAAGGAAAATCACATCATAATGAATCATCCTTTTTAAACATTTCTTGGTGGAATGCAGTGCATGACACACATCCTCCAGAGTCAGATGGGCTTGAGTTTCCTCTCAGCCCTGTGCTCTGACCTTGAATAAGTTGCTTATCTCTTCTAAGGATAAGGATACTGAATTTGCAACGTTGTGAAAATTAGCAGCGCTGTATGTGCAATGCCTAACATAGTACCTGTGATAGAATAGGTACTAAAATAAAATAGCTTTTATCATGTAACATTGAAGCTCACTTTTATATAAGGGATGGTGAGCGTTACATAATTTTAGGGACATAGAGAAAATGGATATTGTGCAGGTGTCTATGTAAAGAGACTAATGAAATGAGTCTTGGTAAATATAGCATGCTAGGAAATGTTAGCTTCTGCCTCCTTTGACATGAGTCAGCTCAGACACTGAAGGCTATTTCTATCCCAGGTGCACCTTGCCTAGGTCTTGGCCAAATGCGAGCAAGATGGGGGCAGGGGGCTCACACATGCAAAATCAGCGACCCCAGGTGATGGAGCCTGGGAATATTCCTTCTGTCCTGCAGCATAGTAGGCAACCTGCTTGGGAGACCCATCCCCACGCTTTTCCTGTTTTCCTCCTTATCATTAGTTCGTCCAGCATCGGGCCTGAACGGCTGCTTTGGTGTCCTGATTGGCATGTTGCTTTCTCTAGGGAGCCCAGGACACTTTGCTGAAACCCTGACATCTTGCCCAGGTCTTAGCAGTCACCTGTTTCAGAGATGCGCACTGTCACTTGAAGCCTTTGATGCTGCCTGGGGTCCTACTCCACGTGGACATTGCATTTGATACCAGAGGGTTCCCGTTACCTGTAGACACAGAGCAAAGTGTCAGAGCAAGCTCAAGGTCACCACAGCCTCTGAATAGTGTGATTGGACTGTGATTCACCATCATTGGGTGCTGATTCTCCATATTAGTTCATTCATCTACTTACATTCTGTACCAAACTAGCTTCTTTCTTTTCTCTCACTATTGAGTTTCTATAGTTTCTCTCTCCATTCAGTCCTGAGCTAAGAAGTCTTTAGGAGATCTGTAGGTAAAAGAGCAGGTTGCTGGAGATATCACGAATGAGGCTGATCTCTGTTACTGTCTGATGTAAAGCCATGGATAAGTTCTCAGAGGCACATGAAAACATGCTCAAAGTCACTAATTATCTGAGAGATGCAAATCAAAACAACAATGAGGTACCATCCCACACCTGTCAGAATGACCAACATCAACAAATCAACAAACGACAAGTGTTGGCGAGGTTGTGGAGAAAAAGGAACCCTCGTGCACTGCTGGTGGGAATGTAGACTAGTGCAACCACTGCGTAAAGTTTTAGAGATACAGCTCTTTCTCTCTCAGGGGGTTGGGTAGAGTAGGGACTCATCTGGGTAACACAGGTCATGATTAAAAGTCAATCCTTCCTTATTTTGTTGAGCTGTGGTTCTTGCCCAAGATTTATGCACCTCAAACTTCTCCCTTTGTTATTCATTCCACGGACCAAATACACTTCCAGACATGTTTGCCAATGTCTTAAATAGCAGCTAAACGAGTAGAAACTCTTTTAGAGAAACTTGATATAATAATAAAAAAATGAGACCTGTTTTAATTTTGGCTTTTGTTTACACAAATGATAACAGAACCTTATAGAGGTCTTGAGTGCAATGTCTGGGCGTTGAGGGACACTTGGCTGAGAATGAGTGGAACGCAGGGGGTTAGGTTGCTGTGCACTACTGCCCTCATTTAGTATGGGCTTTCTCACAGGCAACAGCAAATGCTCTTGCCTCTGTGGACCCTAGAAGCAGAAACTCTGATGGAGAATTTTCCCCTCAATAAAAGGTAAAGTAATTTGACGTTTCTTTAGCAAAGATGCTAAATTTTTTGCTGATGAGAAAATTTGTTCTTCAGCTCATAGCATGTTGATTTTGGGTTGGACTGGGTATCCCCCAGATTGACATGTTGAAGTCCTCATGGCTAGTATCTGAGAACATGATTTTATTTGGAGATAAGGTATTTACAAAGGTACTCAATTTAAAATGAGGTAATTGGAGTGGGATCTAATGGAATATGACAGGCATCCATATAAAAAGGGGAAATTTGGAGGCAGATGAGAGCACACAAGGAGAAAGTCATGTGGAGGTGAATGCAGGCATCTGGGTGAAGCATCTACAAGCCAAAGGACACCAGTGATTGACAGCAAATGACCAGAAGGTCAGCCAAAGGCATGGAGCAGATTCTGCCTTACAGTCTCAGAAGGAGCCAACCTTACCATTATCCCAGACCTCTAGCCTCCAGAACTGTGAGATGATAATTCTTGTTGTTGAAGCCACTCAGTTTGTGGGACTTTCTTTTAAGAAAAATATATTTTATTTATTTTTTACAGAGAGGAAGAGAGAGGGATAGTTAGAAACATCGATGAGAAATATCGACCAGCTGCTCTTGCACACCCCCTACTGGGGATGTGCCCGCAACCAAGGTACATGCCTTTGACCGGAATCGAACTTTGGACCTTTCAGTCTGCAGGCTGACTCTATCCACTGAGCCAAACCGGTTTCGGCGGGACTTTCTTTTTTATAGCAGCCATAGCAAACTAATACAATGTTAGCAAAAGACGAAAGGGTGCTGGTTATACACTTAAAAACGACTCCATTAAAATCTGAGTGATCACAGAATATGATGATCTCATCAGAATCTATACTAGATTGTTACTTTTGTATTGAGGCCAACCTTTACCTTCATCCCTGCAGTATGACATGAGGACACTGAGTTAAATTCTCAATCTATCACAGACCAAATAAGATGAAGTGGGCTGTTATGTAAATGGGCCAGTAGTCACATGTAGAGAGACGGCCTTGTATTCTCAGGTTGTTAGGGATATTTTCTCAAGTTAAACTATTCTCAATTTTGGAGCAATTAGAACTTGAGCTAAATAGTCACTGCAAAGCAATAAAGGAATAGATTCTGTTGCATTTTTAGGTCAACAGTGGACTTTTTCTCTCTGTAATTACTAACATTAGCTCAACCATCTGTCCCTTTCACCAGTGAACCCATGCTCGTCACAGACTCCAGCTGAGAAAAGCCTGACTGTTTCTCTTCAGCAAAATATAATGATTTCCAGTAATTTATAAATGCTTGAAATAGCAAACAATTCTTGCAGATATTATAATGGTTTGTGTTGAGGCTATGCTACTCAAAGCTCACTGACAGAAGTATGAGAAGGAGAATGTAGTTCTATTATTTAAAAAAAGGTAACGTCCACAGTTGCTTGATTAGGATGATGGTGATGAGCTCAATCTGAAATTTTTGTAACTCGGTGCCAGTGAGTTGTGGCTCTTTTGCACAGTATTGCAGTAGCACTTATCACAATCTATAATGATCTCTTTGACATGCTTAATAGTTATCTCCCCAATAGACTTTAATCTCCACGAAGACCAGGACTATTTTAGACTTGATCAACATTGTGCCCCATAAATCTAGCACAATTTGGATTTCAGTAAATTTTTGTTGAATAAAAGGATGATTAGGAAAAATAAGTGATTAATCAGTGATTATTGCAAGGTATATGCAAAGTATTATCAGGTTTGATACAGAATGCAGATAGCTTAGTACTTCAGGACATGTGTTTCTACTTCTCCTTTCTTTTTATTTAACAAATTAATTTGTTTTTACTTTGCCAACTTGGATATGTCATATCCTTTCCTTAAAATTTTTAGTTTTCTATTTCTTATAGTAAAAGCTCAAAATGTACAGCAGAACAATTCTTTTTTAAATATGGCGTCAATAAACACAACCTTTTTCTTATTTTTCTCTCCTAATATGATCCTTATAAGCTAGCCAGACAGCTGCTCTCAACCCAAGATTCCATGTACTTTCAGAATCATATGATGGCTTTCTTACCCAGAATTGTGCCCCCTTTATCTCTGTCTGCTGAAATTTCATTAAACTTGTAAGACTCACCTCAGTGCCTCTATAGAAACTTCCATAATTGTTTTTTCTTTTCACAAAATTAACCACTTCCTCCTCAATACCCCCAAGATAATGTTTACATACAAATAAATTACATTTCTTTGATTGGCTGTGTCTTTACTATTTGAGAATGTCTTTAGGAAGTTTATTTGTGCTTCAATTCCCAGAACCTCTCTCTGTGTGTAGAACATAGTTGGTGCTTGATTAATGTCAAATTTATCCTTTCTTGTTTTTCTCAAAATTCTTACTTTTAAATTCATCCTCTCAAAACATATGGGACATTTGGTTCTGTTCCCATAAATATGCTTAACCTACATGCTGGTGCTTTGCTCATTTGACCAGAGCTGATGGAATGTTTTATAGGCCAATATAAGACTCAGACTATTGGACACTCACATTCTCTTTTCAGCTGATTTAAGAAATCAACTCCTAATGGCTCAAACAGTTTGGCATATACAACACATCTAAATACTCTGAGACTATTGGAATTTTACATTTCTTTCTCTTCTCTCTATTTTTACAAAATAACAAAGCAAATAAAATAATGCAGCTTTTAATTCCTATTGTACCCTCAGTTTAATTGACTTGGATTCTCCAGAGTCAATTAAAACTGAATATGTTATCCCATTAAGTCACGGGAAGTGGATCAATCTCTCTATTTTCTTTTTAGGTTTATGTAATCTTCTGTGGTGGAATGCCCAAGGCTGTGAATCTAGAAACACACTCCATTTTGGAAAGAATTTCCTTGGACTTAGGTGGTGGGATTCCTATGGATCAGTTGGGCAGCTGCTTTACAGTTACTACTGGGAAGCTCCCATATTTCTCCCAACATACTGTTAGGGAGTGAGCTCAGCAAACCCCTGGGGCATAGGGGAGCCTTCTCCTTGGGGTCTGCCAGTTGCCCAGAGAAGTGGCCAATTAATCAAGAAAATGTGAATGAAGAGCTGAGTGCTTCCATCACCTTGTAGCTGTGTTTTCATATAGAGTACATGGTTTGGATTAGTATCATTGATACGGGAAAAATCTTCTACATGATTACTGGCCTTTTAATTGAGAAAATTGCTCTTTTAAAGAACATTCTAGCACAAGTAAAGTTGTTATAAAAGTGGGGGAAATCCAACAGTATGGCAAGCAATGAGTATTTATTTCTTCAGTGCAATGGGTCTTCTCACTGTAGAAAAGAGAAACACACAAAAATTCTGGTTCTTCTGCCAAGGAACATATATATCCTTGTTTAGAGAAAATTTCAAACTTTTATGCCAAGTATTAATCGGCTAGTGCTTCAATCCTATATAATATAATAATATGCTAAGTGTCTGACCATTAGACCGTTTGGCCAGTCGCTATAATGTGCACTGACCACCAGGGGGAAGATGCTCCAGCTGACCAGTAGGTTAGCTTGCTGTTGGGGTTCAGCTGATTGGAAGTGGGCAAGATGGGCCTGACATGCCCTGGAACCCTCCTGCAGTCCTTCTCTGGTCCTGATCATGCACCAGTGGGATCCCTTGGCCTGGTCTGCACCCTATCACAATCTAGGACCCCATGGGAGAACCTGTTTTGGCCCGATTCCCTCAGGCCAAGCTGAGAGACTCCACCAGTGCATGAATCTGTGCACTGGATCTCTAGTTATTATTATAACACTTAACATTTATATATTGCAATGCAATTTCCCAAAAATGGTTTTTCTATACATTATTTCTGTAGGTTTTCAATTGATTCTATGATTTGGATATCATTTAGATTGGCATAACAAAGGCTTTGAGAGTTTACAATTTATTTAAGACCACATTATTACTGTGTAGTATTTTTGCCTTCTGAGTTCCAAGCCCATAACTTTTCATTAAATAGTGTGATATACAGTTAGTAATTATACAGCAGGAGAACACATGCATCTATAGCTATGACTTGAGAGGAACTGAAGAAGATCTAATGTAAAACTATTTTCCTAGTGGCCTTCAGGAGACATGAACATTCTAACAATGTAAAAGCATTATGGTGCCCAAAAGAGGCTCAGGATAAGCAGCTAGGATAGCATCAACAGCAGCCACCTTGTTGGGGGCATAAAAGATAACCATAATTGGGAGCACTGGAAGGTAGTGAGAAAAAAGAACTTAAAGAAAAACTGCCCCTTACTTTTACCATTTACTAGTACATAACCGAGGTGTTTGGAATTTTAATGTTTAGAATTTAAATGAGAAAGACATTTAAGGTTTGACTACAGGTGCTTAAGCTGCAATTAAAAAGATTTAGAATTCTGACCAAAGAGAAAGGATGGGCCATTAAAATTGAGACCCTTTATAACTTGAAATCAATCAGTTTCCACTCAGATTTTTATGGGTCCAAAGTGACTCGCACTTTTCCTAGATTCCCCTTTATTCTAAACTATACCCATTAAATGAGTCCAAAATAGTATCTAAACAGATGGCTATTTGCATAATTTAAAAAGAAACACCATAGTACATGCCACAGTTGGCCTAGTATTTCCCCTGGGGTCGTGTGGTCTTTGAATGAAATGATCAAAATGACTGAGAGGTCCTTTTCCTGATTAGGGTAGGAAGTGCAGGACAGAATCAACGGAGATTAAAAATCTCAATTGATTCCAGTTTAAATTTCAGCTGAAGTTTTTATAGGTAGGTTTTTGTTCATTTACTTAACATTTACTGATCATCTCTTCTGTGACAGGCACTGCATTAGACCTTAAAGAGTCAGAAATAATCAGAAGAGGTATGTCCTTGGCCTTAGGGAAGTTACAGTCTTCCTGGGGAAGAGGAGAGACTCTCCTCAAGCCCAAAATGTCTTGCTCATATACCGACAGATACCAATTCAAGATTCATTTGTGGCTCTAAAGAGTTTTCAATTTTCTTTTAAGACAGATTTTACTTGTATTTGGAATCTTAAAAAACAATATAAACAAACAAACCAAACACAGACAGACTCATAGATACAGATAGCAGACTCCTGGTTGGCACGGGGTGAAACAGATGAAGGGCTGGGTAAAAAAGGTGAAGGGATTAAGAAGTACAAATGAGTAGCTACAAATCGTCACAGGGATGTAAAGTACAGCATAGGGAATATAGTCAATAATACATACGGTGCCAGTGTAAGGTTCTCCCTCCTCCCAACTGGTGGGCGGAGTTACCACATTACTGGCACCTGTCACAGAGACATCTCCAAGACATTGAATCATCAATCAGCACATGCCAAAGTGTCCTGGAGCCCACCCCTTCCTGTTTCGCCCTGGGTCCAACCCTCTTCCCTTCCGGTCCTTAAAAAGACCCCCAGGCCAGCCACGTGCTGCTGCTCCTCCATGTCCACGAGGCAGCCCGGCTGGGTCCCCTGCCCCCTCCCCACTCCTTCAATTCTGGTTTCTCTACCTCCGTAATGAGTCCCGCTCATTACCGGGGCATAAACTTTACTTTAAAATTCCTTGGTGGTCAGTTTCCTGCCTACTTCAAACTTTACAGCCAGGTCAGAACTGGACTTACTGAGGGCAACACTGTAGTCTATGTTTATCTAACCACTGTGCTGTACACCTGAAACTAATACAAAGTAATATTGAATGTAAGCTGTCATTGAAAAATGAGATTTAAAAAGTGGAAGAAAAAAAAAAAGAGTATTCTGGCAGTGGGAGATTGAGCAGGATGCATTCAGTGACCTGGAGGGCATTGGGTTTGACTGGAGCAGAGGATTCAGGTGGGGATGGGGGAAGGAGCTGGGTGGGAAGGGACGGGACTGGAGGGATAGGAAGAGCCAGATCATGGAGGGCTTTGAATGCTGTGCTTAAACACCAAGACACTATCCTGGAGGCTTAAAGGGGCCATGGAAATGTTGTTGGCATCGTTGACTCTTGGTTCTTGAGTCTGGCAAAGAAAGAATTCAGAGCCAGGAACTTGAGCACAAGAAGTTTATTTGACCTTTTAGAGAAAAAGTCACAGGGGAAGAAGAAGTGAGCCAGCGGGGCTGCATGGGTTCAGGAAAGAAGCCACAGAGGCAAAAGAAGGGCCCTTGGAGCTTAGGAATAAGAAAGCGAAGGATACTCACCTGAGAAGGGGGAAACGTGTGCTCACAGGAATATGCCCTGGGTCCTTTGTCTGAAGAGTTTTTATCTGTTTCCTAACGGCAGGAATTTTAAGGGAGATCTCAGGGGAGGATCAATAGAATATTAAGCAGCTTTCCAGGTATGTCCGTTCAGGTTTAGGGTGCGGGGTCATTACACCTGGTCCTGTGTCTGGTTTTCTGGGCCTGGAGCTAAAACACAACTGAGACCTAGATGTTATCTCTAATTTGACCAATGTTCTGACTCTGCTGATCGGAACCTCATTGTCCTGAGGGCTCAATGCTTCAAGTATTGGTCATGCAGGGAGGGAGGGGGGGGTCAGGGTGCTGGATGCGGCCAGTTTGAGTCAGCCATCTATCTCAGTCTCCCAGTTGAGTTGCCAAGGGATTTTCCTGGCTCCTTACTATTCTGTCTCAGAAAGATGTAAACAGCGAGGTGCCAATCAGCTTGGACATTTAAAGAGATGACTCTGGTGGGCTTCTGAGGGAGGTTTGGAAGGTGTAAACCTCGTGGCAGTGGGACAGTCCAGGAGACTACAGGAGGAGTCCACTGTAAAGATATCTAAGCTCTGTGCTAAAAGCTTTCATTTTTTAATTGTTTCTAAACATTCTCTCTTTTTTAAAATCTTTTTTAAAAATATATGTGTACATAGCTTACCATTGCCCCCCCCCACCTCCCATTCATGCCCTCCCTCCCCAGAGTTCTGTGTTCATTGGTTGTATATATTCATGCATACCAGTCCTTCAGTTGTTCTCTTATCTCCCCCCAGGTCTCCTTCCCCTCCCCGCTGTCATTTGACAATCTGCTTGTTTTATGGTGACTATCTCAGGACCACATGAATAGAGTCCGCTCCTCCTCTGGTTCACACCACCCCTACCCCCGGGTCCCACTGCTTCCCCTGGGACACACGGCTCACCCGGGACACCCGGCCTCTATGGGGGACATGGCTCACCCGGGGCACACGGCCCCCTGGGAACATTCTCTCTTTTTAGGTATTCCATGAGAGGTGCCTCACTCCTTGACTATCTTTCATATCAACTCCCCAGGCAGAGGAGTAAAAAAGAAGGTGATATATTTTGTCCAAGTCACCAGAACAGAATGATCCACAGAGACCCGCTTCTAGCTCCATCTCCAGCCCTCAGGGTCAGGGACCTGAGGAAGCATTGAGCAAAGAAACACATTGCAATTAGGTTTTTCATCAACGGGGGTCCAAAGAAATAGCAGAGACTAGAGGTAATGTTCAGTCAGTGAAGCAAATGAGAGTGCGCTAGAGAAGAAAGAAGTCAAAGAAAATGCTGAGGAATCCAGACACATGACCCTTACAAGCCCCGGCATATGAGTGAGAGCAAGACGGGAGAGAGGAAGTGGGGTTTGGAATCCTCACTTTTATTTTAGGAAATCTAAAATGGTCGGGCGAGAGACACTGGAAAAATTAAGTCCAATTGTTACACCGAGAAAAACAGGAACACTCAAGTGGAACAAATTCAGCCACACACCCCCTTTCTTTCTTCCTGTGGAAGGAAAGGACCTTTGCATGGAGTCTGATAGGTGTCTGTGAAACTAAGAGAAAAGGGAACAAGGGAATGAGAGGTAGGAGCGACTCTGAAACAGTGCAGAGACTTTGGCGCTGCGCTTAAGGACATCATTCTCCTGCAGAGGTGCTAGGAGGGCTGGTGATGCGTTCCAATGTCCTGGAGAAGGACTTGTGTTAAGCAGAGAGCTGGAGAGGCATCTGCAAAGATGAAACGTTTTTGTTTAAAACACCCAAGGCCAGATTTCTCTATGGCTCATGTGGTTTGTGACTTAGATTCCCAATTTCTGATACCCTGACCGCCGCCTTACTCTCTCCACAAGTTCACGCACTATATTGAAAGGATATTAAGACATGCTCACTGGGGATATATATGGATATATGGTCCTGGTATGTCTTGTAGATGAAATGCAGTGTCTTCAATTTACTGTACTAAAAATAAATAAAATGCAGAAGTGGATTTAACAACTCACTCAACTTTTAAAAGGCAGTGAATTTCAAATAGGAGAGGGGAACTCCATTATGACCTAGGATGGTCTAAAGAGTTCTTTTTGTTGTTGAATTTACCGGGGAGACATTGGTTAATAAAATTATATGGGTTTCTGGTGCACAATTCTACAATACATCATCTGTATATACTACTGTACGTTCTCCATTCCAAGTCAAGTCTCCTCCCATGTCAAAGTTTTGCACCTTATCAATGAAGAGGTTGAAGAGAATGAGGAAATACTGGGGGTTTAAAAGTCAGCAGCACCGGGCTTTGATTCTGCCTCATTTCTCCTAATCATTAGGGATTCTGTCCCTTACTTATGTCTAGTGCAGTGTTTCCCAAACTTTTGACATATGTGTACCCCTTCTATAATTTTCATAATGTTGAGTACCCCTCATCAAAATAAAATGGATGTATTTTAATAACAATCAAAATATAGTTCTTTCTTTCTTTTTTTGGTACATATACAAAATAATAATAAATGAAAACTAAAATTATTCATAATAAAATATAAATAAAAGTTATGTTATAAATAACATTTATTTGCACACCGGACCATCTCACACCTCACAAGACTATCTTGACTTGACTCATGAGAACATAGAATTAGGCACAGCTAAGCATGGTTCAGTGTATATCTCCATCAAACTCCAGTGCAATGTGTACCCCCACCAAACTCTTCCCGTACCCACGGGTACCACACTTTGGGAAACACTGGTCTAGTGCATTGCTAGTTGTATCCTCTCTTGTAAATCCTGGAATATTGGAACTGGAAAGGCCCTTAGAGACCATCTGGAAAGTATAAATGGGGAAATGGAGGCTCAGAGAAAAATGGCTACATTTCAGGGTTTGATGACTGTCTGGATATTTATGGACTCTAGATTCAGAATTATCTCAGGCTAGGGAATCTGGAGGGGGAGGAGCTGATATATTGTTTTCCTTGTGCCTCTTTTGAATTTAATAAAGTAATAGCTCACACAGCCCTCCACAGCAGCAGTTAGAGGAAAAGTCTGTTCTATAAATTTCCTTGGTTATCAGAATAAGAGTGGAGCCATAGACAGCAAAACGACAATCGCCCTGTTTGCAACCCTGAGACAGTTCCTTTTCGAGTTCAAAGAGGATGTAGCTTTGCTTGCTCTCTCTCTGGCATCCAAGAAAAATAGGCAGCTAAAACTTTATGTCATGCAGACAGAGAGGCCAGAATATTGCTTAGGGGATAAGAATCTGTCCCTTAAGGTTATAGAGATTAAGCAATACAACCCAAACTCCAAAATAAATAAATTAATTAAATTACAAGACAAGGGAATAAAATAATCTCTTTCAAATCTCTTGGTTTAGTTTTCCTAATAAAATATGGATGAGGATAAATTATGCATTATTTTTTGCTTTCTTATCTCCCCTCTAAGTCCTAGTGTCTGTTACCACAGCTGAAACTTTCCCAAATTATCTCAACACTGTGATTTTTTAAGAAAATGGTAAAACCATTGACATTCTAAGTTAAATTATTCCTACTATTGACATGCAACTGACATTTTATCTTGTCATGGATGAAAGCCATTACTATCCTGATCCACTCAAAGCTCTCAACATTGCATTCTTGCTTGCTATGTAATGATTTGGCTTTGGTGAAAAGTTGGGAATCTTGGCTCATTTATGCAGAGTCCCATGTTAGTAATCAGTTGACTACATGGTCAAGTCAAGGTAAAAGAGAGGCTCCCTTTTATAAAAAATATAAACATTTAGCTATTTCTTCCTTGTCCCATTCAATTATTTAACAAATGTTAACTGAGCTGACTGTGTGCCATAATTACTGTCCTAACTGTTTTCTCAGCCTGAGTTGCTTCCTCCTAGGCTGTCAATAATCTTCTGAAAGCACACATATGACTCTCTCACTCCCTCACTCAAAAATGTTTAGTGTATTTTCTTTTCTTTTTTTTAATTTTTTAAATTTTATTTTATTAAGGTATTTTCTGTGTACATAGTTTACCATTGCCCCTCCCCCCCACCTCCCATTTATACCCTCCCTTCCCAGAGTTCTGTGTTTATTGGTTGTACTTACGTTCATGCATACCAGTCCCTCGGTTGTTCTCCTATCTCCCCCCAGGTCTCCTTCCCCTCCCCGCTGTCATTTGACAATCTGCTTGTTTTATGGTGACCATCTCAGGACCCATGAATAAAATCTGCTCCTCATTTGGCATTCTGCTTGTTTTATGGTGACTATCTCAGGACCATATGAATAGAGTCCTCTCCTCCTCTGGTTCTCACTGCCCTTTCCCCTGGGTCCCACTGCTTCCCCTGGGACACATGGCTCGCCCGGGGCACACTGCACCCTGGGACACTCGGCTCACCCGGGGCACTCGGCCCCCTGGGACACTCGGCTCACCCGGGGCACTCGGCCCCCTGGGACACTCGGCTCACCCGGGGCACTCGGCCCCCTGGGACACTCGGCTCACCCGGGGCACTCGGCCCCATGGGACACTCGGCTCACCTGTTTAGTGTATTTTCTTTGTCTATAAAAAACCCTCTATAGTTTTTAGCATCCTTTTCTCCTGCTTAAGTCTTCAATCTCATCTTCTACCAATTCTATTTTCTGCACTCTTGCCATGCCATCTTATTGACTGTTTTCATGGAATATACTGATATTGCCACTCTCATCCACCCAGGAAATCTTATCTCATGTCTGAGAACAACATCAAATATCTTAGCTTCTAGGCAACTTTCTATAAGCACCCATTTTCTTCTTGTTCTACCAATATACCAAGTGCATTTTTTCACTCAGTCAACAAATATTTTCTGAGAGCTCCCTATATGTTACCTATATTCTAAGTATGACTAACAGTCCTTGTGGTCAGAGAGTCCTGGGGTAGACAAACCATGGTTAATAAATTGCAATATTGGTATATGCAGGATTCTTCAAGAACATAAATCTAGGAAAGCAGGCCCACTAGTGGGGATGTTGATGTCTTATTATAACACCTACCCTGTTTCCCCGAAAATAAGACAGAGTCTTATATTAATTTTTGCTCCCAAAGATGCACTAGGTCTTATTTTCAGGGGATGTATTATGTTTCTATGAAGTAGGTCTTATTTTTGGAGGATGTTTTATTTTCGGAGAAACACGGTATTAAACTCTAGTACAACTGTCAATTTATTTCCCTGTCACCTGTACACATGAGTTCCTTGGGCTTAGGGATTCCCCTTACCAGTGCCTGACAAGATTGGCAAACACATGGTAGGAATTCAGAATATGCTTTCAAATTCAATAACTTATGAAAGTGTGGCCAGACCTCAAATTTTGCCTTCCTATCTGGAAAAATGCATTACTTATCCTATAACGTAGGTTTGATTATGCTCATTTAATAGGTGACAGACTGAAACTTTAAGATGTTAAAAAATTTCCCCAAGATCTTATATTCTCAAAATACCTAGAGCTCTTACAAGTTGATACATTTAAGTGAAAACAGGAACAATATAAGCATTTTAATTAAAGAGAAGAAACATTATTGGCTGATGGTCATATGAAAAGACTAACCCAATACTGATGAAGGGCTACTACTTAAAATGAGATGGTAATATTACACTGCATTATTTGCTAGTTACAGCCTAACCTCTTTTAAAAATTGTCGCACACAGGATGCTTTCTTCTATTTGATTCTTTCTTTGATTTCCATGCTTGTTCTTATCATGTTTAATTTCTGATATTATGACCCTAGATGGAGGCTTTTTCCTCTCTTTTTCTGTCTTACTATGTTTTAAAATATATTTAATTTATTATCTCTGGGTCAAAAATTTGCATTAAGTCAAATAAGCTAATTATATTTTTTAAGAATCATGAAGTTTCCAATGTAAAATAAATAGCCTCCTTCCCTGGCCAGTTTTGCTCAGTGGTTAGTGCGTTGGCCTATGGACACAAGGGTCCCAGGTTCAATTCCGGTCAAGGGCATGTACCTGGGTTGTGGCATATCTCTGGTGGGAAGCAGATGGTTGATGTTTCTTTCTCATCAGTGTTTCTGGCTCTCTATCCTTCTCCCTTCCTTTCCGTAAAAAAAATCAATGAAATATATTTAAGTAAATAAATAAATAAACCTCACCCTCTCTTTCCAAATCTGATACTTTTGTTTATGTACTTATGTGTTCCTTATTAAAAGATTTTTATTTGATTACTTTTTGTTTATAAAAATGTATCTATTCTCTTTTTAAAAAATATATTTTATTGATTTTTTTTTTTTTTTTTTTTTTACAGAGAGGAAGGGTGAGGGATAGAGAGCTGGAAACATCGATGAGAGAGAATCATCCGTCATCTGCCTCTTGCACCACCACCACCACCCCCCCCCCCACACACACACACACTGGGGATGTGCCTGCAACCAAGGCACATGACCTTGACTGGAATCAAGCCTGGGACCCCTCAGTCTGCAAGCCAACGCTTTATCCACTGAGCCAAAATGGTTTTGGCATGGATCTATTCTTTTGTAGTTTGTTTTAATCTAAAGCATCCTGTGAACACTCTTCCAAGTCAATACAATTAAATCTACATTTTCTCTCAAAACTCTTAGTATTTTATATATTTTTAAATATATTTTTTATAGTTAACTAGGGGTTCAGTGCAATTTGTGTGCCTTGAAAGGAGCTATGGGCCACAAGGTGGCAGTGAGCACAGAGGCATGTATTAGCCCATCCTCTGCAACCCCTCCTGACTGCTCCTGCTGTGGCCCTGCTCCTGCCACCACCGCTCCCACCTACTGAGGGTGCCAGAGTGATTGGGGCCCAATCACCCCTCAGAAGCAGGGGGAGGTGGAGAAATCCTTAGAGGCAATCTGGGATGGCAACTGTCACTTGCACTTGCTGATGGCACCAAGCAATTGGGACTGATGCCAGGCACTGCCAGTGAGTGCATGGAATGGCTCTGGCGCCAGCTGCAGGTACAAGAGGGGCCTTCAGTGGCAGAGATTGTGAGAGGCAGCGGCCAGCCCTGATTGTCCCTCAGGAGCAGGGGGAAGTGGAGAAGCCCTGAAGGGGGATTGGGGCCAGCATCTGCTGCTCACACCAGCTGACGGTGCTGAGCAATTAGGGCTGGCACCAGGTGCTGGCGGCATGTGTGAGCACCTGATGGTACCATGGCACACGGGAGCAAAGAATTTTCAGTAATCACCAGAGACTCACCCTGATGACAGTGACCTGCACTGCCTTGGTCTGGCATCCCAGCTCACCTGTTCCACCATCCTACCCCAGCCCATGCACACCATGTTCTACACACCATCCCTGGTGATTAGCACATGCCATAGTTACTGGTTGTTTGTTTGGTCTATTTGCATATTAGGGTTTCATAGATAGATAGATAGATAGATAGATAGATAGATAGATAATGTTACCGATATCTCCCATCCCATCCCACCCCACCCCTCAGGTCCTCACTACCCTATTGCCATGTCCATGGGCTATGCATATAAGCATATAAGTGTCCTAGATGATAGAACTATATATTCCAGGGGATATGAGGTATTGTGTATATTGTGTTATTATTGTAATTATGTATTATAATGGAAACATAACCTAAGTCTTGGATATGCAGATTGGTACCAGTGTTCTTATATCTGCTATTCCTTCTCCTTAAAATATTCTTTCTCCTCTTTCCTGCAGGGCCCTCTTCCATTCATTTCTCAGGATTTATTTTCAGCATTTCTTTAGTGGTCCCCCAAGCACATGACATACACTGGACATTGCTCTGGAGCAAGCATGTCAAACTCACAGTCCGCAGGCTGCATGCCTTTATTTGGCCCGTGTTAGCCTTTGAGTTTGACATGCTTGCTTTGGAGTGATGCCCACTCTCCCATATGAGGGCACCCTTTGAGGTCCCCCCATGGCTTTGTTTACTTCTTAATGTAGGAAAAATATCTTTTCACTGTTGTTGCCCAGCCCCTACGCGGCCTTGCCTGGAATTGGTGTTTGAAAACTGTTTCCAAATGGGTATTGCCTCTTCCCTCTCCCCCCGGCCACAGAGGCACGGCTGCTTTGTGGACTGATTGATGGGGCTGCCAGGCTCTTCCATTAGGAGTTTCTCCAGCTGAAACTTAGCCTCTCAGAACCCATAGTTCAGTTTCTGCAAGTACACATGCAGCCAGTGATTGTGAGGAATTTCTGTTCCTAATTTGTGGGACACCAGGCCATACCGAGGGGTCACCATGAGAGGTGGAGGCAGCTGTTTGTTGTGACATCCACAAAACTCCTCGCTTCTCTCTCCCTGGCCGATGCAGACAGAGGCTGCTTTGCTCTCTGACCTTTCATTAAGGCGCTGTTTGCAAGCAAAGGATGGTCAGCAGAGCTCTTATCGGCACTAGCTCAGCCTCCCCACACCAGGGATGGCTTTGTTCCCCTGCCTGGTGGAGCGGTCTGGGATCCCTTTTCCTGGATAAGATACTTTTAGAAAGTAAAAATGGCATGTTATCATCCCTAGAAATAGGAAACTAGAATCACTAATGAGATTTATAAAAAGTATGGCCCAAGCCAACTTGGGCTTTCATAATAAAACCTGCACCTTGGCCTGCACCTAGGCATAGGAAAAACCTCTGGGTGGTAAAGGAAGTCCTCTGTGAATTATGGATTGATTAAAAGGGACACAATGTGTTATTTGAAGGTTGTGTGAATGCTAAATAATCCCATCTGTGTAAGACAGGCTATGATACTTCACACTGTCTGCAGATTCGTCCAATTATGTTTTATGGTCTGGACTCAAAGATTCCAACTTCTTATTTTATTTAACTCTGCAGGCAGTTGTTCAGCAGAACATCCACTCCCCAGGGGTAAAGCAAATGGGGAGGTTGGGATTTGGAGGTCATCAGTTAGCTTCCAACAGAGGTTTTATGAAGCGGGGAGCGCCCTTTGAATTCTCCCACTGAGCCGAGTAAGGAAGAGAAGGATGGGTCCAGTTCCTGATCTGATCTTAGAGCTGGTGATCCAATCCAATCATGATGCCATGAAGGAGGTCATTTCCACATCACAACAAACCTGACTCAGATTGGTGGTAAGATGTGTAGTCAAATATATCTTGTTTTTATGGCCCCCAAAGAGCTGGTGTCAGGTGAAATTTCTACCATGAAACACTTCCACCAATTTTCCTTCTCAATGCCACCCTTGTTTCCGTTGGCCATTGTTTCCGGATATTTCAGCTCATTGAGGTCATCTATTCATCTGGCTGTGATTTGATTATTTTCTAATAGGAAGTTCATAGAGGCCCAGTGCATGGATTCATGCAACAGTGGGGTCCCTCAGCCTAGACTGTGGGGATTAGACTGAAACCAGATCTCCAACATCCCCCAAGGGGTTCTGGATTGCAAGAGGGCACAGGCCAAGCCAAGGTACCACACCAGTGCATGATCAGGGTTAGGGAGCGCCCACAGGAGGGCTCCAGGGCATGTCTGGCCTATCTCACCCAGTCCCAATTGGCTGGACTCCAGCAGCAAGTTAACCTACTGGTCTGAGTGTCTGCCCACTGGTGGTCAGTGCACATCATAGCGACTGGCTGAATAGTCAAACGGTCAGACACTTAGCATGTTAGGCTTTTATTATATAGGACTAGAGGCCCAATGCATGCAATTCATGCAAGGAGCTCAGCCTTCACATCCCAGCTGCCTAGCAATCTGGCTGCTTCATGGCCCAAGGCCCTGCAGCACTGCCCACTGATCTTTCCAGAAGGAGGTCATTCTGCTGTCTAGCCTAATTAGCATATTAGTTATTTATTATATAGGATGTTTAAACAAATGAATTAACACCTGATTTCTACAAATTAATTTTAAGTCCTCCCCATGTGCCTCCCCCCCCCCCCCCCTAGAAAAAGCAGGAAAGGTAAGAAGAACTAGGTTTGTCCTCTAGGTTATCCACAGCCAAGCATGCTAACCTTTATATAGTGTAAGATGGAAATAATGCTTTCTGATATATGGGTTCCGAGAAGCAAAATAAACAGCATTAAACTTCCCAAAATGCTGTAGTCAGCCTTCTGGAGCAAGTAATGTGCTTAGTTTCCAATGTAAATTATTGAATGAATAATTAAATGGGAATTACTATCTTCTTAGAGATTCTCAGCCACACTAGGCCAGCCTAAGCTCTTCTCCAGGTGAATGTGGAGAAAAGCACAATCCCAGGCCCTCTGGGAAGGTAAGGTTGAGTGATGAGAGGTTTAGAAGCCATTGTGTTTGTATCCTCCACCTTGTGGAGAAAACTTTGAATGACTGAAGCAGACCTGTAAGGAAAGAGAGGCCTCCTTGGTCTCCTTCGGAGATTAATTTTATTCATGACATTTCTTTTTTATGTCAATACCCCCCTCCTTTTTGTAAAAGTATATTTTATTATTTTTTTACAGAGAGGAAGAATGAGGGATAGAGAGTTAGAAACATCCATGAGAGAAAATCATCCATCAGCTGCCTCTTGCACACTCCCTACTGGGGATGTGCCTGCAACCAAGGTACATGACCTTGACTGGAATCAAACCTGGGACCTTTCAGTTCTCAGGCCAACTCTATCCACTGAGCCAAACCGGTTTCCCGCCCCCCCCCCTTTTTTTTTAACCTAAGCTCACCATGTCTGTTTCTGTCACTTGCAAGACCCAGCTTCCATCACCAACATCACAATGGAATCTTCTGCCATTCTTATCACAGCCTCTTCCAATTGTCCTGAATGTTTATAAATCAATTTGGTGAATCTTTTTTATATTTTCCATTTATCTTTCTCTGAGGTCCATAGTCTACTTTCTCAGCATGGGGATGTCCCAAATTGGACTTATTCCATAACCAAAAAGGAGTCATATTTTTATAGTGCTTGTTCTAGATCCCTAAGAGAGATTTTCCCAACTTTTTCCATGTGAGTGATCATATTAACAATTACTAAGGCGAACCCTTGTTAAAACTACAGAGGGCAATTGCAGCTTTCTTCTTTGATAGGGGTGTAAGTTAAGATAAGGGCTTCTGAAATGTAAACATCAAAAAAAGGAAAGAAATGCAATTACTCCAACATGTTATTCTCACTATTCTCTCCTTTCTTCCCTCTCTCTCCCCACCCTTCTCTCTCTCTCTCTCTTCCTCTTTCGTTTCTTCCCTCTCACCCTCCACCCCTCCACCCCTTCCTCCTTCATAGCAGACTAGAAATCTATGGGCTAACATATGGGGAATGGCAGCTTCACTCTATTAGCAACCCAAGTTCCTTCTCTCTCACTGCTCTACCATTCCTTAGAGTGCTGGCTGACCTCATTCATCAACAAGTAGCCTTTCCGGCTCATGGGAAAAGGGGGAAACTCACAGAGAGGGCAAGATATTTTTACTTAAGGAAGGGATGTGGAAATTGCACACATTGTTTCTACCCCACTGATGAGCATTGTCATACGAATGTTAAAGGCAGCCACAGCGGGGGAAACTGGGATGTGAGTATCTAGCTGGGCAGCTATAGGATTTGGTAACATACAATATGGAAGAGAGAGCTTATTACTAAAAGGAAGAAGGAGAGAATGGGTATTGTGGGGAAAATGATATCCTATCATGCATTTCTAGGTTGTTAATATAAGGAAATAAATGTGCTATAAGGAAATGAATGTGCTTTCTCCCTAGCTAACGGTCACTTGACTTTCCCATGCGCTGGAACACATATCACTCTGCTATTCCTTCAAGCTTCTGCCCTCTTTTCATTTCATTCACCACCAAAGTTCTATAAAAAAGAAGTCTACACCAACATTCCTAGCACCTGCCTCCTCTGTCACCTATTGCAATCTGGCTTCTGTGCCTGTCTTTTATGAAAAAGCTTTCTCAGGAGTGAGAAATGGCCTCGAATCCCTCCCTCCTCAGCTCCCAGGCGCTTCGCCCTCTCACCTGCTCAGTGGCTGTTGAGGGTTTATTCTTGTCTGGATGTGCACTCATTAATTTCTGTGACTCAGCGCTATATCCCGCTCCTTCCGCTTCTCTAACCAAGCCTCCTCGGTCCTTTTCTCTGCCCATCTCATTCTTCTCATGTTGTGAATGTGACATTGTCTGAGGGTACACATGCCTGAGTTCTTTACCTCTCCTCCCGCAGTCTCCCCAGTGGCTATGGCTAACACCCAGGTTGACCTCAATTCCACGCCCACACTCCCTTTGTCTTATATTCGGTGATGCTTCATAAAGGAGCCTGATACCAACCCAAGTGCAGTTCCCTATTAGCTTCCAGTGTGTTCTGTGACTTCTCTGGGGTGTCAGAGCTCCTTTGATTCCCAGGAACAGAATCTGCCTGTCTACTGCAAGTGAAAGAATAGGATTCTGGGGTATTCTGGGATGTGCAAAAGTGTGGTGATACCAGCAGCTGACTGAGAAGGGCCAGAGCTCCTGGAAGAATCAAGCCCTATATTTTTTCTTTAAAAAAATATATTTTATTGATTTTTTTACAGAGAGGAAGGGAGAGGGATAGAGAATTAGAAACAACAGTGAGAGAGAAGCATCGGCCAGCTGCCTCCTGCACACTGGGTATATGCCCACAACCAAGGTACTTGCCCTTGATGGGATTAGAACCTTTGGCCCTTGAGTCTGTAGGCCGAGGCTCTATCCACTGAACCAAACCAATTAGGGCTCAAGCCCTATCTTCCCTCCTGCTGTACAAATGCTTCTCCAGGTCATGGTGGGGCACAGCCACTCACTGCCCCCAAGGTGATGCATTCTCAATGTCAGTTACCCAGGATGAGGCTCCCCTTTCTTCCCTCAGTCTCCGTTTTCAAAATCCATGGAAGCAATTCCAGTGGAGCTGGTCTGAAGGAAGTGCTCAGAGACAACCTGTCCCATAGCAGAAGACATTTGGGGAAGCCACTCTAATAGATTTCTATCTACCAAACAATGTGAGTCATCTCTTACATGCAAGTGATAATATACATAAAAGCTTTAACAGCTATAACAGCGTGGAGGCAACACCACAGCTGGCATTGAGAAATCGGCCTTTGAGGCCCCAGGACTGTCACTGTATTAGATGCATGATTTGGCTACCTTAAGATTGCCAATATCTTCATCCCAAAGGGACCCTGACATCCTGTCCTTATTGTGATAATCCAATGCCATGCTAGATATGAAACTGACTAGTTTAGCTCCTAGCAGGTATCGGACACTCAGTAAATGCTAGCTGCATCTAGTTGGTCGGGATGTCCTTAAGAGAAAAAAGACATTGGTCTGGAGAATTCAGGCAACCACTTTCTTCAGGGCTGGAAAGTAACATAAGTGCCCTCTTTCCCAGTAAGAACCTACAAAAGCGGGAGTATTATTGCATCTGTCTGTTCTCCGGTGGGTTAGTTGGCTACAGATATTCAATGCAGTGCTTAATTGGCCTGGCCAGTTCGTCAGGAACTGGGGAGCAGTGTCCCGACCTTCCAAAGGAAGATGGATTGTGCCCTCCTTCCTCACATAATAGCAAACTGCACATCAGCTGAAAAGTGCACAAAGCAAACTTCCCTGGCTTTGTCTGGGCAGGAGAAATATTTTGGTTCAATTCAGAGCAAACTTGTGGCCTCATTGCAGTATTATGCTGGATATAATTCTGGGCACAATGAGGGTATCTGGAACATTGGGAAGGGGTAAGAAAGAATACATCCTCCAACCTGAAGGTATTGATTATGTTTGTCTGGGAATGAAAGGAGCAAGGACCTATTACTGGGGACTTTGTTTTTCTGAGGCTCTGGGTTCACAAAGCGGTGGCTATTTGGACGGTTTCAATTTTTCACTTCTCCTAAACCCGGCTTCCGAACGCTGCTGGAGGCCTGGATGAATTGAGATGACACTGAGGTCTGGTAATGTGCCAAGTGGAAAGAATTGAGGGAAGAGGAGCTGACCACTTCCTCAAAGCCAGCGTGAGTTCCCAGTCCTATGCTCTTGGGAACAGCAAGAGAGAGGGCTTGCCCATCTTTGTTCATAAAATTCTTGCAGGCTCCCAGCTTGTTATGGGGGGGATTGAGGACAGGGACCCCAGTCAATCACAGGTTCACTGGGTGCTCACCTTTTGCTACTACTTGTCAGATAAAGCAGACCAAGTTCTTTAGCACATATCAGTAGAGTAAAATCTGACATATTTTTTATTGATTTCAGAGGGAGAGAGAGAGAGAGAGAGAGAGAGAGAGAGAGAGAAGGAGAGAGAGAGAACAGCAATGATGAGAGAGAATCATTGATTGGCTGTCTCCTGCAAGCCCCATACTCACTGGGGGTCCAGCCAGCAACCCAGCATGTGCCCTGACCGGAATCAAACTATGACCTCCTGGTTCATAGGTGCACACACCGGGCTTAAATATTTTTCATGAGGGTCTCTCTCTCTTTTTTTCTTTTATTTGAAAGTGGTAAACTTTGAGCTAGTTCTTTATTTTATTTTTAAATTTAAATTCTTTATTATTATATATGTCTTCTTTGCCCCCATTGACCTCTCCCTGGCCATTCCCACCCCCTAGCACAAGCCCTTACCCCCCAACTGTCGATTATCTCTTTTGAACCATGATAAAGCAAGTCATAAGGTTCAACAACACAGACAAATACTCAAGCGCGCTCGCACACACACACAGGCATATAGATACATGCATATATTTGAAATATTTTTACACAAAATATATACAATATTTTTTATGCATGTATGCATGTATAAAATCACCTAGGCAAATCTGAGATCTATAAGGAGTTAAAGCTACAGGCCAGAGGTGGAATTTCTCCTTCCTTAGGAAAGCCTTAGCTTTGCTTTTAAGGTTTTTCAATGGATAGAATTAGCTGCCACTGAGGCTCATTGAGTGCTCACCCTATCATGATTCTAGATAACTCAGGTTATCTGGAATCATCTCCCTTCCTTCAAGCGAACTGATTATAGACTTTAGCACATCTATTTTTGCACTTTCACAGCAACACCAAGATTTGTGTTTGATTAAATAACTGGTGACTGTAGTCTAGCCAACTTGACACATTGAAAAGATGTCACAGAACTTGAATTAATGAATTCAATGTATAAACTGCAGTAAAGAAGCAATGTCTATCTCAATTAATTCTCTCCTAACTTCATTAATGTTTACATGTAATGTTCAAATTATATAATATTTTGTTTCGGTAAACAGATAGCATTACTTCTATTTAACCACTGTGTTTCTGAATATATTAAAATAATAAAAATATAACTATGTTAGACATGTCAGACAAATATTTACATTTATTGTATTTGAATTAGCTAGGTAGGTGCATTATCCTGCAGATTATTTTGCAACTGCCTGTGCATAAAAGAAGTAGTAATTATTGGATTGTTTGGGAGATTTTACATATTAGATCACTCAATAATCCTAAGTGAGATGGGGATTCCCATCTTGTTATTCCCATTTGTAGTTGAAGAAACAGAGGCTCATAGAGTTTAAATGACTTGTTCAAGGTCACAGAATGAGCAGATGGATATGTTCAAGATTTGAATGGGGTGTGGCTGGTTACAAGGCTTGAGTTTCCTTCCAATGGACCACCTTTGACTATTATGATAATTTCCCATTGATGGGCATCAGGCTTACCATGCCCCAGGACTTGTAGCAAGTGATCAAGTCTATTATTGATTAGCCTTCTTTGCTTTTCAATGTCAATATAATCTAAGTTTAGAATTGGATAGAGCTAATAAAACAAAATCAGCATGTACTAAAGGCAAGTTCATCCCCACCCCCACAGTCAGCTAACTGGCCTCAGGGAGGGATGGGGAGGAGAGGAGCAGATTGAAGCTGACCAAAGATTGAATGAAGAGAAGGGAAGAATGAACAATAAGAATTTAAGATAAGCTTTAGGAATTTAATTAGCTTCTTTTAGGAATTCTCTTGGGGGTGAGGGGGTGGTGGTGGTTATTACCAGAGGTGTCTGTTAGATTTAGAAGCACCCTGGAAGAATGGTGACCTCACAAAGCAAAGTCCCGAAGTCCCAGTTCTGAATCTGTTCCTGATCATTTGCTCAACATTGGACAAATCACTTTCCTTCACCTTCACTTCCTCTCTTACAAAATACTGTCCATTTTATGCAACTTGCTCTAACATTCTCTAGCAGGAGATGGGGGAATCAAATAAACAGAAAGGTGTGAATATCCTGCAGAAAATGTCCTTTATCTGAAAGTGCTTTGCAAATATGACGTGTAGTTATGCAGGGAGGATATTGCCTTTGTTTCTTTTGGGTGAATCATTTGCGGCCACATCATCCGACTTCATGTTTTCCTTCTTCTATGACCCTAGGCCTATCCATGACTTGGGACTTTGAGCTTTCCCAGAGATCACTGCAGCCAGTGCGCCTTCTCTGTAGCTTGATGCTTCCGGCTGGGGTAAATTTATAGGCAGCTCCCTTGAAAGTAGAGCCTGGCGCTCACTGTCTGAAATATCCTCTTTATCATCACATCCAGGAGAGAGCAGATCCACCAGGGGATAGCATATACAATGATTTTTTTTCCCCTGAAGAACTGCATTTTTCAAAAGAGATGCTTTCTGAATCCCTCCTCTTACTCTCCCCAACTAGTAGCTTTCTACTGCACTATTATTAGAATCAGCTGCAGATAAAACATTCAAGGAATGCCTTTCTTCCACTTGTGTATTATTCTTATAATCTTCCCAACATGCTCAACCTTGATATATTTGAACTAAAGATTTTTTCCTATATATATTGGAGATTATATATATATATATATATATATATATATATATATATATTCCCAATTACGGTTAGAAACAACTTTAGGGATGGATGGGGCTGGGTAACTACAATTTTAAGCTGCAGAAAATTCAGTATCATTGAATTATGATTTCTCTCTCTAGTACTTTGCAACTGTAGTCAATACAGGGTGAGGCAACTTCAAAGACTTTTATATTCCCAAACTACCCACTAGTGGATTCTTGCAAGTTAGCTCTTGAATGTCCTAGATTTTTGACTGGTGCCAGATTACAGAGTTTTCAAATGTACATGGTGCATTGAGATTCTGGATGAAAAACGTCCTTAACTACTGACTAATGAGAGACCCATTAACTTGGGAAGCCGAGGAATAGATAATAGCATGAAAGTTAAAATACACACTTTGTCTTCTTGTCTGAATGTGAGGCCACAGGGCCTGTGCACAGAGGTTTGTGTTATTAAACCAGGGGTTGCTTCAGGAATAAATTTCAGATATGCCCCAGAACTTGGCTGAGGCTAGTCTCAAGAATTACATTTTGTATCTGTCATAAAACTGTGCCTGCATTCACTGCATGTTATGCCACTCAAAATCTCTCTTTCAGTCTTATGGGAGTTTGGCTGGTCCTTTTGGATGGGCTATAATGTGAAGGTGGAGTTTTCCTTCATGTGGAAATTTGCTTGAGAAGGTGCCCCTAATTTCCAGACTAGCACCCAACCTCCTCATTGTGAGCCCCAACACAGAATCCCACTGATCCATACATACTCTTTAAGTGTTAGAGATATTACACAAAGGCATTGCTTTATTTGTAGGGGAATGATATACCTACATGTCAGTAACCATGGGCACTTTACCGGGGACATTTGTCCTGTGGGTATTTGCTTGGAATGATTATTTAGCCTCCTATTTCACTATGATGATGAAACAGGAATTTTTAGGGGTGAAAAGACAGGTTTAGGAAATTTTAGAGATGAAGGGGACCATGGAAGAAGCACAGGGCTGCAGAGCAGTAGAAGGTATATTTCTATAGAATAGGGGAGCTGAAAACCTGCAACAGGTACATTTCCATAGGATGCTGGAGCTGGAAACAGCAGGCCTATATTTACAAAATAACGGGAAGGAATCTCCTTGTCCAGAAGGAAAAGAACAAAGCCCAAAGAGAATAAGAAAACTATAAGGGAAGAGGGGAGGAAACCTCCCATGTCCCACGTGAGGTTAGACCTTTGAGCTCAGGAGTTACTATGGTAACTAGTCTAAGGGAATAGTGACCAATCATATGGGACATCAAGGCACTAAGACCTGCGGCCTTTATAAACCTTGGAAACAGGGACTTGGTGGGACTTTCCCCGCTCCCCATGTGGGAGTCTGTACTTGTTCTTTAATAAATTTCCACCTCTGCTATATCACCTTCCATCCATGAATTGTTTCAGTCCAAAAATTCCATTTCAGTGACAAGACACAGAGCCTGATTAATTTGAACATAAATATAAATTTTAAAGTAGTGAAGATGTTTTGAATTACATTCTTATAGATTGTGAAAATATGTCATTTTCCATTAGTGGATGATTCCTAGTCTTGGCAGTGTTATCAGAGCACGGATTTTGAAGGAATGGTACTACGCATTATCAGTTGGTTAGCATATATGAAGTTTTTCTGTTATTATGTATAGAATTGAAGGCTAATGAAACTCAATGGAGACAATAGTCTTATGTGATTTTGAACACATTTCCCCAGACGAATAGCGGTTTTCCATGTAGTTGTGGCTATGCCTGAAGTCTTAACTCCATGAAACAATGAGTTCCACTTGAGGCTGGGAAGAACTTCCAGAGGAGTAACCTTCATCTTGGTTACTGAGTGTGGTGAGAAAGAGGCTGTTGTTAGGTCAAGGCAGGGGGGGGAAGCCCAGAGCCTATGCAAGCATCTGCAAGGTGGATGGTGACAAAGATAGCTGGCTAGCTGGTGCCTTCTTAGGGCCTTCCTAGTCCCCTGGCCCAAGGCAGGAACTCCACACCTCTCATGCCCTCCACCCTCCCCTCACTAAACAGCTGTATAAAAGAAGTACCTATGCCGCTTTTTGATGTGAACTTCCCTGGCCCACCCTCTGACCAACGAGCTTCGCCTCAGAGCACAAGATTAAAACTCCTCCCCTTTTTAATCGCATGGACTCTGTGTCTTGCATCTGTGTCGCAAACCTCTCAGCTGGAACCTTACATCTGTGAGGACAGAAAAGAGGAAGGAGTCTTCCGGAAGTGCTACCAGCATATGCCAAGGGCAGAAGCATGCTAGAGAAAGCCTGCTTGCACTAGAAGCTACAGTGCTGTGTACATGAGCAGTTGTGCGTGTACACATGTGTGTGCTTGTACATACAAGTGGATATTTATATAAAACAAAAATATGCGTAGGAACTAATGCAGCGAGGAAGATGGTGAGCCCAAACACAGAATTCCATTAGCAATGAGAATTTTAAATGAAAAAATTATGTTTGCTTAACAAAGCAAATGCATATATTATCTTGATCAGGACACCTGCTCCCATTCAGGGCTTTGGACAAAGCCTTTACTAACCCCCCCACACAGAAAACATCTAGCAGCATGAACAAAGGACTCATTGCCAGGTATTGCTTTTCATCCTTTCTAAGGAATCAGACACATTATTAGACCAGAGAGTGCCAGCGCGTTAGTATTACTATTTAATGATGTGAATTATGGGAATTTAATTCCCTCATTCTGAATGACCATATATTATTATTCCATTTGGGGTTGGGCATTTACACTCTGACCTTAATAGCTGCAAACCGACCCCAGATCCAGCTCGGAGCACTTCCCCGGGGAATGGCAGCCAACCCATTAAAAGCCCTGCCCCCTAGTTCGTCAACACGTCAGGCAAAGGGCCTCCAGTCAGGGAAAGCCATGAACTATAAAGCAAACTGTTTTTTTTTTTTCTTGCTTTTCCTGAAAATCTTTTATCTCATGCTACTGTGAACAGCAGTCAGACTCAGCCTTTGGTAGGGGACCTGTAATTGGCTTGTGGTAAACTGGTTGTTTTGCCTGGTCTCACTGTAGATTAAATAATGACCTGAATTGCTAATGTAGTTGCCTGGATTGTGACATTTGTGGTGTGGGATCTCCATGTGTTACTGTCAGTAACTGAAGCCAGAGAGAAAGGTGCGAAATTTAGAGTAACATCCGCTGAGCTGGTTATCCATTGCTAATTTTCTCTTCTGAAGGGGAAGTTCAGATAGGGTAGATCCAGGGAGTCTGACTCCTTTGGGGCTAAGATTGGGATAAGAAAGATACCAGAACCATTTATTGAAAAGGGAGGTAACTATTAGGCATGTTCAAAGGTGAACTTCGGTGTTGAATGAGAGAGGAGTCAGAGGCAAATAGCGCTTAAAGAAAGAAGCTGGCATTGAGGCGAGAGCCAGGAAGATGAGAATGGAGTCACCTGATGGAGATCCTGAGGTAGGGGTCCACTTCAGATGCATTGGCAACAAAGGCAAGGTTCTCACGTGAAACTGTCATAAACGTTCAGCATTTTTGCACATCTAAACCCATTTCAAAGAAAGTCAGGACCTTCTAAAAACTGAACAAATAATAAACCAGATCTCTGAATTATCCCATCCTGGAAACATGCCTTCTAGGAAATTTCTCCATAGTCTTCAAGGGGAAGAGGCAGATTATTTAGAGTGTAATGACTCATAATGTACACTCTGGACACAAAGAGTCTAAGGTTCAAATCTTGATGTTTCCATTTACTAGCTGTGGAACTCTGGTCAAGTTCTTAGTCATTCTGAGATTTATTTTTCTCCATCTGTTAAATGGGAGATAAAAATAGCGCCTACCTCATTGTATATTTTTCTTTTTAAAAACGTTTTTATTGATTTCAGAGAGGAAGTGCTGCATCCATTTATGGCTGGAGTTCAGGATCTGAAGAAGGGGCTGCACACAAATGAAAAACACTAGTCAAGAAATATGAATTTAGCCGGAACCGATTTGGCTCAGTGGTAGAGCATCGGTCTGCGGACTGAAAGGTCCCAGGTTCGATTCCGGTCAAGGGCATGTACATTGGTTGTGGGCACATCCCTGGTAGGGGGTGTGCAAGAGGCAGCTGGTCGATGTTTCTCTCTCATCAACATTTCTAGCTCTTTATCTCTCTCCCTTCCTCTCTGTAAAATATCAATAAAATATATTAAAAAAAGAAATATCAATTTAGAAGGCATGGGGGACAAGTGGAAACCTCTCTCTAGTGAAGAAGATCCCTGAAACCATGGAGCTGTCAGCTTTTATTCACTTGAATACACATCTGCCCTTTAGGATTGCATATAGGCATATCAAAGGTAAAGTTTGGTAAAGAGTAAAAACATTATCAGTTTAGGGGATTGCCTTGAGCCATTTGGCCAATAGCAGGGCAATATTATGCTGATTTTCAGCCCTGATGAATATCAAAGTCCATTGGCCTTCCAGTGGGACTTTTTGCATTAATATGCTAACTACTGTTGGTTTTTGCCTCCAGCAAGAAAAGGAGACGGGGGGGGGGGGGGGGGGGGGGGGGGGGGGGGGGGAGAAACATCAATGATGAGAGGGAATCATTGATTGGTTGCCTCCTTCGTGCCTCACCCTGGGGATTCAGCATGCAACCCAGGATGTGGTCTGACTGGGAATTGATCCGTGACCTCCTGGTTCATAGGTCCATGCTCCAACACTGAGCAATGCTGGCCGGGCCGTAGTTTTTTGTATTCATTGAAACAAATCCTATAAACAGCAAAGTGACATGTTCTAAATGTTGCATATTTATTAACAGTTACTGTGCTTATGGTGGTGGTGGTGATGTTGATGACAAAAAAATTAGTATTTATGAAAACAAATTAGTTAAGTTAAAGCATGCAGCTATGTAGTGTGAAGTTTTTGAGGTGTAGATTGGCCTGGTTCAAGACCCTTCCTTTCTTTCTAGCAGATCCAGATCTCACAGCATAATTATTCTTACAAATGAGTCCCTGTCTGGGTCTTTTTCTGTGGGTTTGACATCGATAGGCGGAGACCTAAGTAGTTTGTAGGCAAAGTGTTTCCCATGGCCTCTTGTTAGCAGACGGTGTTACCTCCTCAGGCAGGATGGAGACTGGCTGATGCTCTGAATTCTCAGATGCCAATCAGTACATACATAGAACATCTTACACACAGATTTCCTCTTCTATCAGCTTAATAGGTAAATGGCCACGCTCCAAAGACTGTTTTCTTGTGCAAAACCTGTCACTCCTTCTCCATAGAGATCTAAGCTGATGTCAGGTAGACTGAGGGAAGGCAAGAGAGACAATGGCTCCTGAATAATTCCTTTTGAGCTTTGAGAATAAATTTAGGAACCGAAAGAGCTTACAATTTTTTCACTTTTTTGCAGGCATTATTTCCAGACCTTCTTGATATCGATCCCTATAGCTTTAGGGCCAGCTCAGCCTAGCTATGTTTTTTTTAAAAAATGAGGATTTTAATTGTAATGTGTGTGATGTGATTATTTTCTTCCTGGTGCATTGGGTCCCAGGCTTCCTCCTCATAAAGACAGGTGTTATTACTCACTTGTGTGCAAGCATATCTATTAGGTAAGGCAAGCTATGGCACGTTCATCATACTTATACTTATGGCAGAGGGATCTCTGTCTCTTAAATGGCCTCATTCCCTGATAATGTTCCTCTGCAACAAATTGGATTTATATTAAGTCTTCAGCCTTACCTCTCATTTCCCTAATCCATCCACCTTCTATTTGAGCCAGCTCAGCTTCCTGTGCCTGTAGCAGGTCGACTCGGAGATTTGGGCCACGGGTTCAGTGTTGACCCATTTCTGAATTAGTCCCGCCTGAGTAAAGGCATGTGCTGAGAGCCATATTCTCCTCATTGGTTTGGCAGCCAGGAGTTGCTTCCCAGGTTTGGAGTCTGACAATTTGCAGAGTTACGTTGGGGCCCTGCATTTCATTGAATTGTAGCTTAACCACCATCACGTTTATTCTGTCCAGACCTGGACAGATGTTCTTCGCCTCTCACATGGTCAAGTAGCATGGTATTATTAAGCCATTCAAGTGAGTTGCCAACATTGAGTGGAGGTGTGTGTGTGTGAGAGAGAGAGAGAGAGAGTGAGCCTGCAGGTGTGTTGAGAACATTTAAGATCTATCCTTCTAGAAAATTTTAAGTACATAGCACTTATATTGTCAACCATTGTCACCATGCTGTTCATTAAATCTCAGAACTCATTCATGATGTATACTGAATGTTTGCACCCTTTGACCAACATCTCTTTATTTCTCCCTCCACTCCCCCCACTGCCCACTCCCCACCCCTGAAAACCATCATTCTGCTCTCTGCTTCTACGCTTTGGCTACTTTAGATTCAGCATATAATTGAGATCATGCAGCTTTTTAAAAATATATTTTTATTGATTTTTTTTTTTTACAGAGAGGGATAGAGAGTTAGAAACATCAATGAGAGAGAATCATCTATCAGCTGCCTCCTGCACACCCACCCCCTGGGGATGTGCTCACAACCAAGGTACATGCCCTTGACCGGAATCAAACCTGGGACCCTTCAATCTGCAGGCTGACACTTTATCCACTGAGACAAACTGGTTTAGGCATGATCATGCATCTTTTGTTCTTTCTATGGCTTATTTCACTTTGCATAATGACCTGTCCTCAGGGTCTTGTTTGTTTGCTTGGCCATAAACACCTAGCGCGTCTCCTGCTGTAGACAGGTTTGGGGAAGTGGGTATGGATGATTTTTCCAGGAGCAAAGGGATGACCCTGTCTCTTCACACCCTCCTTTCCTCTCTCTTCACCAGGACCCTCCCTGGAGGCCTTTTGGGCTGATGGGATTCATCTTCTGATTATTCATCTCTTGCTTTTCTGGGCTGTGGTTTCTTCCAGTTTGTTTTGTTTATCAATATGCTTCCATCATTTTTTTTGTTTTGTTTTGTTTTGTTTTTTTAACATTGTTAAGCCTTATTGAGGTATAATTGATATATAAAATTTACACATAACTAATATATACCTTGTGATGAGTTTGGATGTATACACACACCTGTGATATACATCCATTTCTTTTGATGTAAAAAGATCTGTTTCAATCTCTCCCCTGCTAACATGCCCCCTTGTATTCTTTTTGTTCCTCTGATTTTATTTCCCTTTATTACTGCATCATAATTTTAGCTGGGACTCAGAAGAGAGGGAGGAAAATACTATATGCTCAGTTGATCATCTGGAACCAGCAGTCTTTTAATAAATGTATGAATATTTAACTTAATGTAAAATTACTCTACAACATTTAAACAAAACACCACATAATAAAAATAATTCTAATGAAAAGTGACATTTCAAAAAGAGGGTTTTGTTTTTCTTTAAAGCACTAAAAACACTAATGCCTCAATGAACCACAAGGGCAAAAAAAAAAAAAATGAACTGACTAAATTCAAAGAATGAATAAATATGTTGGAATATTTTAAAACTTGTTAATCATCAAACAAATGCAAATTTATCTAACAATAAAACACTCTTTTTCATGTATTAGAATTGGATTTTAAAATATTTTACATTACTTAATACTGGGGAGCACACCATGAGACAGCCCAGTTATAGACTGCCAGGAGGCATGCGCATTTGAAACCCTTTTGGGAACCAATTAAGCGAGATGTATCAAGGACTCTTTACAATATTTCTTTTTCCAATCAGATGATCCACTTTTAGGCATCTATACTAAAAGGCAAAAAAAAAAAAAAAAATTGTGGTAAGTCATTGCACCATTACCAATCTAATAGAGAAAAAAGTTGAAACGACCTCTGTAAGTAACAGAGAACTTAAAAATAAACCACAACAAATACATGTGCTGATTACTATGTAGTCATTAAAATAATAGTTCAGGCCAGCCCTGGCTGGTGTGTTCGTTCAGTGGTTGGAGCGGCACTCCACTGACTGAAAGGTCACGGTTCCATTCTAGCCAAGGGTACTGGGTTGCAGGTTTGATCCCTGGCCCTGGTAAGGACATGTGCAGGAGGCAACCAACTGATGTGTTTCTCTCCCATTTATGTTTCTCTCTCTCTGTCTCGCCCCTTCCCTTCCAATCTCTCTGAAAATCAATGGGAAAAAAATATCTTTAGGAGAGGATTAACTAAAATAATACTTCAAAAAATACTTCATCTCATGAGAAACTGCATGATAAGTTGGAGTTTTAAAAGTTATTTAGGATTCAAATTATATAAACAATTAAGCTTTTCATTTTGGGGTAAAATGCATATTAGAGAAACTTCCCTCTTCCTGTCTAATGCAGTGTTCAGCCTTTATGTTTCCTTGGCATTGCATAAGTAGAATTGGTTATACTTTCCACGATAGCATGTTTGTCTTGGTTGACCCAGAGCTTCTTGATAGACAGGTATACTACATTTTTCTTTATATTTGTGATTCTCAAGGAGCCTGACACATAATAGATGTTCTATCTAAATTTTTTTGAATTATTAATTTGATTGATGAATGAATGAATAATATAGGTCTAAAAATACTTTTCTAGTTTGGTGGTGGTGGTCTAGTGTAGGTAGAATAAGGAGATAAAAAGAAAGATGGAAGGAATAGAAGTGAAGGTGTGTCTTTGGCCAGAGGGACAATACAAGGAAATACAATTATACAGGATTATATAGAGAAAAAAATAAAGGAAAATATACCAAGGAAAGATAATAGAAATATATCATGATATTATGGAACATTCATGGGCTTTTAAATCAGAAATACTTGGGCTTAAATATTAAGTTAATTTTTTATTGGCTATGCAATCCTAGAATCTCAGAGAAAACTATGAGTTCTTTTTATAGTAGAGAATATTTTTGGTACTTCATAAGCTCATGATAAAAAGGGGGGGCTGAAACTGGTTTGGCTCAGTGGTAGAGTGTTGGTCTGTGGATTGAAAGGTCCCGGGTTCGATTCCGGTCAAGGGCATGTACATTGGTTGCGGGCACATCCCCGGTGGGGGGTGTGCAGGAGGCAACGGGGTGATGTTTCTCTCTCATCGACGTTTCTAGCTCTCTATCCATCTCCCTTCCTCTCTGTGGAAAATCAATAAAATATATTTTTAAAAAAAGGGGGGAGGGCAAATTTGAGGAGACAAAGTGGAAAGGAAACAAAACTCATTTTTTATGAGATGCAATACTAACATAAAGCATTGGAAGTATAAAGTATTGTTACAATAGGGAATTAGATGTTAAGGCCACTGTCTAAACTAACAAGGAAGCATGCATTTTTGCTGCTATGGAATCCTGTGTTGAACACATTGCTTGCCAGACTGCACCAAAGTATATCAGCAACAACTAGGAAAATTCAACCTTCACAAAGATTCATGTTTAGAAAATAAAATACTTTTAAATTAGGTTTCACCACCTGTCATAGTATCTACTCAAATTTTATCTTATTGGAGTCCAAGAAAAGTATTCAAGTTAATTGTTTATGGCTCTTGGGGTTTTTTTATGGGTGTAGGGGATGTAGTGTGTCTTTTGATGGATGCTGGGGGCAGTGGAATGGAGAGGTAAACATTTTTTTTGAGACCCACCCAAGTGTTAGAATCTATATCATAGAGTCATCCCCACTTCCTTGTCAATGAGGCAGTTTGGTTGAGCCTGGCTTTGAAGACAGATGGTTCCGGGTTCAAATTTCAATTCCAACTCTTACCAGCCCAATGACTTTGGGACTGACTGTTAACTATGGAAGGCACATTGCTTTTGTCTGGGAAGGTAATTAATGTTGGTAATTTCCTAGGACATTGTAAGAATTAATGGAAGTTTATATGATGTTTCTAGCATTCCAGACACTGCTTGCCTGTAGTGAGCATTCTAGGATTCATAGATTCTTTGGGAGTTTGGGTGGCCAGCGGGCATTTGAAGAGAGAATGTATAAAAAATGCTTATCCATGTATCACTGAAACTGATGTGTTTCTCAGATTTTGATCTGGATTTCTCTGGGCCAGCCTGCAAGGGATCTTTGCCTATTTCCTTGGGGATTTGGATGATGGTCCTGCTCTCTTGTTATCTAGTTGTGCCAGGGATTGTCAGGAAAGGTGTCACCAGTGTGGAAAGATGAGTACCCAGTTCTGACAACCAGCCGCAGTTCCCTTCTTCCAGCACATCTTTTGAACATAAACAGAAGAGTTAGAGAAGTACATGCATCTCATTCATCACAGCTTTGAAGAAGCAGAGTTTATCATTCCAGAATCAAAAATGAGCATTCGACTCAAGGAGAAAGCGAGAAATCAATTATACTGGTGGCACTAAAGCATCATAACAAAGAAACTAAAAGGCACAGAATGAGATCTTATATTTTCCTTAAGTTGAAGAAGCCAAGCTTCCATTTTTTATACTTGGAAAGAACATCAATGAGATTGATTGGGGGAAGCTGGTAGAATGTTAAAATTATACCGAATTTTGGCAGCTCGGCTGTAATTTGTGCACACAATGGGCGATTACCTATGCATTGTTCTGTGGAAGAAAAAAAAAATTGCTTCTTCCCTTCCCTCCTTCTTCCTGAAAACCTTATCCGTGATTTATCTTTAACCTTATTGCAATGAGTAGCTTCATTATCATTTTTAAATTTTTAATTGTTTTCTTTAGGGAAGGAGATAAAAAATTAACAAAGAAGTTATTTGTTTCCAAAGTGCCTGTTGGACCTCGCCACTGCGGATCTGCACATCCATCTAATGGGCTGTATGGGCCCTGGAGCAGATCTTAAGACCCAGTCTGAGCAGGGGAGGAAGGTTGCACTCCACCCAGCTGCTGAGCATAACCTCCAGTGAGGCCACAAAATGTGGCTTCAGACACTGGGCAGCCTTGGAGCACAGCCTGTGGTACCGTGCAGCCATGGTGGAGTCAAAAGTGCTAACCTCCCAGCAGCTGAGCCCAGTTGAAGCCCTGCCCCATTGCTGCAGGGAGCCGAGCCAGCAACCTTGTCCAGCAGCTGAGTAGAGGTAAAATTCTACCTATTCACAAAACTATTCTGTAGCCCCGTCCTGCCATTTGCACAAGTTGGATGAATCTTGAGGGTATTGTGCTAAGTGAAATAAGTCAGACAGAGAAAGATGAATACTATATAATCTCACTTATATGTGGAATCTTTTCACACTAGCTTGTTGTTTTTCTTTCTGGGATTTCAATGTTGTTCCATTGATCTTGGTGTCTGTTTTTGTGCCAACACCATACTATTTTGATAACTCTGAATTTGTAATATAGTTTGAAATCAGGAAGTGTGATGCCTCCAGTTTTGTTCTTGCTCAAGATTACTTTGGCTTTTTGGTTCCATGTGAATTTTAGGATTTTTTTTTTCTATTTCTGTGGAAAATACGATCAGAATTTTGATGGGGATTGCATTGAATCTGCAGATTGCTTTGGGTGGTATGGACATTTTAACAATATTAATTCTTTCAATCCATAAATATAATTCTATTAATTTATATTTTCTTTCATTTCTTTCAACAGTGTATACGTACATGTAGGGAAAGCCAGTACTAGACACTATTATATTCTGTGTTCAGTACTGAATTAAAATGCATCAGGTAAAATGCATGGAAAAGAGTAAGCATAAGAGTACCTGGTTTTGCCAATCTTCACCTTCTAGAAAGTCACATTGCATCACTGGACCCTAAGTTTGTTTTTGTTTGCTGATTTCTATGTTTTTTTATTTGTTTAATCTCTAAAATGGTAATGCTATCTCATCCCCACACACATTGCTGAGTTGTGACAATCATTTCAACAAAAACAAATTTTGTCCTAATGGATTTGGTCCACTGGATAGAGCGTCAGCCTGTGGATTAAAGGTTCCCAGGTTGGATTCTGGTCAAGGGCATATAACTTGGTTGCTGGAACATCCCCAGTACGGGGTGTGCAGGAGGCAGATGATCACTGTTTCTCTCTCATCAATGTTTCTAATTCTCTATCCCTCTCCCTTCTTCTCTGTAAGAAATCAATAAAATATATTTTTAAAAATCTTAAATACACAAACACACACATGGAGTGCATGCAAAGCTTTATACCACAACGATAGAGATAATTTTGCTTTTACTTATTTCTGATGCTAAGTATTAAGAGAATTTTTCTTAACTCTGCTTTTTATTTTACCTTTGGCTGTTTGATTTGATAACGGAGTTAGCTCTAGAAAGCCAAGGTGGATATGAGAGGATAGATTACATGCAGTGATTCTTCTACCAGAAGCTCCTTTCCTTGAACAAGAGGACCTATTCCCCTAAAACTGAATCTGGGGCAAAAATACTCATGTTTCCCAAATGAATCTGTGTGGGAAGTAATTACAGGCCTCCTCTTTGCCAGCCAGTTCATCTCCATAACTCAGAAACCTCTGGCACAGTTAGCATCATTCATTTGTGCCAATAAAGTCCAGTATGTTCCACCACAGAATTCTTCTAGGTATCATAAAGGGACTTTAGGTACCTGTGGATACCATATGCTGGTGATAAGTCTAGCCTAATAGTCAAGTCCATGGTCCCCTCATTGCTTTTAAGTCATTCCTCTGCATCACAGTAACCCCCCAAAAACTACCATTTAGTTGTCACACATGTCAGCAGATGGAAGCTAAGGGATGATAAATAATGGCATTACCCAAAACAACATGGGCCAGTCTGCTCCCTGCCAATGCTCTTTCGCTGAAAGTGCAGATCTGACGTTACATTAAGATGGTGAAGCCAAAGGCAACACTGTCAATCAAACTGCCCAAGCAGACCTTTTCTCTTTTTCAAGTTCAAGTCCTGCTTGGCTCGTAGGCCAGGGATGCGAGTCTTCTTGAAGACAGGCTGACAGGAAAGATTTAGGAGACAGTAGCCAGTCAATGCCCTGGCAATTAGTAAAGGGAAGCCAGACTCTCCTGGGAAATCCCTTTTTGTATAATGGCCTGAGATGGGCTTACTGCCCTTGCTGGTATCAATTTATCAAGAAAAATTAGCCTGTTGCTCCTGGTCATGCCCCACACTTTATCTAAGCCGGGATGTTTCATGATCTTTTGACCTAAAATACACTTTCTCCATTGCTCTGAGCTCATGATCTCCCCATTAGTCCTGTGACCTCATCTCACACCACTCACTTTTATCCAGCCACCACCAATCTGCTCTTGCCCAGAGTCTCAGCTACTGCTACCTCTTGGGTATCTTTCTGGTTGAAATGCTCTTCTTCCAGATGTTGGCAAGATTTCTTTTTGGCCTTGGCTTGTTAATATGCTAGAATATCATCCTAACTTCCATTTGTTCTGTTTTATATTTCTACATAGGAGTCATCACTGTTTACTTAATTTATGTATAGCACATAATATTGAAGGCAATGAAATCCTTTCTTTAAGACTCCAATTAAAATGCTCTCTACTGGCTGGCCAGTGTGGCTCAACAGTTGAGCATTGACCAGCGAACAATGGTTTGATTCCTGATTAAGGCACATGCCTCGTTGTGGGCTCAATCCCCAGTAGGGGGCATGCAGAAGGCAGCTGATCAATGATTCTCTCTCCTCATTGATGTTTCTATCTTTCTCTTCCTCTTTCTGAGATAAAAAACATACAAATTTTTAAAAAAATGCTCTCTATTAAATCACCTCTGGCCCCAACCTTTACTTTTTGTTTTCTCCTTTGTTCCTCTGCTTTTTATAACACCTTACAAGATAGCAAACACATTTTACCTGACCATGTAGTTGTTCTAGGTATACTAGCTATTAACATTTCATGTCCCTTATCTTAAATAATAAAGAGGTAACATGCAAATTGACCCTCATGCCTTCACAAGATGGCTGTCTATGACCAGCTGATTGGGGGGGGGTAATGAGGGACCACCTAATGACTGAACAAGCAGGCTGCATCAAGCTACCAGGCCTGCAGGGGTGGGCAATTGGGGGCAACCAGGATGGGAGTGGGCAGTTAGGGGAAACCAGGTCAGCAGAGGGGGCAGTTGGGGTCAACCATGCCAGCAGGGAGGGAGTAAGGGGTGACTAGGCCAGTGCGGGGGGGTCAGTTAGGAGGGACCTAACTGGCAGGGAGAGGTCAGTTGGGGGCAACTTGGCTGGCACACAGAGGCAGTAAGGGATGATCAGACTGGCGGTTGGGGGGTTGGGTTTAGGATTAGGAGTGACCAGGCAGACAGGCAGGTGAGTTATTAGGAGCCAGTGGTCCAGGATTGTGAGAGGGATGTCCAACTGGCCTAAACTTTATGTTTTATCTGAATATACCAATCCCTGGGATCAGGCCTAATCCAGTAGTTGGACATCCCCCAAGTGGTCCTGGATTGGAGAGGTTGCAGGCTGGGCTGAGGGGGACCCCACCCGCCCATGTACGAATTTCATGCACTGGGCCTCTAGTTAGACTATAAGCTCCTCAGGGACGTGGGTAGGTTGAATATGCTGTGATTGTCTTATGCACTTATAAGAGCCATTATATATCTTGAAATAGAAAATAACAGGCTTATGCCAGTACTTAGGAAGAAGAAAAGACTGGGCGGAAGTCCTCCACATTTGGGTCACAGTGACAGGCAATGGTGATGGCAAAAGGCAGAAGGTCTGTCCTTGCCTCCAGGGCTTCCCATGTTTCCTGATACCCTGACATATATGGGCAAATCATTCATAAGACACACTAATGCTGGACTCTGAAGTTTGTAATGCCACTTCATCTTTGAAGTTTTCTCATGCTATGTGCCAGCCCTCTACTCCATCCTGACTTCGTTTAGCATTCTGAGATTGTCATACAATCGTCCTCAGTTTCCTTAGATTATATCTCCAAAGCGATTTCTATCACCAACTAGACTGCTTGGATCCCGGATTGTCTAGATTCTTCTTTAATCCTCCTCCACACAAGTTAAGGATTGAGAAAGGATCTAGGCAGTGGCTAGTGAGACAGAGGGCTGGGGCTGTGGGTAAGAAATTAAAAGGAAAACAGAGGAAGCAGAAAGATACCCTGGACATCCCTACGCATTGCATTTGAGATTACCAGTTAAATAGTCATTGATTTTTGTTTTTCACTTCATCTCAGCACATCCAAACAGCAGGACTCGTCTTCCCGGGAGGGAGAGGTGCTGAAGGCTTTAAAGAGTCTCTTTTTTATGTGCAGGAGACAGCCCTGCTGTGTGACCACCGCATTTCATGGTGACAGAATGACAAACAGCCCTTGCGGGGCTGGAGCTAAGCTAGGGAATGATTCTGAGCATCAGCGTGATGATGTTGTGCCATATAAAAAGGTTTAATGCTGATTCTTTAGATCAGTGGTTGTTTACCTCTTCAACATGTAGCATTGAAACGCTTCTGTCAAAGAAAACCTCATGTAGAAAACTCACATGGATAACATACAAAGCAGAATCGCTCAGGTTGAAGCAGTTGTGCTCGCCTGAGCCCCGGCCACCAGCGTTTCTCTATCGTCCTCTGGCAGCACCAAGGCTGGCAAAGCTCTCAGTGTGGGGTTTGCAGAGCGGAGGCTACAGACTGGCACCTGAGGCTGGATCTGTTGCATAGATGTGCCTGGTTTGGCTCTTTCAACATTTTATTTAAACTTGAGTCAATATTTATAAAATGAGGTAATACACATTAAACATTTTTAGTTTTCTGTCATCTCTTGAATAATGCTAATTTCATTCACTACGGAGCAGTAATTCTCACCCAATAACATTAGTTTAGAAAAGAAGAGCAGTCAGTTCTCCATTGAAACAGAACCACTAGGATGGATATATCTACATCCATATCTATATAGCTATACTCTATATATCTATATCTTTTTCTATGTCTATATCTATGTCTATACCTATATTTGTTCTCTATCTGTATATCTTTACATCTATAGCTATCAACATACTTATGTATGCATATAGCTATACACTATTCACACACACAGATGGAGCGAGAGAGCAAGAAAGAGTTACAAGCCCAGATGTGAATGGGTGTGGCTCAAAAATGAACTGAAACAGCTATAGGTATTTGAAATCTATGCCTTTGTGTGTAGGCGCACCACATTTTGTGTACTTCTACTTCAAGGGGCTTCACTGAGTGTGGTGTTCTGCAATCACCTGTTTTCCCCAGATAAAACCAGCATAAGCAAATATGACTTTCAAGGCATACTTACATGGTTCCTTAATGTAACAATCCTATTGGAAGGAATTCGTGTTTTGCCAACCAGGGTTACAGCAAATCCAGTTACAAGATGAATCTACTACATCTGATTTGACTTTATTTGGATAATTTAGCATATTTGGGGGTAAAGAGCTGCAAAACAAGAATCTCAGAGTGGTGATGGGATCAGGTGAAATACTAGTCCTTCCCAAGAGCACGACAATGTCCATTAACAGAGGAGACTCCTGGAAGAGTTGACATCTCCCCTCCTCTCTTTGTCGCAGTGCTTTTCCTGGAGCATTTTACACCCACAGTTACTCCTCCAAGGCTATCAATTCAATAGGCAGAGAAATAAAAAATAAAAGTAGGGAAAGAGCAACCACATCAGAAATATTAGTGAATTTGTACCTAAAAGAATATGCACTTATAAAGGGAGCCTCGTGATGAATTTACGTGATTGAAGGAACCATATGAGATGATGTCCAAAGAGCCATTAGCACAGACACAGCAGGGCTAGCACAGTCATTTCCGCAAATGCCCTTCAGTACCAATTCATCTAAATGCAAAGGAAAGCAGTAGACTTTAAGGATCTTCTGAGTTTTGATTTCTATACCCAACCTCTGAGAGTTTCCTGCGTCTCCTTTCCAGCTGATTTCTTATAATCCTATCCTTTCTCTGGGCTTTTGACAAGTGACGAGACTCCCAATTCTTGACAGCCCTCAAGCTCGGATTTTACTGAACAAAGTGAGGCTTCCGCTGAACAAGTGGATTTTGTATTTAGAGCTTCCTCTGGTAGCGATGCCAGTGTAGGGAAAAAGAAATCAGGGTCTAATTGTTCTTTCAGCACCTGACATCCATCCTTTTAAGATTTCAGCATTCCCTTGCAAAGGGAAAACACGTTTTATTCTAGGTTTAAGTCACCGTCCATCTTTGTGCTGGGTGATAGAGCATTTTTTTTTTAAAGCCGATGACTTATCTTTTAGACAAAAAGAGAGATCTATCATCCGCTTGGCCCAAAGGGGAACTTTCAAAGAGCAGGCTGCATGGAGGGAGGCACAGACCTGCTGTCTCATCCTATAATTTTCATGGTACCGTTAAAGATATCACTGGACATGTGTGCTCATTAAAGCATTTGTCGTAGGAAGAAAAGGTCTCATCAACTCTGGAAGCAAAGGGAATTTCTATCAAGAGATTAAGTTATTTTTATCCAATGAAACGATAGGTAACCATTTAAAGTTATGCATTTCTTTACATAGAAAGAAGTTCAAAACATATTGTGGAAGAAAAAGGATGCAGAAAAGTATCCAAATTAATAGGTGTATATGTGTGTGTGTGTGTGTGTGTGTGTGTGTGTGTGTGTGTGTGTGTGTGTATGAATCTGTGCACTGGCCAGTTTAAGCCTGATCCCCACAGGCCAGGCTGAGGGACCCCACCAGTGCACTAATCAGTGCACCGGGGCCTCTAGTACTAAATAAACAATAAAAACAAAGGTTAGGGAATTAAAAAAAAAACCTTCAACAGTGATAACAGAAAGCCACTTAAACCTTAGTCCCTAAGATATAAAAAGTATCTGCAATACAATGGCATTTCTCTCAAATCAAGAGAGATATCAAGAGTATATCTCTACATTTCAAACAGGGTGCTTATAACTCTGAAAGTTAAAGTTTCTTGGAAAGCCAAGTGAGTAAACCACTTGAAATAATGAAGTGGTTCAAGGAGCCTGTGATTGCCTACTGCCAGACACTGTTCTAAGTGCTTTACATATACTCATTCATTCAATCTTCTTACAGCCCCTTAAGGTAGGTACAGAGTAATATCCATGAAGCACAGAGGGGTGAGCCAACCCACATAACAGATCCAGGTGAAGCTAGAATTGAACTGAAGCAGTCTGACTCCGGTGTTTATAATCCTACTAGAGGCCTATTGCATGGATTCATGCACCGATGGGGTCCCTCAGCCTGGCCTGTGCCTCTTGCAATCCAGGACCCCTTTGGGGACGTTGGACTGCTGGTTTTAGCCCAACACCCCTGGCAGTACAACATCCCCTGAGGAATGTAGTAGTGCGTGAAGCACAGGCAGCCAGGGAGGAGTCCGAGCTCGGGCTGGGCACTGCACTGCTTCCACTCATCCTGGCCCTGCTGCATTTGCCTCTGCTCGGTAGTGCTGCTGTGAAGGCAGGAGAGGCTTGCACCACTGATGCTGTGCTTTTCAGCCATGAGCCCAGCATCTGCCTGTTGGTCAGCTGAGCAGTGTTCCTACTGTAGGAGCATACTGACCACCAGGGAGCAGCTCCTGTGTTGAGCGTCTGCCCCCTGGAGGTCAGAGTGCATCATAGCAACCGGTCGAGCCGTCATTAGGTCATCTGTTCATTAGGTCGCTTAGGCTTTTATATATATTAGATGCCTGGTGCATGAAATTCATGCATGGGGGAGGGAGGGAGAGGTCCCTCATCCCGGCCTGCACCCTCTCCAATGCAGGACCCCTCAGGGGATATCCAACTGCCTGTTTAAGGATAACTGGCAGTTGGACATCCCTCTCACAAACCAGAACAGCTAGCTCCTAACCTCTCACCTGCCTGCCTGCCCTAACCACTCTACCTGCCTAATCCCCATAACTGCTCTCCTCTGCTGGCTGATCAACTTAATTGCGCTTTCCTGCTGGCCTGATGGCTCCTAATTGCCTCTGCCTTGGCTCCACCATGGTGGCTTTGTCTGGAAGGATGTCAGGAAGACATAAATTCTAATTAGCATATTACCCTTTTATTAGTATAGATAAACCAGCAGTTGGACATCCCTCTTGCAATCCAGGATGGCTGGTTAATAAATGCTCACCTGCCTGCCTGCCCTAACCACTCTCCATGCCTGCCTGATAGCCCTAACTGCTCTCCCCTGCTGGCCTGATCACCCTAAATGCTCTCCCCTGTTTTCCTGATGGCCTCTGCCCTGCCACCATGGCTTTGTCCAGAAGGACATCCAGAAGATGTCCAGTCTAATTAGTATATTACCCTTTTATTAGTATAGATAGATGTGGGAATATATTTCGTGAGGCCAAATACACATTTCAGATTGGTATTCAGAGGCTAAGATAAAGGAGGGCATATTCAGAATGACACCTTTGATCAGATCTTGATTTGGTGGAAAAGAGATAGGAAAGTGGCAATGCTGTTAGTAGCTCCTGATGGTGGTGACTGAACAGAGAGCAACAGGCATGCATCATTTACTGTATCATTAAAACGTCTTATGGGCCATGGATGTTCACTGATTCAAACAAATTCCCGTCCTGACAGATAGCATGACCTAAAGAAGAGGAACTCTGAGCCCCGAGAGGGAGAATTATCATGCTACAAAGTGTGCTGCAGCTTGGATAAGAGTAATCTAAGGCAACAAATCAGAAATGAGGGACTACCTGCCAGGACTTACTCTAGTGTCTCCTCTTCTGGAGAAAAGTGTTAGGTCACAAATAAACTACTCTCATTCAGAGAACAAACAAGCAAGCACATTAACACAATAAAAAGGAGTCTAAACCTTAAAAGGCAAATGGAAAGTGTGCAACTTAAGAAGAATTAATTGATAGAAGTACATTTTAAATGACCACTCTGTTACAGTCTCAAACAAAGAACATTAGCATTTTATAAATTACAAGCAATCAAAGAAAAGTTTTTAAGTCTATAGAGGAGGATAGGTGATCTGCCATATGTCAGAAGAGTAAAAAAAAAAAGGTATTTTAGAAACACACTGAAATGTAGGCATTTGGATAGATATTGAGTACACACGGGCATGGTGAATTGTATTACAAAAATGACATAAAACAGAGGGAAAAATAAAGGCAATTAGAGAGAGGCATAAATATTTGGAGGATGTAGGAAATACAGTCAACATATGGATAATTACCATCCTTGTTATTAAAACGAAGAAACCAGCACACAGCAGTTACATATAGAAAAAAATATATTCAGGAGACTAATACAAGAGGGTTTCTTAAGATGAATAAAGCAATAAATATTAAGATTTAAAGAATATTATGTGATCCAAGGGGGAAAACTGCTAAGGAAGGACAATCACTGAAGCATTCTTGATGAAGTTACTGTAATTCCAGAATATAACAGTGGACACTACTGTAGTCTAGGCAGAACAGAATTATTGAAAAAGAGCAAAGAAATCAGATTGGCGTCACAATTTTCCTCAGCAATGTCTCAACAGACAAATACCTTAGAACAGTATTTTCAAAATTGTGAGAAGAAAAAAGTGAATACAAGAATTTCATACCCTACTAAGTTATTGTTTCTGTGAAATGGCATAGTTAATCAGGTGTGTAATCTAAGGATTTAGAGGAAAATTGCACTCAGATGGATTAATTGGATAAATATCTTTTTGAATTCTAGCCAATCAGAAGAAAGAAAAAGAGGAGGAGGAAAAGGAGGATCAAAATGAGTAATTCAGAGATTTGGAAGCTGAACAATAAAAGAAATAGTAGAGATTACTGAACTTATATAAATATAGAAAGTAGACTTTAGAATCCATGTTAAATGGCTTGTAGAATATAATGCAAAGGGTATAAAACCTGATAATGTAAAATATTATTGGGTGATAACTAATCAAAATCAAGGAAATAACACACTAGGTAGGAGAACATTTAAATATAATATACATTTTATTTATTATAAGGTATCAATAGGCACTGTCAACCTTGCTAAAAAAGTAAACAATTTAGGTGTGTCATTTTTCAGTTATACGATATTAAGCGATAACCACTGCAAAGTCTACAATTTTAATTCAAAACTTTGATATCATCAAAAGGGGGAAAAGGCAAAAGATAGCAACTTTGATCCCCAAAGTAAACACTTAAAATCAAGCACATACTAGAAGATAAATAATAATTCTCTTTTAATAAGTGAGGAGGTCAGTGAGTGAATTTAAAAAAAAAAGTCAAAAAGTTCAGACTTTTTATTTGCTTTTAAAAACTGCTCTATTAACCACAATATGCAATGAGCATCTTTCTATGCAGTAGATAAAACTCCCCTGCTCACAGAAACTTACAAATTGGGTCAAAACACAACATTCAATTAGAAGCTGGTATTAGGAGACCCACAGGGAACAAGTAACACTAAAGGTTTACAAGAAGGTACATCACAAACAAGTTTAGGAAGCAGGTGTCTCCCTATCAACTTCAGGGAAAACATCAGGATTTAAGGCATAAGGCAAAACTGATGGTCATGGTGAGAGGGGTCAGTGCACACTGCCCGCAGACTATGACTTAACTGCTTTCCCCTCAGCTTTGCCATCAGCTGTCTCATCTCCTCCCCAGCTCTTGCCCTGTGCTCTCCTCTCATCCTTGCCTGTGGCTCTCCAAGCCTCTGACCCCCGTCCCATCTGTACTGCAGGGTGGGCTGCCTAACACAGAACCCTCTACGATTTCCTCTTGGTACACAATAGTCACCAGGCTCTCCTTTATGAGCATCTTGCTCCTTTTCATCCTTTGTTTCATTTTCCTGATCCTCTTTGGACGCAATTGCTCCTGCTCTGCCTCCGCCACCGCCTCTGGGGCTTCCAGAGCCTGCGCGCCCTCAGGGCCACAGAGAGCTGAAAGCGAGGAGGGCGTGAGCCTACGAGGGGTCTCAATGTTCGTTCAGTCTTAAATACTTAACAGGCATAGTGAATGGTGTCGGCGGTAAACTGGATACATTCTGCCTTTTCATCTTCTTGCTAGAAAACAGATTTTGCTCAGATATCTACCCTTTACACCCACAGTTCTCTTTCTCAGGCACCAATAGATAATAGATTAATAGAATTCTTACCTGCTTTGCTAGGGACTGGTTGAGGAATGGTCATGTGAACCGATTCTGGCTAATTCTGTGGGAAAAGAAGGAAATAAAGACTTCTGGGAAAACTTTTCCTTGTTCTTGAGTGAGCCAAACAATGCCAATTAGTGAATGAGGAAACATGGCTCTAATTGCTGTGGACACAAGGGGATTCCCCTCAATGTATAGCCACTATTGGGGATCACCGAGTAACCAAGGTCCTTGAAAACGTTGAGGAGCTTCCAATAAATTAACCTTAAAGTCCATCTTACAAATGAGCTTCCTCCTATATGAGCTAACATACCTCTCAGTCAATTTGAGTTTGGTTTTGTTTATATATATATATATATATATATATATATATATATATATATATATAATGCATTTAATTGCACAGTTAATAAACTGTAGAGAATAACAAAAATTAGTCATCATTTACAGTCATATGTTGCTTAATGGCAGGGATATGTTCTGAGAAATGTGTTGTTACATGATTTTGTCATTGTGTGAATAGCATAGAGTATACATACACAAACCTAGGTGCTATAGCCTATTGCACACCAATGCTATATGGTATCCACTATTGTATATGTGGTCAGTTATTGACCAAAATGTCATATAGCCATGACTGTATTCTACAAACATTTATTAAATAATTATTATGTATAGAAATGGAGAGTTTAGTAAATGCACATATAATATAATACATATGTGTGTAGGTACACATGTGTATACAAATTTGCACACATAAATACACAAATATCCTATCTAATAAAAGAGTAATATGCAAATTGACCATCATTTCAACACACAAGATGGCTGTCCCCATGGGGACACAAGATGGCTGCCACAGATGGCCAGCAGGGGAGGGCAGTTGGGGACAGTTAAGCCTGCAGGGGAGGGAAGTTAGGGGTGACCAGTCCAGCAGAGGAGGAAAGTTTGGGGTGACTGGGCCTGCAAAGGAGGGCAGTTAGGTGTGACCAGGCCTGCAGAGGAGGGAAGTTAGGGGCAATTGGGCCAGCAGGGGAGCAATTAGGCATCAATCAGGCTGGCAGGGGAGTGATTAGTGGTGATCAGGAAGACAGGCAGGTGAGCAGTTGGGAGTCAGCAGTCTGGTAGGATCGGGCCTAAACAGGCAGTCAGACATCCCTTGAGGGGTCCCAGATTGGAGAGGGTGCAGGCTGGGCTGAGGAACACCCCCTCCATGCACGAGTTTTGTCTACTGGGCCTATAGTATATCAATATATAACAAAGGTATGCTCACACACATATACATAGATGCAGAGAATGTAGAAGAGAGGTGAAAGATGGGGAAGATCTCAAAGCATTTTTTCATATATGAAAAAATGCTGACAGTGTATAACATTGCATACTAGTTGAATTCTCCACAAGCATATATTACTTTAACAATGAAATGTTCTCTCAATTTTTTTTAACTTCTGTTTTCACTTTGACCATAAAGAAATCCCTGCTGTCTCTAGTATCTGCCCTTACAAAAGAAATTCCAACATTGTGTCTCAGGCTATCATCCACTGGGGAGAGGGTCCCGGCAGGAATGCAGCAGAATTCTGTAGTGTTCAGCTGGGGTTAGATTTTCTATTTCATCATCAAAAAAATCATAGAACAAGATGTTTCAATGGTCCACCATTTTTGGAACATTCATATATGCAGAAGGAAAAAAAAAAACCCTAAACATCATTTCAAACAGAAAAAAGAAACATTCTGCAGAGCTATAGCTCTATAGGCACACACACAGTACTGGTGGTATACAATAAATATCTTGTTTATCAAGGACAAACGTCTTGGGAATTAAAATCTGGTCTCAGCAACCCCTTTGCCTGGTTGCAGTAAATTAAATTTAACGCTGACTGGAGTAATACGCATTAAACTCCGGAGCTATAAATTTAAGCACCAAATTAATGCAACTGGACTGAAAAGAAAGGTCTCGAAAGAACAGTATAGACAGAGCCGATGCCTGTAATGACCATTCTCTTCCTAACGGAGAAGACAGGATCTAAGAAGCAAAAAATGCAAAACCAGCTGCATCTCAGAAGCCTCTGGGATTGCAGGCGCTGGTTTGCCTGTCCCTGGTGAACAGTGCTGCATCCATCCCCTCACCACTCATTGCACGAATATCTTGTTAGTCCTTTCCAATCCAGAGGTGCTCTTTTAAGAGAAGAGTGAGCTGTCTGGGATCAATGAGAAGTTGATGGGAACTTGCACTGAAAAAGGAAAGGCTGGTGTTTCCTTAATAAGATGAAAAGTGTTCATTTTTTTTTCCTGAATCATAAGTATTAGCCACGTCCCAGGTTAAGACTTGTTTTTAATTTTTGCCCAAACTGGTTTGGCTCAGTGGTAGAGCATCGGTCTGCGGACTGAGGGGTCCCGGGTTCGATTCCGGTCAAGGGCATGTACCTTGGTTGCGGGCACATCCCCAGTGAGGGGTGTGCGGGAGGCAGCTGGTCAATGTTTCTCTCTCATCGATGTTTCCAGCTCTCTATCTCTCTCCCTTCCTCTCTGTAAAATATCAATAAAATATGTTTTTTTAAAAAGACTTGTTTTTAATTTTAGAACAATTTGACTTTTCCAAACAAATGCAGATCCTGGGTTTACAGGAGTTTAAAAAGTTCTACTGAAATGTCAAGATGATAGAGATGAAAATGATCTTTTTGCTATCCAATTGCAATAATTTCTCCATTTGATCACTGATATTCCTGCAGTGTCTCTTGTTCAATATTTTAGCATCTGCATTGCACTGTGGGGAATGGTAGTGACACTCCTAGGACCGTGGAGGGAGGGTAGCTGGAGGAACGTCAGTAATAATGCCTCCAGACTCCTTGGTATGTGAGGGTGGAAAAATCCCTGGGTTGTTTAAGATTTTTAAAGTTATTTTTTAATACTTAGAACCAAAATTATCTTAACTTATAAAGGGAATCAAGCACCAGAGATTTATTCCATCGCTAAGTCAACTATGTTGATTTAGTTCCTACTACGTGTGAGCCAAATGTAGTCTCTCTCTCTCTCTCTCTCTCTCTCTCTCTCTCTCTCTCTCTCACAGCCAACAGCTTAGTGAGGATTCCAGACTTAAAAGACAAAAAGGATCCTGTTGAGTAAAAAAGAGCCAATCTAAAAAAATGTTCCTATGACATAATCCTGATTATATGATATATGGAAGAAACCCAATCATGGGAATGGAGACTAGAGCAGTGATTTCCTGATGTTAGGGATAGGGGAAATGGGTGTGGCTATAAAGGGTAGCACGTTTTTTTTTTTTTTTTTTTTTTAATGATGATGGCATACTTCTGTATTACATGCTAAAGGTACACATAATTACACACAAACACACACCCCTTCTCAAACACACACACATATGAGCATTGAATACTGAGCTTAAATATGCTCTGTGTGTGGTAACCTGCTCCTGTCAAATACCTGGTTCTGGTATTTTACTAACTATGAGGGTGTTATCACTGAGGATAACTCAGTGAAGGGTACATGAGACCTCCTTATACACTTTTTTTGCAGTTTTTCATGAGTCTCTAACTATTTTAAAATAAAATAAAAAGAGGAGTTATAATAAATAAAATATTCTTTGTTAGGGTGATAGACTGATGATAGATTGGACACATATACCTAATTTCTAATTCATCATCTGTCAAAAGCAACATTAAAAACTACAGAAAAGGGGTTTTCCTCCTCAGGACTTAAATTCAGAAATATAGAGGTACAGAGTAAAGAGAGAAGACAATGATGTTTTGGAACCTGGAAAAGAGATGTACTAGTTATAATGGGCTTAGTATACCCAAAGAAAGGCAGAACCTGAGCCAGCAATACAGCTGAAAACAACCCCTGAACAGTATACTGGCAAGTCCAGGAACTTTGAGAATTGGAGGGAATGGGTGAGGCAAAGTATTATATATCTACAGGGGTAGGCAGAGTAGGTTTACAGCTGTGAGTGTGCAAAACAGAGTTTATTCTTCTATTACTTATTATTGTCTGATTTTCCATATGAACAAATATAAACCTACTTTTTCCCAACCCTTCATATATATATATATATATATATATATATATATATATATATAGTGTGTGTGTGTGTGTGTGTGTGTGTGTGTGTTTGTGTGTGTGTTCCAGTAGCTTTGAACGACCTATTGCTGCTTTTTAAAAACGATTACTTAATTTAATATCAAGATCACACAGGACGCCACCATTATGGGAGACAACTGAGAATCCGCAGTCTAGTCCTGCTTTAAAGATGAGGGAGGGTTAAGCTTGGGGCGTGGAAGTCATTAACGTAAATGACACCCTTAGCCAAGGTGAAGTTAGGACCCCGGTCAACTGTTGTTAAACCTCCCCTTTCTGTTATGAGGCCCAGCGGAGGGAGAGACGTCGGGAGAACGATAATTCATGCTCTGTCCGCAGTCACGCTCCTCTCCCCTATCAGCGGGCACCACCTGGAACAAAAGGCACAGGGCAGCCTCCTGCGCAAGGCTTTTCCATTTTACCACCAGATTGCTCTCCTGCTTTTGGGGAAAGAGTAACCTTAAAATGATAAATGTTTGTCCTATTAAAAGCTCCTCCAGCACAAGCATTATTGATAGCGTGCAAAAAGGCCATCCATTTTAGTGCAAATGAAAATTGAAATGGAGAGAACATCATGTCTTTTTCTCTAATATATCGTGCTGGCTCAGGAGCAGTGGGACTGGTGGCAGCTGAAAACAACTGGCCAGAGTCCTTGAAACCTTCGCCTTCTTCCCCCTGGTGATCCGGGGACACCGGATCCCAAAGCAAGCGCGCTCTGGCACACCCATATCCTAATGTGCTCGGCCTTCTGCAGGGCGGTCAAGGACCCTCACAGACTGTTACCAATCTACTCCTTGGATTTATCTTCTATCACCTTCAGTCTCAAAACGAAGGTATTAGTTATCTGAGAGAATTCTCATTATTATTCCCAGATTGCTGTCTGTTCTCCCAGTCTCCTCGTGCATGTTTTCTGTGCCCCCCCCCTTTTTTTTTCTGGAAGGCTGGCTAACTCTCTTCTTTCTCAGCCCGGCCCAGTTTCCTCACTGGGTCCTCCTCCGCACCTGCGGGTCCCCAAACTGCGTGAATGGTGGCGCCATCAGGGCACTTCCGTTATTGCTTAAATGTATTAATGGTGCTCCTATGACATGGGATCATGGTCAGGTGTATGCCCGTCCTCTCATCTAGCGGGTGTATTTCCTGAGAGGAGTGACCCCATGCATCTTTGTATCTCCCGTGCCCAGCACAGTGCTTAAAAGATGTCAGGCAATTGCATATTTGCTAAAGAAAGGAAAGTACGAGTAAGTAGTGAATGGATTGAGAGCATGTGTGAGATCAGAAAGCTTCACACTAATGGGTTGTTCTTTTAGGAGGCTGAGGAGGGGATAAATGATGACGAAAAATAAAATGATAAAATAATATTTAAAACAAATAAAGTTGTCTTAGCTATAGACTCAATCTTAGCCAATTCAGTCCCAATGATCAGGAGTTGGGAGCTTTCACCCGGACGATCATCTCAGCTGCTAAGGCTTGTGCTGTCTGTATTTCACCCAACAATAACTTTCTAGGAGTAAGAGGTTCCTATTTTAAGATGAAGCAATCTTAGCCCTAGCCGAGTAACTCAGTTGGTTAGAGAATCACCCTGATACACCAAGGTTGCAGGTTCAATCCCCAGTTGGGGCACATACAAGAAGCAACTAAGGAATGCATCAACAAGTAGAACAACAAAACGATGTTCCCCCCCTCTCTCCCCCTGCCTGTCTCCCGCTCAAATCAATTAAAAATTAAATTAAAATGAAGCAATCTTTTTTCCGTGCCATGACAGAGCACTTGGGACCCTCCATGCTGCATAATTAACATCCGGGCATTAATCTTTCCACTTTGTTACTGGGTTTAAACCCTTTGCTGGTGTTCATTTTCTCCCGATGTGACAATTTCAAAGTAAACCGCAGTTAATTCACCAGCACTTAAAAGTAATAAGAGAGCAAAGATGTCAGAATGAAATACATGTTTCTTTGAAAGCTCAGGCAACTATTTTGAGATCTGCTTAAACATACAAACCTGAAAAGGAGCAGGATGAAAGAGCAGCTGAATTGTGATTTAGTTCAGATAGGGAAGCATTAGGAAGGCGGTGCGGGAAAATGAGAAGAGGATTCGTTTTAGAGTCTTGAGGCCTGGATTTGCCATTCCAGCTCCACTTGTTTTCAGCTGTGCCACCTAATCTGTCTCCATTTCTCTTGTCCATAAACTATACAGATTCATGTCTATATTGCAGCACTGTGGATGATGCAGTGAAATAATATATACATAAGCTCAGGATCTGGCGCTCAATGAATGTCCCTTCACTTCCCTTTCAACCCCCCCGCCCCAAACATTCTGACATGGTGTTTATGATATTCCAGTGTCTTCCATTCGCATGGAAAGAACAGCTGATTTGGAAATGGGGAGGAAGAATCAAACACTTGTAGGGAGGTAAGATCACTCAGGAACTTAGTAAACCACTCCAGACACTCCAGGCTGTTCCTGTCCCTGGGGTGTGAGAGAAATCAGAGGGTCTACTTGACCTTACAATGCCCTGCTGGTGCAGCAGCTGAAACCGCTGGGTAGATCAAGTGAATAGGGCATGTCTAACATTGAGCCGAAGCTCCTAGCTCATAATTCGGATTCACCATGGTAGAAAGATAAGGGGCTTTGGAGCCAGCATGTAATAGTTCAAATTCTGGCCCCGCCTCTTTCTAAAGTCACGAGTCATAGTTATGCTGTCGGTAAAATGGTAGTACAGCACCGTATGCCATCGGGTGGCAGTGAGTATTCAATTTGATAATGCACATCAGCAGTTAATATAGTAACTGGCACACCGTAGGCGCATGACAATCCAGTTTTCTTCCCTTCTTGGATCTGAGTATGGCTTTACCCTGATGGACTGGGAATTAGTCACTAGAAAGTGAGGTAGCAGGAAAGGCTCATAGGAATCACTTACCTCAGAATTTTACCGTTATGGTAAGTAGGTCCCTAGGATTTCTCAGAGGGGGTCCTCTGTGCTACCTAAGGGGTGGCCAAGTTAATCCATTTTAGTTTGCTTTTTGTGTATCAGAAATAGTGATGCTTGGTAGTACAAGAGAGATGTATCAACAGAACAGATGTCTGCAAACCAGTGATTTGTTGCCAACCCTCATTTTACATTTGAGTAAGCTCAAGCCAGTGAAAGCTTGGGGCTCTCCAGAAGTCATCCCTCCGGGGAGACAAACAGTGGTTTATCAGGTCCTTAACACAGAATTGGAACATGTCCTAACACCCACAATGTTATGTGAGAAAATGAGTAGAAACTCTTCCCAGGAGAATATTATTACCTCCTTCCTATTGTGACTTTCCCCCCCAAAGGCATCACTCTCCAAAATCTCATCATGTTGTGTAAAATAACTGTTTATACAGCAGTTTGCAGAAAGAGGAAATGAATAGGTGTCATGAAAGACATACTGGCAAGGTGCGGATGAACAGTCAGATCTGGGATGGGGGTGGAGAAATAATAAACTCGAGGGCAACCTTTCTAGGATGATTGTAGATACTGTTCCATGACCTGGAATATGGTTGAATCAATTCTCTGCAGAAATAAACATAAGAACATAGAATGTACTTACATCCAGGCCTTGGCCAGAGTTCAGTTCTAATCCTGGCTTGGCACTCACTCACTATAAGCATATTCTACCCATGTGGCAGACTTACATGAAATGGATATTCCTTTAGAGGTTGATCATGTATCTTAGATCATTTTCAGTTACAGATGACTTCTATTTTGCTTTCTGGGTATCTGTGGGAAGTAAGAAGTAGATGATGGAAGAGGACCAATGTTTCCTACTTTATGTAAAATAATTTATTAAAATCCTGACAGAGATCAAACCCTATAAAAAAAAAGCAACCCAGAAATGAAAAGCTTTGAGCTTGTGTGGCTTGCAGTCTCCTTGAACAAAGTAACCTCTGAACCCTTTAGGATTTCTGGAAGGTTCTAAATGATCTGGTGCTTTGTTCTTTTTCCATTTGGCCTACAGCCTCTCTCCCTTTTACATGTACATTGGCTTTCCCTCTTGCAGACTGAAGGGCTTTGCATGGCTTGCTCCTGTTCCTGGGATGTGCCTTCTCTTTCACCTCATCTCCATGACTAGTCAACCTCTACTAACCTTAGTCTCAGCTGCTGTGTAACTTTTCTAACAAAAAATTTGCCCTCCTTAAATTTAGTCCCACTATTCCCATTTTCCTTGTGTATTAAATCATATGGTTTGTCTTCATGGTACTTGTTTTATAGCTTGCATGTGATTATTTAAAATATATCCCCACCCCTTTCAGAATTATAAAAACCATGATGTCAGGGACCAGGGTTATTTAACTTTATCTGTACTTCCCATGCTCAGGATATAATGGAAACTCAAGGAATATTCCTGTGAATAAATATTTGCCCTTAATTTACCCATTTGTTCAACTGCTGTACATCTTTGGGTCTAATAGGTATCAATTTACAAAGCAAAACAAAACAAAAACAAACAAACAAAAACACCCAGAAACTGATGAAATTTTTTAAATAATAAATATTGAGCATATTAATTTACATTACTAATATAATCTTTATTATTATGTTTCAGATGAATATTACTGTTTCTTATTTAATGATTATTTGGTCATAAAGATAAGGAATCCACTCAATGATGCCCAAAACAAAGGCTATCTGGGGATCTCGTAGAACCAATTGCAGAAAATTGAACTGTACATCTTGAAACAAGTCTTCAGGCAGCCTCCCTATTGCTCTTCTTTCTGGCACTCTGATAAAATTTGTCATCTTTGCCTTATCCTGAACATGGAAAGATTGTCTTTGTTTCAGAACGGTTTTCTCAGTGAATCTCCCAATTCCTTCTCCCCGCAATGGTGGCTTGCACAGGCAGTAGCTTGTCATGAGCCCGTTTTCATCTCTCCATCTGAGACCTTGTATTGTCTGACTCAGACTCTGCCTGGCTCAGCTTGAACTCGTAAGAGGCAGGCACTGTCATTGGTGGTAGTCTATTCAATAAGGTGGTTTCCTCAGGACCTTACTGTGTAAGGTTTTCACAAAGGTCTGCAGTGTGAATCTAGAGCCCTGAAACAAAGACTCATGCTCAGTATACTGCCTTCAATAAGAAAATAGAGAGGTAACAAATATTTATAAATTTTCTTATTAAACTATTTAATGAAAGAGTTTTGGTTTTGACTTTGGAAATATGTTAATATCAATAGTATTAGTGATAATAAAATAATAATTGCATTATTATTCTATCACTCCTCAATGACAAGAGGTAGCTGAGGTATTATGAGTACTACATGCATATTATAAAACCAGAGGCAGAAGCAAGTCTTAATTCTTGGTTTCAACTTTGTTTTCACAGGGCAGGGACAGTGTCCATGATTCAAAATCTGTCTGTATACTTTGTAGGTACTCAGTAAATATTTAGACAGCTGGCCACTTGCAGGTGTGTGGATGTGCCCATATTTAATGTAGGACATTGTAGGTTGTCCAAATGATGCCTGTATTTCAGGCTTGTGAATATGAGTTATGCTAATACTAACTTAGGTAATCAGGTTTTGGGAGGTGGGATGCTGATAAATGGCATTCTCATTCTCTCTTTCTTACTTCTAAATAAACTGAGATAGACAAAAGATTAAGGAAGAAGGAGAGAAGAATAATTGTATTACCCGTTAGAGCCAAAATAGAGAATAAGACATAGTTGTCACATACAAAGGGCTTCCTAATAACCTTGCCTCCCTTTCCTGCCCCTCCCCTTCTTTGAAGTAGAGAATTGGACTAATGAAAGCATCAGCTCTAGACTGAAAACTTCAAGGAATTGCTGACTCCCATCTTATTCAAAGTGCTCTCAAGATGAAAAAATGATGAAAAGCTACCTGACTTATTTTATGATGATAGTATGATTTTGATACTATAACCAGAGGAGATTGTGAGTAAAGCAAATTATAGGCCAGTTTTATTTCTGGTATAAATAATAAAGTCTTAAATAAATATTTAGCAAACAGAATCTAGTTTATAAACAGACAGAGGTGGATTTACCAAGGTGATAATGGAATTTCAGTATCCGAGTCTTTCAGTTACAAGAGCTCTTTCTAAGTCATAGTGTCTGATTTTGGAATTTTTTTTCTTAAAGTGTGCCCCCCACCCCCCGCAAATGTATACGTTTCAGGTCCTACAGAATCTGGATTGTCTCCTTACATACACATATACATAAATCTATCAGACAATATAAGCATACCATGAACAATTAGGATAGTTTCTAAAAATGCTGTAATCTATTAACCACAATAACATAAAAAAGAGAATATAATCTAATCATCAAATGCTATAGATAAAAAACATTGAATATATTTCAATATCTATTTTTGAAAACAGAATAGAATTTACATGATAAAAGGTAACTACCAAGAACTGTCACTAAGCATTATGCTTTATTGCAAAATGTTAGAAGCATGTCCTTGAAGACACAAGTGAAGAAGGGTACCTACTATTCACTTTTGCTACTTCTATTCTATACCAGCCTTGAGATCATAGCCAAATCATTAAGACGATATAAACAAATAGTATAAAAGAGGAAAAATAGGAAACATTTTATTTGAATAGAAATAATTGCATTTATAGACATACCCAAAAGAATCTACTGATGAATGAATTAAAAGATTCAGCAAGTTTATCTAACACAGATTTAAAAATCTCAAATCAATGACCTACTGATGCACAAACAAAAACTCATTAAACATTTTACAATAAAAGATGTCACTTACAAAATAAAACATTTGTTATAGATTAATGCACTCAATACAATTCAACCAAAATCACATCACTGATCACTGATTGATAAATTAAGAAAAATTCACATGGAAGGAGTAAGAATAATCAGAACAGGAAAAACAATAAGGAAGTGGCATTCACTATTGACGTTGACTATTCACTAGTGACCTTGACCTATTATAAAGCTCTAGTAGTTAAGATCACCTAGTGGTGGTGCAAAAACAGCCAAGTAGACTAAAAGAACAAAAAGTAAAGTCCAAACAGAGACCACTATAAATAGGGAAGTTGATGAGACAGCAGCATCCTAGTAAATTAGTGAGAAAATCGGGGTCTGTTCAATGAATAGTGTTGGGACAACTGGGTAAAATACTGGGAGGAAAAGGTCTTTTTCTCCTGTGAGACTTGTGAAGTCAAATCTCGGTAGAATAAATCTACAATGTGATCAGCAAAACTTAAAATTTTTGGAAGAAAATATGGAAAAATATTATTATGTCTTTAACATGAAGGAAGATTTCATAAATAAGCCACACAAAACATAAAACAAAGAAAAAGATACAACTGACAGACATAAGAGGCACATTTTTACATAACAAGACAGATCATAAAATATAATTAGAAGAGGAGGCGCTGACAAGAAATAGATATTTGCATCACATATTGATAATAAATGATGAGTGAATGAACCTGAACCATGCTTGCACACCCTTCCTAATGTTTGCTGAATTCCCTAATGTGTGATTTACCGTCCCCACCAAGCAGAAACTAGCTAGGGCTTAGGCAGGGGCCGAGGTATCAATGATGAGATATAGTGGGGCCAGATTTTGGTAAGAAAGTAAGACCATGGCTGTAGGGGACAGAAGACAGTGTTTCCAGCCCTCATTCCCGTATCTCCTTGGGCCCAGCTTTGCGGCAATGATGCCTTGTGTGACAACCCTGCAGCATGATCTGGACAAACCACAGGACCTCCCAGTCAACTCCTTGGTCCTTCCAGAGATTCCATTGATTGCCCAACATCCTTTTAATATATACCACTTCTGCTTAAACTAGCTAGAAGTGTGTTCTTCTGCTTGCAAATAAGAACAGCGACTCATACAATTCATATCCAGAACACATAAACAAGCACTCACAGAATCAATACAAGAATTTCAAAATGAATAGGACATTCAGAGGAGAAAGCCTGCACAGAAGGGCTAATTAGTCTATGAATATAAGCTCCACAACTCTACGAATCAGGGAAATGCAAAGTAAACAACCAAGTGATGCTTCACACTTACCATATGAGAGAACTTTAAAAGTCTGCGAAGACCAACTGGAGGCAAGGGTGTGGTCAAAGAGTGCCTATCACTATTGCTGATGAAATGGTAAACTGGCACAACCATGTGGGAGAGCACACAGTATATCCAGCAGGAGCTGTGCATGCTTACCATAGCTAAAATTGCCCTTGAAAATCCATAGAAAAACCCCATGTTGGGGGAAGCCAGTCTCATTAAGGTTTAATTCAGCTCACCTCCTGCCTTGGAATCATTCTTTCCTAAAAGTCACATAAGGTATAAAAACCATTTTTTCCTGTGTTTAGGGGTGAAGTTATACCAAAAACATGCATCTGTGGTGTTATAACCATACTCAGGGAGGTGAGACGTCTAGAAGCAGAAGGAACCTGTGCTTAAGAGGTGCCTTTGCTCCCCACATCAATGTTGCTGTTGGATATGAACTCAATGGTATATCAGATAGGATCATGTGCTTTTTAAAAAAATAAATATTTTATTGATTTTTTTACAGAGAGGAACGGAGAGGGATAGAAAGCTAGGAACATCGATGAGAGAGAAATGTCGACCAGCTGCCTCCTGCACACCCCTCACCGGGCATGTGCCTGCAACCAATGTATATGCCCTTGACCCAGAATGGAACCTGGGACCCTTCAGCCCGCAGACTGACGCTCTATCCACGGAGCCAAACCGGTTTGGGCGGATCATGTGCTTTTTAAAAATCATTGTATATCTCTGCTTTATAGACCAAGCTAATGCAACTGAATTTGCAGAATTTATTGAGAATATGATGGGACTCAACTTTAAGTAAAATTGTTTCATTGATATAGAACAAATCATAATTAACAAAAGCATTCTAGATATCTGTGGTACTACCAATGCGATATCCTTCAAACAAGCTCATATTAATGTCTTCATACTCATTCGTTTATTGTGGCCCAATTCACAAGACAGCAACATCTTTATAAATGTTATCACAGCTACAACTGTACCTAAAAAATTCACAGTATGTCCTAATTTTTTAGTGCATGTGCCTGCCACACAATATATTCCAACATGTTAACACCAGGGAATAGGCATTGTTAAGAGCATGGTACCTACAAAGTGTTGTCTATAGCCTGCTCTTCAGGAATTTTATGCCAAATTGAAGACAATCTTATCAAATTTTCAAATGACAAGAGGCTCAGATATATAGAAAATATTTTCAAATGCAAAGGGAAAGAGAGAGAGAGAGAGAGAGAGATGTGGAATGATAAGATAAATAAAACAACATGAAATTTAAAAGAACTAAATATAAAGGACCTAAGATAAAAAAAATTAGCTACTCAGATAAAAAATGGGGACATTAGGTATCAGAAGCATTTGAAAAATAATTCAAAATTTTAATCAATAAGAAAGTCATTATGATAATAAGTTGCTTTGGACTGCATACTGAAGAGTGAGGATTCCATGACTTTAAGTTCAGGGGAGTTGATTTTGTAAGGTATTAAAATTATGCAAGCATGCTTTAATGATATTGCTTATGAGAGGCAATCTTTAAGATGTTTATATGGCAGTCATTAAAATTCACTTGCACTAAGACAGTCAAATCTCAATAAAAAATACCAAGTAAGTATCTAGGTAACATCAGATTTCTGTTTTTCTGAAATCTGCCTCCTACACAGTAGGCTTCCAACCTTTCCTCAGATGTGAGGGACAGAAACCTTATATAAAACAAAGCAGGGAAGAGAAAGATAATTTGGTGAAGGAAATATGACAGGGCTGCATAGCTGGCCAGAGTTCTGGAAATGTGATTTGCCCAAGAATGATAAGAACAAAGACAAGATTATAGCAAGTCCTTCAAAGACATCTTAGATGTGGCCAAGTCTAGGATTAAAATGGATGGATTTGTTTAGATGCATCCAGCATAAGATAGGATGTCTTACCACATTGATGGAACTGGAAGATGAAAAAGAAAATCACCAACCTGTTCTTGGATAGATGAGAGAATGAAATGATTAGAAGGCAACTAAGTCATTCTCAGGTAGTGTGTGCCTTAAAGAGATTTGACAGGAAGACAGCTGAAGTGAGAAGGCACCATGTGGGCCAATCCAAACCAGGAAATCTCAAACTGATTAAAAGAACATCTTGTCGTAGGTTGTCTCTTAGAATTCATTTATATGTAGGCTGCTTTCTGTTCAGCCAATTTAAGAAATACATATATTATTTCCAATCGGGCAGGTAGGTATCTTTTGGGGCATTTGGGTGGAAAAATGTTTACGCTTCTCTACCCCAAAATACACAAATGATCTTTCTTAGTGCTGAGGGCAGATCAATGCAGGCAGAGAGTAGACTGAACTTGCCCCTGCCTTTTTGTCCTATTCAGGCCCTCAATAAATTGGATGATGCCCACTCACATTGTATAGGGCCATCTGCTTTACTCGGTCCACTGATTCAAATGCTAGTCTCTTCAAGAAACCCCACACAGACATGCCCAGAGATAATGTTTTATGACTTATCTGGGCATCTCTTGGCCCAGTTAAGTTGACAACCCCCCCCAAAAAAAAAAACATACAACAAAAACATTAACCATTACAACTGCTCTCCCATGTTTCCCATAATATGGGAAGGCTATTTTCCTCATAATTCCCAACCAGCCTCCTCCACTCCACTATATATCTATATCTATATCTATATCTATATCTATATCTATATCTATATCTATATCTATATCTATATCTATTATATATCTATATCTCTATATCTCTATATATGTCTATGTCTATGTCCATGTATATCTATATCTACTTAGAGAGAAAGAGAGAGGGAGAGAAACATCAATGTGAGAGTTCATCTGCCCGGACTGGGAATCGAACCGGCAACCGTTCCATGCATGGGATGATGCCCAAACAACTGAGCTACATTGCCCAGGCCTCCCCAATCTTTGATATATGTAGGCCATGCTATTACTTGCCTTAGTGCTATTTTCCTAGCCAGCTCTTCTACTTATCTATCTAAATCCTATTTACCCTTTAAGAAACAATTTCAAATCCAGTTTTTCTAGGAAGCATTCTTGGTCTCTTCCAAGCCTTGCCAATAACCCATTCCCTCACCTCAGATTAGGGTTTCACTGTTTTTCCTTGTGTCATGTAAGATTTTTCTACTGCTTGTGTCTATACAGCACTGAACTCAGAACTTGTTTGTTGTGATTGTAGAATTCAGCTGTACGTGCTCATTTGTATGTCTCTGTGCCTCTTCTCAAATCTCTTACAGCACCTATGACACTGATAAGAATATAGTGAATTCTAAACAAAATAACAATCTTTCCAGACTCATAAAATTGCAAGGAGAAGACACCAAAAAGAGCTGTTTATTTCTGTAACATATCTATTCGTGGACATTTTCTTAAATTCTTCCAGGCTGTCATTTTCATGGAATATTGTTAGTAGCATATAGATTTTTTATAGGATTCCTAGAAAGCTTTAATATAGTGTTCTTACACTTATCATACACCTATATTAAGAAATTAATTAATTCCCAAATATTATCTAATACATTTATTCCACATTAAGTGAATGGGCTATATATAGACACCAGCAATTTCTGGGCAACTTTAGTCTCCAAAATCAATTCATCCGACCTTCTTGCAGAATTTGGAGTTTGCACATTGAAGTTTTCCTGAAGATTTAGATCTCTCCTGGGCTTCTTCAGCTGTTCTCCTGGGTACTTGTGCTTTTGCCAACTTCAGGTATGAGTTTCATTGTTTGATGACTCATGTTATTATTTCAGGATGCTCCCCCCCACCCCCTGCAACTTGCAGTTTCCTATCAATGAATTCTAGATTGCCCAGGGGGTATGGCAAGGATCAAGTCCACTTTGCAGATGGCTGCCATATTTCTTTCTTCCTTTAAATCCTTTTTGTGTGTGGAAAGTTATTTTCTATGCCCCTATGGTTTACCATGAAGTACTCTTGGTTCTCTCATCCCCTTGTGGGTACATTTCTAGAAAAATCCCTATAACTCTCATTTTCCTCTCAAAAAAATATCTGACTATGAAGACTTAAATGCCCCTAGATGTACACTCACCTAAAATTAGTTGAATTGCAAGGAAGCGATTCAGGATGTTTACACGCACCCCCTTTCAGTGCTATTTCAGTCTGCTTCACCCCTGTTAAACCACCAGAGCCACTGGCTTTCTTAACATCTGCAGTGTCCTGCATGCTTCCCAGGCAGCCTAGCGATGCTGTGAAGACATCCGAGAGAGCCCCTCTCCTATAAGAATCTCGCCATTTGTGAGTGATAACCTGGGAGAAACACTTGAGGAGAATCTCGTTTTTAGGATCTGATTTAAATATCCCCAGCTATCCCAGGAGGCAGGAAACACGGGACCTACCGTGTTTCCCCGAAAATAAGACATCCTCCGAAAATAAGACCTACTTCATGGAAACATAATACATCCCCTGAAAATAAGACCTAGCGTATCTTTGGGAGCAAAAATTAATATAAGACACTGTCTTATTTTCGGGGAAACGGGATATTCCCAGCGCTGCCCTGAGTCCCAGTGTGGCCACGGGCAAGCCAATTTACCACTCTACACTGGAAGCTCCTCATCTGTAAATCCCTAGAGTCGGGCCAGATGATTTCTGAGGCCCACTTGCAATCTTCGGTGCTGTAAGTTTTTTTCATCATTGATATTCATGGTGATTTGCGAAGAGATGAGAATTTGGAGCAAAGCGTTTGATTTAAAGCCGGTGCTCAGAGGTGCCGTGGATCAGGTACAGTGAATACTAATGTGGGGATTTAGATGTTTCCCAGGATGCGCTTCAGTGACTTCCAGAATCTTCTCCAGATCTCCAGATCGAACAATATCCTCCCCCAGAACCATGGTTCACTTCTCAGAGTGAACATGAATAACAATAAGAGCAAAAAACAAAAACAAAAACACCCTTACTTATTTAATTTTTTAGAAATGCCAAGCTTGAGATAGATTAGCCTGGCCAATACGAATCTCAGGTTCATCGGCCCGCCGGGGATGTGTTCAGTCATCTTTCCGCCATGGCCTGCCTGGGAAGGGAACAGTTAGCTCGCCACTTGTTTTTGTAGAATCTCTAAAATAAAATAAAAAAAAAGATAGCGACAATGACCTAACTGAATACTGAATAGAATGTAGGAAACCCCATCTCTGGCCCAGAGAAAGCCCAGCTTGAGCCCTATTCTCCCCAATCTTGACCTCTGGCCCTTACGGAGTTATCTATTATCTGTAAAGTGAGGGCTCTGGAGTTTTAGTGAGCATCAAATTCACATGGAGAATTTGTTAAAACCTTGAACACCTGGCCCAAATCCAGCCATTCTGATTCAATGGGCCGTCAGTGGGGTCTGAACATTTGCATTTCCAAGTGCTCAGGGGAAGTCACAGCCTTTCTGATGAACCCACTCTGACTTTTCTAAACTATTACTGCCTTACACACACATGATGTTAAGTAAATGTTGACAAAATAAATAGGAGATGCAGTACACAAATAAATATTTTCTGTGCTTAATGATTCATCCTTTACTCTGATTCTCAAGTTTCTAGTTCCTCACATAATTAGTGTACAGATAATAACACCCAGCTCCTGTGGTTTCTATGCGGATTAAATAAGATGATATATATGTAAGCACTTTCTAAGATGAGAAGCCTTATTCAGATGTGAGATGTGTTAGTGATTATAGTACTGATGGTACTAGAACGCACTGAAATTTGATTGAACTGAAAGATGAGCTTTTGAACAGGGAGGTGAGTCCTAAATCTTGTGCAAGGGCTCATTAAGCTTCTATAGGCTAGACTGGGAACCTAACTCCCATACACAGTAGGGCACCATGTTCACAATTGTTTCTATATCTGGGAAAATGCATCCAAAATTCCCAGGTTAATTTTTAGAACACACCTATTTTGAGTTGGAAAGATAGAGTGATAAAAACACAGACTGTACAGGCTCCTCCCTGATAGAGAATTTACACTTAAGAGAGAAGAGAAGGCTAGAATAAACCCTTTGGTACAGGTGACAGAAACATCATTATGAGCTCATGTTTACAGACAGATAACTATAGATAGATATGTATAGATACATGGGTGTGTGTGTGTGTGTGTGTGTGTGTGTGTGTGTGTTCTGTCTGCAGAAGGCACCTAGAAGCAATGATACCTCAGTAGAAGCAAGCACTCCTAGCATCTGAATCTTGGTTTCTAAGCACAGTTCTCCAATCACAGAAGCCAAAGGACCTTAAAGAAATGACTGATACCGGTGCTGTGGTGCAAAGGATACAGGATGACCCCGGAGACTTACAGTGCCAGCATGTAGAAAATGCTAACAAAAGATACAGACCTATAGGTATTGAGTAATAACTCAAAGAATAACAGAAGCCAAACTGGATGTAACTTTTAAAAGCTAAAAAGAACAGCCCTACTCATTAATATCCTAAGGATCTCTCCAAGATCCTGCTGTAAAGCACTTCTCCTCATGATGTGAAGTATCAAGGATTTGAAGCCAGAAACCTTTATTTCAGATTCCGTTCTGATGCTTATTGTGTGTCTTGCTGAGTTGTGTCACCCTCTCCTTGATGTTCCAGTTTGCTAGATTCCTTTTCAGCGTCGTCGGGAGCGCTGCGTGAGAAAATGCATGCGAAAGCACTGTGGAACTAGAAAGTGATATGAAAATATTAGTTATTATCTATTAGCTTTATTATTCTGCTGCAGTGGTTTTCTTCAAAGCATGGTCTGGAACCCTGAGGGATTCTTAAAACCTTTTTTTTTGAAGGACTTTGAAGCCACGTTTGTTTTCATCATAATTGTAAGATGTGAGTTGCTTTTCCCACTTTCATTCTCTCATGAGCACAGGGTGAAGTTTCCCAGCGGCTGCATTCCATGGGATAGCATCACCATTTTAATGAGACATGCATTGTTTTTCTTTTGTTTTAACAACTTCCCAGTTTAAATCTGTAATATATCAATTGACATAACCCATAGAAACCAAAGTTCTCTGTGTTTCTGAAATATTTTTAAAATGCAAAGGGTTTTGAGACTATGAGTTTGAGAACCACTATTTCTTTTTAAAAATATATATTTTATTGATTTTTTTACAGAGAGGAAGGGAGAGAGCGGTAGAGAGATAGAAACATTGATGAGAGAGAAACATTGATCAGCTGCCTTCTGCACACCCCCTAATGGAGTTGTGCTTGCAACCAAGGTACAAGCTCTTGACCGGAATCGAACCTGGGACCCTGGAGTCCATAGACCGACACTCTATCCACTGAGCCAAACCTGTTAGGGCTGAGGACCACTATTTAACTTCATTATCATTATACACTCCAAAGTGATAATTAAAGCAGAATTTAAAAAAATATTTTAAAAAAATCTAGAATGTTAAAATGGAAGTGTTATGGGTGATAAGTGAATGGAAGTCAAAACAGCAAGCATTGCCCTAGCTAGTTTGCTCAGTAGATAGAGCAATGGGCCTGTGGACCAAAGGGTCTTGAGTTCAAATCCGGTGAAGAGCACGTACTTCCCTTGCAGGTTCCTCTATGGCCTGCGCCCTGGTTAGAACATGTGTAGGAGGCAACCAATCTATGAGTTTCCTTCACATATGTATTTTTCTCTGTCTTTTCATCTCTCTCCCACTCTCTCTAAAAGTAAATGGAAAACTATCCTTGGATGAGGATTAAAACACACACACATACCCCCAAAAAACAACAAGCATCTCATTTGTCTCTTAAAGGATTTTTTTAAACAGGAAAAGAAAGGAAGAAATGATAACGGTACTTAGTTTTTTTCAAGACAGGTACTCTTCTATTATTTATATATTTATTATATTATTGTTCTTTTCATGAACCACACTTTGGTAGTTTGTTGGTTTTCCATATTTCAATTCATATTGCACGGAAGCTTCCACGTTCTGTGTCTGTTATTTCTCAAGAACTTGACAATGACCGGAGGTTGACAGTACACGCAAAATCTGATGCACATTTCACATGCACTGTCTTGTGTTGGAAGAAAGAAGTTAATTATCCTTTGATGGCTAACTGACTGCATGCATATGAGGATGCTTTCCTCCTTTCCTTCTCCTTGTCCTTCTCCTCCTTTTCCTTCTCCTCCCTTTCCTTCTCCTCCTTCTCCTCCTCCTCCTTCTTCTTCTTTAAACATATTTTATTGATTTTCTGCACAGAGGAAGAGAGAGGGATAGAGAGTTAGAAACATCGATGAGAGAGGATCATTGATCAGCTGCCTCTTGCACATCCCCTGCTGGGGATGTGCCCGCAACCATGCCCTGGACCAGAATCAAATCTGGGACCTTTTAGTCCACAGGCCGACACTCTATCCACTGAGCCAAACCGGTTTCTGCATCTCCACATTTCTTTTGACTTAAATATTTCATTGCTCTCTTGGAATCAGTTGTGTCCTGGTTCCTAAAATCAATGACAATTTTATATCTTCAAAAATTCAAATATTTTGTAAGTCTAGCTACTCACAAATTGCAAGCCTTTAACATTTTTCAAATCGATAGAGAGAAGGGTGACATTCAGGGTTTCAGAGAGTTTAATTTGCATAAATATCTGTTTTGTAAATTTGGACAAGTATGATCATATTTAACAAAGGCCAAGATGTCAGTTTTTATAGAAAGTAAATTTTATGGCCTTTCATTCTAGATTAAATCATTACTAGTGATATGCTCTATGTTTTAATTAGCAAAAATGGGTTCCAATATATGTAGGTAAGTGTGGACATAACCACACACAGGATAATGGGCGATGTCGAGATGTTATTGAAAGAATTTCAGTTTTCCCTCTTTTCATATTGATCATCTGCCTGAATAATATAATTACAGAGCACAGCGCCAAGGAGAAAACCAAGGACCTCTATGGGATCCCTGATCCTGAAAAATGCAACTCATTGATTTACAGATTGCTGTTGACAATTCAAAAACAAATGCTTTAATAAAGAAAGTTGTTTTTGAATGTTAACATAATAACTCTGATAGGAAGCTCTTTATAATCAGAGGCTAATCATTATTAATTCCTTTGACATTCAGTGCAATGACATTAATTATAACAAACTCAGCAAACGTCAAATGTAGTCTAGAGCTCTATAGCAAATGTGTTCCAACTTGGAAATCAGTGTTGTACAGTAAATGGGGCTACTTGATCCAACTTTGAGCATTTTCTTAATCAAAGTTATTTTACTCTCCTGTATATATATTTTTAATCCTGTTTTGGAAATAGTTGATAATTATTGCCTATTTCTTTCTCTTGGATTTTATGACTTTGAAATTGTTTGATCTAATGAAAACAGTTTCTACTTTCCATATTTAGATTTTCCTCCCCAGATCTCTCTCTCTCTCTCTCTCTCTCTCTCTCTCTCTCTCTCTCTCTCTCGTTATGTACATTTTCATTATTTTCTTGGTCCATGAAAACTTTCTAAAAAAGTTACCCAATTATTATATTATGCAAACTGGGGAGTGACTATGCAAATCATTTCTTCCCTTCTGAAATCTAGTTGTAGTAGAAGACAAAGTCATGGAAATCTAAATACTCCTTATAAATGCTACTTTGTGTTGTCCCCTTAATATTGGTTTTGTTACATCATCATGCTTGTGTTGTTATTTTTCTCTAATAGTTTTTGTTGGGAATGTCTTACTTTAGGGACATGGCTATGGTCAAAGTTATGCGGGCTTTGTTGTTCATTTATTGCATGATCCTGAGAAAAAGAAAATATTCACTATAATGGGAGAATAATCTTAGGCATATTGTAAGGATTAGTTATAATGTAGCTCAGAGCACATGGTAGATGCTCACTCATTTCATGATGAGTCACCAGGGCTAACCTTTACTGATCACACATGTGTCAGGCCATGTGAAATTACACATGTCATCTCTTCAAATCTTTAGAATAACCCAGAAATGGGCTATTTAAAGAAACTTAGACATATAGGTCTTTAATACTTTGGTAGCTAGTAAGTAAAGAAAGAGCTAGTGGATTGGGGATCTGAACCAAGATTGGGGTCTGATCTTAGAGCCTGTCTTTACCATGAGTTGTTTCCTCTATATTTTTGTTATCCAGCTATTACTCTTATTAGATAAATTTATGCAACATAACTAAGTTATTAGTCAACAAAATCCCTTTTGGGAATTCTGAAACAGGTAAGAGTATTGGATTAGGAATATTCCCTACCTGCAAGGTGTTGTGAGTAATTTTTGGCTAGGGGATCTTCTAGGTGCCATGTGTCAATAGTTTTTCTTTTCTTTTCCTTTCTCCTCTCTTCCTTTGCCTTCCCCTCCTTCTCTGTGCTTCCTCTCTTTCTTTACACTCTCCCAGCCAGGCTTTCCATTCAACACCTAAGGAAACTTGAGCAATAATCTTAACCTCTGTGGGTGATAAGTGTTAGCACTTACTACTACAATAATAATAATAATAATAATAATAATAATAATTGAATAATTTGTTCTCAGGAAAGATGAAATGTGAGGATTTTCTGACCTTGGTTTAAATGCTAAATCTCCACTGTTTGATGTGACTTATACTTAAACAGATAGTTTGAAATGTTTTTTAAAACAAAGTTTTGCTTTTAGATGAGCGATAGCATGTCACTTGTTTGTATTTACTTGGGATGGGGCTGGCATTTATTGTCATGTCTTTAATATTATCTTGTTCAATCATTTGCTGAATTTCTACTTGTTTATTAGGACTGTTAAGGTGTCCCAAAATCCATGTCTAAAGGACATCAGATATTTCACCTTCATATAGAAATGCATGTGCATACTTCGGTGAGTCTTTCTAGGTTTGGAAGGACATGTGGGACATTTTGGAAATCAAAATGACATAACCAGGCAGTTAAGATGCCATTCTGAATAAAGACTCAATAATTGATATTTGGTACACATTTTAACATGAATTAAATATGACCATCTTTATCCCCAACTCTATCCTTTGACCTAAATGACTCTATTACCAATTTTTATCCAATGCTCTATGTCCCTCATATGGGTGACTCTTGCCAAGATTTGACATCAGATTCACACTGAAAATGGCTATGAAACTTGTAATGTTCCAAGTATCATGTAAATACTGAATTCAATTAGCAAACCTGCAGATTCAAAGTTAGACTCTGGCATTTATTTATTTATTTATTTATTTATTCGGGGTTGGGGTGAATGAATGTGTGTATGAGAGAGAAACTGATTTGTTATGCACTTCTTTATGCATTACTTGGTTGATTCCTGTATGTGCCCTGCTGTGGGATAGAACCTGCAAGCTTGGCATATTGGGAGAACAATGCTCTAACCAAGTGAGCTATCCAGCCAAGGCGAGAGAGGCTGTCTTTGAATCACAGGATGAATTCCTTGTGGTGTCCCTGGGTAGACAGAAGGTGTGAATAACAGATTAAGGGTTAAGCCTTGAAAGATTATACATACGAGGATGCCAAGATGGATTTCAGTGGTGATAGGAAAAATGGAGAGGGGAACAGACAGGAAAATACAAACCCTTGTCTTGTCTAACAGGATGCTGAGCCTTCTGTTCTATTCTCAACCTTCATTTCTTGCACAATCCCCAGTTCAGTCCCTGTCAGGCTTGCCTTGCATTTGGCTGAACCCAGATCTGCACATCAAAAGTTGATGAGTCCAGATGTTTAGTGGAAATTAGTTTGCTCATCACTCTGACTGTTTCACTCACAACGCCAGCAGAACCTGGCACACCCTGGCCACAGAGGCAATTTGGAACACGTTAAAGGAAAGCTAGCCTTGAGTGGGATCAGTTGTCATGGTGATACTGTGGGACGCTGAGATATCTATCTACTCTTGGACATACAATAGGAATGTTTAAAGCAAAACTTTTCAAGGCTTAAAGCAAACCTTCTCATGGTTTTGTATCATCATCTCATCATCATCGTCATCATCATCGTCGTCGTCATCATCATCATCATATTCAATAAAGCACAGAAAGAGAAAGAGCACAGATTTGGGGAATTAAACATACTGGGTCCTAAACCTGGGTTTAGCATCGACTAATCTGTGATTCTGGGCATAGTAAATTACCTCCCTGTGTTTCAACTTCCACATTTGTATGAAGAAGATAATAACAGTAAATTACATGATAGGTTTTGATAAGACAAATGCATAAAAAGCACCCAGCATGGCGCTAACAAAGAAATGACTCCCTGTCTGTGTCCCTGTCAGTTATGAGATCATTAATAAAATAATCATTAGGCTCATCATCTACCTATGGAGTATGGAGGCTTGTGCTGAGGTATAGAGTTATCCAAGGAGAGTTGTGTGCATGCATGTGATAAATGTGCGTGTATGTGTATATACATGTATACAGGCAAGGAGATGACATTTTCCTTTGCTTTAAAACATATTTGACATAGAATGCAGTAATTAGATGGTTATCACAGTTTTAGTTATATATTGTACATACATTTACTCATAGTTTTCAAAATGTTTATGTTTATTATTGATCTTATGATAAGGAGAGCAGTGGTTTCCATTTTATAAAGAAGAAAAAGAGCGCCTCAATGGTTTTTCCAAGTTTATAATTCAAGCAATTGATGGAGACAACTCACTCAGTCCATTTCTAACCCGTGAGAATTACTTCATACTGAGATGTGAGATGGAGCATTTTTGTTTCAATTCAACCTAGTTCAGGTCTCTCTCCTCCAAGGTTGTCCAGCAGCGTCCTGACAGCCATTGTTCAAGGTTGTATCCCTATCCTCAGATTAAACAATTTTGAGGAAAGCGATGTGGTCTTTACTGTGGTGGTTACCACTGTCATACTCCCTCTCCAGGCCTTAGTGACCTCCTTGAGGGTGGGAAGCTCTTCTGGAGCACAATCCCCTCCTTCACGGGTTCAACCATGGGAGCCCTTGTCTGATTTCTCAAGGACGGGCCAACCTCACCACTCCCTGGCCTATCTACTGCTGGGAAACAAACTATACCAGCACTTGGCTCTGCTGAGATGACACCATGGCTAAATCAGGACAACTGGGGCCTGGCCAGGGTTCTTCCTCTCCCCCTTCCTCTCCCCTTGTGATACCCCTGAGCTTTCTTTGGGCTTTCTCACTGCAAGAGAGCTTCTGTCTCCAACAGTGTTCCCAGGGACAGGAGCTACTAAGGCCTTGGCCCAAGACCTGGCACAGCATCACTTTCTGTTGATGGCTAATGCCAATGCCACCCCATCCTCTTCCAGGTTCGAGAGAAGGGGGCATAGTCTACACATCTAGGTGGAAGGTGTGCCTCCAAATTTGAGACAGCCTGGACTTCACCACACCACATTTCTGAGATCCTTGCACCTACAGGGAACTCCATTCCACTTGACTCAGGTGTCCGCTCACCCTGGAGGAGTTATCATTACAACACGTTTATCCTTGAGATAAAATTCCCTTATTTGTGACTACCACAGGTCCTTTGTCTCTTGGAGAACGCAGTTTAATCATTTATTGGGAAGGACCTGAGAGTCACATAGCCAGGTCTCATTCCCCAAAACTGCAAAAAATGTCTTCCCAATTCCTGGGATCGGGATTGGCAGAGGGAGATATTTTTATTGTGTTGTGGTAAGTCAATTTTATCCAAGAAACTAAAAGATTCTTCAACATTTGGCACATATGGCTCATCCCAGCAAGCTCCAGTCTGAGCTATTATGTCTTGCCAATTTTAGTTCTCATTAAATCTTCCTGATATAAACAAATAAATTTCATGGGTATCGATGGACTAAATAAACAAGTACACAAGTGAATGAGAGAATACACAGTATTGAAGGGATGCATATCTGTCATTCCCACCGAGGAGAGCATTCATTAGCAGAATCAGATACTGAGGCTACCAGTCTGTGTCAACATTGACACCTGTCCTTAAGGGGCTCAGACGCTCATCTTTTCCTGATGGTGAAATAGAGTAATTCAGGTTCAAGGTTCTCAGTCCAAGAAGTGGCAGCTGGCTTTGTTTACTCTCCTATGCTAAGACTTTCAACAGCTCACTGTGATAATGAAGTCATTGTTAATTCTTACGTGGGCGCCCCTTAGGCAAGTCCCTTTAAAGCACTAATTTCCGGAGATAGCTCAAATCAGACATCAAATTGTACTTTTCATAAAAATTCAATGAAACATCAAGCCACAGGCAGGACAGATGTTGCCCTGATGAGATGATCAGTGGATTGTTTTCTTTTTTTTTTTTTTTTTTTTTTTTTATATTTTATTGATATTTCACAGAGAGGAAGGGAGAGAGATAGAGAGCTAGAAACGTCGATGAGAGAGAGACATCGACCAGCCGCCTCTTGCACACCCCCTACTGGGGATGTGCCCGCAGCCAATGTACATGCCCTTGACCGGAATCGAACCTGGGACCTTTCAGTTCCCAGACCGACGCTCTACCACTGAGCCAAACCGGCTTCGGCAAGTGGATTGTTTTCTAAAAGTTCATTTATAGGTACATCTTTCAGTGTAATACGCTTGTTAGTAGTGTTCAGAATGTCTCGCTAATGAGCCATTTCACTATGTTAAAGTCTGAAGTGAGACCCTGGCAGCTGCATTCTTAGCGAGCTCCTTAGGGGGTTTTGGAAGACACCAGTTTTGGGGACTCTTTGGTACACAGGTGCACACACATACGTACAGGGTGCCCCAAAAATGTACGCACACACTTTGAACAATTATAAAGGCAGTGTTCACTAAAATACATTTTATTTTCAAAATTGAGCTATCAGTTGTTACAGTGTGTATACAGTTCTTTTGGGGGGCATCCTGTATTTGCACAAATGAATAGGTACTCATGCCTTTTATAAAAACATAGAAGTAAAAGAAGCCAAATAAAGGAAGAGATAGAGATGAGAGAGAGAGAGAGAGAGAGAGAGAGAGAGAGAGAGAGAGAGAGAGAGAAATGAAAAGCACAAAAAAGCACAATTTGTAACTAATCAGCTTTTAATTTCATCTTATCTCCAGTCTATTCTCCATGATTCCAGGTCAGTTACTTTTCTTCACCACAAATCTAGTCATACCCTATGATTAAAAAGCAACAACAAAAAATGTTGATGGTTTCTAATTCAATTTTGAACAGACTATAAATCACTGATTATTACTTTTGAGATCCTTCCCAATTTCTCAGACCTATTGTTTCCATTTTCTCCATATATTGACTCTAGCCACACTTGGCTACTTATCATTTGCTCAACAAGGCTTATGGTACATTTCTATATTTCCATGGCTTCCTTGAAGCTTTCTTCTTAGAATGCTCTTCTCCCAATCTGAATTGAGAGATATATTCATACTTTACCATGAAGCTAAATCTCAAGTTATTGACCTTTCCTGACACTATCTAACAGTTGAAGAGATAAGATTAAGAACATCTGTTTCACCATAAAGTGATTTAAGGAAACCCTAACTGGTTTGACTAAGTGGATAGAGTTTTGGCCTGTGGACTAAAGGGTCTCAGGTTGGATTCTGGTCAAGGGCACATATTTTGGTTGCAGGCACATCCTCAGTAGGGGGTGTGCAGGGGGCAGCTGATCGATGTTACTCTCTTATCAATATTTCTAACTCTATCCCCTCTCCCTTCCTCTCTGTAAAAAAAAATCAATAAAATATACTTTAAATATACTTTTAAAAAAGTGATTTGGGGGAGAGGGAATGATGTGAGCTTATCATTTTATGAGGTTACTAAAAGGCAACATTATTGAAAACTATATACCTATATGAACCGCAATGTTTCTTTTTTAACTAACAAATTTGTTAATGGTTAATATCTACCTTAAATATGTGCAAAATGCATATTTCATTCCTACTCTATGAAGAAATGTTTAGGCCTCAAGGTATGTATTCAGATTTTGAACAGGTTAATTTTTCTTTTCCTGGAAAAAAAACCCATATAGTTCCTCACCCCTGAAAACTACCTCCAATTATCAATGCTGACTGAATAAAAATCAGGACTTCCTACCCCCCCTCCCCCAACATCTTCTGATAAAAATTGTGAAGAATGCAAAAATGTTCAAATAATTATATAGTTCACACCTATGTACCCACTGCCTGGATGCTGCCGTTACTGTTTTGTTATATTTGTGTTATCACCTATCCACCCTTCTAGCTCTTCATCTGCCCATCCACTTACTCATTTTATTTGCCATGTTTCTCAATAAGCAAGTTGCAAAATCAGTGCACTTCTGGTCCTTTCCGCTGTTAATGCAGAATGTTAAGACTTCCAGGTGAAAGCTTGGCAGTGCAAGCTTATGAATTTCCCTTCAACCAATAACATAATATCTACACTATAATCTTAAACTGCATGTGGTCTAGTTCCTGTCAAAAGCATGATTAAACTGAGCAAGCTCTCCTATTTCTCTGGTTTCTCACAAAATTATCCTATCAGTTCACATTACCAGAAAGCAAAGAATTTTTGATAATGACAGCTTAGGTATTGCATAAATTCCACAAGGAAAGTGATTTGATAATATGTGAGTGAGGTCAATATAAAAGTTTGATAGAGAGCGAGCCTATGTTTTTTTTCCTGCTTTTGTAGAGCTATGATTAAAGACAATTTCCTTAATATGACTTATTATCCTTAACCTCAAAGTCAAGGGACACTTACTTGGTTGAGTGAATAACTAACAAATGTTGAGACATACATACTCCTTGAAGTTACAGAGTTACAGAATAGTGACACAGGAATGGGGGAAGAGATGGTGAGGGTATGGTTTGTAAGTTGACAAATCTAATGTTAGAATGTGATTTAGCACTGTGAAATTAACAGCCAGAAGCACTAATCCTAATCCTGGAAATAGTAAAATATAGGAACCTTTTGAGAAGTGGACTGTCAGGAGAGGGCTGTGAAAGGAAGGTGGTGATTTTGATCATAAGACCTGCAATCATCACCAGCATCATCCAAATGTAATTGCATAATAGCACTTTAGTATGTGACAAGAACTATTCTAAATTCTTTATTTATATTTATGTGTTTTTAAACTTTTTATTCAACTTTCTTTATTTTTAAACATTTTTTTATTGATTAAGGTATTACATACGTGTTCTTTTTCTTTTACTCATTATAAAAGTCCTAAGGCATAGATATTATCATTGTAATTTTGTAGATGTGGAAACTGAGTCTCAAAGCAAGACTTGAGGCTCTGAAGTCAGGGGATGGGTTCTAAAGTCCCTGTTCTTTACTGTTGCATGTTGATAACCTTTGTCAAAGATGAAAATACCCACGAGATGCTTTATTTTTAGCCACAAATAGCAGAAAAACCTTTTTTTTAAAAAAATATTTTATTGATTTTTTACAGAGAGGAAGAGAGAGGGATAGAGAGTTAGACACATCGATGAGAGAGAATCATCGATCAGCTGGCTCTTGCATACCCCCATTGGGGATGTGCCTGCAACCAAGGTACATGCCTTTGACAGGAATCGAACCCAGGACCCTTCAGTCCGCAGGCCTACGCTCTATTCACTGAGCCGAACCGGTTTTGGCAGAAAAACCTTTAAAAAAAATGTTGTAAGCTTACTTTTATCAGATAATAAAACTCTTGTAAGTGCTACAGAAAGCCCCCTCTCTGATTGGTTTTGGGAAAAACACAGACATTAATCTGCGGTTTACACATTACAATTATCCCACTCCCATTCTGGCTTCCCATCTCACTTTTATTTTTAGCCTCTGTGTGTGTAGGTTGTCAAAATAGCCAAAGTAAATAAACGTGTAAACAGACAAATGCAACAGTAATACACGATGCCCAGTCTCACGCGTGTGCTTCTACCCTTCTGGTTTTACTTAGCATTCTACACCTTTCATAGTTTCTGGCATTGTTGTGACTTCTGTGCGAATGCTCCCTGAGGATTCGAAATAAGCGTCAAGCCATTCCCTAATCAAAATTCATGAGGCATTGAAAATGCAACATGAAAATCTTCACTCAGGTTACACAAGGAAATGGATACACCACTTGCTTTTCACTAATGAGAGGTTTTCAAGACTGGTGGATTCTGGGAAGGAAACCTGATGTGATCAAGTCTGTTTTTATTCCTGTAAAGGTATCAAGAGAAGATCATGGGGCTTAGATTTTCTCTGTGGGTTAAAGCTTCCTAGTATAAATGTCAGCATACCCTGACCCCATCATTTTTATTTTTATTTTATTTTTTATTTTTTATTAAGGTATTATATATGTACATAGCTTACCATTGCCCCCTCCCTCCCCCACCTCCCATTCATGCCCTCCCTCCCCAGAGTTCTGTGTTCCTTGGTTGAACTTATATTCATGCATACCAGTCCTTCGGTTGTTCTCTTATCTCCCCCCAGGTCTCCTTCCTCTCCCCGCTGACATTTGACAATCTGCTTGTTTTATGGTGACTATCTCAGGACCACATGAATAGAATCTGCTCCTCATTTGGCAGTCTGCTTGTTTTATGGTGACTATCTCAGGACCACACGAACAGAGTCCGCTCCTCCTCTGGTTCACACCGCTCCTCCCCCCTGGTCCCACTGCTTCCCCTGGGACACACGGCTCACCCGGGGCACACGGCCCCCTGCGACACACAGCTCACCCGGGGCATGACCCCATCATTTTTGAGCCTTCATCCTTGAATGAATTTATTCATCAACCTTCTGATGGCCTGCGGCTGGCCTCCCAAGGGTTATCAGGATGTGAGTCTGCTCCCAGAGCATTGGACCCCAGGCCTGAGCTCTCCAGGAAGAGTACCGGGCTCCTCCAGACTGAGACCCACACCGACCTAAGATGATCTAACTTTTCATCTCTAGTGTCAAGCGACTCTCATCTCCAAAGGGATCCGTGTGTTAAAATAAACTTTAAAGACCTTCTGAAGGGGTATCTCTTGCCTTAAAATGCTTAGTTCCTCTCCTTCCCTCTCAGGGATGACGGATATGTCAGTCATTGGAACCAAGGTGAGCGCTAAGGAAATGCTTGTATTCAAGCTAAAAAAGGCATACTGCCGAAGAACATCACAGAGTTGCTGCCCGGATCCATCTCAAAACAATCAAAGGAGAAGTTCCCTGTTATTGCGACAGTACCGGCTCCCTGTGGAATTGAAATGTAAGATGTGAGCAACTGTGCCTGATTTCACGGGGTGTTTGTACCTTTCCGAGGAATGCCATGCTGCGGTTCCTGGCATAATAAAAGGACAGGATCTTAGCACTGAAAATGTAGAAACAAACCCACTAAAAAAAGAGTTTGAGATGATGTTATTAAAGCCATCAATCAGTGAACGAATGGTATTGTGTTAAAATAGAGAAGAGAGAAGATCAAAGAATTGATCTGGTTACTGTGTAGAGAAGATAGGGGGTGGGGCAGGAATAGGAGCAGAGTCCACAATGGGATAAGGGGTGGGGAACGTATGGCCCGAGGGCCGTATAAGGCCCAGCAAATCATTTGGTTGGGCCCTGCCAAGGCATTAGGGGTGAGTTAATTAAATGCTTGGCCAAGTACAGCAGGCTAATTTTTAAGTTGATGATTTTAGATGACCTGCGAATGATGCTATAAATATCCAAATGGCCCTTGGCAGGAAAAAGGTTCCCTCCCACTGGCTATTGTCACAGGTTATTATAGATGGTTATTGCCACAGATCATGTGTCAGGTGGTAGTAGGGTAGATTCTGGTGCAGGGAGTGAAAATGGAGAGAAGTATGTATTTGGGTAAGGTGACCAGATGTCCCGCTTTTGGTGGGACAGTCCCGATTTCTAACAATTTGTCCCGTGTCCCTGTGGCGTTTTAAAAAAGTCCCGATTCTTTCCAAAAATGGGGACTTTTTAAAAACGCTGCAGGACAAACTGTTAAAAATCAGGACGTCTGGTCACCTTATATTTGGGGCACATTGTAGACATGGAAAACGGAGAGATGTACTGATGGATTACATATGTGACTGAATCACAGGTTGAAAAAAGAAGGGATTGAGATGACTTCTAGGTGTGTGGCTTGAGAAGCTAGATGGATGGTGGCGTCATTCACTGAGATCAAAGACTTTGGATGGAAACAAGTTTGGGCATCCAAATAGGGGCTTGCATTTTGGGTACAAGGAATACACGATTGATTCCCAAGTGGCATCTGAAAGAGAACTCGAGCTATTTTAATATGAGGCAGTGCATACTATGATCCCACATGTGTACAAATATCCATAAACTAAATCCAGAAAATGCACGAATTAGATTTCCACTGAAACACTATGGATAGCTCCTAGGTTTCAAGTTAAACCCAAGGCCCTAATTAAGTTTGTAAACATCATAAAGTGGTCACTTGTTGGATAACTTCATGCTTTAACTTATTACATAGTCCAAAAACTTATTACATAGTCCAAAAACATAGTCCAATTTATTGAAATGAAATCTAAAAAATAAATAATATTATTTATCCATAAAAGAACAAAAGAAATGAATTGCTGAAATTGATGCAAAGGGTATAAATTGCAATTACTAGTGACTTGTACTTTCCTCCAACTCTATAAAACATGAAGGCTTAAACATGTATGTGTCCAATGAATGGCCATTTGTGTAACCTGTCTCTTCAATTAGGCTGCAAGCTTTTGACATTGGGAACAGACAATGTTTTATGCTTCTTGGAATTTACCAAGTAAACTAGGAACATTGTACAACGAAAAGAATTGAGGTTGTAATGTGAATTAATGGTGCTACTGCTTTACCCGTCTTTTGACTTTGAGAAAGTTATCCGCGTTGATACATTTATATTTCTTCATCTGAAAACTGTGATGATACCTATTTTCATGTAGTTGCCTTGAAGATGAAAGAAGGAAAGTTTAGCAAAGCCTAACACAGTTCTTGGCATAAATTCAAGTGCTCGCCAGTTTGGCTCAGTGGATAGAGCGTCAGCCTGTGGACTGAAAAGTCCCAGGTTCGATTCCGGTCAGAGGCATGTACATTGGTTGCGGGCACATCCCCGGTAGGGGGTGTGCAGGAGGCGGCTGGTAGATGTTTCTCTCTCATCAATGTTTCCAGCTCTCTATCCCTCTTCCTTCCCCTCTGTAAAAAAAAATCAATAAAATTGAAGTGCTCAATAAATGTTAGTTTCTCTTCTCTAAGCATGATTCTGTGGACAGAGTCAGTAAATATTTGTCAAATAAATGAGTGACATTAACTTTAGAATATTATTACCATTCATTCCTAAAGGGTCTTAGATTTTGGGTCAAAAGGACACTCTTTCAACCCTTTTCTATTTGGTGTTAATAGCTGCATAGTGTCACAGATCACGAAACCATACTTAATGCTTGTTGCTATTATCAATCAGCTGAACACAGCCCACAGAATATAATTGAGTCAGATTAATGTAATAACTGAAAATGAACATTAGCATTCGTGGGAATGGGAATAAAATTGTCCCCATCACAAGTTAAATTACTGCTGCTCTTCATAAATTTTAAAACAGCTGACTCTGAATTTCCACCTGCATCCTTTAAAAATGATCTTTCTATCTGCCCATTATTTTTTTAATAGACATTTAGGCAGAATTTCATCTCAGTTGTACATACAGTAAAGCTGGAAAGTGGCTGGGGGGGCTGTTTCTAAATGAACAATTTATACCAATATTACTTAAATCTTAAGTGAGAAATTAGAGGAGTGAAAAATCATTTTTCTCAAATACTATTTTGACATTGTATTGTGTATGGTTATTCTCTCCTTGAAATACTAATTTGTAGGAACCCTTATTCCTAAATACTATGTCATAATGCATGTGCACCATGGAATGCTAGGTCCCAGGCAGAAACTTTGGAACTACTTATTTCTTTAAAATATATTTAATTGATTTTTTACAGAGAGGAAGGGAGATGAATAGAGAGTTAGAAACATTAATGAGAGAGAAGCATCAATCAGCTGCCTCTTGCACACTCCCTACTGGGGATGTGCCCTCAACCAAGGTACATGCCCTTGACCGGAATCGAAAGTGGGACCCTTGAGTCGGCAGGCTGACTCTCTATCCACTGAGCCAAACTGGTTAGGGCAAGAATTACTTATTGACAAACAAATAAATAGCTTTTCTAAGGTGTTTCTAGCTTCCATAGTTATTTCTGCTTTAATTTCTAATAAGCCACAGGCATTGAACTCTTCTAATAACATTCATATCTACAGAGACAGCAGACTCTTTTTTACCACCAAGTTAAGGAAACAGCATTTGTATTTTACCTTGCTCTGCATAGGAAATCAGAACATGCTTGAGTCACACATACTGAGGGTGGAGTGGGGGAAGGAGGGATGCTACTTGTTTTACTAGGAACCAGCTTTTTGGTCCACGATAGATCCTGATTGTTCAAAAAGCACTTCAGCCTTTCTCACTAGTCTGATCTGTCAGGAAGTACCTAGCTACCATGTCAAGTAGCTGGCTTCATTGGAGAAGGTAGCTATTTCAAGGATGCATTCATAGAAACAATGACAGGCAAAATCTTAAAAATGCAGACTAAATTTAAGAGAAACAAAGCACAGGAAAACATCCTTCCTGAGAGGAAAGCAGAGCTTTCATGCACAAAAAGCTTTTACATGGAAACTTTGAGCTAAAGCAAGTAAAACAGAGGCAGATGCTAGGGCCCGTGCAGACCTATACCTGGTCTGAAGCCCTGGGAGACTTTCCTGTTTCAAGGAGGTGGTAATAAGGAGGAAAGTTTGGGAGAGGAAAGTATTGTTGAGCCCATCTGGATGGTATATGAGACTGAACCCAATGAAAGCCTCTATAAACCCTTAAGATTTTGGAGATGAGGTACAGAGATCTACTCATCTTGTGGCACCCAAGACAGCCTCATAAGTTCCCTTGTTTATTAAACACTAGAAGCCTGGTGCAGGAAAATTCATGCACTGGAGGGGGGAATCCCTCAGCCCAACTTCCCCTCTCACAGTCCAGGAGCTCTAAGGGGCAGGAGGCAACCTGGTGATCAGGGGGAGGCAACGCTTCCATCACACCCCTGCTGCTGCCACTGCTGGCAGTATAGGCCCCAGCTGGCCTGGTTACCCGAGCCTTGGGCAGCCCTGGGCAGCTGGGGGGCTGAGGGGACTGGGGAACTCTGGAGGCAGGTACAGGGCAAGGATGAGGGGACTGGGCACCACCATCTTGTGACTGTGGGCACTGCCATCTTTGAGGGTGGGGCAATCAATTAGCATATTCCCTCCTTATTGACTGTGGGTGCTGCCATCTTTGTGACTGCATGAGGGTCAATTAGCTTATTTCCTCTTTATTAGATAGGATGTCACTTACCAATCTAGAGTAGCGTGCCTCTCGGTCTCTCTTTGCCCTCCACTGACGAGGGACACAGTCCAGTTCCACCCAGAAACTTCCAGAAGGAGGAAGAGTGACAAATTTTCCCTCTGTGTGAACTGGGACATCTATCCTCTGCCCTTGGATGTCAGTGCTCCTGGCTCTCAGGCCTTTGGACTTGGACTGGGAACTACAGCTGTCATCCTGGGCCTCCATCTTGCCGACCTGAATCATGGCACTTCTCAGCCTCCAAAACCATGTGAGCCAATCCCTCATTGTCATTGTCTTTCCAATCAGGTGTTAGGGGTCCCGCTGCCCCATGCAGTCCAAGATTCACATACAATTTGACTCCTCCCAGAATGTTAACTATAGTCAGCCTTTGCACCTGCGAATTTAACCACAGTTTCTAAGTGCTACAATAAACCCTCCATTTTGTGGACCGACCACAATTTAACACACTTAGGATTCAATGGACAACATTTCTGGTCCGCATGTCATATGTGAAAATGAACACCCTGTTCATTTTTAAATGATTTTAACCAAGATTTGCTTATAATTAAATCAACAGGTTACTTTTTTTGGTATTAACTCACTATTATTTTTAACAAATTTTAGCAAATAGACCATATAGTGGGGAAACAAAACAAAACACTGCAGTAAACCACTGTAGTAAACAAACATAAGTAAATACTACATACCTACAACTGTAGTCTACATATTTAAGAGCAAGAGTCACCGCTCCTGAACACATTTCGGGAATGATTAGCACCTGATCACACAACATGGCACCTGTTTATTGGTTCTGTAGTCTCGTGGCATGACTTTCTGCAGCAGTTTTTTTTTCTCCTCTGCAGAAGTTTTAACATGAGCAATCAATGTTTCATGTTTGCAAAGCCACGCCTCAGCCACGCCCCAACCAAGTGCATTTGTTTACTCACAAAACTCGTGACTAGGATGACCAGTGAGTGCATGCATTTACTATACCTATTCAGTATAAATTCAGAATTACTGTAATACTTATAGAAAACTTTTCTGTGATATTAAACTTTTCATGCACACTTAATTTTAATTGCACAAACGTGCTTACTTAAGTAAAAAACAGGTAAGCTAACAAGTTTGTCAACTTTTTAATATATGCATTCGGAAAACCTACTTTATTGTATGTAATGGACTTTCAGTTTTAATGGACACCCCATCGCCCGAATTAGTCCATTATATTGAGGTTTTGTTGTATTTTCCATCTGCTGTTTGGGAATCTGCGGTTGGGAATCTGAAGTTGGGAATACAAAAATACTGTGGCGCTTCCGGTTGATTGAATTGCAGATGCAAACCTCCTTGGATACCACAGGGCAATTGGATTTACTGAAGAAGAAAAAAATAATAATCCAGGTTTAAGTGGGCCCGTGCAGTTCAAACCCTCATTGTTCAAGGTAAGCGCTTGCTGTGTATTTACTTTCTATTGGTTCATTCCTCTGGCGAACCCTGACGAGTACAGTTGCTGTTTATTAAATTGGCGAAGATTAAGACAATTAATAAAACTCATTATCAGTGTGATAGATAAATTGGTACTCTCAAGCATTTCTAATGGGCGTGCATATTGATACCTTTGAGAAAACAGTTCCGAAATTACTTTTAATTCCAAAATTCCTCTTCTGGAGCTGTATCATAATTAAGCAAGTGCAATGCATAAAACTATAGGTGCAAAAATACCTAGCATTGCTTATAAAAGCAAAAAAGTAATGCTATCTTAAATATTTAAAAAATATTCTGATTTATTTATCACAATATTATAAAAAGAATGTAATTTTAGTAACGAATAAGAATAGTTAACATTATTATTGCGTTTACTAAGGGCAAGGCACTTTGGCCACTGAAATGATTATGTAGGTCTGTACTTATTGACAAAGAAGTAACTATATCTATTTTATGTTAAAAAGAAAAGAAAAGCCTATAAAATTATGCTTAATACAATTAATTTTTCTAAATAGATAAGACACTCTACAGTTGGGATATTTATGGAATAAGTTTTTGAATAAATATATGTCTAAATCACTCATCTCTTCCTCTCTCTCTTCTCACCCTTTATTCTTTGCCGACTCCCCCCTTTTTTCCTCAGACATGGAAACAAATATTTTCTGTGTTCTTCTACAGAGCAAATTAGTTCTTTCCAGTACACAGTCTTAGATTCGGGCTTCTTTTGTGAATATAGGCATTAAAATCACTCTGCTCTAATTAAATTCTTAGACATTGTGTCTATTCTCCACTACCCACCTGTGTGATATGGAGATCTATTTTACAGCCTTAACTGTATTTCTCAATCTTACTACCAATACACAGAAGTTTTATGATTCTTATGGTGGACTGCTAAATAATTCATACTCTACTTTAGTAAATAGCATATTACAATAAAGAGTCCTTGAAAAGAGAAGCATATTCTTTTTATCTTATCTCTAACAATTAATTCATGTTTAGAGTAAATCTGAGGGCTTTGATTACATTTAAACATTCAAAGCAGTATTGTTTATCTGGTGGTATTGAGCCAAGTTTTAGACATTGGAGAAAGTTTGAATAACATCTATTGGACTTCAGAAAACTGGCTATTTTGTACACTATTATGCTTGTACTTTTATTTACATACTAGAGGCCTGATGCATGAAAGTAGGCCTTCCTTCTCCTGGCTTCCAGGACCTGGGCTGCTTCCTTCCGGCCTCCTGCAGGCACCTGGGACACGGGCTGGCTTCCCTCCTGGCCCGGCTTCATCAGGAAGGACGTCTGGAATGATGTCCGGTCTAATGAGCATATTATCCTTTTATACTATAGATTATTTAGATTTATGAAAAGTGGAAAGAAATTAAGAAAACATTCAGATCAAAATATATATTTTTATGAGAAAAAAATTAAGTAGAATCAATTTTACAGCAGGTTGAAAAACTGCTATGTGGCAGTGGTTTTGTGTTTGGCATATTTACTTATCAGGGTAATAAATACATCAGAGATGGGGGAAATGAATGGATATAACTCTGTATTCTCAAAACAGACACTCCAACAAAAGTTAGGGACAGCAATCAGTTGAGCTACGGAAGAAAACCATTAGCTCTATTATTCTCCATCTTCTCTTTCATAGCAATCCTGGCATTACAAGTCGCGTCCACAGCCAGTCATTCCAGACTCGGCACGCCCTTTAATCTCGGCAGTGCTGTCAGACAGCTCTGGGGCTGCCCTTTCTCCTGTGTTGACAGTGATCCTTTCCCCTGTCCAGTGGTTCTTCCTATGAAGGCTTCCTTGTGACATTAACTGACGGTTCTCTAGACAAGAATGTATTTCAGGGTAAATCGGCAGCCACAGCCGTAAATCTCCAGGAACACGAGAATTCAGAGAGTGCACAGCCTCAGATGTTACAGAAACCGAGAGCTGGGAAGGGAATGCTTCCCACCCCTGCCCCCGTGTTCTGACTCCTGGTGGTGATCATGGAGCCCCCTGCACCACAGTGGACTCTTGCCACCCGTATGTTGACCTCCAAAACTTGGCGGTACATTTGTTCAGATATGAATATGCATACATTTTCACTGATTTACTTACTTCTCAATGTACTCTCAAAGTAGTGCATCTGGTTAGGCAGACGCATAAGGCCTAGCTCATGCTGCACATGTGTATTCATCCCAACATCATGTCAGCACACCTTTCAAGCTTCTTACTGTGTTCACTCACTTATAACTTCCAGACCATTCGCTATGTAGATCAGTACTTGGATATGGGCTTTCCCTGGAAGGAGGCACCCCTCAAGGATGAAGGGCAAGCGAAGGTCATATCCTGGCAGCCCTCACAACAGCAGGGAGAAAAGTGCCCTCTTTCCTATAGATCTGGGTGGTCCATCACATTATCGACCACACACTTCAGTGGTTACTCAATTTACAAGGTTTACAGGAGATCAATGGATTACAAACATTTTTTTTAGAGAAACAGTTCGTTTTGTTCCAAACAACAGCTTATACAACATCTTTTTATATAAAACAGCCAAAAGCAGCTGCTTTCCCAGAATGTCCAAGAAATGGCGCCTAAGATAACTCCACAGATCTTTAGATATCCAGTGTTTCCTGAAGCACATTGGGAAGCCTCCTCGATGGATAACTGCAAAGCTTGGCTGATCATCAGAATCAACTGATTTTTTTTTCTTTAAAAAGCCAAACCACACAGATTTTTGGGCTTTGCACTTAGACAACATTCTCATGGTCTAATTAGGATATCAATATATAAAGACACACATACACACATAAGTATTTATTACCTGATGCGTGGAAAACACATAGGTGTTTGGGAGAGATTGGTGAATGAAACAAGACATCCTAGAAGACTGAGGATAAACAATACACATGATAAGTCATTTTTAGTGAATGTTGGAAGATCATAAGTGCCATGAAATAAGGAGAGCACAGTAGGCAGAATCCAGAGTATCATGGAAGAAGAGGGGTTTAGGTTAGTGTTGTTGAGAAGGTGACATTTGATAACGGTGTGGTTACCTAGTTATCTGTTCCAGTAAACAGATAATTGGGTTCCTTAATTATGGCACTACTGACATTTGAGGCTGGATGATGCCTTATTCTAGGGGCTGCCCTATGCTTTGTAGGATGTTCAGCAACATCCCTGACCTCCACCCTCCAGATGCCAATAGTATCCTACCCTCCAGCTGCTGTAACAAAAATAATGGTTCCTATATTGCCAAAGGTATCATGGAGGCCCAAATCACCCTGATTGAGAACCATTGTAATAAACTGCATAAATAATTTTGTCTTTTCCTATATGGATGTGATCTCAGCACCAACTATTATGGGATCCATCTTCCTAATGAATCATAAAATGTTATATTTGTTAAACAGTAAGTCCTCATATTTTTGAGGGTCAGAGTCCTACTCTATTGTTTCAAAAACGTATCTTTAGCTGAATAAATATTCCCTTAATTACTATAACTTTTGCAAGTCTTGCTGTCTCTTAGGGCAACTTCTCCATCCTTATTCTTCTTTTAAATTAACTTAACTGTTCTTGGCTATATCCCCTCTTCCATATGCATTTTCAGCCCAGCTTGTCACAGTCTATAAAAAACTGTGATGGGATTATGAGAGGAATTCATTAAATTTATAGATTAATTTAGAGGGAATTGACACCTTTATGAAATTGATTCTTCCCATCCATGACCAAAAGTATCTCTCCCCATTTATTTAGGACTGTTTTATGTCCTTCAGTAAAGATATTATTCATTTTCTTCATATAGGTCTTGGACCTTTTTGATAGATTTATTTCCGGCTATGTGATAGGTTCTGTTACTAATGTGAACAGTGTCTTTAAGAATAATTAGTACATTTCCTTAATTGCTGTTTCTAGTGCATAGAATTGCAATTAATTTTTGTAGTTTCAATAGGCCAACCTTGCTTATTCTTTCTAGAAATTACCTTTAGATTCTATTGAATAATCCAGGAGGACAATCATATAATCTGTGGATTATAAAAAAAAATTCATTTCCAATTCTTTTACTTCTTATTGATTTTTGTTGTCTTTTTGCTTGGGTTTCATTCTGTTTCTGATCTTAAAGAGATTGATTCCTATATTTTGTCTTAAGTGTAGTCATTGAAATACCTGTTTTGTTAGGTAACCTTTGTTACGTTAATGATGATCCCTTCCATATACATTTTGCTATGAGTTTTCTCTCTCATTCCATTCAATATTATCCAATATATATATTTTTTACTTATTGAGATGATCATGTGATTTTTCTCTTTTATCAATGAATGAAATAATTACATTAACAGATTTTTCTAAATTTAACCTTTCTTACATTCCTGGAACAAATACTCTAGAAAAGAGAGCAATTCCACTCTGCAAATAAGAAAGCATCTGTTATATTTCTAGTGTGCTCACCCCTAGAGGAAGTAGCCTGCGGAGGCTGACCCAGGTTTACAGCAAACTGAAGCATATTCCATTTGGGTCTGCCTATAATAATAAACATGTAGATCTTGAATAAAAATCAGCTATAATGTGAATATTTATTTAAAATGGAAAAAAACCCATAAAATTACAAATTTAAAAAGCTGATGAATATCACAAAATCTAGAAAAGTGACTTAACAGTTTTATTCTTCAACTGCTTGATTTTACACCACTTTAACACTTTTTTGGGGATATTTCTTGGCACATATCCTTAAGAGACAATTACTTTAAAATATTTTCTATGTAGATTCTGGACAAATAATTCAGTCTTTCCTTTTAGCATGAACAACCAAAATTAGTTTTTAAACATTATTGATAGTGAGTGTTCATAAAATGTGCAATCTCCATGCATACATCCTCGTTGTTGTGAATTTCTGCTTCATGTCTGTCCTCTATAAACTCCACCAGAGTTCTAATCAATTCTTCTTGGCATGATTTTCATAAAGGTGATGGGTGCGTTTAGAAGTATAAGCTGCATTATTGGAATATTTATAACAGAAGAAAACTTTAATTTTGAATAAATCCACTCAAGAAATTTACAGAGACTAGCTGCTGGCTCCCCAAAATTCAAACTTATGTCTCTCCCCTGGCTCACACACTACCATTACTGAGGTCTGAAGGATACCTTGAGATTGTGATAACACTTCTGGTAGGGTGCTTTGACATTGTGTCATGGTGAATCATCACAGTGGGCAGGAGAAGAATTTCTGAAAGCCATTCCCACACTGGGAACGACAGTAACTTAATTATACACAGAAATGACTTTAAAAAATATATTTTATTGATTTTTTTTACAGAAAGGGAGAGGGATAGAGAGCTAGAAACATCGACGAGAGAGAGGAACATTGACCAGCCGCCTCCTGCACACCCCCCACCAGGGATGTGCCCGCAACCAATATACATGCCCTAGACCAGAATCGAACCTGGGACCTCTCAGTCCGCAGGCCAATGCTCTATCCACTGAGCCAAACCTGTTTTGGTAACATAGAAATGACTTTAATCAACTAAACTATATGTCACTAAATTAAAAACAAATGCATCCCCCAAGATGCTCATGATCAAATTACTATCAGTTAGGGGGCACAAGGGGAAGTATGAAGAAAACTAGTGGAGGTGGAGAGAAACAGTGGTCTTAATGACAGATGGAACAAATTTTACAAAAAACATGTGACCATATGCCATTGCTAAGGCCTGTTCCAGGGCCTCCGGGAGAACCTGTGCAATTACAGGACCTTGAAACTTGAAATGTATTAGTGTCATGGCTAATCCACCATGGTAGGGGCCACACATTGAGTATTTAAATAAATCAAAACAATTTAAAATATCATGTGTGGCCTCAGTAAGCTTCTGTGGCCTATTTCACCATGTATTATTGCCTTTGCAGCCTTGTGAAGTGGGGACAGAAGCTCAACTTTTCACAGAACATTTACCTCTATTCTGCTAATTAAAATAAGATGCTCATAAATCCTCTCTCTGATACAGAGCTCTCTCACTGAGACAAAGGCAAGGAAAATTAACTTTAAGAAAATGTCTGATAATTAAGTTATAATTTCCCTGCCCATCCTGACAATTTGCTTCCTTTTCCTACAGACAGAAATCAGTTAACCTTTTCTCCAAACTCACATAGCTCCCACTAACACTTGATAATAATGAACTGAGCACTGCTAGGTCTTGCATTTGACGGATTCTTCATTTTCTCAGTGACCAAGGATAAATAATAATTTTTAAGCATTTTAATCCCAAAGCATTCATTTCCATTTGTTTTAACAGGGAGGTCTTTGGAAATAGTGAATAGATGTTCTTGACCTGCCCTTTGTTGGAAAACATCTCCACAAAAAAAAAAAGTCAAAACATCTTCCCCATCATCTTCTCCCCAGAATACATTTGTATTTCTGAGAATAACTGGGGAACTCAAGTGGGAGAACCATTCTGAGGAACTCTGCGACAGATAATGTTTTCTTCTCTTCCTCGAATTTTCCCTTTCTGTGTATTTTTCTCCTTCCCTTCTAGACTGGCTCCATATGGGTACCCACAGCATTCACATCATTGCTGCCCTTCTCAGTATGATATTAGGGAAGGTTCTGAGTAGCCTCCTGTCCATTGAGATGTCAATTTCAGATAGATTTATTCCAGGTGGTTTGATTTTCACTGCATCTTCTTCTAGAATTCATGAAGTTTCAAACACACACACACACCTGCACAAAGAATGATTTTTTTTGGACATGCTCAGAACAGAGAAATAAATGTTGCTTCCAAATGTAACCGAACAAGGATTTAAAATGAAATAGTTCTGATTTAGTAAAGGAATGGTTTAACAAGGAATGGGTACCTTTAAACAGAGGATATGGGAAAAATAAAAACTTGAGGAAAATACTGAGGAAATGACTTCCTTAAAGTCAGATGACATGCAAAGCTGCAGCAAGGAATCAGCTCCAATTCTAACACATCCAGGATGTCTAAGAGAAATGAACCTTCTCAAAGAAACCTCGGGATTAGGGTATTAAAGCAGATATCCGAGGAAGAGAATTAGCTGTGCATATTTTGAACCCAGAAACCATATACTTTAGAGAACTCAAGGGGTGCTACCCTCTACCCTAAGCATAATGTTGGAAAAAAAATACCTGGTATTTTTATGAAGCACTTTAACCCTTTGTTCCTGGGATAAAAATCAGTGCTCCTAATGGGATAAAAACACATTGGGATGGAAAGATGGTTGGTACAGGCATGCATTGGTGATATTGTGAGTTTGGTTCCAGACCTCTGCAATAAAGAGAGTATCACAATAAAGCAAAGAATACTTAAGTCTGAAATGGCTGGTTGTTCTCTTTCCAGACATATGGCGATCTCCTCCCTGATGATGAAGGCGATGTGGATGGGGAGTGTAGAAAAAGGAACAGAAACCAGTGATGCAATGTGAGTGCCTGATTTCACTCTCTCCTAAAGTGATTAGTGAATGTTGGCTACCTCTGTGAGTATTCTAGTTTTATAAACTAATAAGCTTTTTTTTTTTTAAAGCTAGTTTGTACTGGGTATCTACCTTACTTTCAACCAGAAGAGTTCCGACTAATAAACATATGATATCTTTTATTTGCCATACCCATACCTTTTCACACATCTATGAAATCCCAGATTGTTTATAAATTCCTCTGTAAAGCCTTTCTGAACCATTTTCCTCATTTCCATCCTGGTTGAATTAATGGTTCCACCCTCTGTGCATTCCTCCAAGGTTGGTTATGTTAGCTGTTTTTCTGCCGTGTGTCTTCCTCATAGACTATGAACTCTCCTAGGGTTTGGACTAACTCCATTTGAACTTTAAGTTTAGCTTCTTGCCGGGTACCTAATCCCTAGCAGGAGCTTAATGGCATCTGCTGTACAATCTAATGACTAAATGACTACAGTAGGCCACGTGCAATTGTCAAACGCAGAGGCAACATTTTGGTTCATCCTTCCCACACTCTGCTATCACTAGACTCAAGAACTATTTGAGCACAACATTGACTGAATTGGAATATGGGAATTTGAGGAGAAACAGAGCACATCTTCCATGATGGGAGTTGTGAAGCTAATATAGCTCAAACTCTTAACTCATTGATGATTTAATGACTTAGAAAATCTAGAATAGATTGTGTACATAGTCCACTCGATTCTCTTCCTCTAATATCATCTGTCTTAAATAATCCTTTAGCAGATGCTGGCTTGCAATCAACTTATGATCGGATTCCCTAGCAAACGCCTGTGATGTAGATGGTCTCTCAAGCAGGGCTCCCCGTGAGCAGGGGCTACCCTGATTGGCTGCTGTGGAAAGTCAAATCACAACAGTCAGGATTTCTCCTTATAATTTATTAAAATGACTTCCTAATACCAACCAATCCATGTGCGTTTGATTGTGTGAGCCAGATTTCCTAGGGCTAGATTATAAGTAAGTCATTCAGGTTACACACCTGGGAGATGAGTGTGTGAACCCATGTCTACAGGGGGCCTGCCCAGTGGTAGCTGCCCGTCTCGTATTGCACTCCTCCTTCCTTTATGTCCTGTCTTGTCCTAATGGAGGTATTCATTGAGCATATCAATATTTCATCAGGGCATGCGTGCCATTTTCCTTTAAATGGGGCATTTGCTGAACCTTAACATACAGTTTTGATTATGTCTTGGGGCCACTTTTACCTTGGACTCTCATCTCTGAAATTCAAATAGAACGCAATGGAGAAATATAATTTAACTTTTACAAAACACTTGTTTTAGTTTTAGATTTGTTGTTGTTTTTACAGATTTTAAGAACAAATATATTATTGAAGTCTGGAGAAACTCTGGAGCATATAGCTCCCAGTGGTCATGAACTTCTGCCAAAATCAAAGACTTCACCCCACTTTCTTCTAGCTCTTGATTCCAGGGCTCAGATATATATCACTCACAAATGCATTTCTCTGGGAAATGATCCCAACATCCCACTTAACACTGTGTGGTTGAAAGAGGAAGGGTGTCTTTCTCGGTTCTGAAAAAATTTTAAAGATAAAACAGTGCTAATCTTTAGCATAATTAGTAAACATTTGCTCCCAATGGATGTGAATCATGGTTTGTTTTGCAAACATTGGTTTGTGTTCCTACAGAAGGATCTTCAGAGCAATCAGAATTCTAGTAGGGATT